>ML677366.1:36509061-36642285 GCA_007922305.1 Dermatemys mawii | reverse complement strand
GTGTGTTTGTCCAGCACCTAGCACAATGGTGTTCTGATCCATGACTGGGGCTCCAAGGTGCTACCACAATATAAATAATTAAATTAAATAATATCTTGCCAAATAAGCTACAGTGCTTGCAACAATTGATAGCTCATTTTTATAAAGCTAGGTCCCGGGGGCCGAGTTAAGCTTGCGTGAACATTCCTTAACTCTGTATTTCCTGTTTTTCAGAGGATTTAATTTTGCTGAACTAGGTGTTCTGGAAGGGTGTGGATTATCACCAGGCAGTCTTGTTGCTGCATTAGCAACATTTTTTTCCCATTTAATAGTTTAAGGCCAGATTGTCAAAGGTACTTAGGAGCCTACAGATGGAGGCACACAGTGGGATTTTCAAAGCGCCAAAGCAGACCCAACTCCCAGTGACTGCTTGGCACTTTGTAAACCCTCTGATCTGCCTGTTTCCTAAGGTGCCTAAGAACCTTTGAAACTCTGGCCCTAGGTGTTTGACACCATACAAACACTGCACTAATTGATAGGCAGAGCTGTCCAATGCCCTCACAATACAGCAATGCCCCCTGACACATAACCATAATGTTCAGGCTAGAAGGCACCCTTATGATCACTTAGCCTGACCTTCTGCATCACACAAGCCAGAGAATTTTAGCCAGGCAAACAACTTAACCAAGGTCATATAGCAATTAGTGGTCAAACTGGGAATAGAATTCAGACTTTCCGTAGCTATCTAGGCACTAGAGACCACACGGCTTACCCAAAACCCTGTATCATGCACCACTGGGATTTGAAGCCAGGCTTTTGTGGTGACTAGGCAGCTGCTTTAACCAACTAAACTACAGTACTTTGTTATTAACCCCTCTTAGACCCTCCATAGCCCCACCCCAACAGTTCGTGCTCTTGTCAGTCTTCCTAAATGTCTGGGAAGAGGGTTGAGGAAGGTCACCAGACTTAGGCTGTGTTCAGGTGGATCAAAGTGGGAGTGACTTCTACAGGAAAGGACCCTCCAAGAAAACATGGGTTTGGACTGAAGGGGCTCCAGCTCAATTGCCTTCACCCATCACAATTGCAGACACGCAACATGGGGACTGGCTTCTTTTGTTAGCAAGCATTGGACGCCTGCCTGAAGATGGTAACTCAGCTCGGGGGTCTCACTGTGGCAGGTGTAGCTTCTTTTCTCCAACCTGTACATAAGGGCTTGACAGGAAGTTTTTCGTAATGTTATACCTAAGCCTCCCTTGCTGCAATTTAAGCCCATTGCTTCTTGTCCTATCCTCACAGGTTAAGGAGAGCAATTCTTCTCTCTCCTCCTTGTAACAACCTTTTATGTACTTGAAACTGTTATGTCCCCTCTCAGTCTTCTCGTTTCCAGACTAAACAAACCCAATTTTTTCAATCTTCCCCCACAGGTCATGTTTTCTAGACCTTTAATAATTTTTGTTGCTCTTCTCTGGAGTTTTTCAAATTTGTCCACATCTTTCCTGAAATGTGGCACCCAGAACTGGACACAACACTCCACTTGAGGTCTAATCAGCTCACAGTAGAGTGGAAGAATTACTACTTGTGTCTTGCTTCTAACACTCCTTTTAATACATCTGTCAGGGAGTCCCCTGGGCGATGCTCTGGAACTGCTCCCTATGAAGCCAGTCAGGACTCTGGGGGGAAGCTTCCTCCCTGTGAACAGCCTGTCTCCAGGGCTCGGAGCTTCACAACTTACAGCTTCCACCTTCCTGGGTCTGACCTCGGAGCATCAGCACCTTGTGCCCCTCTGTGCACTTCCCCCAGCGAGCCTGCCCAGGCGGGGTCCTGGGAGAGCCCGTGAGTCCTGCACCCCAACTCCACAGTCAGACATGACTCTCAGCCAGCCAGTAAAACAGAGGTTTATTAGATGACAGGTGATCTAAGATAGAGCTTGTAGGTAGAGCGAACGCAATCCCTCTCCTGGATCCATTTCGGGGCCAGAGAGCCAGGCACCCCCGGCCTTTAGCTCACTCCCTGCTCCCAGACAGATCCAGACTCCAAACCCCCTCTCTAGCCACTCCCCTGCTTTCCTTTGCCTCTTTCCCAGGCCTGGAGATATCACCTGACCTCCCTCCAACAGTTTCAGCTGACACTTTGCAGAGAGGGGGGAGGGCCAGGCCCTAGACAGGGCGTCGGCTACTTGTCTCTCTACTCTGCACCAACTACATAACCTTATCCCTCCACATAGACACTCAAGAAATGCACAGGGGAAACTGAGGCACTCACACAGTATTCCCACTCCCTCACAACATCATAGAATGATGTTTACTTTTTTTGCAACAGTGTTGCACTAACTCATATTTAGCCTGTGGTCCACTATGACCCCCAGATCCCTTCCTGCAGTACTCCTTCCTAGGCAGTCATTTCGCATTTTGTATACAGGCATGTCATGTCTTACGCGAGGGTTCCATTCTGCAATTTCCGCTTTACGCAGAAACCACGTATAGTTAAAACCCTATTGACTTCAATGGCAGGTGAAATCATCTGCCCTAAAGAAAGTTTTTATATTTTTATTTTTCCCTTTCTTTTTTTGGTTTTGGTTGACTGTGTAAAGCGGAAATCGTACATGTTAAATGCGCGTAAGATGTGACATGCCTGTATTAGCAATTGATTTTTCCTCTCTAAGTGGAGTACTTTGCATTTATCCTTATTGAATTAAATCATATTTACTTCAGACCATTTCTCCAGTTTGCCCAGATCATTTTGAATTATAATTCTATCCTCCAAAGCACTTCCAACCCCTCCCAGGTTGGTATCATCTGCAAACTTTATGTGTACTCTCTATGCCATTATCTAAATCATTGATGAAGATATTGAACAGAACCAGAACTGACCCCACTCATTATGCCTTTCCAGCATGACTGTGAACCACTGATAACTAATCTTTGAGAATGGTTTTTCAATTATTTATGCACCCACCTTATAGTAACTCCATCTAGGTTGCATTTCCCTAGTTTATGAGAAGGTCATGCGAGACCGTATCAAAAGCCTTACTAAAGTCAAGATATACCACTTCTATCACTTCCCCCATCCATAGGGTTTGTTACCCTGTCAAATAAAGCTATCAGGTCGTTTTGACACAATTTGTTCTTAACAAATCTATGCTCACTCTTACTTATTACCTTATTATCTTCTAGATGTTTGCAAATTATTGCTTAATTATTTGCTCCATTATCTTTCTGGGTATAGAAGTTAAGCTGACTGGGTTTTTCTTGTTTCCCTTTTTATAGATTGACACTATATTTGCCTTTTTCCAGTCTTCAGGAATCTCTCCCATCTTCTATGACTTTTCAGAGATAATCGTTAATGGCTCAGATATCTCCTCAGTCAGCTCCATAGGCGTGCACAGCACATTTCATTAGGGTAGGCACCCAGGGATTTGTATTTATTTATTTTTTAAAAGGTGCTGCACTCTGCATTGAAAGCCACTTTTTTTTTTTTGAGACATTAGGGTGTACCTGGGCACACCCGGCACACCCTGTGCAGACGCCTATGGTCAGCTCCTTAAGTATTCTAGGATGCATTTCATCACACTGTTCTTGAAATCCATTGTTTTTATTTTGATGTTCTCCTTCTTACCATTCCTTAGAATCATGAACTTTACCATTTCATGATCCCTTTCACCTAAGCTGCCTTCCACTTTCAAATTTTCAACCAGTTCCTCCCTATTTGGCAAAATCAAATCTAGAACAGCCACTCCCCTAGTAGCTTTCTCCACTTTCTGAAATAAAAAAATGTCTCCAATACATTCTAAGAAACCTAGATAATCTGTGCCCTGCTGCGTTATTTTCCCAGCAGGTGTCTGAGTCATTGAAGTCCCCTTACCTACCAACTCCTGTGCTTTGGATGATTTTGTTAGTTATTTTAAAAAAGCCTCATCCACTTCTTCTTCCTGGTTAGGTGGTCTGTAGTAGACCCCTACCATGGCATCACACTTGTTTTTTACCCCTTTTATCATTACCCCAGAGACTTTCAACAAGTCTGTCTCCTATTTCCATCTCAACCTCAGTCCAAGTGTATACATTTTTAATATATAAGGCGACACCTCCTCTCTTTTTTTCCCTGACTGTCTTTTCTGAGCAAGATGTACCCTTCTATACCAATATTCCAATCATGTGTCTTATCCCACCAGATCTCTGTGATACCAACTATGTCATAGTTGTGTTTATTTACTAGCATTTTGAGTTCTTCCTGCTTATTCCCCATACTTCTTGCATTAATATACATACATCTAAGATACTGATTTCATTCCCCTCGACAGTTCTGTCTTGTCTCTCCCTTACCCCTGCTATAACAGCGCATGCTCCTCCCAAATTCTGACCCTTTTTCCAGGTCTCTATGTTTTTAACTTACTTGTGGACTTTGGTCCCCTTCAAATTTAGTTTAAAACCCAGTCTGTATCCAAATATGCTCTTCCCCTTCCTAGAACAGCATCCCGTGGCCAAGGAAGCCAAAGCCCTCCTAGCGACATCATCCTCACAGCCAGGCATTCACCTCCAGGATGCATCTGTCTCTGCCTGGGCCTCTACCCTTGACCGGACGGATCAGAGAGAACACCACCTGCACTCCCAGCTCTTTCATCTTTACTCTCAGGTCCCTGAAATCTCTTCTGATCTGCTGAGGGTTATACCCTGCAGTATCATTAGTGCCCACATAGATGAGTAGCATGGGGTGGTAATCAGAGGGCTGGATGATCCTTGACAATCCCTCCATAATGTCTCCGATACTGGACCCTGGCAGGCAGCATATCAGTTGAGAGCGCTCACCGCTCAGCACCTTGCAGGACTGCAGCTGAAAAGAGGCAAGAGTGGTCTCTGATCAGAGGGAACTGGGGTTGGGGACTGAACAGTCCCACTGGAAGGAACTTAGACACAGTCAAGCCTTGGGAGATAGCTGGGACTGGTGTGTATGTTTTTTTACATTGAATTATGGGGCTAATAAAGCCAAATATCATGAGCTTTCCTCATCTTCAGTCCCACCATTGGGCTGTCTCTCTCTTTTCCATCGCTGGATGGTAGAGATGCCGTCAACTGAACAGTGGCATCTTACACTTGCTAAATTATGCAGGTTCCTTGTGTACAGTGAAACTAGGCTAGAAAGCTATCCATTCACAGGAGATGCCGCTGCTATTCAAGACAACATTACAAGAGATCACACCATTTTTGGTAATTTGCATTTTTCTCCAGCTGATTGTGAACACCTTACTAAAAAGCTATGCTTGATTCTCTGCTGTCAGTGGGGATTAGAACTGTCTTGGCTTTTTGCACATAAGATTATTACTAAACAAATTGTTTAAGATGAGGTCCTCAAATCTTGCTCTAGAGCAGAATTTCTGTTATTATACCACCAAACCAGCTACACAGTGATTGTCTTCTCCAGGCTCCCAGAAATTAAGAAACAGCAATATTCACTAGTTCATCCTCCACAGGTTTAAATTCTAGATTGGATACATCCTTAAATCTTATTCTGGAATATCAAATTCCCTGTTTAAGTAACTAGCAGGAATACATCAACAATGTTTACACAGCAGCTCATCTAGAAATATATATTTAATCATTCGGTTGCTAACATTGAAACATGTTTAACATCTTGTGTCAAGAAGTCCCGTTTAAATTCAGAATAGATCATAACCTAGCAAACTGTCAAGTACTAATTGAAGTTTCTCTTTTCTTTGCTAGAAACATCGCAGCCAAAGAGGCACCCCGTTAAATCTGTGGTGGCCATGCCCCAAAACTTCTTCCTTCTTGTTATTCAAACAGAGACATTTCAGACCACAGCTACCTTTCACACCTGAAATTTTCCTTCTGGGATTTTATCCCAATGATAAATGTTCATAAACAACCACATGATCATCTTCCTGCCACAAACACTGCCCTTGTGCAAATGGTGAAAATGAGATTCTCCTCCTACAGAAAGAATATGGAGTTAGCTTAAATGGGTCTAAATTGCAGCAAGAGTGGTTTAGGTTGGACATTAGGAAAAACTTCCTGTCAGTGGTTAAACTTTGGAATAAACTGCCTAGGGAGGTTGTGGAATCTCCATCATTGGGGATTTTTAAGAGCAGATTGGACAAACACCTGTCAGGGATGGTCTAGATCAGGCATGGGCAAACTTTTTGACCCGAGGGCCACATTGGGGTTGCAAAATTGTATGGAGGGCAGGGAAGGGAAGGTTATGCCTCCCCAAACAGCCTCGCCCCCGCTCCATCTGACCCCCTCCCAGTTCCCACCCCCTGACTGCCCCCTCAGAACCCGGATCCATCCAATCCCCCCTGCTCCTTGTCCCCTGACTTCCCCCTCCAGAGACCCCCCACCCACCCCTAACTGCCCCCCAGGACCCCACCCCCATCTAAGCCCCCCTGCTCCTTGTCCTCTGACCCCCCCACCCCCGCTGAGACCCCCCTACCCTAACTGCCCCCTCAGGACTCCACCTCCTACCAACCCCATCTGCTCCCTGTCCCCTGATTGTCCCAACCCCTATCCACCTTGCACCCCCTGACAGATCCCCGGGACTCCCACGCACTATCCAATCCCCCCATTCCTAGCCCCCTGTTCCCTGTCTCCTAACTGCCCCCACTCCTATCCACACCCCTGCCCTCTGACAGACCCCCCCACCGGGACTCCCATGCCTATCCAACCCCCACCCCGCTCCCTGACCAGCCCCCCAGAACCTCCGCCCGCGACCGCCCCCTGGAACCCCTGCCCCTTATCCAACCACCCGGCCCCCTTACCACATCGCTCAGAGCAGCGTGTCTGGCTCTGCATGGCCCGCTGGAGCCAGACACACTGCCCCCCAGGACTGCACAGCCCCCACAGGAGCCATGCCACTGCAGCATTGCCCAGGAGGAGCTGCGAGCCAGAGCG
Organism: Dermatemys mawii; assembly: GCA_007922305.1. Classification (NCBI taxonomy): domain Eukaryota; kingdom Metazoa; phylum Chordata; order Testudines; family Dermatemydidae; genus Dermatemys; species Dermatemys mawii. Next base: position 36,635,407 of record ML677366.1, on the reverse strand, counting down.
CTGCCTGCGCGGCAGGCTGAGGCTGCGGGGGAAGGGCTAGGGGAAGCCTCCCCAGCCGGGAGCTCAAGGGCTGGTTAGGAGGGGCCCATGGGCCATAGTTTGCCCACCCCTGGTCTAGATAATACTTAGTCGTGCCTTGAGTGCAAGGAACTGGACTAGCTGACCTCTTGAAGACCCTTCCTGTTCTAGTATTCTATGATTGACAGCATCTTCAACATGGAGAAACTGACATTTTCTTCAAGATATGTGTCAAGACTTTGCCAGTCTCTGGTTTCCTTTTCATACAATTTTATGGAACTCAGTTATCCAGAGGCTAATTATTCATCACAATTCCATAATGTTGATATTTACTGATTACCAGCTTACTTCTAAGAGACAATATTGCCTTATAAGATGACACTGCTGCGTAGTTACAATTGTATCTAGAGTACAATTTTTGAAGTGTGGATTTTGTTTGCTCTTGTTTTTCATTTTTCCTTGATGTCAAGGATTAGTGAGGTAACCGTGTTAGTCTTGATCTGCAGAAGCGACAAAGAGTCCTGTGGCATCTTAAAGACTAACAAAACTATTGAAGCATAAGCTTCCCATGGATCCGACGACGTGGGTATTAGCCCATGAAAGCTTATGCTTCAGTACTTTTGTTAGTCTTTAAGGTGCCACAGGACTCTTTGTCACTTCTGCATTTTTCCTTGAATGGTTCTATCCAGGTTGAAATGTGATTTAGATGTAAGTGGGCACCCCTGTACTGTTTCAGTTTGTTAATTACATGAACAGTTGTAATAATTGTCAAAAGTGGAACTTACAAGAGGAAATATTGCATTGTAATCATTGCCCTTGGTAAAGTTACGCAAATGCTTAACTGCTTTATTGAACTGGAGCCTTTCAACACACTCATTTCATTTAGGCCTGGTCTCCATCTAAAACAGGTCAATCAGATACACCGGTCAGGGCTGTGAAAAATCCATCAACCTAGTTACCTCCTCGTGAGATACTGGATTTACTACAGCAATGGAAAACTCTCTTATGTTGCTATAGTAAGTGTGTACCCTACAGCGCGGCTGTGCTGCTATAGCACTTGTAGTGTAGACATACCTTTATAGGGCTTGTCCTCACTACGAAATTATACCAGATTTATAGAGTTCGACCTATCTAAGCAGATTGTATACATTCAATTGTGTGTGTCCCCAGTAAGCGGGCTAATTCAGCAGAGTGTGTTCAAATACCACAGCTAGCATCAACTCTCGGAGCGGTGCACTGTGGGTAGATATTCCACAGTTCCTGCAGTCCCCGCCACTCATTGGAATTCTGGATCAAGCTTCCAGTGCATGATGGGAGCAAAAAAATTCTTGCGGGTTTTCCTGGGCACATCTCCTCAGTCGCCCCACCCTCCATGCAAGGTACGGCAGACAATTGTTTCGCCCCTTTTTGGGGTGCAGACGCCATACTGCTTTCAGCAGACGGAGCAGTACATCTGCCACCCACCGCTTCCACTGCAACTCCGCTCTCCTGCTGCTATGAAACCACCTTGGAGGTCCTCTCATGCTTGGTGAAAATATCTATTCTGGTGGCATCACTTCTCTTGTCGTGTGGCACAACGTCCTCTCATCTCTTTTTCTCTTTCTCCTCATCATCGACCGCTTCCACTGCCAACTCTGCCCAGCCGTCTTGAACTGAGCAGCACAGCTTCAGCCGCCAACTATGGTCTCCCGCTCTTGCCACGATACCGAGCTTCTCCATGTTGTCTGTCCTTGGCTCCCATCTCCGTGAAAGCTACAGAAGATAACCATTTTCACCTTATCGTGAACTGAACAGCACTGCTTCCTTCGTTTCAGGCACTTTTCCATGGTTTGCCCACGCTGATGCCATAGCAGTGCAAGCACGCTCAGCTCAATGCAGCAGTTACGAACATTGTACACACCTCGTGCATTATGGTGTAGTTTATGCAGAAACGGATACAGGAAAACCCAGCGAGGAGGCAACAGCAGAGCGGTCACGAGAGTGAGGAGGACATGGACACAGGCTTCTCTTAAAGCATGGCCCCCGGCATTTGGAGATCCTGGTGGAAGTGGGGCAGGCTCATGCCATGGAATGGCGATTCTGGGCCCGGGAAACAAGCACAGACTGATGGAATTGCATATTGTTGCAGGTCTGGGATGATTCCCAGTGCCTCCGAAACTTTCGCATGCATAGGGGCACTTTCATGGAACTTTGTGACTTGCTTTCCCCTGCCCTGAAGCAGAATACCAAGATGAGAGCAGCCCTCACAGTTCAGAAGTGAGTGGCGATAGATCTCTAGAAGCTTGCAACGCCAGACAGCTACTGGTCAGTCAGGAATCAATTTGGAGTGGGTAAATCTACAGTGGGGGCTGTTGTGATGCAAGTAGCCAATGCAATCATTGGGCTGCTGCTATCAAGGATAGTGACTCTGGGAAATAGACAGGCCATAGTGGATGGCTTTGGTGCAATGGGGTTCCCTAACTGTTGTGGGGCTATAGACGGAACGCATATCCCTATCCTGGCACCGGACCACAACTGCAGCGAGTACATAAACCACAAGGGGTACTTTTCAATGGTCCTGAAAGCACTGGTTGACCACAAGGGATGTTTCACCAACATCAGCAAGGGATGGCCAGGAAGGGTTCATGACGCTTGCATCTTCAGGAACTCTAGTCTTTTTAAACAGCTGCAGGAAGGGACTTTCTTTCCAGACCAGAAAATTACTGTTGGGAATGTTGAAATGCTGATAGTTATCCTTGGGGACCCAAGCTACCCCTTAATGCCCTGGCTCATGAAGCCATACACAGGCACCCTGAACAGTAGTAAGGAGCAGTTCAACTATAGGCTGAGCAAGTGCAGAATGGTGGTAGAGTGTGCATTTGGGCATTTAAAGGGTCGCTGGCGCAGTTTACTGACTCGTTCAGACCTCAGCAAAAACAATATCCCCACTGTTATTGCTGCTTGCTGTGTGCTCCGCAATCTCTGTGAGAGTAAGGGGGAGATGTTTATGGCGGGGTGGGAGGTTGAGGCAAATTGCCTGACTGCTGATTATGTGCAGTCAGACACCAGGCAACTAGAAGAGCACTGCATGACCCGTGCACATCAGAGAAGCCTTGACAACCAGTTTCATGACTGGCCATGCTACAGTGTGAAAGTTCTGTTTATTTCTACTTGTTCTGTTTGTTTCTTTTGGTCCACTCCACTTAACTTTAAGCCTACCGTCCTCACATACCACCCTCCCCTCTTCGATTACTGCTTCCAGAGTCAATAAAGTCATTGTTGTTTCAAAATTATGCATTCTTTACCAATCACACAAATGGGGGGATAGCTGCCAAGGTACCCGGGATGGGTGGGTGAGGAGGGAAGCACCGGGTGGGGTGGTGGATGAGGGGAGGAGAAGGCCACACTGCAATTCAAAACTTATGGAATGCCAACCTTCTGTTGCTTGGGCAGTCCTCTGGGGTGGAGTGGTTGAGTGCCCAGAGCCTCTCGCCCCCCGCGTTCTTGGGAGTCTGGGTGAGGAGGCTATGGAACTTGGGGAGGAGGGAGTGTGGTTACACAGGGGCTGCAGTGGAGGTCTGTGCTCAGGCAGCCTTTCCTGCAGCTTCACCAGACGATGGAGCATGTCAGTTTGATCCCCCAGTAGCCAGAGCACTGCTTCCTGCCTCCTCTCATCTCACTCATCCCTCCTCTGCTCCCGCTCATCCCTCCTGTCCTCATACTCATTTGCCACTTTCCAGGCATCCAATATTGATTTTCTCCATGCATTCAGCTCAGCTCCTTCAGTCCGGGAAGACTGCATGAGCTCAGTGAACGTTTCATTGTGTGTGCATTTTTTTTGCTTTCTTATCTGTGTTAGCCTCTGGGACGCAGAAGATAGGGGGAGGGTTGAAACACTTGCAGCTGTGGGATGAAAAAAAGGGAGAGTTGTATTTTAAAAGATACATTTTACAGAACAATGAGTATACCCTTTAACGGTGAACCAAACTATTCACATTACATAGCACATGCACTTTTGGTACAAGGTTGCATTTTGCATCTTATATTGAGTGCCTGCGGCTTTGGTGTGAGAGATCACACAAGCAGGGACAGTCAATAGAATTTGGCTTGCAGGCAGTTATGGTAAGCCATAGTCTTTCGGCTTCTTCAACCTTCATAACAGCAGTGCCCTCCTTTTCCATAACAAGCAAAGCCCAGTGAGTTGGCCATTTAAAAGCAGGTGTTGCGGAAACCCAGCTACCCCCCTCCCCACCACAATTCTCTGGAATAATCATTTCACCCCTCTCCTCACTGCATGGCTGGTATTGGGGAAGATCTCTGCTAGCCAAACACGAACAGCTCAGTGTGAATGCATCCCCGCCGCCCGCCACCGCTTGGGTAACTGTGGGGAGGATTTCTTTTCAGCCACAGGCAAACATCCCAGTAGGAACAGCCACCTCTGAATGTCCCCTTAGGGTATGTCTTCTCTACCCGCCGGATCAGCGGGTAGCGATTGATCTTTTGGCAATCGATTTATCGTGTAGCATTCTCGACTCTGGAACTCCAGCTCGCTGAGAGGCGCAAGCTGGAGTCAATGGGGGAGCCTGCTGCCGACTGCTGCCGCCGTGAGGACGGCAGGTAAGTAGGCCGAAGGTGCGCCGACTTCAGCTACGTTATTCATGTAGCTGAAGTTGCATATCTTTGGTTGATCCCTCCCCTACTGGAGACCAGCCCTTACTTACTTACATTCCCGTATTTCAAACAGGTAACCATGAATTATATCACTCTCTTAAGGATAACACAGAGAAATAAAGAACGGATGTTGCTGGAATGCCAGGAAACACCAGGACCATACGCTGCCAGGCTTTGTCATGGTAAGTGCCTGGTCATGGCTAAGTGCCTGGCATGGTAAAGTGTCCTATCATGGAGGACAGAATAAGGCTGCTCTCCCCAGAAATCTTCTGTAAAGGCTTTTAGAGTACCTCCAGGAGAGCTTTATGGAGATGTCCCTGGAGGATTTCCACTCCATCCCCAGACACATTAACGGAGTTTTCCAGTAGCAGTACTGGCCACGAATGCATCCCAAGTCCTCAAGGCAAACTAATCATTATAGAAGTCTTGCTCTTAAAGCATGTATTATATTAATCAAGGGACACTCACCAGATATGCCTTCTCCAGCCTCTCCATCCAGTACCGTCTTGGGAGGGTTGGGAGGGTCCTGGATACTGGGTGATAAAAAGATCCCAGCTTTCAGGGAGAAAGGTGTCTCTGCTTGCCTGCTGTGTGCTATCCTCATCCTCATCTTCCTTGTCCTCCAAATCCTCAGGCATGTTGACGATTACCCCATTGGTGGAGTCCCTAGACGGGGTGGGTAGTGATGACGCACCCCCCTAGAATTGCATGTAGCTCAGCATAGAAGCAGCATGTCTTGGGCTGTGACCTGGAGCGTCCATTTGCCTCTTTGGTTTTCTGGTACACTTGCCTGAGCTCCTTAATTTTTACGTGGCACTGTTGTGCGTCCCTGCTGTGGCCTCTATCCATCATGCACTTGGAGACTTTGGCATAAGTATTAGCATTTCGTTTTTTTGATCTGAGTTCTGCCAGCACGGATTCGTCTCCCCATATAGCAATCAGAATCAGCACCTCCCATGTGGTCCATGCTGGAGCTCTTTTGCAATTCTGGGACTGCATGGTCTCCTCTGTTGATGGGCTCTGCATAGTGACCTCTGCAGGTGAGCTCATCACACGAGTCAAATAGGAAATGAAATTCAAAAGTTCCTGGGGTTTTTCCTGTGTACCTGGCCAGTGCATATGGGTTAAGAGTGCTGTCCAGAGCAGTCACAATGGAGCATTCTGGGATAGCTCCCGGAGGCCAATACCGTCGAATTGCATCCTCACTAACCCAGGTTCGACCTGGAGATGTCCATTTCAGTGCTACTCCCCTCGTCGGGGAGGAGTACAGAAATCGACCTTAAGAGCCTTTTAGGTCGACCAAAATGGCATAGTCGTGAGGACGGGTACAGGGTTAAATCGATTTAACGCTGCTAAAGTCGACCAAAACTCGTACTGTAGACCAGGCCTGAGCCTCTACTTCTTGATTAAAGGAGCAGGTCCCAAAAACTCTCAGTGAGTAGCTCTCAGATGCCTCTACGTGGTCTAGCAACTAGAGGGCAACAAAGCCACATCATGTTAACCTGGTTTATACAGACATGCATTTGTTGTATTAGGATTATAACTTGCACAGTATGAGACGCCTTTCATTTATAACAAAGGGATTCACAAACTTATACCAAAATATAGGAATCATTTCACCCAGTGCTGAAACGCAACTATATCTGGGATAGAACATGTCAACTTCTTAACAGTGCACAGCACCAGTTCCAAAGAGCGAAGGAGATTGTATCCAAATGAAAAAACACTGGGAATTTGTAGATATGCAGAATGCAGCTACCTGAGTTGGATTGGCCAGGACAGTTGAGTTAACATTCATATACTGACAAGTGCACAAGATCTTTAATTATTAATATTATCCTTCATTAATAGTGTGGTAGCATCTAGAAGCGTCAACCAAGACGGGACGCAGTTATACTAGGTTCTGTACAAACATATAGAAAATAACATACCTTGCCTCATAGAGCTTACAATCCACTTACATTGTCAAGACTTTGGTTTTACATCTCTTCCAAAAGAAAGCAGAGCTGCTCCTAGGAAAGAGTGCCACCTACTAGATCAATATCACTTCCTGCAACATACACCACAGGCAGGGCTGTCACTAGCTATTCTGGGGCCCTACGCAGCCCCCTGCAGGAGGTGTGTGGAGCCCTAGGCCTCTGCAGAGGGGAGTAGCAGGGGGGCTAGCCCCAGGCCTCTGGGAGGGGCGGGGCTGGCTTGGGGGACAGAGGGGAACCTTTTCCCAGCACTCACTGGTGGCACTGCTGGGGCCAGGTCCTGCACTTCCTGCCACCGGTGAGTGCAGGCCCGGCCCTGCTGCAGAGCTCAGGGGAGTGGGGTGGGGCTGGGGCAGAGCAGGAGAAGGGGCCCTGGGGAAGAGCCGGAGCAGGAGTTTCTCTAGAAAAGAAAATGTCTATTCTAGCTGAGAAATTGCCTGTCTGCTAATACTGAAATTTCTAATATTTTGTCATGTTTCCCTGTGCCCTCACATCTCCAGCGGTCCCTTCACTTACACTCTATCTGAAATATAAATTGACCACATTTATCTGTTAAAACCATTCAGTGGCAGAATATAATGCAATAGGAATAACAACCAATCTGGCTGCAATGTCATGGATTGCTTTTTATTTGGTTCAAAATTACACCGGACTGAATCCCTGCATTAGAACCAGGCTTCTGGTACAGAAAAGGGTAGTCAAAGTTCTCTGCATCTTCAGGTACCAATTCAAAATCATATTTAGCTTAGGATCCTCTTTACTAACAACTGTGTTACATTGTACTTAGCTGTCATTTTTTAACCATAACAACCATGAATTCAGGTTACAGTTACTTTAACTCTTAGGACTCTGTCTAATGTAATTAATCACCTAAGAGATTGGCTTACATTAAGGATTTAGATTGATTATATATTAGCAGTAAAAACTTCAGTAGAAATGACTCCCAGATAAATTATTCCAAACAAAATGAAGGAAATACATTCTTGTTGTTTCACTTTCAATATAGCACAGCAAGTATGCCAGACACGACCTCATCCAGGAGGCTTGTTACATTCCAGCTCTTATGTGATGTTGTCCTGAGCTAACTTGTTCCAAAAGTACAGAGATTTGCAATATAAGAGCCCTGTAGTGATGCAATGACTCACCAGCGCAGTGCCTCCTGCTGGTCATCCTGGGAATCAGCTCAATTCCAGCCTTGGAGTGCCTTCTGTTGGCCGATGTCTCGCTTGCCGTTGGCACCTGTGTCCCTCCGGGACCCCGAGACCCCTTTATCTCAGGGTTCTGCCCTCCGCAGTAACCCACAATCTGGGTCTCCTCTCCCCAGGGAACCCCCAACCCTCTATCCTCACTTTGCCTTAGTGGCTACTGTCAGTCAGCATCTGGCCCCTGCCCACTGGGGAAGACTTCAGTCTGTAAACCACTCATCACTGGCAAAGGGGATTTGGACATGCTGCCTCTGCCTAACCCCAGGCTGCACCTTTACAACCCCAGTACCTGTTTTGGCTCTTAACCAGGCCCTTCTCTCTCAGGCAGCCAGGTCCCTCTCTCAAGAGCTAGAGAGAGACTGACCCAGCTCCTGGCTCCCAGGCCTTTCATAGAGCCAGCTGTGGCCTGACTGGGGCATGGCCCCAGCTGTGGCTGCTTCCCCAGTCAGCCTAGGCTTTTGCTCAGGAGCGGGGTAATTGCCTCACTAAATGCCCCCCTCAAAATCCCCACCCCTGGGCGTAGGGGGGACTCTTGGCCTGGGCTCCCCAAAACTGGTCTTACAGGGTTGTCCCTCCAGACCTGCATGCTTCCTCTCCAAAGCTTTGCAGCTTCTGGCCATCTTCCATGTCTGGACCTCTGCCTTCCGGTGGGCCTGCTCCACGGCTTCGAGCTCCACCCCCAGGTCCGTATCTTCCAGACCCTCCACCCTCAGGGTCTGGGTCCATTTGGTGTCCTGTACCATGATCACCTGGATCCCAGCCTCTTGCAGGCCCCATTCTGTCTGGGTTTCCTCATTGGCGACTGGCTCGGTGATGGTCTGGGTTCCAACCTCCTGCTGGGTCCCCTCCATGTTTGTTGCTGCCTCTGCCATCTCCCGTGGGTGCCCCAATGGCTGGACAGCCATTATGTCTGCTGCCTCCACCCTGCCCTTGAGAGGGAAGTGCCTTTTAACGTGGCTCAGTTTCTGGCAGCAGGCTCCCCACCTCCTCGCTGCCTTGGTTCTTTTCCCCTCCTTTAGGGGCCTAGCCTAGACTGGCTACCCTGGACAGTACCTCCAGAGGTGCAATTGCTGCCCACAGGCCCCACATGTCCGCAGCCGCCTGGATTCCCTCACCTGGCAGCCTGTTTTAGGGACTTGCCCTGTCCCTCCTCTGGGTGAGGCACCCTGCCCCCATTCCAGTAGGGACAGTCCTGTTTTAAATGCCCCTGCCTTGTACAGGCATAACACGTACAGCACTCACCCCCAGGCCTCCTAGTCCTGGTGCTCGGCTTTCTGTCACATTCTCAGTGGCTCCTCAGAAATTCCTCCGGAGGAGTTTTACCAGGGCTTGCTGCTCCCTTGCCAGCTGCCCCAACTGTTCATGGAGGGCTCTCTGCACTTCTCATAATCCCTCTTGGTTCTCCCAGATATCCTGCAGGTCATCTTCCCCCTTCCACCAGGGCACTGGGTCCCAACAAGGGATGGTACCTGGGTCTCTGCCAAGAAAACTCCACTGTAGCTGCGATCCATCATCCCTTCCTCTTCCAGACAATAGTCCCAGTCCTGTCCCTACCACTTGTATCAGGGGTGACCACCTATGCCCGCATTCTCCACCATGTGTAGCGATGCGATGACTCACCAACACGGCACCTCCTGCTGGTCATCCTGGGAATTAGCTCGATTCCAGATCCCAGTGCCCCTTTATCTCAGGGTTCTGCCCTCAGCAGTAGCCCACAATCTGGGTCTCCCTTCCTCGGGGAACCCCCAGCCCTCTATCCTCACCTTGCCTCAGTGACTACTGCCAGTCAGCATCTGGCCCTCGTCCACTGGGACAGAGTGCAGTCTCCACTCATTACTGGCAAGGGAGGTTTGGATCTGCTGCCTTTGTCTAACCCCAGGCTGCGCCTTTGCAACCCCAGTACCTGTTCTGGCCCTTAACCAGGCCTGCAGCCTGGGGATTTGCCAGGCTGGAGCTCCCCAGCTCCTGCTCCCTTTCCCCAGCACTATTCTGTCTCAAGAGCCCTTCTCTCCCAGGCAACCAGGTCCTTCTCTTTCAAGAGCTAGAGACAGACTGACCCAGCTCCTGGCTCCCAGCCCTTTTATAGGGTCAGCTGTGGCCTGATTAGGGCATGGCCCCAGCTGTGGCTGCTTCCCCAGTCAGCCTAAGCTTTTTGCCCAGGAGTGGGGTATCTGCCCTGCTACAGGCCCAGTCCTGCAAACACTTGGGCTCACCATTACTATTACTCCCAGCAGACCATAGGCATGAGTAAAGTCCCTCCCCGTGCATAAATGTTCTCAGCATCAGGCCCTCATTGTGTTTTAAATCCCATTCAAATATTCCCTCTTAATTCTCTTAAAGAAGATTAAAGGGGATTGATAGAAGTGACTGAAGTGCAAGTAGGAAATGAAATTCCTTTAATCTGAAAAGTCAAAATTCAAGTCCGAGAGATGCATGCAGCTGCTGGCTTTTCTGAAAGAACTCTGTTTTCCAATGCTGTCCTCAGGCCACCATATAAACAGGTCCACTTGACCCAAAGCAAAGGACTGGGAGCTGGTGTCACTCAGGACTGAGTGTGCTGAAGGAGCTTTTAGCTCAAAGAACAAAGCAAACAGGGAATTAGAGCAAGCTGTCCAATCAGATCTCCAGGATCATGCGTATTAATTGACGTGGAAAGCAAACCCATCTGGATTTACCAGCTGGCACCCTCATGTAGATCCCCAATTCCACAAAACACTGAAGCATATGCTTAAATTCAGTGGGACTTAAGCACTTGCTTTGCTGAATTGGGCTACTGTTCAACCAGTTTAACCAAGCTGGCTTTTCCCATTTTTGCTAGGGAGGAATACATATTGAACCTGGCTGCTAGTTACAGGCAGATTCAAGCAATGTTACAGTGAGTGTTAGATGATAACAGATATTTCTATGCTTTACGAAAAAATGAAGACAATATAGTGCTGACGCTAGAGGCTCCACTTAACAGACTGCAGACTGTCTTCATCCCACTGAAATTAGACAGCCCAAAATGATCCAGGTTTAAAACTGGCCAGGACAGTGGAGTTCATCCCCTTCCTCTAGAGAATAATGGCAAGGGATTCTTATAACCAGGCAGGTTCTCCAGCAGCATAGCTGGGTCACTGGTACAGCACTGGCACAAGGGGAGGTATGTCCTATATTGAATCAGCAGCACCATTTCTTAAAGCAACTTTTCCTGGACCATGGCACAACTGATGCAATTTGAAGAGATCAGAACATGTACCTTAAAATATCTGCAGGTACAAAATGGACGATATTGAATTCCCACACAGTATCCCCTCCCCCATCTTTGCTCATCATTCACCTTAAGGGATCCCCAGGCTTAAGGAGACTCAGTCTATTTATTCAGTCCTGGATGTCTGCTGAATTACCTAAATGAGGCCAATTATCATTATCCCTTTTTTTTTTTAGGCGCATACTTATCCCCTAGATAGTGTAATGAGACCATCAGTTCCCTTCACACAGGCCATCAAAGAGCTATCTGATGCTAATGATGTTTGGCCATGACTGATTTAGGCTGGATTCGGATGGCACTTGAGACAGTGGGACTTAAGCACATACTTACACACATGCTTAAGCACCCTTCTTGACTAAAGATGCTTTTGTGAATCGGGGCCTTCGCCTCAAAGTAAGCCAGTGATTGGGAGGTGAAATTCTCTGAATCACACTTGAGAGACACCAAGTCCTCTAAAACAATAACAAAAAATAATACTCAAAAAGTGGAACTTTAGGGTTGCTGAGGACCAGTTGCAGAAAGTTTAACTTAGGGCTGGTCTACACACAACATTGCACACATTCAACCAAAGGAGTGATTTTAACCAGGGCAACGTTTAGGGCTGTGGACAGGCCCCTTGACTCCCAGGATTTGATTCCTCTCTCACACAGGTGTAAATCAGCAGTAATCCCACTGAAGTCAGTGGAATTTCACTGACATAAAATGGGCAAAAGTGATCAGGGCCCATTTTTGCTAAGGACTAAAAAGCCATGAACCAAGGTTAAGTTCCTTGGAGGAAGAGTCACCGGTGTGGAACTCCTTTCCAGAGGATGTTGTGAAGACGATAACAGAGTTCAAAAAAGAACTAGGTAAGTTCATGGAGGACAGGTCCACCAATGGCCATTAGCCAGGATGGGCAGGGATGGTGTCCTTGCCTCTGTTTGCCTGAAGCTATGAATGGGCAACAGGGAATGACAGGATACTGGGTTAGATGGACTTTTTGTCTGACTCAGTATGGCCGTTCTCATGTTCTTATGTTGAGTCCAGTGTTGTTCAGAAACTCCAAAATCATTTACTCTTGTCTGAATTACGACAACAAATTGGAGTTTCAAAAACCATATTTAATAGGGAGCAACAAACCATGTTAAATAATCTGGAGGCTGCCTTTAGGCAGGAAGAGACACAGAGAAGGACTGAAAGACCCAACCCTGCATCACCTTTTGGGGCATCTGCACCTTGTCTCATGTGCCACACACTGGATAATAATAGGATAGGATTCCACATTTCTAAAACTAATCTGGCTCTTCATTAAGAGAACTATTTACAGAGACAGGGCAACTAGTGTTCCAGCCCTGTGCATCCTGCAATCTGTGCTCTGCCCACATGGGGTTGCTACACCACTGAGTAACCCAGGACTGCTATATGGTGGGGGGGGGGTGGGAATAGGCCAGTGCCATGGGGACTGAAGTCAGTGGGACTCCTCACAAGCACATTTGGGCACATACTTAAGTGCCTTGCTGAACTGGGGCATGAATGGGGAGCAGCTGCCCACAAGGTGGGGCTCCGCAAGGGGGACACAGTTGTATGAAGGCATGTCATGGCAGCATCAGCCAGCTTTTGGGGGGCCAAATCCTGCAAGATGCCTAACTCCCACAGAAACTCTATCCCTTCCAGACTCTCCCAGGATAAGGCCCTTTGGCCTCATTCTGAACAGTATCTGCAGCCAAAGTGTGGTCCATTTCTCTGAGCACATGGCTGCGCTTAGAGAACAAGTATCCCAGCCCCATGAGGCTCCCTCGAGCTGGCAAGGAACTAACGGGCTTGTGGTTGAAGCGCTGCCTGGGCCTTGGGAGACCTGGGCTCCATCCCTAGCTCTGCCATAGACCCCAGAGTGACTTTGTCAAAGCCCCCAGTGCTTCCCTTCCTCACGGGAGCCTGGGGAATGAGCCCCTGGGTGTCTGGGAGGAATCTGGGGCAGATTTTCACAGATCACTCTGGAGTTTAGCACTTATCTGCATCTTTGGATGCCAAAATCCCTTTGAAAATCTGACCCTCAGGTCCCAGCTCAAAATAGCACTTAGTCACATACATAAACTCTACTCCAGTTAACTTCAGCAGGATTTATAATGTGCTTTAAATAAAGCACATGCATAACTGCTTTGCTGAACCAGGGCCTCTGAATCCATGAAAACCAATTCATAGAAACATTCCCCACACCCAGAAGTGCGTTTCCCCTAACCCGGGCCTGCCGGTCTGATTCTGATCTCACACCAGGGGAATCAGGAGGAATCCCACAGAAATGAATGGCAGGCACAGGGGTGAAACTACAAAGGAGTGGAAGGGGAAACAGGGCCAGTGTCACTGTTTCCAACAGCAGCTTCTCTGGGTAAAGGCAGAGATGCTGGTTGTCTTAGAAACATGGGAAATGTAACAGCTATTTCCCCAAAGCATTTCTTAAGTGGGGATTTCAATGAAGTATCCATCTCCAGGTGCCCCTGCTATCAGCTTATGCATTAGACAATATGAGCTAGTTCCTGAGACAAACCCATAAATTTGGGCCCTGTCTCTTTCCTTATTTCACCCCAGGCCCTGATGTTAAATGAACATTTAGGTGGCAAAGTCAATCACCCACAAGCTCAGAAGTGCCTGAATTACCATTTCCTGATGATCCTTAACTCAGGCCACTTGTGCTGTATTTTGGGGCTGACACTAATGGATCACTCTTAGGGCCTTTGCAGAGAGAGTGTTGTAAATCAGGAGAATGACAGGGGGCTGCATCCCCAAAGAGGAAGGCACTTTCCTCAAAGGCCCCTCTAACCTTCAGGTTGGAGCTTCCCTTCCCCAAGTATCTTCTCAGCTTCGTCCAGCATAACCTTCCCCCCAGGACACCCCCAGAACCAAGAGTCATTTATCTGCAGCCACAAAGCTGGGCCCAAAACTCTACTCCAGGGTTCCCCAACACTAGTGTCTGTCAGTGCTCCCTTTCCCGCTAGAGACCTGGGGCGGAGTCCCCTGGCCAGACCCAGGTCCTCAAAGGGTTTGGGCCTCTGGACTGGCGATTTGACACTCCCAGCCAGGCACAATGTGGAAAATGCAGCCAAATGAAGAGCCAATGAGTGTAAATGAGACTCAGAGTGGGAGCCAGTGCTCCTGCAGCCAATGCCCAATCCATTAGGCCTTGCACCCCTACCCACTGGCCTGCATAACCTAGGGCCTTAGTTATCCCTGCCCATGGGGTCCACACTAACATGCTCACTTGAACTCTTCCATCTCCCCTCTCCAATTGGGTGACTCTGCTTCTAGCATTAGCCCAATGTCACTGCCCACTTTCCAGGACCAGACTCCTGAAATGAGCATGCCCAGCTGTCCCAGGTGTAAGGGACCATGGCAGATACCTACCTCCTCTTCCTCCTCCTCACAGCAGGGAGAAAGCCTCTCAGCATGATGGAGCCCAGTTCTGAGTGGGGCCTACAGGTGCCAGATAAATCTGAGTAATGCCATTCCCATTTCCTCCATTCCATGCATAAGAACGGCCATACTGGGTCAGACCAGTGGTCCATCAGGCTCAGTATCCTATCTTCTGACAGTGGCTGGTGCCAGATGCTCCAGAGAGAGTGAACAGGACAGAGCAATGACAGACTGATCCATCCCTTGTCATTCAGTCCTAGCTTCTGGCAGTTGGAAATTTAGGGAAATCCAGAGCTTGGGGTTGCATCTATGACCAATAATAGCCACTGATGGACCTATCCTCCATGAATTGATTCAACTCTTTTCTGAACGCAGTTATAATTTTGGCTACTATTATGAGCCACATGATGATTACTAGGGTAGTGGCACCTGGGAGCACTAGTCGTGACCTAGCCCCCCATTGTGCATGGTGTTGCACAGACACAGAACAACAGATGATCCCTGGGCCCCAAAGAGGCTACAATCTAAGTATTCAGTGGTCTTTCCCACCCTCATCCCCTCAAGACCTAAGCGCCTCCCACAAGGATAGGAAGTGACAAGATTAGCGTTTCTCAGAGGGGATCCTTTTCTCCCTGTTTCTTCCCATGATCGAGGTTACCTGAAGTTTTTGGAGGGTTAATTTATTTGTCATTTCCTTCTGTTTCTTGGCGGTGCTGCATCTGTTCCTGAGGCAGAGGCCCCAGAGAACCACTATTGTAACGATGCCATGGAAAACGTCAACTCCCACGCCCAACTCACAGTGATTAGCACAGACGGGAGCTTGGGAGCAGCAATCCTATGCCCAGGGTTACTGTGTCATCGCTGGACACTGATTTACGTGGACAGATAGACACAGAGACAGGGAGAGATGTCCTTCAGTGCCAGCGTCATCTGATGGGGCAGATCCTTCACCTTGACCACCAGAATCATTGACTCAGCTGCGTGGATGTTGGGGGAAACAGAGAGCCCATTACTCACAATCACAGTAACCCCTTCCCGTCCCACCTCTGCCTACCTCTCCTCTACCTCAGCCACATCCCAGCTTTCTCTAAAACACCTATGGAATGAAAATAAAGATCCCTAAAAGAGTAACAGGAAAAGTGAAAAAATACAATAATAACAACTAGGGAATAACAAATAGGGATGAAATAGCAGTTAATAATTAATAGATAAATAGTAACTAATAATTAACATAATAGTCATCCATAATAAATACTAATATAAAATTTAATAATAATAACTTGTTTTTCCTAGTCACTATTAAGAATCCAGTCTCTGTTTGAGCCTATCAAATATCAACCCCACCTCCAATCCTTCTCCGTCCTGTCTCTCTCCAGGGGGGTGCTGCCTCTGTGCTCCATGTGAGAGAGGGCGCTGGCTGCAGGGGCTCCTACCCCCAGTGTGATCTCCCACAGGCCTAGGGAGGAAGCAAAGCCAGACCCTGACTCAACCGCTCTGGGCCGCTGGGGCTCTTGTCTTCCCCTTGCTGCAGCCTGAGGAACTCATGCCCCAACATGCTGGTTTAAAGGGGCCTCAGAAACAAGCCCCCCTGCCACTGCACTGGCTTCTCTCGGTAACGGGCCCTCAGGAATCAGGGTGTCAGTTAATACCCACAGGGGTCAGGAAGGGTCCCTCCTCACCACAGCTGCATCATGAGCTCCCCTCACCTGGTGCAGGGAGCTCCGCTAGGGGCAGGATCCCAGCCTGAGGGGTCCTTGATCCAGTCTATGATGGCCGACACTGTGTCCCACCAGTGGGCCGGCAACGCTCCCCCCCGTCCCAAGCAACACCTGCCTCACCCTACTGCCCTCCCCCTCACAATTTCCATCCAAACCCATCACTCTCCCCCCAGATTCTTTCTGCTGCTCTGATCCCCAGGGCTCTCTGGACCCCATCTGCAGACAGGCCCCTCTACCAGGGGGTCTCAGTGATGGAGCTTGGAGGTGGCAGGGGCAAGGGCACCAGGCAGAGCCCAGCTGGGGCAGCTGCATTTGCCCAGCTCACTGCTTAGCCATCCAGCCTTGTCCCCCAAAGTTCTCCTGAGCACCTCATCCTGACCCCCTGGCAAACTCTTCCTTGTGAAATGGGACAGACCAACAACGTCACAGAGTGGGAACTGCTACACCCCACCACCCTGAGCCCCAGCCTGACCCTACTGGGCCACTATCCCCCAGAGCAACCTTGGGCCAGCACCTAACTCCAGTGGGACCCTTGGTTCACCCCAGCTGTAGAGTCTGGAGGAGATACAGCGACCCTGCAGGCTCAAGAGCTGCCAGTGTCCCTATAGGGGATGGGAGAGCACTGCTGGGAGCAGATGATCCTGACTATAAACCTCCTGATTCCCTGGGGAGCCAGGGCAGGGAGGATTCACCCAGCCCCAGGGGTCCAATTAGCCAGGTGCATGAGGGATACTGCCTCTCACTGAAGTGTCTAGGATTGGCCATTGCTGGAGAGAGGAGACCAGTTGTGATCCAGGGACCCCTGATGCCTACTGGAGAGGGCACAGGGGATACATAGGGGTTTACAGGGATCCCCTGGGTTGGAGATCTGCAGTTCTCCAAAGGGTGGCATGTGAGGTCTCTACTGAGAGCCATAACCTACTAGCCATCATAATCTCAGTGAAATGTGTGTATGGAGAATACTGAAGTAGTTCAGTATTTATATGGCCAATTATGCCCTTAAGGTCATGGAGTCAAGGCAGGTCACCAGGAGCTGCCATACCTCAGAGATGTTCCTTTCAGGCAGGAGACAACTGACACTGTCTCCCTGTCTGGCCACATTGTTTGCCTCACAATGGAGGCCTCTAGGCAACATAAGAGATTGCAAAATGTACAAGACGAAAGAAACAGCAGGGGTAGAGGAGGGCAGGGGTCCTGATTATGAATAAAGACAAAGGACTGTTCTGATGTATGTGGGGTGCAAGGAAACACAGGGGAGCCTTTGCCAAGGAGGCCAGCTGACAGCTTGTCTGTCTCCTGAAAAGAGAGTCACAGCCAACCTGGCTGTAAAGTGCTGCAAGGACTTTGGGTAAGCATTACTCTACAATGCATGAGAATATCTAGTTAATGAAGTCTAGGCTCTAGAATGCATGTTATGATTTTATTCCGTATGAACCATTTGTTTCCAACACGTCTACTTGTTATCAGTTGAATCTCTGGGCTTTGCTATATAAACTTATCATTGATTTCACTATCAACAAATTGAAGTGCTGCATGTTAAGCAGATGATCTCAGGTGGGATGGGTAAGCTGGGGTGTGCTGGCTTTTGGAAGCAGTGGATCTGCGAATACTGCAAGTGTCTAGTGGATCAGGTTCTGGGCACTCCAGGGAGGTGCTCAGAGGGCCCGTGGCCAGTGGCATTGGAGAGCTGACCCCCACCTGGCACAGACATAGCTTTCTCATACTAAGGGCAGGTGGCAGTGAGGTGCCTCACACTCTAGATACTCCTGGAAAGAGTCACACTGGCTCTGGGGACCCACTGGGCTGTTCCCATGGGGGTGAGTCACATGTCCTTACAGATTCTGGGGTCCCCACAACTATAGAATCTGCTCTCCCCTGTGCCCCACCACAGTCCTCATCCCTTTTCAGGAACTGGTTGTGGTTCTGGGTGCCAGTGACTGCAGCTCTCCCTCTCCCAGGAGCTCAATAACAAGTCAATGCCACAAACA
The DNA here is from genome assembly GCA_007922305.1 of Dermatemys mawii. Taxonomy (NCBI): domain Eukaryota; kingdom Metazoa; phylum Chordata; order Testudines; family Dermatemydidae; genus Dermatemys; species Dermatemys mawii. Next base: position 36,617,215 of record ML677366.1, on the reverse strand, counting down.
GCTCCTGCCTGGAAACCTGAAGTCACAGAGGCACCAAACCGCCCTACATCTGCCTACACTGGTATTGCCCATGGGCACTGTTGGCTGAGACATAAAGCATGGACTGAGCCCAGCTGCAGATATGATGAGGGCAGACCCCAAACTCCACCCCATCCCAGATCCCACTCACCCCTAGGTAGGGCTGCTCCTGACCCATTGAGTGAGAACTGACCTATTCCCAGCCCCACCCTGATTCCCCCGCCTCCCAGCCTCTGGGGCCCCTGGGGATCTACCCAACCTCCCCAGCAAAGGCCCCAAAGAAATCACTGAGCTCCCCTCTGCCCAACAGAACAAGCTGAAAGTGGCTCCCATCCCACCTCTGACAAGGGGTCCCTCCCCATCCCAAGAACAGGTCCTTCTGCAAGGACAAACATAAAGCAGCAGGAATCAGGGATTCACCCCCAGTCTGCACTATGGACACTTCCCAATTCCCTCACCATGGCTCAGACCCCTCCAGCCCAATGGAAAAGCTGAAAATAACAGCCGAGCAATGGCTCCTACATCTGATACTGGCCTGAAACCCACTGAGTGGTCGCAAGGCTTCTTGCCATCTTGTACATAGCAGTCGTGCTGGAAGAGGCAATGGAGATATTTGGATGTTTCTCTGGAGCCCGCTCTTTTTATGTGATTAAATATTAGTATTGCTTTTGGACAGAGTAGCTACCATAGAAATACAGGGTAAACCAAGGGTGGATTCCTCCTCCTGAAGTAGGAGCGAGGAAAAGAAAAAAAGTGTGTGTGTGAAGCTATGTGGCATTGCTATAATGGGAAAAAAAGAGAAGAAACTTAGGGGCCTGCCAACTTCAATATGCCCTGGATGTTGCCATGTGACTGATCAGTCATTCCCATTCCCAGTCATACTTCATGTTCCAGTCCAAAACCACATTTGTTTTATTTTATCATGGTGTTCAAAGTCTCCATTCCCTCCCAAGCAGCTCTCTTCATCACTGACATATTGTTTGCACTATTTTTCTGTCATTGCAAGTTACAAAGTCAGCCGAGAGGCCCTTGGGAGCCATCTTTCAGCTGAACCTATGAACTATAAGGCATTGGAGATTGCTATCAACACTGACAGTTCGGGGCTCCTTCAAAGGCTCCCCTGACAAGTGAGATTAATAACAGTGTCTAATCTATAATTTATAAAACCCACCCAGCCATGTAATCAAGGGTAAACAGAGTATTGGTATATCCATTAGGGGTGTAATTTTTTTACCAATATAGCTGTACAGCCCCTAGTAGGACAGTCATAGAGCTATAAAGCGCCCTTACACCGGGACAGCATATCCTCCTTCCCATGGGGGAATAGCTGTATTAGGCTACACTACATCTATGCTACAGCACCACAGCTACAACATGGTACTGTAGATGCCTTCTACCTCGACGGAAGGGAGCTTTCTTTCGATGTAATTAATTTACCTCACTGAGAGGTAGTAGCTAGGTAGCAATAGAATTCTTAAGTCCCTAGCAGCATCAGGCGCCCTTAGTACAGTACTCAGCACCTGCCCTGAACGACGCAGCTGGTTGATCTAATTTTTAAGTGCAAACCAGGCTCTAGTATTAGGGTTACCAAACATCTGTATTTTCCCAGACATGTCCGGCTTTTTGGTTTTTAAATTGCCATCTAGGAGGAATTTTTAAATATCTAAAAACGTCCAGGATTTTGCCCTTATTATTTTTCCTCAAAGAAGAGTTGATCATTTAAGAAAGAGAGTGAATGTTGATCACTCGAGAGAATTAGTTTAATTAGTTTATTATGGGCCCCCTATCTATCCTGTGGGCGGTGGCAGAGAGGTTACAGAGTTACATAATGGGTTCAAGAACTGGACCCCATTGTTCTTTAAGCTAAACAATTTACATTTGTGTTTAACTAGTTACATTTGTATTTATATTTACCTATCATGAACCCCACACCCATCCAGTGGGCGGTGGTGGAAGGTATGTTACAGTCACACATGAGCTCAGGAAGTGTATGCACTACCTACAGGAGCTGAGTACAATTAAGGATGACAAGGAGTCATTTACAATTAATGTGGCAATATTGGAGATATGCACCCATTTGAGTGCAAGGAAGATATATGGCAAGAGAGAGAGTTATTGGTCCTGGACTCGTCTAGTTAGCCACATGGTTCAGTTTTCGTTCCAGACAAGCATGATCATTTTTCCATAGCGCTAATAGTGCAATGTCGACAATTTCAGTGTCTTTTCTGAGTTCGTACCATGCACAGTAGTGTTTCCTCAAGAGCTCTTTATTTGATATTTTATTTTACTACCCCCAAACACATGCCAAAATAAAAGTGTAAATTTACTGTAGAACTAAAGTCGAAATTCCCATGTTTTCGAAGTGGTAGAGAAGAATGAGAAGCTGAGTGCTTGGTATGTAGACCTGGTTCTTACATCTCTGTGAAAAATAAAGGCGCTAATGATTTACAAACTCAGACAAGTACAAAAAAGCAGTTCGAGGAAAGAGCTCATCAACAAAATTGACAGATTATTTTGTAAAATCAGGCAGCAAATCAGAGGATGCTGTTACTGCAGCAGAGAGTGCTTTCGCATTTCACACCAGTAAGTATCAGAATGTCTTGCTGAAGAATACATTCCCTGATTCTGAAGTAGCATGGAAATTGTCAAGTGCTAGAACCAAGACAGAAGCAATTGTTATCTCTGTGCTTGCATTCTGTTGATGCTGTTCTGAAAATGTTTGAAGAAAATGACATAGCTTACTGTCACTGGAATTGCTACAGATGGAAACAATCACGGTTCAGTGAAAGTATTTCCAGTAATTATTCAGTATTTTGACTGGAAGAATGGCTATTTGCAGTCAAAATTGATTGAGGTCCAGAACACACCTAAAGAGACTGCCAATACGATTGACCATTACTTAAAAGAAATGCTTGAAAAAAATGGTTTGTTCGAGAAGTGTATTGCATTTACGGTCACAACTACAATACAATGTTTGGAGGACTCTGGCATGATGAAGATAGAAAGAATGTGTTTGCAAACATAAAGAAGTTGTCGCAGAAGAGAACATTAATTGGTGTGGGTTGCCCAGCACACATTTTGAACAACTGTTCAACTGAACAACTGTTCACCATGCAGCAGAAAGAATGAAAGTTGACATTGAGAACATTATTTTTAAAATTTACCAGTACTTTCATATCTAAACTGTCTGAACTGAGTGGCTGAAGGAGTACTGTGAGTTTGTTGATATTAAATACAGAAAACTGTTTTTTCATAGCAAGACACGATGGCTGTCACTATTTCCAGGCATTACAAGGGTGATACAGATGTTTCCGGCCTTGAAGTCATTCTTTCTGTCACAGGACAAAGCACACTCAGTGCTTAAGACATTTTTTGAGTATGAATTAAGTGAGATTTACCTCTGGCACATGCATTCACTCATTAGTGTATTCCAAACTTACATCCAAGAAATCGAGAGGGAAAGCAATTCTGTCGTGGAAGTGTTGAAAAGTTTGAACTCGGTTCACGTTATCCTTCTTGAACACAAGCCTCACAACTTTATGTCCCTAAAAGTTAAGGGACTACTGGCACAAAAGCGCATGGAAGGAATTGATGAAGAGTGTGATGAATTCTGTGCTTAAATAGATAATATGTACAGCAGATGCTTGGAATATTTGGAGAAGCGGCTTAGACCCCTGGAAGACTTCTCTTGTTTCAGGTGTATTACCCTGAGTGAGACACCGAATTGGAGTGATGTGGAACCTTGTATCAAGTACCTGATCTATAAGGGGGTGCAAATTGATGACATGAAGAGTTTTGATCAGGTCAGCAACCTGAAGAAGTTTACAGAAAGTTGCAACAGTGATGAGTTCAGTAATTTCCTAGCACACCAGAAGTGGACAAAATATTTTGAGAAATCAAAAAACATTGAGTGTCATTCAGAACTCTTAAAGATTGCAATTCTTCTTTGGTATTCCTTCTCACAATGCAAATGTAGAGCAAATTTTTTCACTGATGCAAAGCCATTGGACAAAGGAAAGAAACAACTTGAATCCTGAGTCGCTGAAAGGAATTCTACTTGTACAGTACAACTTCAGACAAATTTCTTGTAAAGACTTTCATGCCTTCTTAAAGAGCAATCAACCACTGCTGAGAAAAATGTAATCTACAGAGAAGTATGTGTGGGCACATGCAGGGGCGGCTCTACATGTTTTGCCACCCCAAGCATGGCATTCAGGTGGCATTCGGCGGCGTTTCTGCGGGCAGTCCGCTGGCTCCATGGATTCAGCGGCGTTTCTGTGGGCGGTCCATCAGTCCCGGGGCTTCGGCGTACTCGCTGCCAAATCCGCAGGACCAGCGGACTTCACGCAGAAACGCCACCAAAGGCTGCCAGACTGCTGCCCTACCGACTGGCCGCCCGCCACAGCTTGCCGCCCCAGGCACACGTTTGGTGCGCTGGTGCCTGGAGCCGCCCCTGGGCACGTGAGGAGAAAGAAAACTGAAGAACTGGTGAAGGAAAGGACTCACTACTTATAAAGAAGTACAGTAATCTTTAAATAATTAAACTTCACTTTTGAGGCCACATCACTTTTTCTTATATATCCTCAATTCCGGTGACATGTAGTGCACAGCATATATAACAGTATAAGAACACATTCCTACAATGGGAGTTGGTAGATACTTGTGCAAATACCTCCCCACCCCCCCAGTGTCTTCTTTTTTGAATGTTGAAATATGATAACCCCCTACCTAGTATAAGCAGCCTTTGTGTGGTGAGCGCGCACCATGGGGGTGGACTAGGCCCTAGAGGTTCTGTGCCCTCCTGCGCCAGGGGACCGGGTGCTCCCCTATCCCTGGGTGAGGCTGAAGGGGTCAGAGGGCATGAGGTGCACAGACGCTGTGGGGAGGGGACTGCGCAAGGCCCTTAGATTGGGTGTGAGGATGAGGCCCTGCCCCAGAACACCCTGCTCTCTAGGCCCCCTGGACAGGCTCCTGGGAGACCCCGCTTCTGCGGCCAAAGCCCTGGACTCCCCTGCCCCCGCCCCCTCTGGAGAAGCCCCACCCCCTCCGGCTGACGCCTCCCTCCTCTCAGTGGCCCGCGGCAGCGATTGTCACGCCGGCCGCCGTCACCTGACCAGCCGGGAGTCATATGACCGGTGCCGGTGCCATGGCTGAGCTGGCGCTGCTGCTGGTGGGGCTGGTGCCCGCGGGCGCCGTGTGGCCACAACCCCAGCTGGTCCGCGAGTCGCCGGGCGGGGGCCGCTGCCGCCTGAGCCCTGACCGGTTCCGGTTCGGCTACGCGCGCTCGTCGGCGGTGGGGCCGGGGTGCGCGGTGCTGGACCAGGCTTTCCAGCGCTACTGGCGGTTGCTGCGCGACGCCGGCCCGCGCGAGCCAGGTGAGGGGCCCGAGGCCGCGGCGGCGCTGGCAGGGGGTACGGGGCGTTGCTCCCGGGGGCTCCACGGAGATAGCGCTGCCAGGGCGGGTGGGGGAAGCGGCACGGGGAGAGGAGGATGGGGTGCGATGTTCTGGTGGAGGAGAGTGGTAGGGTCGCGGGAGGATGTGTGAACTGCCCCAGAGTGGGGGGTGTGATCCTCCTCTACTGAATGGTTCCCCAGGGTGCGAAGTCCCCACGTTTCGGTATTCCCAATGAAGGCTCGAGGGTGGCAGGCAGATACCATCTTGCTTCCCCTGTGGTGCAGGTACTCGGCCTGGGCTGGGGTTTGTAGGGATACTGCAGATTTGGGAGCAGCAGACCAGTGTGCTTATGTGTGTTGGGGTGCTTTTCGTTGGTACTTCCCTCCTGTTTGGGAAACACAAAATAAAGCACTAACTTCTTGTGCAAAGGAGGGTGCTTAGCTGGCCTGGAGGCTGTTGTGGCTGGGATAGCTTGCCCTATGTCAGCACTGGGCATTGAATTAATGCATGTCAAGGGACTTTAAAAATTTCATGGAAATACAGTATTGCTACTGGTCTTGAGTTTTGTAAAAATTTTAAAAGAGAGACCTATAGAGACACTTCTTCAAGCACAAACATTCCACTGCAGTCTTTGCAGCACTGGCAACTTGAAATCAAAAATTACTACAAAAAAATACGCTGCTGGCTTCATGACTTCTAAGGCTGAAGGAAATAGAGTGCTTTCATTTAACACAATGTAAGGTTAATAACGTGACTGTATTGACTAACCAGTATCCCCTTCTTCCTGTCAGTTGAAAAACTGCAGCCATTGGGCAAGGTGTCCTCAAAGCATTTGCATGTCTGGTTGTGAAAAGTGCATTGTCAGAGTTGGCTTTTCGTTACAACAGCCAACAGTCTGTGCTGCCTGCTGGTCTACATGCCTTTGCTCCTCAAAGCAAGTTTTACAGTTGGAAATTAACATGTATGGATAGAGGGCAACAAATAGCAGCTACACAAAAATAATTCGGGTGATACTTTTTAGATCACATCTATGGTACATGTCCTATAATAATGGCTTATGGAACATCTGTGTTCTAATGCAACTTTTTCTTTGTAGTGAGTACTAGACTTGTTGGGCTATAACAGTGATCTATAGCTTTTGTCCCACAAATGCTACAAGCCAAAACCATATTAGTCTAGTTGGGGAGGCAGCTGTGACTGGGTACAGTTAGATTTGTGTGTATGAGCCCAGCTGCCTCTCCCAGGGTCACATAAATAATATATAATTTCTTCTTTTAAATGCGCACACACCTGTTTTCTGTCTTCTAAAAGCTTAATCTTGTTAAATTTCATAGTAAGATTATATATTAGTAAACTGGGAGCCAAAGTGGGCTCCTCATTTAAAATGAACCCATGCAGTAAAACATCTAGTACGGTGCTGTGAATTCTGAGTTTTCAATGGAAAGTCAATGGCTTTAACCTTCCTAATGGATTCCTTCCCTAGACTCATACCCAAACTGGCTTCCTGTGAGAACAAAACTGGCTCTAAGTTATCTGTTGGAGTTTAGTAACCCCAGTCATAGATCGGAGTCCCATTGTACTAGGTGCTGAATGAAAATAATACCTAACTTTTACGTCAGACTTTTCATCTTTAAAATAGGAGGATCCAGGGAACTACAGGCCAGTCAGTCTCACCTCAGTCCCTAGAAAAATCATGGAGCAGGTCCTCAAGGAATCAATTCTGAAGCACTTAGAGGAAAGTGATCAGGAACAGTCAGCATGGATTCACCAAGGATACCTGACTAACCTAATTGCCTTCTATAATGAGATAACTGGCTTTGTGGATGGAGGGAAAGCAGTGGACATGTTATTCCTTGACTTTAGCAAAGCTTTTGATACGGTTTCGCACAGTACTCTTGCCAGTAAGTTAAAGAAGTATGGGCTGGATGAATGGACCATAAGGTGGATAGAAAGCTGGCTGGATCATCGGGCTCAATGGGTCGTGATCAATGGCTCCATGTCTGATTGACAGCCGGTATCAAGCAGAGTGCCCCAAGGGTCAGTCCTGGGGCTGGTTTTGTTCAATATCTTTATCAATGATCTGGAGGATGGCGTAGACTGCACCCTCAGCAAGTTTGCAGATGACACTAAACTGGGAGGAATGGTAGATACGCTGGAGGGTAGGGATAGGATACAGAGGGATCTAAACAAATTAGAGGATTGGGCCAAAAAAAATTTGATGAGGTTCAACAAGGACAAGTGCAGAGTCCTGCACTTAGGATGGAAGAATCCCATGCACCGCTACAGACTAGGGGACCGAATGGCTAGGCAGCAGTTCTGCAGAAGAGGACCTAGGGATCACAGTGGACGAGAAGCTGGACATGAGTCAGCAGTGTGCCCTTGTTGCCAAGAAGGCTAATGGCATTTTGGGCTGTATAAGTAGGGGCATTGGCAGCAGATCGAGGGATGTGATCATTCCCCTCTGTTCGACATTGGTGTGGTCTCATCTGGAGTACTGTGTCCAGTTTTGGGCCCCACACTACAAGAAAGATGTGGAAAAATTGGAAAGAGCCCAGAGGAGGGCAATGAAAATGATTATGGGGCTGGAGCACATGACTTATGAGGAGAGGCTGAGGGAACTGGGGATTATTTAGTCTACAGAAGAGAAGAATGAGCAGGGATTTGATAGTTGCTTTCAACTACCTGACACGGGGTTCCAAAGAGGATGGATCTAGGCAGTTCTCAGTGGTACCAGATGACAGAACAAGGAGTAATGGTCTCAAGTTGCAGTGGGGGAGGTTCAGGTTGGATATTAGGAAAAACTTTTTCACTAGGAGGGTGGTGATGCACTGGAATGGGTTACGTAGGGAGGTGGTGGAATCTCCTTCATTAGAGGTTTTTAAGGTCAGGCTTATCAAAGCCCTGGCTGGGATGATTTAGTTGGGGTTGGTCCTGCTTTGAGCAGGGGGTTGGACTAGATGACCTCCTGGGGTCTTGTCCAACCCTGATATTCTATGATCAGTTCCTCTCAAAATGCTTCACAAAGGAGGTCAGGAACGACAAAGAATCCTGTGGCTCCTTAAAGACTAACTAAAATTTTAGAGCATAGGCTTTCGTGGGTTAATACCCACTTCGTTGGATGCAACCCCTTTGCATGCTCCTTGGAGAGCTGGGCCAGTGGTCTTCATTTCTCCCTGGGACAGGTTAGAATCGTATGGACTGTGTGACTAGTGGGTTCCCTGCAAGCTCTCGGCTCATCACTGAGCAGACAAGTCCATTGCTTCCTGGCAAGGCTGCTTAAAGCACAGCTGGTGCCTGATGGAAAATTCTGAAAGGCCTTTGCATTAGTAACAATCCTGCCTTTATTGTCTCAGCCTTGCAAAAGGAGAACCACAGCTATTGTTCTGCACTTGCAGAGAGCTGTTTATAGCCTGCAGTATTGGCCTTTCCCTGCCTACTCATAAAGAAGTCCACCTAAAACAATTCCTTATTCACCTGACTCAATTCTCCACTTGACTAGGCTTGGAAATGCTGTCCCTTGTTTCTTTTGGTCCTGGGAAGAGTCCTAGGGTGAGCTGAGGCCCTAGCTCTTCAATTCAGTGGTGGCTATTGCTGTATCTCTCCCTCTAGTAGTGGGGTTGTGTGAAAGGGACATTCCTGTCCCTGATACGCTCGGGGATTTGGTTTTCTGCTTTGCCTAGCCAGGGCAGTGTGGCAGCCTTTGTTACTGACCTATCTGTATTTGGGAGTTAAATTAAAAGGCTTGCTACCCACCTCTTCCTCCCTCCCCATGTCCTAATCTGTCATGGAAATATTTTTTGTGGTTCCTTAGAACCATTCTGCAAACTTTAACTCACAGCACGTGGTCCCTCATGCCATCTGAATGCTTGGTGGGCTAGAGCCCTTGGAAAGTCCTAATTTCTGTAACTGTGTGCACTGTCATTTGGATCCTTTAGCATGCAGGTCCTCTTCATCTTCAGCCAAAGTGTGTTGGCACTGATTCCCCTCATGAGTGTTAATATTCAGGGAGGTTAGTAGCCAATGGTGCTGGTTAAAGTGGACAAAGTATGAGCAGGTGCCATTGGGCCTGGTGGGTAGCACCTCTCGCTACTTTAGATCTGAGCTTTTTCTGAGCTGAGACTGGACATAGCTGACCATGGTTCCCAGTGGTGGCTTTACTTTACAGCCCCTCAATTAATCATCCCTGAGATTGCTTTGCACAGTCCCACCCTTCTCTCCCCTTGGCCTAGCTCAGGGGTGGGCAAGCCTTTTGGCCCGAGGGCCACATCATACAGTTTTGCACCCCTGGAGGGCCAGGTAGGGAAGGCTGTGCCTCCCCAAACAGGCTGGCCCCCGCCTCATCCGTCCCCTGCCACTTTCTGCCCCCTGACTGCCCCCCTCAAAACTCCCAACCCATCCAATACCTCTGCTCCTTGTTCCCTAACCACTCCTTCCCCCCGAGAACCCCTGCAACTGCCCCTCCCGCGACCCCAGCCCCTATCCAGGTCCCCCTGCTCCCTGTCCCGTGACTGCCCCAGCCCCTATCCACACCCCCGCTCCTATCCACCCCCCCCGCCCCCTGACAGGCTCACTGGGACTCGCATGCCTATCCAACCACTCCTTGTTCCCTGACTGCCCCCCACTGAACGTCTGCTCCACCCAACCTAGCCTGCTCCCTGTCCCCTGAATGCCCCCCGGGATCTCCTGCCTCTTATCCAACCCCCCTCTCTCCCTTACTATGCTGCTCAGAACAGCAGGATTGCCTTATTGGGAAGCCTGGGAGTGGGCCGGCACAAGCTGTGCTGCCTGCGTGGCTGCAGGGGAGGGGGGACAGCAGGGGAGGGGCCGGGGCTCAAGGGCCAGGCAGGACGGTCCCGCGGGCTGGGTGTGGCCCGCAGGCTGTAGTTTGTCCATCTTTGGCCTAACTTTTCCCATCAGAGTCAGTGAGTGTTTTTTCCCAGGGACTCCAGGGGGAGCAGAGTTAGGCCAATAATAGTTACTTTGGAAAATCCCACCCCAAATAAAAAATGGGCTCTGGTTTGCAGGAAGGAGTGACTAGGGCTCTCACCTAGTGGGCCACTGCATAAACTCCACTCTTTAACTTGGCTGGGCTTATTCTCTTCTGAACCTGTTGCTGCCTTGGCCAACGACACAAGAGGGGCCTGATCAGTGGGGACTCTCTTTGCTAATTTCATTGTATTGGGGCCTGGTGATAAGATTCCATTCCATAAGCCTCTTGATGTACTCCAAGATGCATCATTATCTTCCCCCACATGTTTTGAAACGGGGTTGAATGCCCTGGGCTGGGGTCTCCATCCAAGGACCCTGAAGCCTTGCAGCCCCTGAGACTGTCTAATAAAACATGACCTCACCTCTTCGCTTTAAACAGGGCTTTGCTGTCCAAAGTGCTATGTGAGCTGGTGATAATGTGGACTCTGGTCTCCCCTAGCCATCACTAATCAGTCTAGCCAGCCTGTTCTTTGGCCTCTTTAGCACTGAGGACAGACGGCACTGGTGAGGGTGGCACTTTCTGCTCAGGTAGTTTTTGTTATTGGTCCCATTGCTGATTCTCCCATCATGTCCAAGATAGCGCTTAACAGATTCTCCTACTTCAGGCTGTTCTTCCAGGTGTCTGGGTTAGGATTCGAGGGGCAACATGTTACTCATGTTACTGTTGTCCTGGAATGAGAGAATTAGGCAGCAGCTTAGCAAAGGGTTGGCTGGATTGTTTGTTTGCTTTGGCAATGTCTTCCAGGACAGGCCTTTGACTTTGGAACTTACTGTCCCCTTTGGTCTGACAAAGCCCCTGTCTCTTGACCTTTATGGCTCTATGAACAGGCAGAGTCCTTGCCTCTCTCTGGATTAACACCTGCATTTGCCCACTTGTTGGGGCAGTTCTTTCCTCAGCAATTGAAGCAACAGTAACATGACACTCAGCTCAGTCTAAGTTTTTTGTTGGTCTAAGTAGACTGTTCGTAGAGTTTATGGGGTCTAGAAGAGAGATCCTAGTTCACTCAGCCCTGACAGCCCTTCCAACCTTCCCTAGTCCCGGCCTGTAGTTAAAAGCCACACCTATTACACACGTGAGCAGGAATCAGTCAGCATTTCCATCACTTAACAGACAGGTACCCTGCAAAGCTGGGTTTGAGAGGCAGAGTGTGCTGAGTCAGCGTTTGGTTAATCCATATTGTATGTCTGTTGCAGAGAATACGCAACCCTGGGAGCCTCTCTGCGCTGAGTTGCTGGTCTCCGTTGCCACACCGCATTGTGATGGCTTTCCCGACATGGACTCTGTGGAGAGCTGTAAGCATCAGTCCATCGCAAAGCAAGAACTGTGCTGGCTGGGTAGCAATGATCAGGACCAAAGATCTAGGCCCACTTTAAACTGGGAGGTGATACGCTGCAGCCAAACAGCATTGCCAGGAAGCCTTGGATGCAGTGCAACAAATGCAGGGTGTACACGGCTGTACAGAAGGTGCCCTCTTTTAGGGAGTAATGACTTCTGACAGCTGTCAATGAGACACTTAACCAGGGAGTCTTCTGTTCCCTGGAACCCACAGTGCTGGGTCACTGCTGTGGGAAACTTCAGTTCTCTCTCTGTTATACCTAGGATCTTGAGTGCTGCCTCACTGACAAGCAAGTGGCTCTGAAGGAGTGTGGGGCTGGTTCTGGGCCTACAGTTGTCAGGAATATATAGTACTCTCTACCCCTAGATCTCCAAGCCCTCTACAAAGGAGGGCAGTGTCGTGATTTCCATTTTACATTTGGGGAAACTGAGTTACAGGTGGGGATGTGACTACTGGCCCGGGGTCTCCCAGCAGGCCAGTGGCAGAACCAGGAGTAGAACCAAGGTCTCCTGACTCCTTCTCTAGTGCTTTATCTGCTAAGATATGCTGCTTTCCATACAAAAGTCAAGTTTACTGTTGCCCAGTTCTTTCTTTGAACATTTTCACCTAAGCCTGTATAAATGAGAGGACTAAGGAGAGGGTTGATTATATCTGGCTCCCACACATCTTCCATTATTTCAGAAGTCCACCTGTCAGTCTCTCATCTGTTGCTGTACACCAGTTATTTGTGAAGGAACCCAAGAGTGGCAAAGGCACACAGCTAGGCAAGCAGTGTGAATTGGACCCAGGGTGGGAGCAAGGGTTCCTAGCGAAATATTCCTCTTTAAGCTATCTGAAATGTGGCAGTGCCTGGTTCAATCCAGGTCATGGAGCTGGGGCTGTAATAACTCGCAGGGGGGTTTTTCCAGCTCGGGAGGGCTGTGCTAGAGGTGCTAACATCCTGTGGGATGTTGTTTTTCAGACGAGCTGACCACTTCGGAGGACCTTTCGCTGCTGTCTTCAGAGAGTGTCTGGGGAGCTCTCCGAGGTGAGGCTGCATTTGCCATTTGGGGTGTCTGTCTCCATTAGTGCTTTCTGCTGAGCCTTGCTGCTGCCTCTACTCCCAGGCCCATTGGATGGAATGTCTCCCTGTTCCAGTGTCTTCTAGCTTGCTTTGTTAATTGAGCTCTTCTCCTTTGGGAGGAATCCATGCCCAAAACCTAACTGTCTGCTTCCCACAGGCCTGGAGACCTTCAGCCAGCTCGTCTGGAGAGATGAGGACGGAACGGTGAGTGTAACACTTGCTGAGCTGGAGGGAGGCATTGATGCAGAGCAGGGTGATAGGTCCAAACTGTAGTGGGGATTCCCTGCACTGCCTCATGGGGGAAGTATTGCTTAGCTGCTAAATGTGGCCATACTGCAGATGGACTGCAAAGAGAATTCTCTTTGGCCTTCCACCTCAAGGATTGGGGGAGTTTTTAAGCCAGGACCCAAGTGGGACTCCTCGGGTACCAATGGGTAGCACAAGTAGGGCTGGGGACCACATGATTTGACAGTGTAGGGCTCCGAATAGTGCCCAGCCCCTGGCAGGAGGGAAGCATGTCCTGGACATCTGTACTGATTCTCCTGACTGGCTTCTCCAAAGTGCCATCTGCAGGCTAATGAAGGCACTCGTGCCCAGCCTTCCTGTGCCCCAGGGAGGTGCTGATCTCTGAGTGGGGAGGCAGCTAACCCTGGGGAGAAAGCGCTCTCCTGGTGACATTAGGGTGTCTGTGTGTTTGATCTGGGCCTTCCCTGAGGGGGCCACTCATCTACTGTATGCTCTTTCTTTTAGTTCTACCTCAACAAGACGGACATTGTGGACTTTCCCCGCTTTGCTCACCGGGGCCTGCTGCTGGACACATCTCGCCACTACCTGCCGGTGAAAGCAATCCTAGAGACTCTGGTGTGTGCCTGGGTGCTCAAGCACATGACCTGCCTTGCTGGGAGGCTTGCCAGCCTTTGATATGGCATTGTAGGCAGAGCAGACTGGCTAGCTGTTCCATTCTGCAGGGCAGCTGGGGGCTTCCTGAGGGCTTCTGAGCTTCGGCACTGGATTGACTCTGCAGACGTGTTTGAAGGTGCTACAGGGTCAGATAGTTCCTCCCAGGCTGGGCCAGCCCATACAGCTGGGTATAGATAAAGCACCATGGCAACGCTCAAGGGCGAGGAGAGGAGCTCACAGACTGAAGCTGTCTGTTCGGTTTCAGCCGTAGTAAAGAGAGGGGCTGTCAGAAGGGGGTTGGGCGGGAGGTGGCTCTAAACCTAGGACTAATGCTCCGCACCCTTTCCAGTTTGCTGTTCTCCTTAGGCCCCTTGTGGGTTCACTCCCTGGGGAACTCGCAGCTGCCTCATTTGGGCTGTTTTCATTCTCTGTACAGATGAATTGAGGAAAGAGAGAGAGCCCCACAGACCCTTCCCCTCCACTCAAAGCTGGCCTTTTTTCAGGTGGGCGGAACACTAGCTCACTGCACTTGGAGCAAGCCACAGTGACTGTTTCTGTGCTTTTCCAGCAAGAATGGGCCAGAAGGTGGTGATGGAATCCTTGCACATAGTCCCTTGGAATTATGCTTCTGGTATCTTTTCCCCAAGTCTCCCCCATTCTCCGCTGGAGAGCACTGGTGTTTCCTGCCAGCCCCAGGGAGTAAAAGACTATAGACCAGTGTGTCTAATGAAGGGGCCTCACCTGCCTCCACCTTGTTTCCCTTTTCTGTACAAAGGGAGTACCCCTGGGGTCTGTCTGCAATGTGCCTAGGGTATTTCCTTACTTGGCCTTGTTTACAGGATCTTTGAAGGACTCGTTCACCTCCTTGGGCCTAATCTCTCTCACTCCTTTCTAAATGCTGGTGTCCCTTTCATAGAATCAAATGCAAAGCTTATCCCTAGAGCAGGATAAGCTTGGTTTACAGGAACATGTGTGGGGCAGTCTTGAGATGGACTAGTGCAGGGGTCTGCAGCCTTTCAGAGGTGGTGTGCTGAATTTTCACCTAGTCAGGCCTTCGTGTGCCAGTCTGGAAGGGGTGGGGCTTCGGGCGGAAGGGGAGGGGCTGAAGGGGCCAGCAGGGGGAACCCCAGGGCGGGGGTAGGCTGAGTGGCTCAGCCCATGTATTTTGGGGTTTCCCCCGCAGGCTTCTGCCAGCTGGGGTCCCACTGCCTGCCCCAGTCAGCTCCTGCTGCTAACCTGGGTGTAGGGAACCCAGGCTGACAGTGGGCTGGCAGGAGCCCACGGGGGAAACCCCAAAGCCGTGCGGGCTAAGTGCTCAGCCAGCGCTGCTTTGGGGTTCCCCTGCTGGCGCCTTGCCAGCTGGAGTCCCCACCGCACAGGCTGGCAGTGGGAGCTGAGACCCCGGCTGGCAGGAGCCTGTGGGGGAAACTCCAAAGCAGTGCAGGCTAAGTGCTCAGCTCACGCCGCTTTGGGGTTTCTCCTGCTGGCGCCTTTCCAGCCGGGGTCCCACCTGCCCCACTCAGCTCCCGCTGCCAGCCTGGGTATAAGAAACCCAAGCTGGCAGCCGGAGCTCAGTGGGGCAGGCGGCAGCTGGCAAGGCGCCAGTGGAGGAAACCCCAAAGCCGGGGGGGGGGGGGGGGCTGGGCTCTCCCCACGTGCCGGCCTAAATTGTCTCGCGTGCCATAGGTTGCCGACCCCTGGACTAGTGTCTTTTTAAATGATTTCCAATTTAACTGAAATAAAGGGAGAAGAAAAGGGATTAAAACTATTGGACTCGCTTCAGGAGTAACTGAGTGAAATTTCCCGGCCTGTGCTATTCAGGATGTCAGACCAGATGATATAATGGTCCCTCCTGCCCTTTGGATTTTTGACTCTGAAAATGACAGGGAAGGAGTGAGTGATCTAGGGCCTGGAGAGATGTAAGGAGCCATGGAAAGGTCTTTGTAACTCTCTGTCCCTTAGCAGGGGACCCTAGAGCATTAGTCTGAAATGGAATATTTCTAACCACTCCTCAGATTGGTTTTGGCTCTGAAAAGCGGCCATTACTGGTGTTCTCCCTTTGAGCTTGGAGTCTTAGTTGCTGACCTTAGTGACAAAACCCAGGCTGTACTGTGCTTGGAGCCCTGTCAAGCCAAGGTAAATGGGCAAGTGCAGGATTCCCTTACATTGGCAACACAGTTACGTTCCATCAGCTCCTCCTGTGCAGAGCCTGTGGCAGCTTCACGAGTGTCAAGGGCAGTCTGCAGAACCTCTTACCAGTGACAATGGGTAGATCCCCCATGACTCTCAGATCCCAGAGAGAGCCGGAAGGGCTTGTGCGTGTGTATGAGCCTGTCTTTGTGACTGGAGCTTGTTCCAAATGAAAGTCAAGAGGGAATAGCCCTGGGTGCCCTGATCCCCGTTGGGGGCCACTTTGACATAGAAGGGTATGTGAAAGCAGCTGACTGAGCTGCCAGAGCAGGGCGAGGGTGTGTTTACCTGAATCCTGTTGCTCTCTTGTGGCTCCCCAGGAGGTCATGGCTTATAACAAGTTCAACGTATTTCACTGGCACATCGTGGATGATCCCTCCTTCCCGTATGAGAGTGCAGCCTTCCCGGAGCTCAGCCGAAAGGTAGCGCATCCCCTTCTCTGTGCGGCACCCTGAACTCTGACGTGCTCTCAGAGCAAGTGCCAGAGGCCCTGTTCTCCCATCACTGATATATGGGGCCCCATAGAAGTCTGGATCACAAGTGAAATGAGTGCAGTGGTCTCAGTCCAGGCTCTGGACAATATTTGCGTCACTGAATCGCAACATGCGTCACTTAGCATAATTGGCAGTGTCGTTGTCTGACAGATCCAGGTCTGGGATAGCAGGGGGCGGTTAGGGCAGGATCGAGGTGCACGGGCAATGCTATGTGGGGTCAGAGCTGGGATAGCGGGGAATATAGGTCCAGGACTGCGAATGGAGAGACTGTGGCAATGTGCTGCACTTTAGCTGGCATGACTAGTCTCAGTTTAAGAGCCACATTCTCTTAATCAGATGTTCTCAAACTGTGGGTTGGTGCCTGGTTATCGTGGGTATCAACAGCATTTTAATGGGGTCACCAGGACTGGCTTAGACTTCTGGGGCCGAAACCCAAGACCCAGCACCCGGGGCTGAAGCCCGATGGCTTCCAGGGTTCAAATTACAGGCCCCCGTCTGGGACTTAAGCCCTTGGGCTTTGGCTTGCCCTCCCACCTACCCGGGGGACAGGGCTTGGGTGGGCTCAGGCATCAGTCCCCCCTCCTGGGTTGTGTAGTAATGTTTGTTGTCAGAAGGAGATTGCAGTGCAATGAAGTTTGAGATCCACTGTTCTAATTTCACCCTAGAATGTAAGGAACAATGCTGGTGACCTGTAAAGAGCAAGAGCTTCCTTGCTAGCAGCCCTGGGGACAGATCTGGGTCCCCCAGGGGCAGCTCCCCCTGGGGGACCCAGATCTGGTGACTGAGTACGCCATCTTCCATCGCTCTCACATGACCCTGTCAGAACAGATATAAGGAAAGAACTTATGCAGTTCCTGGACATTTGCTGGTCAGCCTGAAACCCGGACTGGGCCGCAGCCTGGCAGGAGGAATCCCCAATCAAATGCTGACGGGCTGAGGGAACACAAAGTGTGGCCAGTTCCTCAGCAGGGGTTGTCTATCCAGACTCCTCCGCCCCACGTGGGAAGCGCTGCTGGCAATGACTGCTGCCCAGCTGGTATTGTTGTGGGAGGGAGGCAGATCTCTGGGCCCTGCACCAACGTTTTCCAATCATTACGGGTTGCTTTAAATGGGCACGAGGCCTTTTCTGTCAATGCAGTGGGGAGCTGGTTGTTGGCGATGGCTAACAGTAGAGCGGGGTGGGTCTGAATGGGCGCACGCTGGAGCAATAGGGACCTGTGATTCCTGTGCCCTCCCAGGGGGCTTACAATCCCGCCACCCACGTGTACACGCTGGACGACGTGAAGCTGGTGATCGAGTATGCCAGGCTACGTGGGATACGAGTCATTTCGGAGTTTGACACCCCTGGCCACACCCTCTCTTGGGGCCCAGGTAAGGACTGGGGCCTGCCCAAGGCCCCAGAGCAAAGGATGGGTTGGGGATTCTTGGACTGTGCCCAAAGATGGGTCTCAGTGATCTAAGTCTTAGCACAGATACCCAGCTAGATGTGTGTGCATCCCTTTGTCAGAGCCTGGGCCCGGCCTGTAACTTGCTCTTAGCTGTCCTGTCCGCTTGTCTGGTGTATTTGCTTTCCCCGGGGGAGGCTATAACCAGGCATAGTACAGGGAGGCGCCGTTTGTGCTGTTTTCACCCGATTGTGCATGTCACTCCTGACCTACAGCCTCCTTGCTATCCCAGTCCTGGGCCCGCAGCACCTCTGCCAGTACACTTCAGTTCATCTCAGCACATACCTGCTCCATGCCTGTCTTAGAACATTGCTTGCTAATCTGCTTCACAAGCACTGAATTTGTAAGGGAGGGGATAGGGTGTGTGTGTGGAGCTGTAATCCAGTCCAGTCTTGTGTAATGAACACAAGATTTTGGCAAGGGGAGGAGCATTCCCGATCTTGGCTTGTCCTTCCAGTCGGTTAGTATTTGCTTACCTTTGGGAGCACAATAGTCTGGAGCCATGGCCCCCTTTGGGACCTTAATCCATGCAACTGTTGCATTTCCCAGTTCATCGCCCCACGTAGGTTAAGAATCTGGTGTGGAGGGGATCAGGTTCTGCACCCATCTGCCTGATCCAGCGCAGCCACAGAGTTTGGCATGCTTGAGGCTGTCTGACCCAGGTGAAGCACTGGTCTGGGAGTCCAGAGGTCCAGGTCTGTTCCCAGTTCTGCCACTGACCTGCTGGCTGACCTTGAGTACATCACTTCCCCTCTCTGCTGCAGTCTGCCCCTGTCCAGCAGGGTGACGGGACATACCCCATTTGTGTGCTGTGTGTTTGAGATCTGTGGCTGGGACATGTTCGCTTGGTGTTGGGGGCTGTGCGTTGAGATGTGTGTCTCTGAAGCATGAGATGGGAGAAGACAGCTCCAGCCAAACTGCTGCCTGTCGTAGGTGGAGCCTTTGCTCTCTCCTCTCCCTGACTCCCTTGTTTGCTGTGCCTGGAGTTGCCTGGCTGTCCCCTCCAGCATTGGGGAGCAGCGGGTGGCACGTAAACTCTTCCTTGCAGCATTCTTTGGTATTGACCCAGGTGCTCCAGGCTTGCTGACACCCTGCTATTCAGGCTCGGTTCCCTCCGGGTCCCATGGGCCAGTCAACCCCATCCTCAACACCACTTACCAGTTCATGACAGAGCTCTTCAGGGAGATCAGCACTGTGTTCCCAGACAGCTACCTCCATCTTGGCGGCGACGAGGTTGACTTCACCTGCTGGTAGGTGTGACAAGCAGGGAGAAGGGTGGACATGATCTCAAAAGTTTCACTGGAGGGGGAAGGCTTTTCTGAAGGGAGATACCTGGAGCTGTAACCTGAGATGAGAAGGGGGAGGGGAGATGACACCTGGGGCCCGGGAAGTGAACAAAGGGAGGGACGGCTGCAGGGTTTCGAGGGGAGTAGAAGCTGGCTGGCAAAGAGGAGGGAGCCTGGATTTGGGGTCTTATCTCCCTGCCCCCCAGAAGGGCCTGACTAAGGGGTCCTGTTTGTACTGACAAGCTCTGAGTTGGATTCTGTTCCTGGCATCTCAAATAAACCTTCTGATCCACTGACTGGCTAAGAATCACTGAATTCCAGGAAGTGGGGGGTGTGGGAACGGGACTCCCCCACCCCCTGTGACAAATGGGGGCAGAGGTGGGATCCACTGCACCCCGTGAATGGCACTTCTTGCAGTAAGTGATTGGGGAGCAGTATAACAAAGGGGGATTGATGGGAACCAGGTGTGCTGAAGATCCAGAGAGAAGTGATTTTGGGGGGCGGAGGAGCTACGCTTAACCCCTGAGAGTGTGGTGTGTGACCAGCGAGAAGGTCTGTTGCAGTAGCGCGGTCCCCTTGGGCACTGCGGTGAGCAGTCTTAGGGGTGAAGAGTGGCAGCTCAACCCTGGGAGAGTGGTGGTGAGAAGGGCTGGCACACAAGGGGGTTCCTCCTGGAAACCGTGGGAAGCTGGGAGCATAGGCCTGCGAGTGGCCAGCAGGAAGATGTATGCCAAGCGCCTTAAGAGCGACCTGGTGAAGCTGTGCCGGCAATGGGGACTGCGCATTGCGAGGCTGACCAAAGACCAGCTGATTGCGCAGCTGGAGGAGAAGGATCGTGAGGATGCACCAAGCCCTGCCTCTGAGGGGAGCTGCCCGGCAGATGGAGCGCCAGCCCCGGTGCCTGACCTGACGGGGAGGGGGCAAACTGCTCCTGAGGACATCCCGATGCCCCTCTCAGCTATGCCTAGGGGAGGGGTTGGGGAAAGCCCCACGAATATCGAGGGCACCCGGACTCTGGCAGCCAGCAGGGGATCCTCCTGGCAGGGTTCCCCAGCCCTGGAGCGGAGGCACTTTGGATATGACCGAGAGATGAGACTGAGAGTTGGAAGACCGAGAGAAGGAGCGTCAGCATGAGATGGAGCTGGCCAGGCTGAGGAGCAGTGAGGCCCCGGCTGCGGTGAGTGATGGGGGATCCAAGACTGAGAGGAGGAGCTTTGATAAGGGCATCATGGCCCCGCGTAAGGAAGGGGAGGATATAGATGAATTCCTGACGGCCTTTGAGACGGCCTGTGAGGTGCGCAGGGTTGACCTCGCAGACAACCTCTGGTGTCTGATACCCTTACTAGACCCCGAAGCCATGGCGGTGTACGGCCAAATGGAAGCAGCAGAGAAAGGGAACTATGAACTGTTCAAAAAGGCCCTGCTACACGAGTTTGGGCTGACTCCCGAGATGTACCGGGAAAGATTCCGGAGGCAGGATAAAACCCCTGAGGGCACGTATCTAGAACTGGCCATTTGCATGGAGGGGTATGCCCGCAGATGGGCAGATGCGGCCCAGACGAAGGAGGACCTGGTTAAAATGATTGTGCTGGAGCAACTGTATAAGCGGTGCCCATCCAACCTTATGCTGTGATTGGAGGAACAAAAGCCAGAGAACCCGTGACACGCCGGACGGCTGGCCGACGAGTTTGTGAAGAGCCGGCCAAGAGGTGGCCGGGAGGAGTCCCAAAGGAACAGAGCCACCACGATGCAGCGAGAGAGTCACCGCAGGACCTCCCAAAAGGGGAATATGGAGAACCCCCTCAAAAAGGGACTGTCCAGCCTCAGGACCGACCGCTCCTCTCGAGGGGACCAATGGGACATGAGCTGCTATAACTGTGGCCGGAGAGGCCACATACGGGCCCAGTGCCCCAAGCTTAAGGACAGCCTGAGCAGACCGAGCCCCCATAGGGTTAACTGGGTGCGGACCCAGCCCAATGAGGGGCAGACAGCCCAGGTAAGGGGGGCTGGCAGCTTACCACCTGCTTGGGAAGGAGGAGTGCCCCAGACCAGCTCCTCTGGGAGGCTGGACACTCAGGACTCTAGGTTCTCAGTTTACAGGGTGGGCGCAGGGCTGTCCCTGCGGAGCGAGTGCCTTGTTCCCCTGGAGGTGGAGAGGAGGAAGGTTTATGGATACTGGGATACAGGTGCTGAGGTGACACTGGCCCGGCCCGAAGTGGTGGCCCCAGATCAGATGGTGCCCAACACCTACCTGACCCTGATGGGGGTGGGTGGGACCCCATTCAAGGTACCCGTGGCAAGGGTGCATCTGAAGTGTGGGGACAAGGAGGGCCCCAAGGACGTGGGGGTGCACCCTCATTTGCCCATGGAGGTGTTGATGGGGGCGGACCTAGAGAACTGGCCAAGCAAACCCCCGGGCGCCCTGGTCGTGACCTGTAGCCAGAGCCGGCGAAGGGCACTGCACCCTGACCGGGGAAAGGGTACCGTACCGGGGGTGCAGGACCCTGCCCCAGCCAGGAGGGGGTGTCCAGGGACCGGGCTCAATGAGGCTGCGGCCTCAGACTCAGCAAGCACGAGGGAGCCGGCTCCATTCCTTTCCCCAGCTGCTGAGTTCCAGGCCGAGTTACAGAGAGATCCCTCCTTGCAGAAGTTCAGGGACCTGGCCGGCCTTAGCGAGGTACGAACCATAGGGAGAGGCTGCCAGGAGAGGTTCCTGTGGGAGAAGGGGTTCCTGTACCGAGAATGGGCTCACCCCTGGGAAGTGGAGTCATGAGGGATCAGGAGACAGCTGGTGGTCCCCCAGAAATATCGCTGCAAATTACTGTACCTGGCCCATGACATCCCTCTCGCAGGGCACCAGGGAATCCGGCGCACCGGGCAGAGGCTGCTACAGAACTTTTACTGGCCTGGGGTCTTTACAGCAGTCAGACAGTACTGCCGATCCTGTGACCCCTGCCAGCGGGTGGGGAAGGCCCGGGACAAGGGGAAAGCGGCTTTGAGGCCTTTGCCCATAATAGAGGAGCCTTTCCAGAAGGTGGCTATGGACATAGTGGGACCTCTCAGCAAGACGACCCGGTCGGGGAAGAAATACATTCTGGTGGTAGTAGATTTCTCTACCCCAAGGCAGTGCCCTTATCCTCCATCGAAGGAGACGCTGTGGCAGACACGCTGCTGACCATTTTCAGCTGAGTGGGGTTCCCCAAGGAAGTCTTGACAGACCAAGGGTCCAACTTCATGTCGGCCCTGCTCCGGAGCTTGTGGGAGAAATGTGGGGTCCGACACAGCTGGACCTCAGCGTATCACCCCCAGTCCAACGGGCTGATGGAGAGGTTCAATGGGATGCTAAAGATGATGCTGAAAACCTTTATGAACCAGCACCCGCAGGACTGGGACAAGTACTTACCTCACCTGCTGTTCGCATACAGGGAGGTGCCCCAGGAGTCTACTGGATTTTTACCTTTCGAACTGCTATATGGACGGAGGGTAAGGGGACCCCTGGACCTGATGAGAGACGAATGGGAGGGGGAGGCCGCTCCCGAGGGAGAATCGGTGGTGGAGTATGTCCTGACCTTCTGAGAGAGACTTGCAGAGCTCATGGGCCTGGCCAGGGAGAATCTGGCCAGAGCCCAGAGGAAGCAGAAGGTCTGGTATGACCGCACGGCACGGGCCCGCGCCTACGCCACCGGGGATCAGGTGATGGTTCTCATCCCCATGAGAAAAAACAAGCTACAGGCTGCTTGGGAAGGCCCTTTTAAAGTTGTCAAGCAACTAAATGAGGTAAATGATGTGGTGGAGCTGTTTAACCGGGTGCACCATCGCCAGGTGTACCATGTGAATATGATGAAGCTATATTATGACAGAGGGAATGTGATGTTGGCCGTGTGTGGACATTGGGAGGAGCAGGGGGCTGATCCTCTCGTAGATCTATTCCCTGGGACAGGAGTGGGCTCCCCCCTGGACATAATCCCTCTCTCGGATCGGCTAACCCCTGCCCAGCAAGCAGAGATCAGAGGGG
Source organism: Dermatemys mawii (assembly GCA_007922305.1). Lineage (NCBI taxonomy): Eukaryota > Metazoa > Chordata > Testudines > Dermatemydidae > Dermatemys > Dermatemys mawii. The sequence continues at coordinate 36,594,083 of ML677366.1, read as the reverse complement.
TGCTACAGCTGTACCAGCAGCTGTTTTCCAACCAGCCTGGATGCACTAATCTGACTGTCCACCGGGTGCAGACGGCATCGCACCTCCCTATAAGATGCTCCCCCTTCAGAGTCACAGGGAACACTGCCAAGGACCTGGAGAAGGAGGTCAACGACATGCTGGCCCTGGGGGTGATCCAGGCATCTTCCAGCCCTTGGGCCTCACCAGTGGTGCTGGTCCCCAAAAAGGACGGGTCGATCTGGTTTTGTGTGGACTATCGAAAGCTCAATGCCATCACTGTGTCTGATGCCTACCCCATGCCCAGGCCTGATGAGCTCCTAGACAAGTTGCAGGGAGCTCGGTTCCTTACCACTATGGATCTTACAAAGGGTTACTGGCAGGTGCCACTAGATGCAGATGCCAGGCTGAAATCTGCCTTTATCAGCCCTCTGGGGCTCTGAGTTCCTGACCCTGCCTTTTGGCCTCAAAGGGGCGCCAGCCACCTTCCAACGCTTGGTAGACCAGCTCCTGAAGGGCATGGAGAGTTTTGCCGTGGCATATATTGATGACATCTGTGTCTTTAGCCAGACCTGGGAGGACCATGTGTCCCAGGTTAGACAGGTGCTGGACCAACTCCAGAAGGCTGGGCTGACCAGCCATCCCCACATTGCACTTCTCTACCTTTATGAAGTGCCCTACCAGGGACACCAGGTGGGGAGCGGTCGCTTAAAGCCCGAACCAGCCAAGGTGGAGGCAATCAGAGACTGGCCCGTGCCCCAGACCAAAAAGCAGGTCCAAGCCTTCATCGGGATGGCGGGGTACTATCGAAGGTTTGTGCCCCACTTTAATGCCATAGCTGCGCCCATCACTGAGCTATGCAAGAAGGGGAAACCAGACAAGGTGGTCTGGACCAAGCAGTGCCAGAGGGCTCACTGTGTGCTGAAGGAGGCTCTCGTCAGCGGCCTGGTTCTGGCAAACCTGGACTTTGACAAGCCATTTGTGGTATTCACCGACGCCTCAGACGTGGGGCTGGGGGTGGTGTTAATGCAGGAGGATGAAAAGGGGGAGAGACACCCCATCATGTACTTGAGCAAGAAGTTGCTCCCCCGGGAGCAGAACTACGCAGCCATCGGGAAGGAATGCCTGGCCATGGTGTGGGCCCTCAAGAAACTACAACCGTATCTATTTGGAAGACACTTCACTGTGTACACCGACCACTCCCCCCTGACCTGGCTGCACCAGATGAAAGGGGCCAACACCAAGCTCCTGAGGTGGAGTCTGCTCCTGCAGCATTATGACGTGGACATGGTCCATGTGAAGGGAAGTGCCAACATGATAGTGGACGCGTTGTCCCAGAGAGGGGGCCCTGAACTTCTCCAGGTCACTGGTCAGAGCAACCCCGGTCAGTTCAGACTGGAAGCGGGGGGTAATGTGACAAGCAGAGAGAAGGGTGGACATGATCTCAAAAGTTTCACTGGAGGGGGAAGGCTTTTCTGAAGGGAGATACTTGGAGCTGTAACCTGAGATGAGAAGGGGGAGGGGAGATGACACCTGGGGCCCGGGAAGTGAACAAAGGGAGGGACGGCTGCAGGGTTTCAAGGGGAGTAGAAGCTGGCTGGCGAAGGGGAGGGAGCCCAGATTTGGGGTCTTATCTCCCTGCCCCCCAGAAGGGCCTGACTAAGGGATTCTGTTTGTACTGACAAACTCTGAGTTGGATTATGTTCCTGGCATCTCAAATAAATCTTCTGATCCCCTGGCTGGCTAAGAATCACTGTGACTCTGATCGCTAGCTAGGAATGGTCTGAATTATAGCAGTGCTTAGAACCCCAAATGAGATTGGCGCCTTGCTGTTCTAGGCACTGTTTGTAAACACAGTGAGAGACAGTCCCTGCCCCAGGGAGCTTCCAGGCTAAATAGAAGAGAGAGGCAGGGCAGTGCTATTATTCCCATTGCACAGAGTGGGAACTGAGGCACAGAGAGGCATGAGGTCACACTGTGTTTGTGGCAGAGCTGGGAACAACCTGGGTCCCCTGAGCTGTGCCTTGGCCACAGACCATCCTTCCTCACTAGCCATCACTCTTGGCCTAATAAAATAAATTAGCCCCCACAACTAACTACCCAAGGCAAGAGACATTAGTGCTGAATGGCTGTCTGAGGGAAGCAGGCGCCACCTGCCCATCCAGAGATAGCTCTCGGGCTTGCATCCTCCGGGGACGATCCCTCCCACCCTTTAGAGATGGCCAGTGCGGCACAGTAGCCCCGTGACTCGCTCTCCTTCCTGTCGCTCTTGGCACATGTCCCTGGGGTGCTGGATGCTCCGCAGTGTGTCTGGTGCTTTCATACTGCTCCTCTCTTTGGCACGCAGGAGGTCGAATCCGGAAATCCAGGCCTTCATGCAGAGGATGGGGTTTGGCCAAGACTACACCAAACTGGAGTCTTTCTACATCCAGAGGTGAGGGCCGTGACAGGGGCCTGCAGAGAGCAGCATCTGCAGCACATCCAGTGTGCCGTCTGTGGCTCACATATCCACCCTACCACTCTGTATTTCCTTCTGGGGAGCAGGTCCCCTTGAGAATACCCACCACCACTCCAAAGCCAGTACTTGGGTATGGCCCCACAACACCTTGTCCTGCACAGGCTTCTGTGGAGAGTTTACCCCAAACGGGTCCGGAGCTGGTGATGGCGCTGGATAGTGGGTGGGTGATGGACTGGGAGCCCCCTGCTTAGGACCTGCCTTGGGATGGGGAAGACAACTGGCCTAGGTAATGTTCCTGTCTAGACACAGGCCCTGACTTGAGTGATGGAGGCTCTGGCTGGACTCTCCTTGGTCACTGCAGCTCAGTGACGGGGGAGCTGTCCCTGTTTATTCTGTACTGCTTCTCTCCCGGCTCCAGGCTGCTGGATATCGTCTCTTCCTATGGCAAGGGCTATGTAGTGTGGCAAGAGGTGTTTGATAATGGCGTGAAGGTGAGAGATGCTCTGTTTTCCCTGCTACAGGCCCCTGGCTCTCAGCAACAGCCAATGCAATGTGTCCCAGTGTGCCTTGGGAATGGAAGGGTCTGGCTGTGTGTTGATGGAGGGATGTCTGCTTACTGCATAATCTCCTTCTGCCCCATCCCCTGCTGGGCTCTGCCCGGCATTGAGTTTGTCCTTGGGCTGGGGGTTGGCAGAGCGGGGGGAATTCTCCACCCTCACCCATGGTCTTTTTCCCTCCTTTGTTGGCCAGGGCTCTTCCTGGCTTCTTGTGGCCTAATCCCATAAGAGGCAGATCTTTGATCTTCTCCCAGGCAAACTCTCCCTTTGGGCCCATAGCTCCCTCCCAGGTGTGCTGTTTGCAACCTGCGGCTATTTGGTCACAACTACTGTATCAGCTGCTCACTATACCCACTCCAGGCCAGTGCGGCGGGCTGGTCACACCACAGCTCTGGGGGGTGGGCGAGGAATACAACCAGGCACTGTCACTTGCTGGCATGGCATTTGAGAACTCAGAGCTGCCCTGCTGCTGCAGCAGACTTGCTTCTCCCACCTCCGGGAAGGCTCTCCAGGCCCCTTCCACTTCTCTTTCCCACTTCTGCCTGGTACAATGAGGGGATTGTGTGGGTCAGAGAAGGAGGCAGCTAGGGGAAGAGCAGCAGGGACTCCCCTGGGAGTGAACTGTCTTTGGTACTTCCATGGCCCTTGTTACCATAGTAACTGAGCACCTCACACTTTTTTCTCAATGGGAGGCTCTCGGGGGCTGTAGTTTGGGGTGCTGAGGCGCAGGCAGAGCTCAGAGACTTGCCCGAGGTCACATAGGAAGTCCAGAGTCTCAGTCCAGCACCCTGACTTCTGGAGCATCCTTCCTAGTTTACCTTTTGAGGTTAGAAGGATGACGGAAGTGTCCTCCGTGGGCTCAGTTTCACATGAGGGCGCAGTGTGCCTGTGCTACACTGTTGTTGGGTAGGGGTGTGGTTGTCTAGAGGAATCGTCTTGCTAACTCTTGCCTTTACCAGTGCAGCAGTGACTTCCCATTTCTGCTGCAGGGTCCTGGGCTGAGCTAGCAGGAGGTAAGTGTGTACAGCACAGGGGTGTGTGTGGCTCTGGGGAGTGTGAACTGAGGGTCGTCCTTGGGTGCACTGTTCCCCCTGTCCCTGCTAAAGGTCCCCACATGGGTGGTGTGTGCCTTGCAGGGCTGTGTGCTGCAGATTGCCTTGGGGGCTGTCAGCCTGGCTCTTCTCATGTGCTAGGGGAGTGGCATGCTCCTTTGCATGGAGCATCACACATATTTCTGTCCTGTGTGGCCAGGTGAAGCCAGACACCATCATCCACGTGTGGCGGGAGAACGCCGGGCCATACCAGAATGAGGTGGCGCGAGTCACTAAGGCCAGTTACAGAGCCCTGCTTTCTGCCCCCTGGTATCTCAATCGCATCTCCTATGGGCAAGACTGGCAGAAGGCTTACCAGGTGGAGCCCCAAGAATTTGAAGGTGTGTCCCTTGCACGTGTGGGCTGTGTCAGTCTCCCCTGTGGGGCCTCACACACAGCTGGCTGTCAAGGGGGTGACGTGACAGTCCTGGCTGGTCAGTCAACTAGCAGGCCAGTCAAGTACTTCCTACTGCTGAACTGTGTGAGCACAAGTGCTTGTGGCCTTGGCTCCAGTGACTGACAGCTGCCCTACCAGTCATGGGATGGGCACTGAACAGCCTCCCTCTGGCATGAAATAGTCAAACTGTCCTTCAGCATGTGTAGTTAACATTTGCCAATGGGGACCTCCAGGGCAGAAGCTGAGCTTGAGCTGATGAGCCAGCTCTGTAGCTGGAGACTGTAACAGACTCCTCTCTGTGGGCAGGGACAGAGGGGAAATGCCACGCACTGCTCTGTGGGCCACACTCCATTTTTCGATCCTTTGTCATTCGAACAAGTGTCTCTTTTGACAGGCAGCCCTGAGCAGAAGGAGCTGGTGATTGGCGGAGAGGCCTGCATGTGGGGTGAATACGTGGATGAAACTAACCTGACGCCCAGGCTCTGGTAAGAGAACCCATCAGAGTGGTGGAGGACTGGCTTGAGCCCTTCTCATCTAACATGGGCGAGTGTCCTTGGTCCGATTGCCCACTACGTTGTGTAAATTGCGGGAACGCCAATCCACTGGAGGGTGAGATTGTGGGAAGGAAGAGAATTGGGTCCCTGTGTCTCAGTGGTGGTCTCCTGATTTGTCTCGCATCGCTGTAGTGGCTGGCTCGCCTATAAATCTGGATTTATGGCTATCTGCTTGGATAATGAAACTCCACAGAGGGGAGCAGAAAGGAAGCCTCACGTTGTGGTGAGTGCATCACAGCATCCATAGCAGCTCAGGGTGTGTAGCACAATGCGCTATGGGAGGAAGGCTGTGCGGTGCCGGATTCCCTGTTTTCAGAATGTAGCTGTACTGGCAGATCTTAACAGACAGTGGCCTTCCAGTTCTGCATTTACAGTGGATACATGCTCAACCCCCAGGTAGTAGACACAAAGGTTGCATGTGTAGATGAGCAGCTGTGCTTCGGTGCTTTAGAGTCCCCATCTTTTGGGTGCTGAATGGTATCAGGCTTTCATCCTTGTGCCTTACAGTGAAACCCACTTCTGTCTGTCTGCGTCGTACGGAACTGAATGGCCTGAATTATTTAGTCTTCAGTTCCTGCTGGAACAGAGTTAACTGGCTGTTACCATAGGCTAGGCACAAAGTAGGTCCTTGAGCTCTTGTTTTCCGATGGCTTTTTTTTTTTTTAAGTAGTCGCCTGCTAAATTATTATAAAAATAAAAAAGAATGACTTTGAGTTAAAATGTCCCACCAGACTAGTGGCCTTGCTCTGCTCCTGTCATTCTGATGCCAGACTGGCCTACTCCAGGCCCCCCAGCTCAGTTAGCAAAGGAGAAGTGTCAGCTAGTATTCTCTAGGCCCTGTGGGACTCACTACCTCCCGCAGGAGAGAGGCATTGTAAAGCCTCTATGATGTTGTCATGCTACCGTCCTCCTTTTGCTTCCTTCCTGCCTTCTCCCCTAAAAACTCTAAATGAATGAATATAACTATTGATCAATACCTGATCCAGGCACCCTTATACAGGACTTAGCCAACCTTCCTGTCTTAAATCCTCTGTAGAAAGACAGGTCAATCTCAGCTTGGCTTTCTCCTCTTCTGCACTTACACTTCACTATGCAATGGTAGGGGTTCATGTTTTTGCTGCAAAACGTCAGTGAGAATGTAATCCTGTGATGTCTGCTCTGCCGTCCCACCCCGTTCAGTCTGTTTCCAGGTAAGGCGGTGATAGGCATATTGGTGTTTGTAGGGGGAAAATCTGCAAGGAACCAGAGGTGGGTTTCCTTAAGTACGCTCATTGTATTGCCTGTGGACTGGCATAACATCCTCTTTGCTAAGAGACTCCTATTTCTCTTCTTTCCCACCACCCACCTTCTAGGGTCTGTCTACACTGCAGTCACTGGGTGTGATTGCCACATGAATAGACATACCCAAGCTAGCTTTAATTTAGCTCAAGTACCAGTAACAGCGAAGCCATGGCAGTTCTGGGAAGTTATACAGCCTGTGCTGAAGTCCGTGCTCCTACAGCTTCACTAATCTGGCCCTGAGCTAGCTAGATTAAAGCTGGTTTGGGTGTGCTGGCTTGAGTTGTAGCCACACCATTAATCTTGCAGGCAAATGACACTCTACTTTCCCAGTGATTTGGGTCAATGTTATTCATTTGCTCAGGTGCCAGTTAGATTTGAAAGCTGAAACCTAGCAAACTAGATTTGCTAATTGAATAAATGTTCTAGCCAAAATTAGAATTGAAATAATTCAGAAAATCCCATTTTTATTGGGTACAGGGAACACTAGCTTACTCATTAACTCTGCCGCCTTTTCAGATCTACTTTTACCTTGGGATAGTGCTTTTCTAATCAGGACACTGAGTTATTCTTAACCAATCAACACGTTTGTTTATTCAGCCAGAACCACCGAAGTATATAATCGATAGTCTATAGTCAAGTTTAGATGTCAGAAGTTCTAGCGTGTCCTGAATACCACATGCTGTTTATACCATAAATAGTACAAATAACCCATATTTCTTGTTATGCTTATAATTGTCAGTTTTCAATTCTTTAGTAGCTGTAGTACATTTGCCATATTTCAGGTAATTCTGCAAAGAGTTAGGATGTACTTTTTCTTCTTCGAATGATTGCTCATGTGCATTCCAATAGTTGTGTGTGCACCGCGCAGGCACGGTCCCGGAACATTTTCCCCCAGCGGTACCTGTGGGTCGGCAAGTGAGACCCCTACAGTGGTGCCCAAACGGCAGTGTATATACGTATATATGACCTTGCCGGCCCACCCCCAATTCAGTTCCTTCTTACCGCCCTGATGGTCCGGTCTGCTGGAACAGAGCTTAACAGCTCTATCACCTCAGCAGTTTTCTCTTTTATCTTTATATAGTTAATGGTTCTTAATTGTTAAGTAGTTAGGTTGTTATTCTTCCCCTTCTTCTAAGGGTGTTTTCTTTTGTTGTCCCCCACCTCAGCCGGGGGCTGGTTACCCCCGGCATCGGGGTATGTCTCGGTTGCTGGGATTCAAGTCTTGTGGGTGCTGCAGAAAACCTATGCCTGCGAGTGACCCCCACAAGCAGTGGTTGAAGTGTCTCCAGGAAACTCATCAGGTTGATAAGTGCTCTATCTGCTCTGGTTTCAAGCCCCGCACAAAGAAGGAGCGGGACACTTGGCTGAAGCTTCTCCTGAAGGAGTCCGCTCTTCAGCCGCAGACCAACCAAGCACCGACGGTTAAGAGTGCACCAGCCTCGGTACGGGATGCACCGTCACCGTCGGGGGACACCTCCCGGTCCCGCCGGCATAAGTTTCCGGTGCACAGACCTACCTCCTCGAGACAGAACCGATCTCAGTCTCCGGTACCGCTAAAAAAAAAAAAAGGAGATCAGACAGAGGTAGATCGCCCACGAAACGGTCTTTGGGTACTCAAGAAGTGACCCGACTGTTAGAACAGCACTCTAGCCGTAGTCATCAGGAGCCGGCGCCCTCGACATTGGGCTCGGTACTCCATAGCCGGTTACCGCCACGTAGGGACTCAGTACCACGGCACCGATCCATAGAGGACTTCGCCTTGCCTTCCACGCTGGATACCTTCGAGGCGGCCCGCAATCTCATTGACATGGTCAGAGAGCAGGGTGCCCAGGCCCAGCGCCCTCCGACACCTCCACCGGTACCGTGCGCCTCGACCGCACCGACATCAGTGCCGGCGGCACCGGACCACACCTTCGCTGCACCGGCTCCTATACCACTGACCGTACCGGCCGCGGCACCGACCATACCGGCGCAGCGGCTGATGCCCGTGACGCCATATCCCCTGGCACCACAATTCCCGCAGATGCCTCCTCTATGGCACCGCGGGAAGCCCACCTCCATGCGGTGCCATTCTCAGCATCGTTCTCCAGCACCGCCCGGGTCAGCTCCTCCCTGGTCTACCTCCGAGTACTTGTCGGACTCAGATGTGGGCTCCTATCAGTCTGGGATCAGCTACCATCGCTCTCAATCAAGGCACCGATCGAGGCAACAGTACCACCCTCCGGCACCGCATGTGGTACCGGTACCGTCCTGGCCTCCCCAGCCACAGCGCCCAAGCCAGTGGCCTTTCTGGACCCCCTGGGATTACCACGAGGCCCAAGGACTACCATCCAGGTCGGCCTCAATGGTTTCAGGGCCGAGAGTACTCCCGTCAGCGACCTCTATGGGGGACCACTCGTCCAGGGCTCCTGAGGCCTTGTCTCTTACTCCTGAGCCTGACCGACCTCCACGGGTGGAGCCTGAACCTGACACCCCTCTACATCCCCAGCCTTCGGCGGAGACTCAAACCATAGGGGAAGGGGACGAACCCCCTTTCCGATCCGCGTCCTCTTCGTCCCCGGATGAGGTGGTGGCGGGAACATCTTTGGGGCTACTGTCTATGGATGTTAGAGGCCACCAGGACCTGCTCAGAAGGGTCGCTATAAACCTGAACCTCCAAGCAGAGAAGGTATCAGAGGACATAGACCCCACAGTTGACATTCTGGCACAGGATGGGCCGTCCAGAGTCTCCCTGCCCCTCATCAGGACTATTCAAAATAATGCCAATGTCCTGTGGCAGACACCAGCCTCAATCGGACCAACAGCTTGGGGGGTTGAGAGAAGATACTTTCTTCCCCAGCATGGTTATGAGTATTTCTTTACTCATCCTGTCCCTGGCTCTCTGGTGGCAGACACAGTGAACCACAGAGAGCATCGGGGTCAACCTGGTTCTGCCCCAAAATCTAAGGATGCCAAGAAATTAGACTTGTTTGGGCGCAAGGTTTATTTTACTCATGGGCTACAACTTCGCATCACAAACCAGCAGGTGGCGCTGGGCCAATATGCGTATAACTCTTGGGCTGCTTTGGGGAAGTTCCAGGTGATGGTTCCTGAGGACTCTCGTAGAGAGTTTGTGGCACTCCTAGAGGAGGGCAGGGTTGTGTCTCGAGTGGCCTTGCAGGCTGCTTTAGATTCAGCCAACTCGGTAGCCAGGACAATGGCCACGGCGGTAGCCAGGACAATGGCCACGGCGGTAGCCATGTGCCACAATGCCTGGCTGCAGGTTTCGGGCATCCCCCCAGAGCTTCAGAACACCATTTAGGACCTCCCATTTGATAGGGAAGGCCTGTTTTTTCCCAGGAGACCGATAAAGCGTCTACATAGCCTTACGGACTCTCGCTCCACTCTCAGGTCCTTAGGTTTACATACCCCGGCCCCTCAGAGGAGGCCATTCAGACCCCAATCTGCCTCCCGTTTCCACCAGGAGCCCCCTAGGTGAGACCAGCCCTGGAGAAGGGGTAGGGGAAATAATAACAACAATAACTGTTACAATGGCAGGCGACAACCCAGGTCTAGCTCCAACCAGGATCAAGGATCCTCTAAGCAACCGCTGGGCCCAAAGCCCACCTTTTGAAGGGTGCCTCGAGGACAAGATACCAGTTCCAGAATTATCTTTCCTTCCCTTTGTGAATCGTCTCTCCCGCTTCTACCGTACTTGGTCCCGGATCACATCCGACAGATGGGCCCTCAGCACGGTAGCAGTGGGATATTCTGTCCAGTTCTCTTCCCTCCCTCCTCACCACTCCCCGCCCCTGTCCCTCTTCAGGGACCCTTCTCACGAGCAACTCCTTATGCAGGAAGTCCGTTCCCTGCTGTCACTGGGGGCCATAGAGGAGGTACCTCTCGAATTCAGGGGAAGGGGTTTCTACTCCCGATATTTCCTTATCCCCAAGGCGAAAGGCGGGCTTCAGCCCATCCTAGACCTTCGGGCTTTGAACGCATGCATAAAAAGGTTCAAATTCCGTATGATCTCTCTCGCCAATATTATCCCTTCTATGGAGCCTGGGGACTGGTATGCCGCCCTCGACTTAAAGGATGCCTATTTCCATAATCCCACCCCACAGACGATTCCTCAGGTTTATGGTAGGGGACGCCCATTATCAATTCAGAGTACTTCCCTTTGGCCTATCCACTGCTCCCAGAGTATTCACCAAATGCATGGCAGCAGTGGCCACATTCTTTCGAAAGCAGGGAGTTCAAGTGTTTCCGTACCTAGACGACTGGCTAGTCAAGGCCAGGTCTCGAGATATAGCGGCCAGTCACGTGGCGCTAATCCGACAAACTTTCACCAATTGTGGCCTCCTTCTCAACGAGGGGAAGTCCACCCTGTTACCTACGCAAAGGATAGAGTTCATCGGGGCGGTTCTAGGCTCCACCACAGCTACCGCCTCCCTCCCGATAGCTCGCTTCGAGACTATAGAGGCTATTATCCGCTCCCTTCTGGAGTTCCCGACTACAATGGCCAGGAAGTGCATGGCTGTCCTGGGACACATGTCTCCATGCATGTATGTGGTCCAATAAGCCAGATTGTGCATGCGCCCCCTGCAGACCTGGTTGTCCCACACACACAGACAAGGGAGGGATCCCCTGGACTTGATTGTCACCCTCCCCTGCAGAGTGCTGGACTCCCTCCGCTGGTGGCTTCAACCTCTACACGTGTGCTCAGGGGTCCCCTTCGTGAGACCAGAACCTTCGTCTGTCCTAGTAATGGACGCGTCAGCCCTAGGATGGGGAGCCCATCTTGGCGAGCTCAAAACGCAAGGTCTCTGGGCTCAGGTGGAACTTGCTCTCCACATCAACGTTCGGGAGTTGAGAGCTGTTCGCCTGGCCTGTCAAGCTTTTCAAGCAGAACTCCAGGGCAAATGTGTATCCATCCTTACGGACAATACGGCGACAATGTTTTATAAAAACAAACAGGGTGGTGCTCGCTCCTCTCACCTGTGTCGGGAAGCCCTCGCCCTGTGGGAGTACTGCATTCTGAACTCAATGAGCCTTCTGACGGCCGGGGAGGTACGACGCCTGAACGACTTGGCGGACAGGCTCAGTCGTTCATTCTGGACGCACGAATGGTCTCTTCACCTGGACGTGGCGCACTCCATTTTCCTGCACTGGGGTGTTCCCCGGATAGACCTCTTCGCCACCCGAAAAAACAGGAAATGTCATCGTTTCTGTTTTCTAAACCACTCCCTGGGATCAATGGGGGATGCTTCCCACCTATCATCGGGGAGGGGTCTGGTGTATGCTTTCCCACCATTTCCCCTCCTTCACAGGGTGCTCCTGAAGGCCCGCAGGGACAAAGCTTCAATGATTCTAATTGCCTCTGCGTGGCCTCGCCAGCATAGGTTCGTCAGCATCGTGAACCAATCAGTATCCCCCCCAATGACACTCCCGGTGTTCCCAGCACTGCTGTCTCAGGAGCACGGTCACCTGCAACACCCCAACCTCCCCTCCCTGTACCTCACAGCCTGGAAACTCCATGGATGAGCCCTCTCGAGCTTCAGTGCTCTCTCCCTGTCAGGGAGGTCCTCCTGGGCAGCAGGAAGCCTTCTACCCGTAGCACCAATGTGGCTAAATGAAAGCGCTTCTCGACCTGGATGTCAGAGAGGTTCTGACCCAGTTTCAGCCCCAATACCAGCTATCCTAGAGTACCTTTTGCATCTGAAATAGCAAGGTTTAGCGGTCTCCTCCCTTAAGGTTCACCTGGCAGCCATCTGTGCTTTTCACCAAGGGGTCCTTGGAGTCTCAGTCTTAAGGAATCTAGAAACTATGGGATTACTAAAGGGGATGGACCGTCTTTACCCTCTGGTCCGCCACCCGGTGCCTTCTTGGAACTTTAACCTAGTTCTGTTGGCACTGATGAGACGCCCTTTCGAACCCCTAGCCACCTGCCCTATCTCCTACCTCTCCTGGAAGGTGCTCTTCCTGGTAGCAATCACCTCCACAAGGAGGGTGTCGGAACTCCGAGCCCTCACTTCCAAGCCCCCTTATACGGTGTTTTATAGGGACAAGGTACACCTACGTCCTCATCCAGCTTTTCTCCCTAAGGTGATTTCCCCTTTTCATTTAAATCAGGATATATTTTTACAGGTGTTCTGTCCCAAACCTCACACTACAGACAGGGAAAGGGCCCTGCATACTCTAGATGTGAGAAGGGCCTTAGCCTTCTACATTGAAAGAACGAGACCTTTTCGTAAGTCGTCTCAACTTTTTATTTCAGTGGCAGAGCGAATGAAGGGCAAACCGGTATCCGCGCAACGTCTATCCTCATGGATTACGTCCTGCATCAAGTTGTGCTATGACCTCTCGAAGGTTTCAGCGCCTCCTATAACGGCTCACTCCACCAGAGCTCAGGCCACGTCCTTGGCTTTCCTGGCCCAAGTCCCGATCCTGGATATATGTAGAGCGGTGACGTGGTCTTCCATCCACACCTTTACGGCTCATTACGCGATTACCCAACAGGCAAGGGACAACGCTGGCTTCGGATAAGCTATCCTGCGATCTGCGACTAGTTTAACTCCAATCCCACCTCCAAGGTAACGGCTCGCAAGTCACCTATTGGAATGCACATGAGCAATCACTCAAAGAAGAAAGAACTGTTACTTACCTTGTAACTGTTCTTCGAGATGTGTTGCTCATGTCCATTCCAAATCCCTCCCACCTCCCCGTTGTCGGAGTTTATCCAGCAAGAAGGAACTGAGTGGGGGGTGGGCCGGCAAGGTCATATATACACCGCCATTGGGGCGCCACTCTAGGGATCTCACTTCCAGCGGTACCCGTGGGTCGAGGGGGGAAAATTCCGGGACCGTGCATGCGCGGCGCGCACACACCTATTGGAATGGACATGAGCAACACATCTCGAAGAACAACAGTTACAAGGTAAGTAACCGTTCTTTTTAAGGCAATCTTGGTAGTGTGGTCCTAGTGTTTTGGTACAAAAAGGACTAGTTTAAAACATCAAAAGCAATTGCTTCAAGTTATTATTTGAGGTTCTCTTAAGCCAATTTTATATATCCAATATCGGGTTCCTTAAGGTCTCACTAGAAGGGGTAGTGACTCAGCAAGGGAACTTTCAGGTTTTTATTTAAAGAACAGAAAGAAATACAGTCTCTGAAATGAAATCTCACCCCTCCTTTGTGCTGGGAATCTTGGAAAGGGAGAGTCTGCCCATTGCTGGGGCTGGTCTGGTGTCTGGTATTGAATCTTGCTTCTGCAGCATTTTTTGGAGAGAAGGTTCAGCAACCTGAGCCCTATCCCCATGGTGACCTCAGATTTACACCTTTTCAGGGACAGGAAGTGTTGAAGGGAGTGTGGCTCTTATTTTTCAACTGGATACTGATCAGACAATCTCTCAGATTTCAGTACTCAGTTTTCCTGCTGCTTCCCTTGATATCCAGTAAATGGTGTTTATTCATCAGAGGTTTTTTTATCAGATGTTTTTGTTCTTCATCTCAAGGATTGTATTTCTCTATTAATCGCTTCTGGTAATTGGAATTTTCTCTCCTTTAAGCAGTTTCTTTCAGTATTTCAAAGCTGTACTCTGTATGTCCATGATCTTTTCCCATCTTGTTCTTTGCAATTAATATCACCTCTAGAGTGCAACAATAATTGAGAGAAAACCAACAAAAATCCCTTATAGTTCTGCTAAATTTATTGGATCTAGCCCATTCATTCTTTGATTTTATATATACAGCATTTCATATCCTTGAGGGCTTGCAATACAAGAGAAAATATTTTGAAGGACAAGACTGGAGAAAGGGTGCATTTGATTCATGAAGTAAGCAAACGTGCAACTTAAAATTTGGGCTGAACGCTAGTTGGTTTGGATTTCTTGGGGTATTGGGAAGTTTGTCCTGTAGAATCTTTGGTTTTCTTGGTCTCACAGTAAGCTGCTATTTGAGCAATTTATTTGATTTATAGTTGCTCTCCTCTTCCCCCGAAAAAAGTGTCTGGCACTTAATTTACTCCTGGAATGAAATAGGCTAATGGTCACTGCTGTAGGAAAGCAAGGTGTTCCTTCGGGATGTGATGGACAAGAGAAAGGGAATGTTCATAACAGCCAGCTAGCGTCAGGAGATGCTCTGTCCACGTGCAGGTTATGAGAGGAACTTGTCCGAGTAACAAGAGCTTGCAGAGTTTATATTTCCTATTTCTTATTTCTGAGGGGGATCTGAGGTTTTTTTTAACCTTATCTGTCTTGCCCTCAGGAGATGGATGTTTCTCTCTTATTGTCTTGAGTTCCTTTAGGAGGAACTAACATTTGGAACAGACAAAGGAGTTGTAGCTGCAATCCTGGTTGTCATGGAAAAGGGAATAGAATGGTTGCTTTTCTCTTTTAAGCTCTAAAGGACTAATAGTTACTAATAATATTGAAGGCACATTTGACATTCTTCTTCACAGCTCCCCAGCCTCCTCCATCATTGTTCCAATTTTTCCTGGCCTTGGAGAGCCTTTTGTACATCATGTCTGCACTGACCCCGCATATAGAAAAGTATAGCGGCCTGGGTGTTAGTAATGCCTCTCCACTCCCAGGGATTGCTACCAGAGCCCGTTGTGTTTCCCAAGAGGTTAGTCCGGCTTTTCTGCTGACCTCCCTGCATTTCTACCTCAGTAGGTACAGTCTCATCTCAAGGTTCAGTGCAGAAGTGTTTGGGAGCGCCTGCTCTTGGCAGCCCTTTGACTTCCTGTGCAGAGTAACACATCTTTGCATCTCATTTTCTCAAGGCCAAGAGCTGGGGCCGTAGCTGAGAGGCTGTGGAGCAATAAGACGGTGAGAGATCTGCAAGATGCATATGTACGACTGGCAAATTTCCGCTGCACACTGCTCAGGTAATTGTGACTGGCCTAGCTCCTTTCATCCAAGACTCCAGCTAGACACAGGAAATCTCGTAGTCACCTCTGGGGTGGAGCAGCAGTGAGCAGTCCCTGTGGAACTGCCAGAGAATCTAGGGAGGCAGAATGTAACTGGGAGCTGGGATTTCACCAGGGCACTGCGGTTATGCAAAGTGCCATAGCTTCATTAATGCCCATGAGCGGTCAGGACCTTAGTTTGCCAGCTCTGGTAGATGGCACCACACAGCAGCACAGAATCCCTAGTGCCATGTTGAAGCGTTGGTTCAGTGCTGATTCAAGGGCAGAGCGCTCCCTACAGAGTTGCCAGCACTGCTTCTTGTAGCATGTGGATTTTTCTTGAAGGTCTCCCTTCAAGTAGAGACCAGGCTCCACCCTGCTTAGCCTGTGAAAACAGGTCTTTTCCCTCACTTTCCTGAGCCCTAAAATATCATCAGATACCTCAAAACTTCAGTATGCAGGGAAGAGAAGAAATGAACCCTGTACTTCAGCACATCACCCTCATCCGGGCACCAGAGGGTTAACAGTCACTCCCTCCCTTAAGGACTGGAAGCCTGAATGGGTTACATGTAATATTCCTGTGTCTCTTCTGTTCCAGGCGGGGCATTCAGGCGCAGCCTCTCTTTACAGGATACTGTGATCCTGAATACAGTAGGTTCTGAATGGAGAGCTCAGCTGCCACCACCCCTTTGCCTTGCATATTGTGTGTGTATCTCAGAGGATAGCTGCTCCCATGTGCTGCAGGGTTTCCCTGTTGCTCTTGTTCTTGCAATGAGCTGGTTTAGAAACTTTGCCTTTTTTTCTACGGTTTGAATTTTAAATCCAATAAAGGAGGAGTCCTAAAGAGAGAAGGTGCCTTTCCTGTCTGTCTCAGTGCCAGGGCAGGCTGTGTGAGGCTCCTGGCCCATCCACAGCAGGGTAGCTTGCTGGGTTCCAGTCAGCTATTGCACTGGGGACGCACAGGGTTTGGTGTGTGGAAGAGCCCAGGCTGGAGCTGCCGGGCATGCAGTGCCGGGCAGGCAGTGCCACGGTACCAGTGTGAGCGTCACTTCAGAGTGGACGCTCCCCGCCCCATTCCGTCAGGGGAGCCTGCAGACCCTGCCTGTGCCCTGCATGTGCTACTGCACCCGACTCCTAATGCAGCACAACAGCTCCACTCCTGTCTATCTCCATGCCTGCCTACCTCCGGGAGTAGAGGCCTCAACTCAGGGTTTGCTCCCTGTCCCGAACATGAGTCCCTGCAGCGAAGGTTGGCTCAGATTTATCATCTTCTCGTCTTCATTGAATTTATTGTACACTCCTAGAGGCTGGGACCAGCTCAGCCGTTCATTAGATGATCAGGGAGTTGAGACACTTGTCTTGACAGCTAGGATCTCCTCGTGGAAGCTCCTGCCGATCCAACTGGTGTCTGGTTTTGGGTTCATTTTTCTGTACTGGACAAGATGCTGCACTGTAGGAACGCTATGTGACTTTGCTTTAAATGAACCACTGCTGTGCTGTCATTTCTCTACAACTGGTCAGATGTTGTTATTGTTAAATTTTCATTAAAAATATCCAGAAGTGGCTGAGTTTGAATTTATTTTTCATCTCTAGTTCTAGAGTATATTCTTAAAGGGATAATTTATATCTGCAGTCCTTCCTGTCACCACTAGGGAACAGTCTTGGGAGATCTGCTGTTTATGTAGGCCAGTAGTTTTCAGCCTGTGATCCATGGACTCCTGTGCGTCCGCAGACCGTGTCTAAGATTTCCAAAGGGATCCACACCTTTAATTTGAAATGTTTTAGCGGTTTGCAAACAAAAAAAGGTTGAAAATCACTGCCGAGCTAAAGCCCTCAGTACCGGCCCGTGTAATATGAAATAGTAATGAAATGTAATATGAAATAGTGTTGCAAATCCCAACCTTTTCCATAGCAGGGTGCCCCTTCCCGGCAGCAATCTGGGCAGTGCTATGACCTTATAGGGTAAGAATAGTTGAAACTAATTTAAAGACGGGGTAAATTAATTTACTGCCTACAATATATGTTACTAAAAAAAAAAAGAGAAAACAGGAAACTGCTGGCTTCAAACTACATTGAATTGTGCCACACAGCCTGTGCTGAATGAGGTAGACTTCCCAAATGCAGTATTAAAAACTGATGCCTTTAGTTGCAAGTGGTTTAATATGCATGATTTTTATGATAAACATGGAAAGCCATGTTTCCTAGTGGTTAAAGCACTGGGCTGGAACTTGAGACCTGGGTTCTATTCCTGGTTCTGCTAGATCTTGGGTAAGTCACTTATTCCTCTCCATGCCTCAGTTTCCCCATCTGTAAAATGGGGATGATAAAAATGTTTTGAGGTCTATGGATGAAATGCAATATAGAAGAGCTAGGCAGTAGTAGTAGTAGTATAGGCAGTATCCATGTAGGTTTGTAACCGTTTAAAACATCATTCAACTTACTGAGAGCAATTTTCTGGAAAATCCAGATACATTTTATCTTAAAAGGTGTTGCCAACTGTCATAATTTCACTATGAAACTGGCACTGATTGGTGTTTTTTCTTGAAGCACCAGCTCCTCGAGTCCTGGGGTTATGTGAGATCTCAGCTTTCATTTTGAAAACTTGAGGCCCTTGTTGGTGTGGAAATAAGCTTGAAAACATCACACACACTCTCAAAACTCCGCAAGGGGAATAAAAAGATCCCAATACTGCTTTTTTTAAAAAAAATCTTGAGGTTTTTTTTTTAAGCAATATCATGATTTTTTTTGGTGGGGCGGGGCGTTGAGTCATGACTTTGGAATGCTTGATATTGTTAATGCTTGATTAAAGGCCTTTGTGGCAATATAAAGAGTTTAGGGTTATCAGAATTAGTTTTTTAAAATACAATCTGTCAAAATTATATCAATGTTTGTTTAAGCATTTTTCTGGTTTTTATCCATTTAAATTTTCATAGGTATGGGAAATTATGGAGGCAAGGCAGCAACACAATTATTTAATGATTGTAGATGTTGAGATTCAAAAAGTTTTATAACAGTTAAACACAAATTTATCAACATCACATGTCAAAATGTACAAAGTAAATATCCCTAAATCAAGTTCTCAATAGCATTTTTCTTACTCAGCCCAGCTATAAATTTTGATTATTATTGATGGAAATATTTTTTCCTCACTGTGTGTGTGTGTGTGTGTGTGTGTGTGTGTGTGTGTATGGTGACCTCAACTGATTGAAAATTTACTCCTTCCAAGTCTAATAATGTTGTATGTTTGCTGAAGGGTGAGATGCTGCTTGCTGTATAGGGGCATATACCAAACACCTGCTTGCCATGCAGAGTGGGCTTTGCCATTTAAAGTTTGTGTGCTACCCAGGGAGAGGGCAGATGTAAGATGCATGGGCCCAGCTTCAGAAAGCAGCCATGGACCCTCCATTATATCTGCCATGGGGAGGGAACAGAGGTAAAAGCTACACGAGGGAGACAGGACTGTGACAATTTTTTTGCTCCTTTCCTTTGCCTCCGTCTTTCCCTCTGCGGCCAGGAAGAGCTGATGCGCTGGGGCCATTTTGACTCCTGAGGGGGTAGCAAGGCCTGGGTGCAGGGCCGTCCTTAGGCATACACAGCAAATTCCCCAAATTTCATGGTGCCCTAGACAGCTGCGTGCTGCTTACATGGCAGCACCAGCTCCAGTAGCCAGCCCTATCCCCTGGCTGGCTCCCGTGCAGGCTGCGCCCACTGTAAGAGGAGTGTGTGGCCTGGGACAACTCCCTTCTCCTCCTCCTCTTAGTCTTCCTCCACGCTCTGCCCCTGGTCTGGCCCGTTCCACCTCTTCCCCTCAAGCCTCTTCCTCCAACGACTCCCGTGTTCACCGGTAGTGGTGGGAAGCAGCGCAACCCAGTCCCAGCCCAGCCCACCCCACTCCGCCAGCTCCCAGCTGCAGCGCTCCGCTTTCCACTGCCAGTGAGTGTGGGGTGTGGTCCTTCCCCCTCCCCAAGTGACACAGCTGGGGCCAGGGTGGGGGAGGCGAAGTGGGCTGGGGCCGGGTTGCTCCACTTCCAGCTACTGGTGAGTGACGGGGGCAATCCTCCCCTCTTTCCCCCCGCCCCCCAGCTCACAGCTGGGGCTGGGTAATTCTGCTGCCAGCACCAGGCCCCCCGCTAAGCACCAGGGCCACTCGGGTCTGCCCCAGGGGCCCCCAAAGTGGCCCCTCACAGCTCCTGCCTCCCTGGCCCCACAGGCCTTGAGCACAGCCCAGACCTTCTGTGGAGCAGGGTGAGGAGGGCGACAGCGGGGGGAGCAGGGACAGCCCTGCCTGGGTGGCAGCACGGGCACTGGGCGCAGTGTGGGGTGGCGGAGGAGAGGGAGCCAGCACATAAAGAGCCTGGCATAATCCTGCAAAACCCAGTTCTTGAGCTAAGACCAGAACAATATGGGGCCGGCTGCTCCCTGCTTTGGAGGTCAAACGCTGCCTGGCTGGTGCCCCAGTTCTGGGTGACTCTGCCGGGGATCATCCCTGGCTTCTCCTTTGTGGCAGCGATTCCTGACTGTAACCACCCTGTCACCCCTCAGCCAGGCTTCCTGGAGCAGTCATAGAGTGGAGAGGCAGAGGCCAGTGGACAATGATCATGTGGAGTGGCTGGTTGTACTTGACGCAGTGTGGCTGAGGTGCCAGCAGGGGGCAGTGCTGCTCTGGGGATGAGCGCCCCTTGAGGAGAGGGATTCTCATCCCTTCCTATTTTTAAAAGTGGCTGTAGCTTTCCCCATGCAGTGTAAATTGTTACTGTGTGGTGCGGGTGCCTTTGTTCAGTGTCAAGAATCAGAGGGTTAGCTGTGTTAGTCTGGAATAGCAGAAGTGACAAAGAGTCCTGTGGCACCTTAAAGACTAACTAAAATTTTTTTTAGAGCATAAGCTTTTGTGGGCTAATACCCACTTCATGGGACGCATGCAGTGGAAGTATCCAGGGGCAGGTATAAATAGGTAGGCAAGAACCAGGTGGGAGATAACAAGGTTAGTCCAATGAGGCTGAACCAGCTTGTTATCTCTAATCAGGGAGGGTGAGGTATTCCTCTAGCAGCTGAACTGGAGGTGTGAATAGCGAGAGAAGAGAAGCTGCTTTTGTAGTTAGCTAGCCATTCAAAATCTCTATTCAGTCCCAAATTGATTGTGTCAAATTTGCAAATGAATTGCAGCTCTGCAGTCTCTCTTTGCAGTCTGGACTTGAAGTTTTTTTGCTGCAAAATGCTGACCTTTAAATCTTCTATGGTGTGTCCAGTGAGGTTGAAGTGCTCTCCTACAGGTTTTTGAATATTGCCATTCCTGATATCTGATTTGTGTCCATTTATCCTTTTTCGTAGTGGACTGTTGGTAAAATGTCTTACACTGCTAAGGGCCAGCCCCTCACCGCAGCTTTGTTCAGTGTGAAGCTGGTGCGAGCAGGCAGAGGCTGACTGGCAGGGGTTGCCGCTCGCACTACACCGGATCTTGGCTTTAGAGCAGGGGGCTTGGGGAGACTAGGGCTGCTGGTTGTCCTGTCAGGCCTGGCCCCCTGGACTCTGAGCAGAGACACCCCCACTCCCAACACACACACACTTCCCACAGGCTGGCTTTCCAGTTGGTTTGCAGTGAACATGAGGCTGCCCTGGGGAACCCTCTACCCCACAGCATGAGAAGTAGCAGAGTGAGCTGCTTTCGTACTCTGGTAGCAAAGGGCCTTGCTTGTTGAACAAGCCTTCAACAAGGCCTTGCTTGTTGAAAAGAAGGGTTCAGCCTCCCATTATATGTCCTTCCTGTCTGATTGCTTTCACCTCCTGCCTCGGGCCTTTTCTTTCTCTCCCCACCCAGAGCGGGGTGTCTCCCTCCTGTCAGCCTCTTTCATCCTCACTTCTCGCCTCTCTGCCCCTCCCCTCACCGGCTCTTTCATCTCTTGATTCAGCCGCTCTGGGACTGTTGGTAAAATGTCTTACACTGCTAAGGGCCAGCCCCTCACCGCAGCTCAGCAGTCACTAAGCAGGTCCTTAGTCCAGCAGGGGGCTGCCAAACCAGAGCTGAGTTGGGAGCGGGGCTAGATGGACACAGGACTGGACCGGCCCCAACCAGATAGCAGCAGGGTCACTTTCCCCTATAGTGTCCATCAGCGTACCACCTAGCTGGTATGGGGTGATGGGAACAGTATGAGAGCCTCTAGAGAGTAGACTAGACTTCCTACGCTCCATTTGATCCTTGGTCTCTCTGCTGCACCTGCCCATATGGGGCCAGCTGTAGTGTTGAGTCAGACTCTCACCCATTGAGCACCACGTGACTATCTGCTGGGGTTAACTTGTCATGGGTGTCAACCTGGGCTGGATCTGCCCTGCGAGCCTGGAGACAAAGGTGCTGTCCCGTTCCCTGTTCCTAGAGCCATTGGTCTACCTTGCTCCTTCTCTTGCACTCTGTAGCATGAGGACGGTCTGCTGCCTGGCTGGGCAGGGCTGCAGTGACCATGGCATGCGATGGAGGTGCAGGCGGGACAGAGCAGCCTGATTCACATCAGGGATTTGCTGGGAAAATCAGGCTGGGCTAACCTAGAAGCCAGGATCAGCTTGGTTTACCCAAGCTTAAGTAAGACTCAGAGATGGCCAGCGGTGGCCTTTGAGTGGCTGACTCGCTGCCTATGGGCCGGTTTGTCAGAAGTGCTGAGCCCCAGCACCTCCTATTGACTTCAGCTGCAGCCATGGGTGCTGTGGGGGAAAGGGGGGATGGGGAGACCCCCAGGTGTTGCCAGTGGGAACTGGATGTCCTGCTTAGCTGAACTATGGCACTGTGCACACACCCAGAGGGCATGATTGACTTATCATCACCCCCTTTTGCATCCCCAGTTTTGGTCTGCTCATGAGACGGGGGTCTAGGTCCTGCACAACTGAGCAGACGTTGATGTCCCCCGAGCTGTCCCCACTCTGACCTGGCTCTGAGGAAAGCTGCCCAATGTCACTAAGGCAAGGAGACAGCTTGGGAGAGTGACTGCTGACTCCTGAGTCCCACAGGGGAAGTTGAGAGACGAGGCCCAAAATCATCCCTGTTGTAACACCACTGAGATCAGTGGATGGGGCTCCGTGTATCCCCCATCCAGCACATACAGCCCCCTCTCCTCCCCCCGAAGAGTGATACCAGGGAAGCAAGGCTCTGGCCAGTGCTCTCTGCAGCAGGAAGCATGCCAAGCTCACCCCAGACTTCAGTCCAGGCTCTGCCCACTGGGGTTTGGTGTTCCCGGGCCCTTAGGAAGAGAGGAGGGGATAGAAGTAAGGGGTCATAGCATGGAGGGGGCTGGGGAGAAGCAGATGGAGTTAGTCATTGCTGCAGCGTCTGGTGTGGGGGAGGCAAAGCACAGCCAATGATACCACCTGTCTGCTGGCACCGATGGCGTCAGCGGCGTGCCGAGCCCGTCCCAGCACTGGCACTCCACAGCAGTGACTGACAGCCCGGCACGGTGACAAGTTAGTGGGAGTGAAAATGCTGCTTCTCTTTGGAGAGGAAAAAAAGCCCAGGAAGCAAATAATAATTCAGAGCCGGTATTAACACCACTCCCCCCAACCCCAGTGCTATGGCCTCAGATTGGAGCTGCCTCTGCCTTGGAGGATGCATTTGCCTCATGCAACTAGTGCCTTTAGGAGCAGCCTTAGTCTCTCCCTTGTCAGCTGGCAAGCAGGACTCAGCTCCACCGCAGACGTGTCAGTGCCCTAAGTGCACTTGACACAGATGCTCACACCAAACACCTGCATTCGCCATGCTCCATCACACACACAGCCATGCGCCCAGAGGCACGCTCGCCCAGCTGTCCTGCCACAGCTTCATGTACCCATCGGAGCTCTATAGCTACAGCCAGAAGTCAGATGCCCACCGCCCTGTGCACACACGCGTAAGTTCACAGAGCTGCGGGTATGCCTGCGCGCTCTGCCCCACGTGAGCATGGTGTGCGCACATGCCTGAGTCAGTCAGCTATGCCCAAGCGCATGTGGATATACCCTACCTACAGCCCGATGCTCTCTTGCCTGCCCCGCAATGTGTAAACCCATCCGCTCAGGAGCTGGGAAATCTCCAGAGCTCTGTATCATGCTTAGGAAAAGGTATTTGCCATTGAATTAAAAGCTGCTGCTCTCCTGCTTTTGTTCAGCCATTTGTGGAACCCCGAGGAGTGAACCCAGCCCTCCAGACCGCCACGCCTGCTGGGAGCTCAGAGCTGCTATCTAGGGGGCACAGCTGTTGACGCCGAGTGCCCGCTGATGGGGCCCTGGCATGAAGCGTTCCATCCTCTAGCCCTGCTCCGCTGGAAGAGCAGACGGCTGATTATTACCTTGCTCAGAGCTCAGTGATGGGGATGCCGAGAGAAAAGCACCTGGCGTCGGCTGTCTATGCACAGGGAAGGTGCAGGAAGCAGGGCTTGCTTGCTCCAGACTGTCCTGCCCTGTAGGGATCAGCCCTAGGCAGGAGAACACCCCACTCCCTGGCTCCTTTCAACCTTGGCCTTCATGCAATGGCCCCCAAAGGGCCAGCCATGCTGGTGTGTGTGGTGACAGACTGCTCCCCTCTCCTCTGCCAAGGGCTGTATGAGCCATGTCATGTGACATCTCCTCCCGGCTCCCATCCCACAGTCCCAGGGCTCTCCTCTCCTTCCCTGAATGCTCTCACCTATGATCTCGAGGAGCGCCCTCCGCGGCCGCCTCTGGTTCCCAGCAGCCTACCGTAGGCAGCATGGCCTCTTTCTCCAGCCTTGTCCCTAGTGAGAGCGCCCCTCTGGGAGCCTTCCCACCCTATAACAGGCTGAGAGGCCCACGGCTGGGCAGAAGGGTCCACTCCATGCTGGGGACTCGCTGGAGGGAGCAGAGTCCTGCGGGCAGCTGTTTGTGCATGGGACAGAGAGGGGAGCTCTCTGGACCCGCTGGCACCGCCTCCCTTAGAGTCCAGAGAGCTGCAGCACTGGGCACAGCTGCGGAGGGGGCACCTCCCAGGAGATTAGGTTGGCTTCCCAGCAGTTGCTTGCCAAGCGACTTGGCAGGGCCCCTCCTGGTTGCTAGGGAAGTTGCCGTGATACAGCAGTTCCCATGCCATGGAGCTGGCAGGTGCCTAGTCCAGGAGGGGGCATCAGGTCCAGCTGCAGGTGGCGTTTCATTACTGCAGGCTGGTCGGGGTCCTGGTTGCCATGGCCACGCTGTTTAAGGCCGGCTCCCTAGTTACCTACACACAACACCCACTGGAGGGACTCAGAGAAATCCCATGCCCAGCCCCCCCATCACCATTTAAACTCTGCCCCGTGCCCACCTGAGAGACTCAGAGCCTGTGCCCAGCCCCCTGAGTGCCACCATTCAAACACTGCCCCATGCCTGCTCGAGGGGCTCAGAGAAAGGCTGGGCCTGTCCGCTGTCACTTTCAGAGATGCTCTCCCTGCCCCCATCCAAAGGGCTCAGATTATTACTTTGCTATGTGCCAGTTGTAAAGAATCCCAGAATTGCTTTCTTCCAATACCGAACAAGGAGCTGTATTAGAATAAGGGGACCAGCGTTATCCCAGAAGCTCCTCCCTCTCACTGCTTCTCTGTCGCGTCTGCTACAATCTCCCCAGCACCCACCCCACCTGACCTCTTACTACCAATTCAGTCACAGCACACACAGCCGCACGTCTTGCCCACCATTTTTTGGCACAAACCTTCCTTAGCCAAAGTAAATACCACCAGTGTGTAGAGATCCAGCCAAGTCATCCAGCCAAGGCTTTCAGAGCAGCTGAGGATGGCCCTGGTCTATTGCACTGAGTTCTTATACCAGTCTCAGCCAGGTAAGGTGTCAGGGTGTGGTGAGGACAGGTGATAACACAGCTGGTTTAGGCATGAGGCTATACTGCCCCAGTTACCGAAGGGCTGCGTGTGCTTGGATTCGCAGCCATTTCCTCGGGGCTGCGGGGCATGGAGGTTACCTCTAGGGTTGGGGCAGCGTCATTCTGATGAGTCCCTGGGTTGACTGCAGGGACTGGTGGGGCGTAGCTTAGCAGTGTTAGCGTTGGGATTTTGGGGCTGGAATTCTCTGTGCTGCTCTCTTGGCTAGTTCATCCCCTGCCAGGCGGTGGGTGCTGGCATAAATATGCCTGAAAAGATACTGTATCTCACAAACTTGGAATTCAAAGCGGGCAGACAATGGCCTGTTGGCCAGGGTTATTCTTCCTGGATGCCAGGAGGGAAGTTGCCTTTCTACAGTGATCCAACGAGAGATAGAATTTGTATGGCCCTAGTCAATGGCTCCCTGACAGGTAAGTCCTGGTCCTTACGCAGTTCTCGTGCTAGGCTCCTCCAAACCTCTCACGTCATGCTAAGAGCTCCTCTGTGGTCATTTGGTAAGAGTCACATGACACCACCTTCCTTTTCACATCAAACTATCTTAGGGACTTGTAGGGTTTCCCTTGCCATATCCATCCCCCGGCAAAGCAGGGATTATCCCCATAGTATAGAGGGAGAACTGAGGGACAAGTGACTTGCCCAAGGTCATACACCTAAGTCTGTGACAGAACAGGGACTTGAGAGCTGGTCTCTTAAGTGATAGATTAGCACGCTAACCACTGGGCCATCCTTCCTCACTGTTTCCTGCTCTGTGTTGGGCCACCACACTGAGACACATGCCTGGTATTTTGAGGCCCTGGTGTCCCACATGTAGCCTTTCCATCATGTTCTGCAAGGTCTGTGAGTCTACAACATGATGGCTGTAGGAGATCAGCCTAGCAGTTTTGGAAAGTTCCCATCTCATTGCAGAGGAGTCACAGGCTGGAGGTGGAATCCCCACTAGTGACTGGGCCAACTGTGTCTGGTAACCATGAGTACAGTTAGTTGTATAACTCTAGGGGTAAGTTTAATCAGGTATAATTTCTACTATGACTGACCTCACTAAATGAGCTTCTCAATCACCCAGAGCTGAGGTGAGGGTGGTGGTCAATTGATTCTGTAGATCCACAACTGCACTTGATTCATGAGTGTCTCTTGTAAGCCATTCATAGAGCGCTTGGCCATTTAGGGGCATATGAGGTCTGAATTAGCACCAAGAGTTGATCATGCCAAGGAACCACATCGGTTCTGATGCATTTTGAGGGGGTGACATTTCATCTGGGGCTAGTCTGACCAGATAGCAAGTGTCAAAAATTGGGACAAGAGGTGGAGGCCTATGTGAGAAAAAGACGCAAAAATTGGGACTGTCCCTATAAAATCGGGACATCTGGTCACCCTAGCTGGGGCTTGGACTTTTTCTGGCTCCTCCCACTCTCACTGCTTGCAGAGTGGGACTTGACAGTTCCATGTCATTCGAATCACCGATTTAATCTGCTGGGTTGATGGGATAATCAGTAGTTTTCCAAGACTCCTTCCCAATTGTGTGGGCTCGAGTGACTGGCTTGAGGTGCAACAAGGCTTTGATGCCTTCATTTATCTCCTTAACAGCTGCCCTCTGCTGTCTCTCCTGGGCTAGTCCACCTCTCCCATGCTGGATCCCTTAGTTTTTATTCAACCATGGCATCATTTTACTTGTGCCTACTGGCATATTGCTGTGTCAACGCTCACACTGCATTGCCATGGCTGCCGAGTAGTCAGGAAAGAGCTGGTTGCCAGGGATCAGAGTCAACGCTGATTCCCTGATGTGTGTAACTCCAGTGACTTCACTGGGGTTACCCCTGATTTACACCTGATTTACAACATAAAATCAGGCCCTGCTGTGGGTTAGTTCCTTGCTGAGAGAGAAATGAGTGGACACAGAATCAAGAGGCTCTTACCTAGTGTGACCCTTCACCAAGTGTCAATGGCAGCAAGAAGGTGTGGGTTCTAGGATCTAGAGGAGCCTGTCTAGGATCATCTATAGCTGTTTGCTGTATGGTCGTGACTGCAATGTTCCCTAAGCCTGAGAATCTTCCCTGGTGCAAAGAGATGAAAGGGCTGGGAGCCAGCCCAGCTGGGGCTCTAGCCCAGTCCCAGGGGAAGAGCCAGCTCAAGGTGACCCTGATGATGTGGGAAGGGTAGGCTGGGAGGGGCAGGCATGGGCTGGGAGCTGCAGCGCACCATGCGCCAGGCCTGGCTCAGTGCTGTGCGGGCTGGGCTGAGTGAGGGAACATGTTCCCGAAGAGAAGGAGATAATGAAGGAATAATTGAGGTGACCCCTGTGATTTATGGGAATGGATTAAGTGTCAGCGCTGAAAAGAACAGGTGAAATCGCTGTGACGGTCTGTTACCATGCAGGCAAGGCCAGGCTAGGGCATGCCACTTGGGTTAACCCGTTCAGTGCCAGATTGGGGGAGGGCTAGGGCGTGCCACTGGGTTAACCCCTTCAGCACTAAATCAGGGGAGGGCTAGGGCCTGCCACTGTGTTAACCCCTGGAGCACTGGAGCAGGGGGAGAGGGCCAGGCTGGGCTAGTTCATTTCCAAGTATTAACCCCTTCAGCACCAGGACTGGAGGATGGTGGCTAGCCTGGGCAAGTGTATAGCACTGCATTAATCTCTTACATGCCAGAACTGGAGGTGGCAGAGGGCCATGCTGAGCTTGGGTAGATCCCTCCAAACAATAGTCCCTTTAACAATGGGATGATAGGCTGGCATCTGGTCTGGTCTAATGAGTACCGTGGCATCTACTCCCTTGGCGGAGGGGCAGAGGGTGGAGGGAAGGGCGCTGAGCTGGACTAGGGCACCACCATCATATTAACTCTTTCAGTGCCAGCATCTGGAGGAAGGGGATGGGGTTAGTGCGTATCACAACATTAACCCATTCAGTGCCAAGACTGGGTGAAGACAGGCAGGTTTATGTAGTGCATATCCCAGCGTTAACTCCTTCAGCGCCAGGAGCAGCAGGGGGGTAGGTGAATGGGAAGGAGATTGGCGCAGGAATAGGAGTCTTGGGGAAACTGTGGAGAAGTGTTGGCTACAGATCTACTGGACTGCTGTGCCATCCCTCAAGTGGTGTCGGACAGAGGGCAGGGGCAGGCAGTGAGCGAGACGTGGAAGGAGAGGGAGTGGAAAGCAGATCTCTGGACACTCCTCTGCCTCTCCATGGTAACAGTTGGACTGGGGATGCCCCAGGGACACGGCTCAGGCTGGAGAGGCCTAGTCACACCCTGAGAGACCTGGTCGCGTAATCAGCTGCCCGATCTTCCCACTGCCCTGCCATGGAAAGGAGGGAAGGAGCAGTGTGCCTGTCTCCCTGCCTCCCCTCCAGAGCCCCCGGGCTAAACAGCTGGAGAAGGGGGTCCATGGATGGGACCACAGGCGGGGAACACCTGCCCTTTGCTGACAGGGAAGGTCAGTGATTCCTGAAGGGACGCCAAGCTGCCTGCAATCCTCTGGCAGGTAGGGATCCGGCCCTGGCTGGAGCTGTCTTCCCTTGGCTCTCCACCACACTAACCTCCCAGTGATGGGAAATGCCACCCAGCTCAGGGCAGCTACCAATCGGGATTGAACAGTGCTAATCTCTGTGATCCACACCCTCCTCCCAGAGCTGCCCTGGCTGGTGCTGCTCACTCTGGCTGCAGCCCTTGATGCATTGCCAGGAGCTGGGAGCCATGTTGGGGTGCGAGCATTGTCCTAGCTCCAGGGTGCCCAAGTGGGGATTGCGAGGGGGATGCGGGGGGATCTCGAAGCCTCTAACTCAGAGGTGCTGCCTGTTCTCTGGCAGGGGAGAGAGAAACTGCCTTTCCTTTAACCAACAGATCTCAGCCACACAGTCAGGGCTGACTGCGGGGTCTGGGAAGGACCCCTGGCTATGGGACAGTGGGCCAATGTGCGCTGCTGAGAAACAGAAGGTGGGAAGAGGGGGTTTAGGTGCCTGGCTGGACCCAATCAGGTGTGAACTCCCTCCTCAGCTCCTCCCACTCCAGCTCTCTCCTGGCCCCTCCGAGCTGGGCCTGTGATGGGCTGCCTGCTGGGATCATGCACAGTGCCAGCTTCCTGGCCCTCTGCAGCAGGCATGTCCCAGTGTGAGGTCTGGGAGACGTTGGTGTGATCACCATGACGGCTCGCGTACAAGTTGCCATCAGATGGGAGCCGTTCCTGAGAGTAGGCTTACCTGGCACACCTTGGCACAGTGCCAGACCTGCTCACCCCACAGTGAGGGCTGTCACTGGCTGAGTGGAGAGAATGAGCTACTGGTGTATCCATCACCCTTCAGAGGGATCTAGATCTCCCAACGGGCTCGCCCAGCTCCTGAGCCATTCACACCAACATACAGGAGACTCAAGTTGTTACGTGGAACCAGATCACGAGTGCAGATCTGTGTAAATATACTCACAGTGCTACATATGTTGCTACCGCGCAGTGTGGCTGATGGAGTCTCATCCAGTAGCTTATTTGCAGGGCGGGGGAGGCAGGAGTCAGGTTTAGGGGAATATAAGGGGCCTAAAAAGGGGTCGTGACTTTGAAGCTCAGAGTGTTTCCACTCAGCCTGTGGCAGAGATCCTGGGGAGCATCTCAGAGGCCTGCCTGACCCGCTGGGCTGAGAGTCTCCTGGGTAGAGCTGTTGGGGTGAGGGGCTCCAGGAGCCATCAGTATGCTAATGGCACAGCCCTACGTCTCCTTTCCGTCAGATCCAGACAAAGGCATTTCCTTGCCCTCCCAGCGTCTGGCAGAGACACAGCCCTGGACGAAAGCCAGTTGGCTTAAATTCAAACCGGATGAGATGAAGGTGAGGCCAGCTGGGAAGGGGAAGTATCCTGAGACCCGGCAAAGGCTCCAAGGCGTCTGCCTCCCCCAGGGTCAAAGTGGCCTAAGACATTTTTGCCCGTGCGGGATCTCCTGTGTGACGAACGTCCCACCTCGATCACTCACGCTGGCCTACAGCACCGCTGCCGCCTGGGACTAAGTGCAGGGGCCAGCCAACAGCAGTGCCTGCTCATGTCCCCATCGGGCTGCCTAGGGGAGCCCATTGCTCTTTGTGCTGCCTGCTATGAGGCTGCTGGGTGGTATTCAAGGGGCAGGTTCCTAGGTCCTCCTAGGGCCAGTTTTCCCTACCTGCCCAGCCCTCCAGCCTGAGCTCCAGTGACCCAAAGGCCTCAAGAGGCCAGCTGGCAGAAGGCCCAGCGGTACACATACGTACACTAATAGTTCTGTGCTCTTGGGTGGGAAGTAAAAGCAGGTCGCTCAAAGGTAGCGCGTCTTGAGACAAACTTCTCTAGGCAGGATGGGGGAAACATTTATTTCCCTTGGGGACCGTTGTGTATTGTGTGTTATAAACAGCTGCCTATTAGCATACTGAATCAGATGCTAATGAGGAGCTGGCAGAGGCTTCAGGAGGAAATGAAGGGGAAGAGGTAAAGGTGGGGGAGGGGAAGGAGGTGATCGTTACCACAGAACACTGGTTTTCAAACTGTGGTCCAATGACCGCCGGGGCTCCAAGGTCTGTGTCTAAGATTTCCAAAGGGGTTTGCACTTCCATTCGAAAACCACTGCTATAGGAGACAGGGAAATGCCTTGTGAGTTAAGGGCAGGCTTTAGAAAGCATGTTAGGATTCTGTTTTATATGTAGCCTTTTGTTTTCAGTAGCCTGACTTTCTAGCACTCAAATCTGTCGGTTAGCATCTTGTTTTCAATCTTTCTATCTCAGTGGTCTGCTAATAGGGTGACCAGATGTCCCGATTTTATAGGGACAGTCCCTATTTTTTGATATTTTTCTTATATAGGTTCCTATTATCGCCCACCCCTGGCCTGATTTTTCACACTTGCTGTCTGGTCACCCTATCTGCTAAGCAGAGCCAAGATCTTGAGCTGATTCCTGCTGGCTGGAGTGTACTGTTCCTTTGGAAACAGTGTGTCTGAGTCCAGGGAGTGCTCAATGGAGCAGGGCAGGGTATTGAAGGATGATCCAGTGAGGCCTGCTTGTGTCCCCAGAGGCTGGTGGAGTCAGGCAGCTGACCCAAGCTTCATGCTGAGGGCTGGTTGGAGCAAGGTGTCTCATAGCCTTGGGAAGCATCAAGGAGTTAACCAGGGGTAGCATGTCCTCAGGAGCTGGGGACTTCCTCTGGCTTTCATGCCTGCCAGGAGTTCCTTAAAGCCTGAAGCTGACCCCAGACAGAAAATGCCCTTGAATGCAGCTGTTTCTCCAAGTCTTTGATCAGTGGCTCCCCTGCCATCTGCTCTCTATGTCCTGATGCCAAGAGGTTGAGGGGGAGCAGTATCTCCCTAAGCCAGGGACGGTTTGTGCCCTCATCTGAGCCATGGGCCACGCTCCCAGACACTACGGTGGTGGGCACCATGTGGATAATCATCAATAAAATGGCTCCTGCCGGGGGCACCTGAGTCAAACAGGGTCCATGTACCCATGGCCAGGCAACCACATGTGACCCTGAGCAAGACACTCCTTGCTCAGCATCCCAGCGCAGCAGCAGAGTCCATGTTCCAATGCAGATGTGATGGCTGACCGGAGTGGGCTGGAGATAGTGGATCTTGCTGGCAGTCTCTGGCAAGGAACCTCCCCCCAGCCCTTCCAATGAGGTCACCAAGTGATTGACAGCTGTCATGTCGGCCTGCTGTTCCCGCTCCCAGCCTGAAGGGCATGAGCAACGTGAGATAGTCAGTGCTGCTCTGCGACCTGCCTTGACTCCTACTGGCCTGCTGCCACCCTTGGCCTGAGCTCGTGCACTGGGATCTGGTATGCTGGGTGACACTGTGCAGGTCGCTTTCCCTCTCAGTGTCTCAGTTTCTCGATGAGTGAGAAGGATGACACTGACCTACTGCCCAGGGCTTGCACACAGCTGGTGCTTTGAGATCCTGTCCTGGATCTGCAAGAAGCCCTTCAGCTAAAAGGGAAGTGTTCAGTGACTGCCAGAGGGAGATGGAGGCTGATGGGAAATTCCCCGCCCTGAGCAGCTGGGGTGGGCCCTGGTATCTGAGCGGGCCTCTGCTTTAGGTGGCAGAGCAGATCTGCCTCAGCAAGAAACACCCAGCAATAATGAATGGGAAGTGGCTCCGAACTCACAGGGAATTTGTGGCTAGGCCTAGAGCCGGCTCTAACTTTTTTGCCGCCGCAAGCAAAAAAAAGGGGGGTGGGGGCGTAGGAAAGAGGGTGGGGCGGGACAGCCTTGGCTGGGCTGGAGGAGCGAAGGGCAGGGGAGCGGTGTGGCCCCAGGGTGGCTGGCGGAGTGGAGGGGACGTGGCCGGAGGAGTGAAGGAGGGGGGCAGCGCCGCCAGAGGAGCAGGGGAGGGGGGTGGCGTGCCCGGAATGCCGCCCCTTACAAAGTGTCGCCCCAGGCACTTGCTTGCTATGCTGGTGCGCGGAGCTGGCCCTGGCTATGCCCCCATCTCCCTTGAGAGTTGCCACATCCCATTGCACAAGGAAGGCCTTCCAGAAGCAGGTAGCTGTGTGGAAACTGGGGGGATCCCCATGGGCACCTGGGAGCAATGAGTGAGGAGAAAGATGTTGCAGAGAAGCTACCACTGAAAATGCTTACCCTGGAACAGAGCGAAGACTAGGGGCACGGCTTTTCTCTGTGTCTAGCACCTAGCACAATGGGGCCCTGATGTTAACTGGCCTGTAGGTATTACTGCAATAATAATAATTTTGAGCTGCAGCGATGGAAAGGGAACACAGACATACCAGAGTGCTGAACGCCAGCCTAGACTGCTAGCTGGGAGAGCCTTGGCCATCTACCCCGGTGTGGAGCCAGATAGAGTGTGCTTAGAGAAACAGCCATCAGGCAAGCCACGGTCCCTGCTGGAAGCTCAGCAGCATCTGCGTGGGGACTAGGCAGCAGCCGAGATGCGAGAGGGGGGAACCAGAGACTGCGACTGCAGTTTGGTTCTTTTCCGAGTCACTTTTCGTTGCTCAGAAGGTGGAAACAAACAAACAGTTTCCGCGCGGGGAATGGAGAGAATTACTTTTCATGGCGGCTCTAAACAGTGGAGGAAAGAGCATTAAAGCCTGTTTTATACGCAGAGAATGCTCACGCGAAGAGCTCATCCACGAAGACAATTGCCATGCCAATATCTGCCGTGCCACTCCACTTCCTTTAACTCCTCTTTGGAACAGGTGCCAATCGGTCAGGGGAGGGGCTGGCTCCTCGCGCTCGCCTCGTCAACTGGGAACAGCTTGGGCTCCAGGCCTTGGCGCTGACGTCGGGGGTGGGGGACGCAAACATCAGCAAGAAGCCACCATGGGGAATAATACAGTTTGTCTGGGATGAGCCCCACGCTTCCCAGCATCTGGGCGCCCCAGGGATACCTTTGTATTCAATTGATTGTTAAACAAATCAGCTAGTCTTACACTGAAATTAGATTAGCAATTTACACCTTTGTAAAAGGATTAGCGGAACTCAATTCTTTTGATGTCTGAGTCTTAATTTGCATCCTTAATGACATGGGAGCCCATCCAGGGAGCCGGCTCCTGCGCCTCCATGTTTGCAGCTCCAGAGAGGATGAGGCAGGGCTGCGTGTCTGGATGAGCACTGGGGCCGATTCTGCCCTCAGTTGGTGGATTTGGGGTTCAGGGAGGTCCGTGGGGCTTGTGGAGCCAGTGGCAGCCATTATGATTTTGCTGCTGGCTTCTGCAGGGCTCAAAATAGCTGTGTAGAGGCTCGGGCTTGAAGCTGGACTCTGAGACCATCCCACCGCATGTGGCCTTAAAGCCCTAGCTCCAGCCCAAGCCCAAATGTCTGCACTGCAATTTAATAGCCTCACAGCCTGAGCCCTGGGAGCCCGAGCCAGCTTTATTGCAGTGCAGACACATGCTTGCTGAAGTCATGGGGTGCCAGAGATACAAGCAACACATTTTATACTGGGACAAGGATGGCCATTCGGTTAGGCCCAGGGCATTCACCCGAAACATGGGAAACCTAAGTTTGATTCCCTGCTCTGCCGTAGACTCCAGTGACGTCAGTGTAGTAGGCCTGGCTCTAGCACCTACTCCCACAGGGAGGCAGCAGCACAGACCACTAGCCTGGGGGGAGAGACAGTCTCTAGGGTGGCAGCTTGAGCTGGGGAAGGGACTTGGGACCCAAGGGAAGGAGTTAAAAGAGGTGGTGCTAGGTGAATAGGGGATTTGCTGAGGAAGCAGGGCCATGAGGGCCACAGAGCTATCCCGGGTGACGTTGACCACTGGGACACTGACACAGGGATAAGGTTTAGGCGCCTGGGCATAGTTCTACAGGTAAGGAGCCATGGGCTGAGGGTGGAGCTGCTGAAAGAGGTGTGGGCATTGCAGCATTTAAGCAAAGGAGCCTGGCAAGCTGGAGAGAGGTGAAGATGGTTCAACTGGGTGAACTAGAGTTTGCAGCCAGGCAGAGGAGGAGCCACTCTCCATCTTGGGGTGACACACCATGGGGTTGAAAACCTTCTTTCGTGGTGCTGGTAATTCACAGTTTATTATTTTGCTCAGTAAGTGTTGGATGCTACTTGTTATTCTATTGTTCTGTTACTGATGCGCCTGCCAAATTTCTGGGGGTTTCCTTTGATAAAATGTAAAATGGAAGGTTATGTCCATTGTGTTGGTTTGCCTCCTCCGCTCCTCACAATAGGCGCAGCCTAGCTGAGTCCTGAGTCACTGCAACTGGCCTCACGAATAGGATTGGAGGAGTCCAAAGCAGGAGGTTACCACTGCAGAACATGAGTCAGTCAGGAGAAAGGTTTGACAGGTGGGCTCCAACCGCCCCTCAGACAGACACCCCTAAGCATGCCATATTTCTCTGGAGCACCCGGGTTATCTATGTTTTCTGGAGAAGACTCTGAAAGTCACACTGTTTCCTTTGGGGAATTGAAGGGAGAGTTACATGGCATGAGCTGCTGGAAAGACAGAAAATAGAGGTTCTGCTGCTGGGGCAGTCAGAGGGTGCAGCTAGAAGGGAAGTGTGGACGTGGCTGGAAGGTGAAGGGGTTGTAGGGCAGATATTTAGAAGGTTGGACTATATGTTGGACACTCGCACCTTGTGAGAGCTAAGCAAAGGTTCTTCCCCAGAGTCCAACAGAGTCTAAGGGAACACACAATGGATTACAAGAGGAAAAGGTAGAACCGCCTGAAGTCCAAGATATAGATCAATGCCGAAGGACATTGCACTGGAATGGGTTACCTAGGGAGGTGGAAGAATCTCCTTCCTTAGAGGTTTTTACGGTCAGGCTTGACAAAGCCCTGGCTGGGATGATTTAGTTGGGGTTGGTCCTACTTTGAGCAGACAGTTGGACTAGATGAGCTCCCTTTCAACCGGACTGGTCCTTTACTTCCTAGAAATTTTATAGCATCCTCCTTAATGTCTAGGAAGGAAATTTCTGGATTCTGTCTTTGTGACATCTTTAGTTCTCTCCGTAAGGTTTCAACATGTAACCCCTCAACAAATGTGTCATAGAATCCCTTTCAACCCTGATATTCTATGATTCTATGACACATTTGTTGAGGGGTTACATGCTGATACTTTACGGAGAGAACTAAAGATGTCGCAAAGACAGAATCCAGAAATTTCCTTCCTAGACATTAAGGAGGATGCTATAAAATTTCTAGGAGGTAAAGGACCAGTCCGGGAGGTTGTGGTGTGTCCCCAGCATGGATACAAATGTTTTGTGGCCTGGGCACGGCGTGGTGCAGGCTAGCCAGAAGTCAGAGGATGGTAATTCTGCAATGGAAGATACTTTTCAGAAGACATTTAGAAGGGAGCTAGAGGGTTTGAAGAATTGTGCACAGGACAACTGATAAGTTTGATCATGATGGCAACCCTATATGCAGAAGATGCGCTGACATGGGATATATAGGAAGGAGGGGCATATCTGAGGATAATAATGCCAGGGTGGTAAACACAAAGTGGCCTGGACTGGGGGTCGGATTTTGAGGAGACACAGAATAGACACAAATGGCATTAAAGGGTAGGCTACTGCTGTTGGGAAGTACCCGACTGCATTGGTTAAGGCTAATGGGATATACATGTGGTCTTTGCTAGATACTGGATCTCAAATCACCACCTTACAGGGCCACATTTTAGGAAACATTGAACTCCTGATTGGTTGTTGACCACCGAGAACAGGATCAGACGGATAGTAAGAAATGGGCTGGCTATATGGAAGCTGAAATTCAAATTAGAACTACTAACTCTCCAGACCTGGGTATTTCTGTTAGCAAATGTCAGCAGTGAATGTTTACCCCCAGCAATCACTGGTCTGGATCCACTGCAACATCATTACAAGGAGTTGTTACAGGTTTTAAAGGAGCAGGAGCAGCGGCTCCTCAGTTAAAACAAAAATGTTTGGCAGAACACCACTGGGCATGTAGAAAGTTATCAGTGTTTTGCCAGTCAATGCCAGGAAGCTGGGAAAGTGAGAATAAAAGATCTGCATCTTCATAAGCTACAGCTAATACAGAAACCATTCTCATGTATAAACGACAAGCTGGTCTATGAGGTCAGGCGTATATTGCTTTACTGCAACCTTGTTGGGGTACAGGAGAAGAGCCCACAATGGTAGCAAAAAGTCTTGTCACCGTAGAAACAGGATTAGTACTGGTTAGGGTCTGAATTATAGGGCCAGACTAGTGACACTGTAAAGAAATCAGGTGGTTGGCATCCAATGGGCACAGGTTGGGCAGTGATCTTGGTGCCTGGGGAACAGATTGGGGAAGTCGGACAGTGATCTGGTATAGTAGGATTGATAGATCCGTATGCATGGATGAAAGAAATAGACTTGGGAAGTCCTTCAGCATCTGCACAGCAGGTGGAAAGATTAGTACAATTAATAAAGAAACATGAAAAAGCTTTCTCCTAACATCCTTTGGATTTTGGGTGAGCCCCCCCCAAATAAAGCACACAGTACTCACAGGGTACATCCTCCAATTAGGGAATGATTTTGACCAATAGCTACAGCTTTATATTAGCCGGTGAAGGAAATGAAAAAAAGAAATGTTGGAAGCTAATGTAATAAAAGAGAGTTCAAGTCCATGGGCTGTGTCCATTGTGCTAGTTAAGAAAAAAGATGGGAAACTACACTGTTGTGTTCATTACTGAAAATGGAACCAGGTCACTGTAGCGGGGTGGTCACCTGCTCCATCCCGAAAGGCGTTAAAACAGCCCTGGAGAGGGCTGTGACTGGGGGGAAAGCAGTGAGCAAAGGCTGATTGGGAAGGCGGCCACAGCTGGGGCCAGGCCCAAACAGGCCACAGCGGACCCTTATAAAAGGGCTGTGAGCCAGATGCTCAAACAGTCTCTCTCCACGCTGGGAGGGAGCAGAGTCTGGCTGCCTGAGGGACAGGGTACCTGAGGTGGAACAGTGCTGGGGGAATAGGCAAGGAAGTTGGGGAGCTCCAGCCCAGCAACTCCCCAGGCTGCAGGCTTGACGGGAGGCCTAAGGAGGGTACTGGGGGCTAGGCAAAGACAGCTGGTTCAAACCCCCTTTGCCTATGATGACTGGCTGTTACTCTGCAATCTGCCCCAGGGTGTGGGGGTTTGATGAAGACTGGCAGTAGCCCTAGACTGAGGCAAGGTGAGGATGAGAGGGTGGGGGGTTCACCAAGAGGGGAGACCCAGAGACAGGGTGTAGGGGTATTGCCAGTGGGCAGCACCCCAGGAAAAAGGGCACCAGGGTCCAGGAAGGACACAGGGGCCAGTGGACAGCGAGACACCAGCCTTCAGAGGGCGCTCAAGTTGGAAAAGAGTTAATACCTGGATGACCAGCAGGAGACGCCGTGGGGGTGAGTCGTCACCCCGCTACAGTCACCCATAAGGATGTTTATCTCTTACCTAGAATTAAAAATTCCTTACTGGCATTAAAGTCTGCAAGTTTCTTCTCTACTATCGATTTAGCAAGTGGGCACTTGCCAGTGGCGCCAGAAGATCAAGAAAAAACCACCTTTGTAACACCCCTGGGACTTCATGAATTTACAAGAATACCATTTTGGTTCTATAACTCTCCATGGATTTTTCAGAGATTGGTGGCACATTGTCTAGGCTCTGGGAACTTTAATACCATTTTAATGTATCTAGATGACATCACTGTATATTCAAAATCCTTTGGGGGAACATTTGCAACACATGTATGTGATATTTGATAGACTCACACAATATAGATTAAAAATAAAACCTTCAAAGTGTCATTTCCTAACCGAAAAGGTGACTATTTGGGACACCCAATGTCTGCCGCAGGGAAGGCTCGTGATCCACACAGTGACAGAGTGGCAGAGGAGTGGCCAGCATCTGATTCGATATAAGACATACAGAAGTGCTTAGGATTTCTTAGTTAGCATAATTGATTGATTAAGGACTTTGCCCAAGTTGCTCTGCCGTTACATGAATTGTTATGAGACACTGGAGACAAGAACATTTCTAAAGGTGCCCAGGTGAAATGGAGCTCAGAGTGCCAAGTAGCACTGAAGAATTAAAATCTCTCCTAGTGCAACCACTGCTCCTGGCATATCCTGATTAGGAACTACCTTTCAGAGTGCATATTGATGCCAGCAACAAAGGATGAGGAACTGTCTTAGCTCAGGAGCAAGATATGAGGGAAGGAGTGATTGTTTATACAAGTCAGGGCTTAAAGGGGTCTGAAAGAAATGGTGAGAAATACAGTTCCTTCAAACTAGAATTCCTACAATTGGTCTGGATAGTAACAGAAAAGTTTCACCATTATCTTACAGCAAGCGCATCTGAAGTGTTTACCATTAACAAACTGGTGAGATATTTGCAACCAGGCAACCTAGGGGCATTGGAGAAATGGTGGGCTTCTTATCTGGTGAATTGTAACTTCACCATGAGGTACCGATGAGGTAGAATTCACATCAGTGTTGATGTTTTATCTACGCCTCTACAAAAGGTGACTCCAAAAGAAGGCTCAGATGAAAGGAAGGATTTGGAAATGCCTCTGTTTCTGAATGGTCCTATCAAAGAGGTACAGGTTTATTGCCAATTCCATGTAAGGCGTGAGGTTGGGGATGAAGAGCTAGAACTTGATGTACAGAAAGATTTATGGAAGGAGATTCAATCACATAGTCTGGTAAACCAAGAATTAGTAAGGCCCCTGAGAAAAGATCAAGTGCTGATGGTTGATTGCTAGAAAACATTATCAGCTGAGGTAGTAAAACTGTAAAGACAACAAAAGCATCTCCAGGAAGAGAATGGGAGGTTAGTAAGAAGGGTTATAGATCCTAGATCTAACAAAGAGCCAATACTGATTGCCTTGCCCAGAGAGAGAGTAAAGCTGGTGTCAAAAGCTTATCACAATGTGTCTGGCCAGTTTGGACATAAAATGACAGAATTCAATTTAAAACAGAGGTTCTGTAGGCTTGGGATGAAGGACATTGCACAGTGGCATCAGAAATGTGAAATTTGCAACCTGACAAATAAAACGGCAGTTCTGATAGAGCCTCCTCACATCCTGTTGATAGCAAGAGTCCAGTGAAATTGGTGGCCTTCGATCATTTACAATTGGAACACAGTCGGGATGGAATTACTGCGGTACTTGTCATTACAGATAATTGCCCAACATCAGTGATGGCTGTTCCTGTGAAGGATTTGTCTGAGCAGAGTAAGACCAGGCATTCTGGGCATATTTTGCAAGTTCTTAAGGATACCCAGTGAAAGCGTTGACAGTTCAGAGAGCTGCTTCTGAGTCCTAGTTGTTTAAGGAACTTTGTACACTTTACGGCAATCATAAACTGAGAACAACAGCATATCACCCTCAAACAAATGGATTGTGTGAAAAAATGAATTGGCCTATAATGGGAAGGATTCACAATTTGCAACAGGAACAGAGAGCAGACTGGCCTAGGTTATTACCTACGTTAATTTATGTCTATAATAGTTCAGTACTTTGCTCCACTGGTTATACTCTATGCTATCTAATGTTCAGGAGACATGGAAGGTTGCTGATGGACGTAGCTTTATGGATTAAGATAGAGTAAAACATCCCTAATGTGTCTGATAGGGTATCTGAACAGCATAAACGAATGAACGTGGCAAGAACCCAAGTGCAACAGAATTTGGAAAAAGTTAAGTTCCCACAAAAGAGTGCTATGACAAAACAGCCAGTGCAGAGCTCTGGATAATCGGAGAAAGTCTTGTTGAAATGCATGAGGGGTGGAAAGTAACCTGACAGATGAATGCCTGAGCCGTATATTGTGACTGACATTGCCTCTGCAAATTTACCTGCATATGAAATCTGAATGTAATCCAATGCGCACGTGACTAATGTTGGACACGGGAACATGCAGAAGTAAATCTCCCAGTGAAAACAGCGACTCAGAACCCTGGCACTGTGTGTGAGCGGCAGGGTCCCACTCTTGACGAAGGGAAAGGATGTGGGGGTAAGATAGAACAGAGGGTTTTGACACCAGGGCAGACACCTAGAAGTGAAACCAGGCTGGTATTGGAGATGGGGCTGCTGGCAAATCCCCAGGCAAGTGTGAGGTCAAATCTGGGGATCCTTCTGAAAGGATTGATTGAATCCTGGGGTACAAGTGATGGAGCTCTGGGACTGGTGGAATCTGCTAAATGTATGTTAGGACAGTAAAAGGTCACTGGTTTGAATATATCCAATGATTAAGACAATAGGGTGTACATGAGAACTTGGACCATTAAGGGAGGGTGAGTCCAGTGTCCCTCACCTTGGCTCTAGCCCACTCCAGCAGGGATGCAGCAGCGCACAATGCAGGCTCCGAGGGAGAGATAGTCACTGAGAGGCAGCTTGAGCTGGGGAGGGGGATTGGGACCTGCCTGAAGGCAGTTAGAGGAGAAGGGAGTGAAAAGAGCCGGCTCTGGTGGAAAGGGAATTTGCTGAGAAGGCTGCATAGTGAAGACCGTGAGGTGCTTTGACACTCTGGTGATGGTGGGGGAGACGCACAGGGGATGGATGGCTGAGAGGCCTGAACTACGGAGTTTGGAGCCAGAACTTCTGTGGTTTTGGTTCAGCCCCTCCCAGAGATGACGACCAGCCCTGAAGGCTGGATCCATGGCTGGCCCTGTCAAAACTTCGTGAGTGTGCCAACTAGCCCCAAAGAGTTTATAAGCTAAATAGACATGACAAAGGTTGGGAGGGGAAACTAGGGTTGCCAACCCTCCAGGATTGGCCTGGAGTCACCAGGAATTTAAGATTAATCTTTAATTAAAGATTGAGTCATGTGATGACATCTCCAGCCAAGCAAAATTGGCAACCCTAGGGGAAACTGGGGAGGCAGGGAGGGAAGCTACTTGCTCAAGAAGGCAGGGAAGCTACTTGCCCAAGATCACCCAGAAGGTTGGCGGCAGTGCTGGGAACAGAATCCAAGCATGGTTGATGCCTTTTGTAAGTGTCTACAGCCCCTGTCTCCTGTATTTCAGCACTGAGCCTTCCTCCCTCTATGTGTGGCTGACTGGATTGGTTAGGGAGGGTAAGCAGGCACTCCTTGGAAAGGCAGCCCTATGATTCAGAGTGACTTTGCCCCATTGCGGCTAGGACCCAGCATCTGGCTGATTATTTGAAGCTACAACCCTCACTTCCCACTTGTCCTTCCTGTTCCTTCTGTGGTTTCCCGTCTGCATGCAGCATGCACCATAATGGCAGAAGAGAATCTCATGCTTATGCTCCCCCTAGTGGCTGATCCACACTGCCATTGCTTCAGCAAGCGGTGATTTCTCTGGAGTTTTAGTCAGGGAGGGGTGTGTTTGGGGGTAGAAGATCCATAGATCTGTCCTGCAGGGTGCCTGTGTAGGGGTCAGATAGCAACTGGGGGTGTGACTGAATGAAACTGCAGTTTCCTTCGTATGTTTCAATGCCAGAAAGGAACACTTGGGATCCTTTGGTCTGACCTCCTGCTTAGGGGACCCATTACCTAGGGAGGATGTGGAATCCCAGCACTGGAGGATTTTAAGAATGGGTTGGTCTAGGTTTACTTTATCTTGCCTCAGAATGGAGTGTGGAGTTTATGATCTCTAAAGGTCCCTTCCAGCCCTTTCTGTGGTTCTATAGCAGAGGCCAGAGAACCACACCCTGTGATTTCTCCATTCAAGCCGGTCACATCTGCTTGAGCTAGAGCAGGTTGTTTAGACAAACATCCAGTCTCACTTCAGAGATGCCAAGTGAAGGAGAATCTGCCACATACCTTGGGGATCTCTTCAGTGGTTAATTCCCCACACTGGTCAAAATGGGTGTCTTACTTCCACATAGAACTTTGCTGACTTCAACTTGCAGCCATTGGCCCTTGGTCATATAGTTGCTAGATTAAAGGGCCCTTCAATATTGGACATCTTTCCCCGTGTAGGCCTTCATAAACCCTGATCAGGTCACTTTGCCACCTGTTCTTCCATAAGATAAAGAGATGTAGTTCCTTTAGAATCTGCCTGTAAGGGAGCTTTTCTGGGCCATGGCTCATTCTTGTAGCTCTTCTCTGAACCTTCTCCCTGTCTCCAACAGCCTTTGTGATGCATGGAGGCTGGAACTGGCCACAGCCCTTGAGTAATGGTCTCACTAATGCCATATATATATATACATGCAACAAGGCATCTCCCTGGCTGGATTTCAGGACCTTGTGAAGCTGCCAGCACAGCCCTGCTCTGCACAACTCTTCCTTCCTGGATGTGTGTCATTAAATGGGTTAATGTGGGCCTGAGAGGTCCATTAGCTGGCTGCACATGGTGCTGGGCCTAAGGAAAGCTGAAGCCCACCTCAGGTGCTATAAAGAGAAGGAGACTGGCAAAGAAGGGGGCTGGTGGGAAGAATTCTGTCATCCCGCACTG
The DNA here is from genome assembly GCA_007922305.1 of Dermatemys mawii. Taxonomy (NCBI): domain Eukaryota; kingdom Metazoa; phylum Chordata; order Testudines; family Dermatemydidae; genus Dermatemys; species Dermatemys mawii. Next base: position 36,551,242 of record ML677366.1, on the reverse strand, counting down.
GGCACTAGAGAGAGCTGAGGGGAACAGGAAGGCTCCTGCCGGGTGGGAAGGAGGCAGGTGGAAAATAGCTGGAAGAACAGGATTGGCACAAGCTCATGCCACTGACCCTGCCCCACGAGTGGAACCAGACGGCTGGGGAGGAGCCCTCAGTGGTGGTGGTGCTTGTCACAAAGAGCCCAGGGAGGGAGAGGGGAAAAGGCTCAAAGAAATTCAAGGGAGGAATCCAAGAGGCAGTAGCAAGGTGTGTGATGGAGCAGACTGTGGCTGTTCGTCCCAGGCTCCCGGATTGGAACCCAGTGTGGAGGGAGGACATGGTCCCACCCAGCCCCCGGGAAGGTGGCATGAGGCCCCTGACATAAGAGGATAAGGACGACTGAAAACCCAGAGAGAAGGAGAACAGGCCCCACAGGGCCCGGAATTGAGGCTGAAGTTCCTGGATAAGGATTGCAACTATTTGTTGGACTTCTTGCTACCCTGGCAAGGAAGGGACTGATCCTGGCCGAAGGGTTTTGAAGAGAGAGACCACTGCAGGGCTGGAGTGGCTGTCAGCAGGGGGCGCTAGAGAGGAAAGACCTGCTGTGCCCTACCGAGCCACAAGGGGTACACCAGCAGCGAGGCCTTCTTCTGCATGCCCTCGTTCAGAGCTGTCCTCCTTCTTCTCTTCCTCATGCAATGAGAGGGAGGGACTGGGCTGTTTGATTCAGTTTTGGCTACGTGTGAATCCTCTGATCACGAATCCCTTCTCTATGCCCTTCTCAACAGAGAAGCAGTCACACGAAAGAATGGCTGCTTAGAAAACGGCTCAGTATTAACCGTGCAGCCATGTCCCAGTTCATGTGCCGGAGGTACAAAGGACCCAGAAACCTGGTGGATCCAGACAGCTGAGAATTGCCACTACAGGGTGCAAAGCTGGCCCAGCAGCTCCCTACACCTGCTCCCCAGAGCAAGGGGGGAGGGGAGAGGCTGGGAAAAAGGGGGCAGGGTGTCAAGCAAAGGAGGCAATTGCTTGGGGTCCTATACTTCTGTAGGGTGCCAACTAACAGTTTCATGACCCATCTTTCTCCAGCAGCAAGGCTGAAGGGGGAAGCAACTCATCTAGTATACTCAGGCCTCCTCTAGCTATACTGAACTCCAGGCCATGGCTACTATAGGGCCTTACCCAGTTCCAGCCGGTGCTTAATTTGTGCCAGGGCTGAGCAACTCTGAGCCTGGCAGTTCATAGCCCCGGCACCTCTGGGCCTGGCAATTCAGAGCCCTGGCACCTCTGGCCTCCGCAGTTCATAGCCCCGGCACCTCTGGACTCGGCAGTTCATAGCCCTGGCATCTTGGAGCCGGTCAGTTCAGAGCTCCAGGATCTCTGGGCCTGGCAGTTCGGAGTCCCGGCACCTCTGAGATTGCTGTGTCAGTTATGAGCATAAAAAAATTGCTTGTTCCCCAGTACCTAATTGCTTGAGCCCTGGCACCTCTTTTGTTACAAATGAAGCACTAGTTCCAGCCCTCTGGGTTGCCAAGTAACTTTGCTTTTAAATGGGAAGACTCATGCAGGGCCCTGGAAATCCAGTTTCTGCCTGTCAAACCCAGCCATATGACCATCCGTTAAGAGTTAATGGGCTTCAGATGACTACAGTGCTATTGACAGGTTGTTTGTGTCTGTTTAAAAGCCGCCTAATGAATTGGATTGTGGGTATTGATCCTGCTTTTCCTCCTTGCACTTGTTCTCCCTCTGTTCTACATTATGGGCCTGTCCCGCTTCATTAAAACTCGCATCTTGCTTAGTCTGTTGGATAGACGGTGGGGAGGAATGCGGGGGAAGAGCAAAGGGGGCTTTCTCCGCTCCCAGTGCAGCATGGAGAGGGTGGCTGCGCTCCTGGACCATGGGCCTGTGTTGCGACAGCCCAGAGACGTCCCATTCCCAAGGCTGCAGATTCCCTCGTCCAGCGGCTGAACAATATCTGCAATCGATACCCAGCCTATCTCATCATAATGAAAGGGGAAATGGACCTGAGCTTCCTCCCCATAGCTCAGAGATGGAGAAGGAGGACCTGGCCATAGGATCAGAGGGGCAGGGATGGGAAAGTCTTATCAGGTCATCCAGGGGTCCCCAGCTCAGGCCTGTCCCTCACTGCCGGTCAATGGCCCATTGAGGAATGTAGTGGGGCGACTGCCCCACTCCCATGCCAGAGTGGGCTAAGAATAGGCCAGAGTGGCTGTGTGGCTGTCAGCCAATAAGAAAAGGGCCTACTGTGGGCCAATCAGGGCTTAGCTTGTAGCCAGCCAATCAGGGACAGGCTAGGCAGTATAAGAAGGCTGCCCTGGCACAGGGCAGTCAGTCTCTCCTGGACTTTGTAGGAGAAGGTTTGGCTCCTGAGGCACCGGCACCGGCACCGGCACCGGCACCGGCACCGGCACCGGCACCGGCACCGGCACCGGCACCGGCACCGGCACCGGCACCGGCGACAGAGCAGTGCTGGGCAGGCTCAGGGGAACAGAAGGGGACATCAGCCTGGTTGCCTGTTAGGCTGCCAGCCCTGAGACCAGGGCTTATCCGGTGCTAAGGGGCCAAAGGGGAAGTGGCCCAGGGAGAGTGAGGTAGACTAGGGGAGTGAAGAAGGGCAGGATGGCTGCCGCCAAAGGGTCCCTGGGCCGGGACCCAGAGTAGAGGGCAGGCCTGGGTCCCCCCCATGCTTCCCACCTCATATTGCACCTGGCTGCTGAATTGGCCTTGGTGGACTACACCAGACCACTGCCAGAAAGGGCTTGATGTGGGGTGTGGTTGGCCACTGCAGCTGGAGGGCTGAAGGACTATTGTGAACACCTGTGCCCTTTTCCCCTCCCCCGCCCTGAAAGGGGGTGAGTGTGGACTTGGGGGTACTGCCAGAGGGCAGTGCCCTGAAGAGGACAGACATGCAAGGAGCCATGCATGTCCAGATGCCAACAGAGAGCAATCCAGAATGAGAGATGGATGGGACACCACCAGTGGAGGGCGCTCTGCCATGAACTGAGCTAATTCCCGGACTGTCCGGCAGAAGGCGCATGGTGGTGAGTCCCAACCTGTTATAAGGAGCCTCCAGTGAGACTGACCGCAGGCTGGCTGAGGCCATGTGCTCTTCAGGAGGCATCCCCAACACAGGTAGCCGCCGTACTACCTGCCAGCCCCACTCAGCCTCCTAGTCAGCATCCCTCCCCCACCCCTTGGCCGTAGAGACTCTCTGGCCCTAATTCTGGTTCCTGGACTGTAGGCCACTTTTGCAGTCCTGGTCTGGACCTATCCAGGGCCTTCCTCCTCCCTGGCTCTACATTAGCACAGCTCTGAGCTGGAACGGCAGGTGGGGCTGTGGGTCAGATACACGGGTGGGGCAGGATTGAGGGACAGCAGCAGAAGGCAGGAGATGTGCATCGTATGTCCTCACAGTACCCCTTGGCTCCAGGCAATGCTATACTGGCCCCTGTCTTACAGGCAGGAAGACATGATTCCACTCCCTGTTCCTGCTTCACCCATTGGGACTGACAAGGCCGTGTCAGGCGCTGGTTGGCCGTGTCATCTCTCGTTCTGTTTTCTAGTTGCCCCGTCACAAGCAATAACGCTGTTCCCCAGGACGAGTTGGAGAATCTTGCTCCTGGTCTCCGCTGGCTTTTCTTGCTCATTGATCGCTGTCAGGCTGCCTGCCCACGCGGCGCCGTGATTAGATCTGATGCAACAATAAGGATCTTAACTTAATTCCTCTTTGGTCCAGCCCTCTGGTCTCCAGGGGGCAGCGGCACTTCTGCTTGCTGACGGCTGGGATGCAGATCGGAGCAGACAGCTCTGCTCCCTGCTGACTTCACGTGTACTTTTCCTGCCCAGCACTACTGCTCCTGTAGAATTCACCCACTCGCAGGTTCCCATTGCAAGAGGCAGCTCGGCTGGCGCATTAGTCATTGCTGCCTCTTCCCGCTCCCGTGCTGTGGCTTGCTGGGCTCATGAAATGGAGACCCACCCTAAGGCTCCACAGAGACCTCAAGGGTCAGCGCCTTGTGCACCTTCCCTGCCAGGAACTCGGGGTGCTCTAGCAGCATTCACTGAGCCTCACGCTGCTCCCCGCTCGGCCACAGAGAGAAGGGACTCGTCTGAAGTGACAGTGTATGAGTGGCAGAGCAGGCTTTTGGGGAGGCATGTAATGACCTTTGCTAATGAGGCTATGTGGGTGGGCCACTGAGCTCCCTCCTATATGAATTCCCAAAGACTGGGTCCCCAGTGTGACCTCAGGGGCCTTGTTCTGTCATTGTGAGATACCACTCTTCCGCTGCAGGAGCATGGCGAACCCCGGTGCAAATAGGGTGACCAGACAGCAAGTGTGAAAAATCGGGACACGGAGTGGGTGGGTAATAGGAGCCCATATTAAAAAAAAAAAAAAGCCTCAAATATCGGGACTGTCCCCATAAAACTGGGACATCTGGTCACGCTAGGTGCAAAGCAGGCTGGTGTCAGGTCAGGATGGAGGCTTCTTAGGAAACCCCAGGGTGTTGGTCCCTCCTCCCTTACACTCAGTGCTACAGCCATGGCCCAGAGTGCAGGGGTCGCCAGAAAAACAGTCCTCAGGCATCGCCATCTGGGCTGGGGATAGTTAGGGTGACTAGACAGCAAATGTGAAAAATCAGGATGGGGTGGGAGGTCATAGGAGCCTATATAAGAAAAACACCCCAAAATTGGGACATCTATCCCTAGGATGACCAGTGTGGCTGCTAATGCAGCCTGTTGGTCAAAGGAGAAAGGAAAATGCTGTTTGTTTGGTCCAGCTGCATGGGGGTGTCCTGCTGTCTGAAGGGGCTCATGACTGTGAGCACCAGCCTCAGGGTAGAGTGTCAGGAACAGGGCAAACCCCCTGAACTGGTGGTGGTTTCTATAGATTTCATCAACTCTGTAACAAATGTGCACTCCTGGATCACTGTAACAGTCCTACCATGGAGTCACAGACAGACAGTCCCCTGGGGCTCTCCCGTCTGTCTTGCCAGACAAATTGGATTTGGTGATAAATGGTCACTAATGCCAAAAATGATCAGGTTGCTCCCAGTCCCAAGAGACTGGATCAGCTGGGACCCTAGATTCTACTCCAAAGACAACGCCTGTAGCCAAGCCTGTAATAAAGTATCTAAAGCAGGCGTCTCCAAACTTTATGAGATGAGAGCCATATTAGATTTTTGAAGGGGCTTCGCAGACCAAAGTGACTGTGAGAAAATTCAATATATGCAAAATCCCTCTCCTCTTGCTTCTCCAGCCACTGCTGCGACCCTCCACCTTTGCTCCTCTGGCCACTGCCGCAGGGGCACTTACCCCTCCGCACATGGGGCCACCGGCAGCAGCTCACGGCAGGGGGCGGAGGGGGAGCGACAGCTTCTCCACATGCCTGCTTGGTGTGCCTGTTCAGCTCAAGGGCCGGACAAATTGAAGCTGCGGGCCAGATCTGGCCCCCGTGCCATAGTTTGGAGACCCCTGACCTAAAGGTTTATTAACTAGGAAAAAGAAATGAGAGAACTATTTACAAGTTAAAGCAAGCAAACATACACACCAATGAGTTGCAATCTAAATCCTATGGGTGACTGAGTTGGAGTGATCTGTCAATTCAAAATGTCTTTCAAGGCAAACCCCGGGATAACCCTGGGCGATCTCTCGCTTCAGTTTAGAGTCTCTGGCCCTGGGAGAGTTCCAACAGCAAAGAGATGAAAAATTCTCTTGTGACCCTGTTTCATCTTTTATATTTAGCCTTCCAGGCTATGGCACAGAGCATTTCCAAGGCAGGAGAGGGCCATTCACTAATTCTTTGTGTTGTGATGCTCCTTAATGGCCTGTTTACACTTGACAGGCCTCATGACTGGGGGATGGAGTGTGTGAATACTGTTCCTGGCTTCACAAGTTCAGAGAAAACATTTTCCAAGTTATAAAGCAAACGTATATTTCCTTCTAGCCTGGAATACAGACACTACCAGTGAGATTAGTGCAAGCAGCAACTTACAAGCATTTCATAGCACTTGAACCCTAAATATATTCTTATAAGATTAATACCAATTTTGAACAAAGCTAAGATACAGGGGAGCTGGTTTGGTTTCCAGCTTTGAGTTTGTCAGTTCTTAGCTAACGCCTAAGGCCTTGGCCAGAGCTGGAACTTGGTTTACCAGCATCACAGGAGATTCTTCTTCACTTCCTGGCCACAGCTCTCATATAGTACCACTGCGCCCTGCTAAAGAGCTGATGTGTTCACCCCAGTGGTGATGGGACACTCTAGAGATGAGCTGCCATCATAGCAGGGTGTGGGGGAGGGGTTTTTCTCTGCATAAAATGGGATTAACTGGGGTGAACATCTCAGTTTAGGGTTGTCCATAGGCCCCTGGCCAAGTGTCACATGGGGTTGACTGTTGGCAGTGATTGGCTTAGAGTGGATGGAGGCTGCTAGGTACAGCGCAGCAACATTCTTATTTCAGTGTTCCATTTACCTGACAAGCAAATTCATTCTCCGCACAGCCAGTGTTTTGGCCAATCCGTCCTTGGGGCTCAGCAGGAAGCCCTGGTTTAAATGAATTGGTTCAGCCGAGGAAATGGATATAAAATTAATGAGAACCTTTAAATAACCCAGCTCTGGAAAAATAAAACACCACTTGCTAAGCTGGGCAGGCAGCAGACAGGATCCATGAATCAAGTTGCAGTGTGTGTCTACCCACCAAAGCATTGCAAAGTGCTTTACAAACAGCGCCTCCCCCGTCACGTGGGCCAGCTGCATTGTCCCTATTCCACACAGGCAGAAATGGAAAGGAAAACGATTGACCCAAGGTTACTCAGCAAGGCAGTGGCAGAGCAAAGAGTAGAAGCCAGGTCTTGGGGCTCTCTGCGTGCACCATTCAGTCATCATTCCCTCCAGACCAGCCTTCTCCTCGCCTACCTTTTTAGTTGGTTTGGCCAAAGGGCAACCAGCCACATTTTCTGCTGTCCCAGGGCCTTGTCTGGGCTAGATATGGTTGGGAAATGGGATTTCTCTTACATGTGAAATTCCTTTTTGTTCTGAATTGGAACAATAAGTTGAAATTTCTCCTGGAATGGAAATTCAGAAAAAAAATTGATATCTAAAAAGGTTTTATTTCAATATAATATAATATAATAATATTGAAATGAATGGCATAAAATCTAAATGGAATGAAGCCAAACAATAAAGTTGAAAAAAAAGTGTTATTCACAGAATAAGAGAAGTTAGTGTATTTATGGTTTTATCTTTCTGGAAGGTTGCAATGTAACACAACTTAATTTCTCAAAATTGAGACCCTTAACACAAAAGGTCCAAAACCAGAGAGAAACAAAGCAGGCTGCTCCTCATGGCAGTGAGGCACAACTCATCCCATCTTTCTCTAGGCTGACTCTTTGCAGAGTGATGGGTGACAAACCCAGATCCCACAGCTTTCCCACAGACCTTGAAGCAGTCAGGAAATCCTTACGATTAAAGTGGTAGCATGTAATTGTAACAGTTTGCAAAACACCACAGAAACATTTTTCTCTTATCAAAATGACCCTTTTTAACATTATTAAAATGAATTGAGAAAGGCAAAATGGTTCATTCAGATGGTTTCTCCATAAAAAATGTTGAAATGGATACATTCCCAGAAAATGTTTTGATTTCTATGAAGCTGCTTTTTCTCATGGAAAACTGTTCTGTTTTTTGACCAGTTCTTGTCTAAACTGACAGCTTGTGATGGGGAATATACACCCTACACTGTCAAGAAGGGGGTTGATGATGGCCTGTAGACCCAGTTGGGCCCCCTGCTACACCCGCATAAGATTGCCAGCCCGCCAGGATCATCTTGGAGTCACCAGGAATTAAAGATTAATCTTTAATTAAAGATTATGCCCAGTGATAAAACCTCCAGGAATATGTCCCATCAAAATTGGCAACTTTACACCTGTAGCAGATGTCAGGCACAGGAAAGGGAGTTAAAAGAAGGAAACCTAACCCACTTCGGGGCTGGCCAGGAAGGAGAGCAAACTTCACTTCTCCCAACCTGAGACAAGTCCAGAGACTGAGGTAACTTGCCAGTCTCACAAGCCAAAATGGATGGCCAGTGGAAGGTTATGGCCAGACCCTGTCAGAGTGGCTGGAGTACAGTTTACTGGAAGTCAAGCCATGAAGAGAAGGGTGAGATCCCGCTGAGGGTTCATCAGATGACTCTGTTCAGAGTCATGGCTTTTTCCTGATTTCTGTCAAACCTTAACAAGCATGCCTTGGTTGGAGGACAACGTCAGACCTCACACGAGATAATGATCAACTAGCGGAGGCCTGTGGCTGTGTGATTTGTAACTGGATGGGCCATGAGGAGGCACCAGAGGCAAATCTGATCACAGGCCTTGCCAAGAAGCTGGTCAAGTTATAGCAGAGGCTGTTACTTGACCAGTTTTGAGTGTGTTAAAGCCAGTGTGGCCCAGTCTATACTAGTCTCTTCCGCTGAGTTCGTTAGAATATGTTTCTGTGCTAACATCACCCCTTTTAGCAGGCAAGACCTGCTTGACATTTTGGCTCTTCACTGCAAAAAACCCTGATGTGTTCTTAATGCGTGTTTTATCTTGGGTGAGCAGCTCCAGTTCAGTCTCAAGGTCTTCTATAGCTGCTAACCCAAATTAAAAGCCGAGCTGCTGTGGTCATCCCTGCTGTTCAAAGCCAAGTTAGCTAATGGGGGGCAAGAATACAGCTTGGGGGTTTTGTGCAATGAAGACATTCCCTTTGAAAGGACCAAATTAGAGCTTACCTAGACTAGAAAAAGAGGTGATTTCTGATGAAGTCAGCTAAATCTAGCCATCTTAACTTGACTGGAAACCCCATGGGGACACAGAATAAAACTAGTGGGGCAGCTGCCCCCCCCCCCTGCAGAAAAAGGGTTAAAACAGCCCTGGAAAGGGCTGTGGCTGGGGGCAAGCTGCTCCCAGGATGAGTGAAGTGGAGCTGGGCTGATTGGGAGGCAGGCTCAGCTGGGAGCCATGCCCCAAACACACCCAGCTGACTATATAAAGGCAGGGAAGCTAGGAGTGGAGTGTGAGAGTGTTTGTCTTTACTGGCTGCTGGGAGCTTGAGTAGGTACCTAGAGTGGTACAGGGCTGGGGCAAGGCAAGAGGAGCTGGGGAAGCTCTGGTGTGGAAACCCCCAGGCTGCAGGGCCTAGGAGATGGCCTAACAAAGGGGTACTGGGGTTGCAGGGGGCAGCCCATGGCTCTATAGGCAGAAGCAGCAGGCCAAACCCTCCTTGCCAGTGATGAATGGCAATGATAGTGCAGTCTGCCCCAGTGAATGGGGGCAAGTGGTGACTGGCAGTTGCCTAGACTGAGGCAAGGTGGGGATTGTGGGTGAGGGTTCCCCAGGGAGGGAGACCCACAGCTAGACTGTGGGGTTACTGCAGGGTGCAGCAGCTTAGGTAAGAGGGCACCGGGGTCCAGGGAGGGACACAGGGCCAGCAGCAAGCAGGACTACAGCCTGCAGAAGGTGCTCTGGATGCTGGGACAAGCTAATTCCCTGGATGACCAGTGGGAGGTGCTGCAGGGTGAGTTGCTGCTTCGCTACAAAAACTTGTAGCTCCATTTTAGCGGGGAGAGTTATGATTCCACTGCAAGCTCTGACTCAGTTTACCATGTGCTAAAGTACAATTGTTAGAGTTCTTGACCTTCTCTTCACTGAGAAGAATGGGAGTGTTCTGAACTAGAGGTAGTTAACACCTCTTGGTGCAGTGAAGACAGGCCTTAGAAGATGTTACAGTCAGGATTGTGACAAAGACAGTCAGGACCAAGGCTCCGAGCAGGGTTAAACTTGAGGCTGCAAAAAGTGGAGGAGTTTGTAGTCAAATTCCCAGCCAGGGTTGATACTAAGGCTTGGAGTCAGAGTCAGGTTTCAGGGTCCTGGTCAGGAGGCAAGGTACAAATCAAGCCGTGGTCGAAATCAGGAGTTCAAGAGCAGGAATGATCATGACAGCTACAGGACACTCATGCTGTTCCTGGACACTTCCCGGAATGCCCCTTGGGTTTATATAATCAGGGGAGAGTCATGAGGTTGCTGTCTGTCAGAACACTTGAGGCGGGACTTCCTGTGTTCTGTGTCCACAGTGGGCCATAGGTAGTTGAGAGCAAACTAGTTACAGCTGCGGCTGGGCCTTACAGTTAATTAGAAGCCAGGTAACTAGCTGTAACATTGCTCCATGAAATCCTACATCTGGACTACACTTTAAATTTAGGTCAACATCCCTACAGCGCTCAGGGATGTGAAAAATCCACACTGCTGAAAGAGGTAGCAATGCCGATCTAGCAGAAGAATACTTCTGTCGACCTGGCTACTGTCGCTCAGGGAAGGGCTGTTCCTACACCTACAGGGTTCTGCCAGCATAGCTACAGCATTGTTGCTGGGCCATGCTGGTTCCTGTAGCCTACATGTGCCCTACGGCAGATCAGTGGATAGCGATCGATCTTTTGGGGGAAAATTTATCACCTCTAGTCTAGACATGATAAATCAATCCCAGAGTGTTCCCCTGTCAACTCCAGAACTCCACCACGGCAAGAGGCGCAGGCAGAGTCAACAGGGGAGTGGCAGCTGTTGACTCAGCGCCGTGAAGACACCACGGCAGGTCTACCAAAATATGTTGACTTCAGCTATGCTATTCCCGTAGCTGAAGTTGCGTATCTTAGGTCGATCCCACCCCCCATCTCCCCAGTGTAGACCAGGGTCTAGTCTAGACAAGGCCTAGGGGACAGATCCGCCATTGTCCCTGTACCTTGTGTGGTCATCCACACCAGGGTAAAAATATCTGAATCAGAAGGGTGCTGATTTGCACTGGTGTGCTTTGTAAATAGTCCTGTAATTTCCACATCGGCTTGGCGGGGAGAGTAACTCTGAAATCCTGAATGGGGCTGAGAGCCGGGGCTGGAGGCTCAGGTACAAAAATCCTTATCTGACCAAATGCCTCTCAGCTTAGATTGCCAGCTCTTGCGTTGTGTGTGTTGGGCAGCACTTAGCCCCCAGGGGCCCCCGTTTGTGATTGTAGCTGCTAGGCCTTGCAGGAATACAAATAGTGCATAGTAAAACCGGGGACCTGTCCTGTGGTGGCAGAGATGAGAGGAGAGAAGGGGAAAAAGTCCCTGAACATTCATTTGAATTTGAAAACTGTTTGGTTCAGTCATGGTGGGGATACTTTTGGGTTCACTGCCCACAGAGGTTTGTGAACCAGAGCGTTTCCGAGGGTAAATCCTGACAAAGAGCCAACACTTGGCACAACCAGCCAATATCCAACTGCAGAGCCATAACCTTCTCCATTCCCACATATTGGGATCCAATCAGAGGCTGGGAACAATATCACATTACTACTGAAACAGTCCTGGATTGGTGTCTGTGTGGAGGTGGGAGTCTGTGGGTTACGTTCATTGAGCATGCCTGCGAATCTTGTGAAATTGAGTGTGGCTTTCACAAGTTACTGGGCTCAGTACAGGAAGAATGGGGGGCGGGGGAAGTTCTCTGGTCTCTACTCTGCAGGAGGTCAGACCAGATGATCGTGGCCAAGATGCTCTGCAGAAGAAAGGGCAACATAGGGTGATCAGATCCCACCACTGTGAATTACTGGCTTTGCTCTGGTAGTGGTTAACTTTCATGGGGTTTGTGGATGTTGCACATCAAGCCTATGGTATGGAGATCCCAAGCCAGGCACATTTGCCAAGGAGAGGAACTGCAAGCAAACCACCTTGCTTTGCTGCCTGGGAAGTATGCAGATTGCTTCTTGCTCAAGATTACATTTATAAATAGCAGCCTGGCACAGGCTGCTGCTTCTAGCCTCCTCCCTCCAGCCATTAAGGAGTGAACTAGAGGGAGAGACATGTATGTGCAGAAAGAGACAGAGAGAGGAAGAGACACAGAGGAGGAGAAGAAAAAGGGAGAGAGAAACATAAGATGAGAGGAAAAGAAGGGGTGGAAACACAGGGAGCAAGGCAAGCGGGCTGCAGTGTCTTTAAGGATCTTAACCCAGAGCTAAATAATTGTGCTGCACAGTGTGTTGTGTACTCAATTTGCCCTGCTATTGATCCCAGTTAGTAAATAGGAGCTGCGAGCCCAATAAAAATTATTTATCCTCCCCAATTCCTTAATCCGGATCCGATCCCCTCGTTAAGGTGATTGACGATGCTGACAGGCGGAACGCTGCTCAAACTCCCTCCTGTGCTGTTAGCAGCTTTCAGTTCCCTTCTCCAGCTCTCATCACCTCCTGTTAATGACACTATTGATCCAGCCCTGGCTAGTGGTTCGCTGATAATTCAAAGCCCATCTGGGTCTCCAACAAGCTTGTAAAACACCCCACTGAAAGCAGGCTGCCGCAGTCCTTGAGGCTTGGAGCAGCCTGGGTGCTCAGCGACCCCACCTGCTGTTTCTGTGGCTTTCCCCAGCCCCCTTGATGAGCAGGGTGGGGGATGCTGGCAGAGCCCCCGGATCCTGCATTGCCCCACCACTGCTCTTTCAGGAAGAAGGCAGAATCCCAAGTGCCATCTCTTCGTCCTCCCCACCCCCAGAGCACCTGCTCCTCTCTCCATCGGATGGGCCCATGGACCGGGCCATTACGCTGTCACTTTGCTGAGATGCTGCATTCTGAGTTGGGCCCCTGGAGCACTGGCAGCGCAGACTCCCCCGCCATGTGCCTGAGCCCTGCTCTGGGGGACAAAGGGATTTCGGTGCCCATGGCCTAGCCAGTCCTTGGGCTACCCACAAGGGATCCAGTGAGTGCAGCTGGCATTGGTGGGCTTGGGGATGGGGCACTGGCCGGAAGTTCCCCAGCTGTCACTCCCTGGAATGAGTTTTGGCCCCTGCTGGTCTGGATGGGGTCAGAGATGGTGGCAGGCTTCCCATCTGTCGTCCATGCAGCTCTCTTCACAGACATCCTTCCCCGCCCCAGAGCTGCTCAAATGACTGGAATCCTGGGGAGAGCTATAGCCTGGATTCCAGGGCTGCTGAGCCCCAGCCAGGACTTAGGGAGACCTCTGTGGTGTCTGGGAGCTAGACAGCCAGGGAGAGCCCTAGCATTGGCTGTGTCCAGCAGCCTTAATACAGGCTCCCTTTTGTATTTGCTGCCCCTGAGTCCTGACTCTTCCCTGCCATACCAGATGCTACAGGACTAAATCCAGCCTGCCTTTAAGCCAGAGGTAGGAAGCAGCAACAACCTCCCCTTCACCAAGGAATCTGCCATGACCGAGTGACACTAGTTGTGGAGAAGGCTTGCCCAAGGTGCTGGGCGCATATGCTAAGCCAGGGCATGGCCTCCCCAGCCTCCACCTGGGGAGGTCCTATGGTGCTCCAGACTGATGTTAAAGCTGCTTCCCTGCCCTTTCGGGGCAACATGTTCTGCCAGGACCCGGGGCATAGTGGGACACTCAGGGCTCGTCTACACTGGCTATTGCTGCGGAACAATGGCAGAAGCCTCTGTCTCCAGAAGCTTTGCTATTATGTTGTTCAGACCAGTTCTGAGCAGGGTCACTCGGCCCAGTGGGAGTCCAGCCTCCCGCCCTCGCTACTCTAACCACTGGCTGTAGTAACTGTGGGAAAATTTAGGACAAAGCCTTGGAACGGCCCATGTAAACAGGGGAAATGGGTTTGTTTTCCTTAGTTTTCTATATTTTGGGGGGTGGGTCCTCCCTAGGGTGGCTCCATTAGGTGCGGGACGGGAGACACGCAGGAGTAGCAAGGGTGTTTTCATCACCACAACATATAGCTGGCTTAGCATCCCTCTTAGGGCAGAGACACTGTGGCTGACTTGGCAGGATGAGCACTGTGGAGCCCTTCCGGTGCAGTGCTGGGAGGCTGGATGGGATGGCATTGTTGGATACCACCAGACCACAATCCTAGAGACAGGGCACGCTGCTTGCACCCAAAACCTCTGGGCCTCCTCAGCATCTCCAAACTACCCCGATGGCTCTGAACCAGCGAGCCTTCAGTGACCCTTCCATCCTTCCCCACAATGCCGTAGTCTAGAAGTCGATGGTTTCAGCTCTAACATCTCAACATTGGCCAAGAGACATCACCTCACAATGGGACAACTCTCCTGAAGTGTTGCTTTCAATGGCAGCAAGTCCCTGGGCATGATTACTGCAACAGAGTTGGTAGAGCAGGTGGGGAGGTGAAGGATGGAGAAGGCACAGAGATAGGAAAGAGGGAAAGGGTTGGATCCCTGAAAACTACATGGAGTTAAGCCCAGCATTAACAATGACCCTGAGATTGGCTGATAACTTGCCGCTCCAGTTGAAAGCAATGGGATTTGCACATGCTCAGCACCAGTTTGGGTCTACATGAGTCCAGGCATTAAACCATGCACCTTAGTGTGGCACCTGAAAGGTCACCAGCAGCCCCCTAAGATGGTGTGACCAGAGAATGAGTTCAAGAGGTTCTCCCAGACACCCCCATGAGGGGGTTGGGTTGGTCTGTACCCAGACATGGATTACCCAAAGGTGAAGGAAGGGAATGTCTTGGTCCTTCTGCTGAGAGACAGTGACCAGCCTCCCCTGGCCCCTGGGGAGCTCTATTGCCATAAAGTTTAAAAAAAGAAAATTTCCGTGCAATTGACCTTTAAGTATCAGATAATTTATCGTGTGTTTACCCACAATGACACTGGATCCCTGCTGGGGATTTAATTACTAACCCAGATTGTTCCAATAAAGCTGCAGGGAGGCAATTACTAGGTGATATTTATGATCAGGTGTAAATATCACCTTCCTTTTGCATTTACATTTGTTATTTATTTCCTCTGTCCCCCACTTCTTTCAAGATCAAATAGGTGCTTTATATCCACTGGCTGCTATGGCCAGCGAGAGCACGCAGACACGGGCTGGGAGGACCTGGCTTGGTCCTGCTCCCGGATCCCAAGCTGTGACTGCTGGATAATGTCGAGTGACCCCCATGGAGTAGCACAGACACAAATGGGCCCTGGGAGGAGGTCACCATGTCACAGTGGCTTTGGTGAGTGGGTTAAAGGTGGAACGAATGGCAGGGGTAGAAGAAGCTGTACAGAATGCCCCATCCTCCCAAGGAGGAAACCAGTGCTGGGTGCTCTTGTGCTTTAGCGCCATGACGGTCTCCATCCAGAGATGGTTTACAGGCTGCCGACAGCTGGGGAAAGTCCTTGGCAAATTGGGCCATGAACTCATCAGCTACGAGGGTTTGTGTCTGCTCCGTGCATGCATGGGAGCTGCCCAGGAAAAGACAGGTAGACACTAGAAGAGGCGTTGGTCCACTCTGCTGTATTGGCCAAATGCCCTGACATGGTACTTGGGTACTGAGCCATGAGGGTGGGGGATGAGGGAGGGGTATGCTTCTCTGACCAAGTGCACGGACCCAATGCCTCAGCCTAGTTTTAGGGGGCCTTGCAGTGTGGGAGGCATCATCTTTCAGGTGATGCATAAAAGAGAAATCTTGATTTTTTCTCCTGGGCCTTTTCATGTGAGTCAGGGTGTTATCCCGGCTAGGCTGGCCAGATTCCAGCCGAGCCAGTGAAAATATTCTGCTGTTGCTTCACTTAGAGAGAGTTTTCCCCTTCCTGTCCTGTTCCAGGCTGCTCTGTAGCGTGGCTAGTATTCTCGGAACTGATGATACATCCCACCTGAGAGGTGACTGCATTTCGGTGCTAGGTGAAATGATCTCTCCGCTGCAGGTAGAATCTGCCATTCCGTAAAGCACTGGGATGTGCCCCAAAGAACCAATCACCATCAGAACAGGATGGGATGGAGTAGCCGTCCCCCATGTGCACACATCCAAGGCTGCCATCCTGTCCCACGGAGCGAGGTGACTCGTCATTGAGACACCTCAGGAAGGCATACAGTGGTAAGATTCAGAGAGTGACTGTGTCTTTGGGGAGAGAGGCAAAAGGGTCAGCTGGAGTCCAGCGAAGTGAAGAGCACCAAGAGGAAGGAGCAGGCGATCGGGGCATCGGGTGAAGCACCAGAAGGGGAGTTAGCAGCTCAGCTATTGTCCCTGTTGATGCTCCTGCTCACAGACACCAGTGATTTTGTTCTAATGAGGCTCTCCTACATCTGCTTCTGTCCAGCTCTGCTGTCAGGTGTGTTCTGGTGCCTCTGCTGGTCTCTAATTGCTGCGCTCCACCCTGATGGCTGAACTGGGGAAAGTAACCAACCTCCAGACAGTGCCTTCTCACTACGCACCTCCCAACGGCCACGTTGTCAGCTGAGCAGCTGATGTGTTTAATCCGCCTGGCAGTCTGGTTTCCCACACATACAGGGGGAATGACAGTTTGTGTCCTCACCACATGTTTGATTCCTTCAAGAACATCTATTTTTAACTCGTATTTGTCGTGCCGGGCTTGCCAGGGATACACAAGAACATACAGCGTGCGAATCACGGATGGCCAAGGCAGTTAAAAATAAACCCAGGCTTCATTAAAGAGCATCTGATGCTTCCTGCACAACATTGAGAGACTTTCTATTTTGGAATAATTACATGCTGCTCTCGCCTCTCCACCATGGCTGACTCTCCCCTGCTTCTTTATTGTCGAGGAGATAAGGCTCTTTGCATGAACAGAGGAGCTGGGGTTCTGAAGGGACCATCTTTTTTCATTGCTTGTCATTCACCGGGAACAGAAAATGTATGAACAAAGGGACCAACAATGTAATCCATACCCACCCTTGTCCAACTCTGCCAGAGAAGATTACAGATCCAGCATGCAGTACTACATCTGAGTGGCCTCCCTTGAATGTATCCCCATCCAGGTAGCTGTCTTTGGGCCCCAAATGGCCCCTGGAAGGTCTCTCTAGTTCCTCTTGCTACAAGGAAGCAATGGACGCCCCCTTGGCATGGTGCCAGCGGGCAGTTCTTCCAGGGGAGCAGGCATAAGAGTTTCCCTGCACTAGTGGGGCCTGGGGTAGCTGGATGTCATGAAGCTAACCGCATAACCCACACAGGAGCATTGGCTGAAAGAAAAGCACAAATGTGAGGGGACAGAGGAGCCCCCAAAGCCCACTGCAGTCAGTGGAAAGACTCTCATGGGTTTCACTGGGTACAGGATCAGGCTCCAGCTTGCAAGGTTCACAAATGGGTTGCTTGATGGAAGGAGGAGTCCTGACAAGTTGCAATGGGGAGGTGGCACCAGGCAGCCTCCAAGGTCTTCTCTGCCCCTACAGTCAAAGGTGCTGAACCCCTGCCATGCCCCATGGAGTCAATAGAAACTCAAGGCATTCAGCGCCTCTCCACTTATGCGTGCTGCCACAGCACGTGCCTCATGGTTGGATACCCAGTCTAAGGCACCTGGCACTGAGCACCCCGAGTTTTAATTACAGTGAATGGGGAGCTGAAAGTTCCAGCACCCCTGAAAATCAGGCCCAGGGAAAACAGAGGCACCCCAAATCCAAGGCTACGTTTGAAAATACTGGTCCTCATGGTGTCATAATCCTCTGCTGCGACATCACCTGCTGTTGCTGTGGAGATGGTTGTGAGGTCATGGACACTGGGTGGGGAAGAAGCCACTCACAATTTTCTGTGAGCTCCGTAGCACAGGCAAAATGGCTGGCTGGGTGGGCAGTATTCTGCAGCCCTAAACCCAGCAAGTGTGATCAGGAAAAGCCACAGTAAATAATCACCAGGGATCCCTCCTCAAGGACTGAGCTCAGTCGCATGGAGAGCTTCCTGGTGAGGCTCCTAAGGCAATTCCGAACCAGGACTGGGGTCTCCTGTGCCTGGCCAAAAGGGAGAGGAATTCAGAGGGCCACTGGTGTTCTCAGTCAACCCACAGTCAAACCTGGCTTGACAAGCAGGGTAACTGTGAGCAGACTGTGGCCCTAAAGCAGGGATGGGCAAAGGTTTTGGCCTGAGGGCTACAACTGGGTATGATAATTGTATGACAGGCTATGAATGCTCACAAAATTGGGGTTGGGATGTGGGAGGGGGTGAGGACTCCAGCTGGGGGTGCAAGCTTTGGGGTGTGGGTGGGAATGAGGGGTTTGGGGTGCAGGAGGGTGCTCTGGGCTGGGACTGAGGGTTTCAGAGGGCAGGAGGGGGATCAGGGCTGGGGCAGGGGGTTGGGCATGGGAGGAGGTCGGGGTCCAGGCCGCAGGAGGCACTTACCTCAAGCAGCTCCCAGAAGCAGCGGCATGTCCCCGCTATGGCTCCTATGTGGAGGTGCAGCCAGGTGGTTCTGCATGATGCCCCATGGTTCCTGGCCAATAGGAGCTGTAGTGCTGGTGCTTGGCTGCCCCTGTGCATAGGAGCCAGAGGGGGACATGCTGCTGCTTCTGGGAGCTACACAGAGCCATGACACACACAGAGCAGGGCAAGGCCCTGACCCTCCTCCCCATGGGAGCTCGAGGGCTGGATTAAAAGGTCTGGTGGGCCAGATATGGCCCGCTGGCTGTAGTTTGCCCATCTCAGCCCTAAAGGACCCACTGGGGTGCATATGGTGAGCAGGATCAGGCCCTTTGCAGTTTCCTGCTGATGAAATACACAGAAGGTTGGATGTCAGTGCACTTGTTCACAGTGTCAGTGTTCCCTCCCCACTCAGAACTCTAGGGTACGGATGTGGGGACCCGCATAAAGATCCCCTAAGCTTATTTTTACCAGCTTTAGTTAAAAACTTCCTCAGGCTCAACTACCTGGAACAGTATCGCTGCCACCACCAAGTGAGTTACACAAAAAATCAGGGGAAGAACTATTTGGAGTTCTATTCCCCCCAAAATCCCCCCAAGCCCTACCCCCCTTCCTGGGAAAGGCTTGAGAATAAAACCCCCACCAATCCTTACAGGTGAGCCCAATCGAAAACCCTGGATCTTTAAAACAATGTAAAAAAAAAACCAGTCAGATTCTTAAAAGAGAGGTTTTATTTAAAGAAAAGATAAGAGAATTACCCTTGTAAATTCAGATGAAAATTAACTTTACAGAGTCCCAAAAAGATTAAAAAAAACCCACAGGGGAATCCCCTCTAGTCTTAGTGTTAAAGTTACAGAGAAAAACAGGAATAAAAACTCCCTCTATAAAGGAAAAATTCACAAGTGGAAAAACAAAGATAATCTAACCTGCCTTGCCTGACTGGACTTACTGGTTCAGAAGGATTTGGAGAACATGGATTGATGTCTGATTCCTCTAAAATCCAAGAGCGAACCACTCGCAAACAAAGAGCTCCCCTCCGGATTTGAAAGTACCTTTTGCCCCCATTGGTTCTTTTGGTCAGGTGCCAACCAGGTTATTTGAGCTTCTTAATTCCTCCCATGTAAAGAGGAATTCTAGGCTACCCTTATGTTTATGACACACAGGCAATGTAGACACCACCCAAGGTTGGAGGCCATTGGTAGACTGGGTCCCAGAGGACCATGTTTCCAACTGGACTGCACGGTAAGGCAGTATGTTTTTTTTTTCAAGAGCCCTTTCATGGCTGTCTGTGTGTTCTCGTGCCTTCCAATCCTCAGTCACGTCCTCCTCTCAGAACGGTCCTGCTCTTTGTCTGCAGAGTTAATCAGGTTTAATTGTTCATGATGTTTGCTCTAGCCCACTGAGATTTTCAAACAGCCCTTACATTGCCTGAGCTTTGTTGAGCTCTCCCCCTCCTGCCCTCTGCTCTTCAGTGCCTTTTGGGGATGTTCTCAGACAGTTCCCTTATCGAGGGCTCTTTGTGAAGGACTCTGAGGACTTCTTTGAGCAGGATACCCCCGTGATGGGCAGTGCCAGCGTCCCCTGAGACAGGCTGAGCCGGTGTCCCTGTGACAGGCTCTGCCAGCGTCCTCCTGTGATTGACTGGGCCAGCGTCCCCTCATGTGACAGGCAGTGCCAGTGGGCCCCCCCCATGTGGGCAGTGCCAGCATCCCCCTGTGACAGGCTAGGCCAGCGTCGTCCTGTGAGAGGCTGTGCCAACGTTCCCCCAATGACGGCTTTGTTAGTGTCCCCCCATGATGGACTGAGCCAGCGTCTCCCCCATGACAGGCTGGGCCAGCGTATCCTCTTAACGGACTGTGCCAGCATCTCTTTGATGGGCTGTGTGGGCATCCTCCCATTACAGTCTGTGCCAGTGTTCTCCCATGATGGCCAATGCCAGGCAATGTGTCCCCCCCAATGGTCTGTGTCTGGGGCGATGCTCTGGAACTGCTCCCTACGAAGCCAGTCAGGACTCTGGGGGAGCATGTCTCCTCTCTGAGCATACTATTCCCAGGGCAAGAAGCTTACACAACTTTGACCTTGCTGGGTCTGACCTTGGAGCCCTTCTTGGGGGTCCACTCTCTCTGAGGGTTAAGCCGCAGGCCCCTTTGCTTCCTGGAGCTGCACCTCTCAGCATCTCCAGCATGCCCGTCTCTCACTAATCCCCCTTCGTTTTACTGCTCCCCAGACACTTATAGCAGGTTGCTTTGTCTACCGGATGCAGTTTATCGCACCACTGCCACCAGTTGTCATGGAGTCACCAGGGCGATGCTCTGGAATGACTCCCTATGAAGCCAATCAGGACTCTTGGGAAGCATGTCTTGTCTCTCTGGACACACCATCTCCAGTGAGGCTGATTGGTATATAGTTCCTCAGATTCTCCTTCCCTTTATTTAAAGATGGGCACTACGTTAGCCTTTTTCCAATCATCCGGGAGCTCCCCCAGTTGCCACAAGTTTTCAAAAATAATGGCCAATGGCTCTGCAATCATGTCAGCCAACTCCCTCAGCACTCTCAGACACATTTCATCCGGCCCCATGGACTTGGGCACATCCAGCTTTTCTAAATAGTCCTTTACCAGTTCTTTCACCACTGAGGGCTACTTACCTCCTCCCTATACTGTGCTGCCCATGAGACATGGGACTTGCGCAGGTGACCAATTTATACTTTGATAAGTTTAGATAGCATGGCCATAACCTGGTTGTTTGCAAATGTTGATAAAATCTTTGTTTTTCCAGATACCAGAACAGAGGATGTAGGATCCTTCATATGAATGATACTGATTGCTGCCCTGGTATCTACAACAAACTTTAGGTGGTGGCCCCCTACCACTAAACATACCATACGTCTCTTCCCAAAGGGGTTGTGATGCTCCTTGGGGCTGACTGGCGTCATGTGGAATAATCTATGGGATAGATAGGCAGGTAACCTTCAGGCTCTTCCACCTCCAACTCCTCAGGTGTAACTGACCCTGCTTGAGAATAAGCCACCCAATCCAGAGGAGGGGTTGAGTCTACAGAGGCCACCGGTTGGTTTAAAGGATTTGGATGTTGATCTCCCAACATCAACTCATTCAAGTGAGTCTGGAGATATCGGACATCCTGGTCTCTAGAATTTGCTGCACTGCCTTGAACATCGACACCTCTGAGAGTTCTTCCTCTCGATGAGGCGGTGGTGATCTAGAACCCTGAGAATGAGAAGAGTTCTTTGCAGGAAAAGGAACACAATCTCAAGGCCTCCCTTTGGGGTCCAAATGCTTACCCTTGTTGATTGGCCCAGCACTGAGATCGAGGGGACCTAGGATTTGTCCAGTTCTGCCCTTGAATTGCCTCGGTAGGACCCTCAGTCTTTATGATAGGAGTAACCTGTGGCTCTTGTAGGGTTGCCACTGGGGTTCCACGTCAACCTGCTTTAGGGTCAACAGGGCGAGCAAATCCAGTGCCTCCTCCAAAGAGGTCCTACCATGGACAAGCATGTTAACCAATTCCCTTAAGTAAGGAAGAGAATTATTAACCAACAAGCTAACATACAGTGGAACCCCGCTATAACACAACAAATGGGGTCCAAGAAATTCGATCGCGATAAATGCGGGGTTGCGTTATAGCGGGGTTATGAGTAGACACAAAGAGAGCTGCTTCAGGTAGAGACGGAGAGTCGCTGCTACAGCCACCGGGGATGGCACGGGGAGAAGTGTCCCCAGGACCAGTGTTCCCAGACCCTTTCATCTGCAAAAAAAAGGGGAACCAACTTTTGATTGTGTTATATCTGAATTCACATTATCTCAGGGTGTGTTATAGCGGGGTTCCACTGTACTGTGAATTCGCTGTGTCCTCTTTCATTTGACTGCACCAGGCTGCACTTAACCCTAGTTAAGGCTGCACTTAACCCTAGCTAACCCTAGAAACTGGTGAGGGGACTCATTTGGCTTTTGCTTCAAGTTAGATAGGATAGTCACTCCAGCTTGTCCAGCTTGCTGATTACGCTCAAGCATGGCCACTGTCTCTGAACAAGACTTTTCACCCTTCCTGTACTTTGGGGTAAAAGTGCTCTATAAGGCTTGATTTACTGTAAGCTGTAAGATTTTAACCCAATCATCACTTGGCAAACCAAATATTTGTGCTATTTCCTGAATCCGCTCTGCCTGTACTGCAACAGAAGAATCCTCCATCATTCCTACTTGTTTTGCTACCGAATCCAGAATTTTAATATCTGGAACTACTGCTACGGGACAGTCAGGAGTTACTGGAGAGTTTGGTTGACTCTCACTAGAATCAGTATCTGAAATGGTTCCTCCAAAACCTGGAGGCCTTCTCCTAACCGAGTCAGTACTTCCTTCATCAGAACTATCAGATATTTCCCTTGAATGGAACCTGGGGAATATATGGTTAGGACAGCATTCTGGACAACTCCTGTGGAATGTACTCTCATACCGTACTGACACTTCCACTGGTATACGTGGTGATGTAAACGCATACCATTGAGTTGGTCGGCTGGGTGGTGCCAATGACTGGCCTGGTTGCCAGGGCAAAGGACCGCCCCCCTCAGGGAATCCTGAAAATCCTCCTAAACTGGGTAGTGCCACCACATTATGTGGGGGAATGACATCCCTAGGCTTCTCTCTCTCTCTCTCTCTCTCCTGGATCCTGGTGATGATTGTATCACACACATGATGTACCTGAACTACTTCTGTTACAGCACGCTCCATTTCCTGTACAATTTGAACCTCCAAAGGCACTTCACCTGCTCCGCTAAGAGCTGAGACAGTCTTTTCCTCAGAATTGCCTTCTCTCTCTCCCTCTGCGACATCTACTTGCTTTTCTAAGATGATAGTGTCCGGTTCACTTAATTCCTCCTCATCAGGCACTATACCAGGGGACGTCCCTTTTCTGTTGGCACACTGGCTCCCGTCATTCACTGCCAACTTCCTCTTCTAACCCACCAGGCTGTTCCTCTGCATTCTCCACTTCAGAAGCCATCTCCGCACTAGCTAGTTCTCTCGCTCTCCTTCTCGTCAGTGGCCCAATGGGCTGATCAATTTCTATTGATTCCACTAACCCTGTAGGGATAGGAACTGCTGCTGACTCATCTCCTGTCTCTCCTAGCTCCTTGGTCATGCTCCGTGAGGGTTCTTCCTTATCTACAATCTCTGTCTGGATCCAGGTGCTTATGGTTACAGGCACTCCTGTGGTCTCTCCCATACACCTTGCCTTGTCCTTGCTGAGTGAATCACAACTGCTTTCTAACTTTTTGATCTGATCTAATAACTGACCACACTCTAGTTCATAACCTTCCAGTGACTTTAAATTGGCAGCTGCTCATTTCTGTCATGCAACTAATGGTTACAATGCTGACTCCATTCTGACTTTCTTTCCAACTCTTCCTTTACAAAAAAGAGAAACCTGCTCTTCAGAGGCAGACTACAACTGCTCCCTTAACTCCTGAATTTCCTTATCCTTCTTCTCTAAAACTTTCTGTGTCTCATTGAGCAGCTCCACTTTCGCATTTAACTTCCGTAATAGAAGACCACACACTGTCAGCAAACACTCCATTGCAATCCCTTTCATTTCGCTCTCTTTTCTTTTCTTTCTCTCAGTTTCAGTTTCAAATATCCGACTCACGAGACCCCCCTCCCCGGGTTACCATGCTCGGAGAGAAGTTTTCTATCTTTCAATTGCTCCAATCCTCCTCCATGTTCCCTAATGTATCTTCTGACAAAAATTTCCAGGGCTATATCGCTGGCAGTCTCTACAGGCTCTGCCGCCTTTCTCGATCTCATTTAACTTTTACACTGAATATACTTAACCGTTAAAATAACAAGGAGAGAAGCTTAACACTCTAACTTAACTCTAAATCTAAAATCTAAATTAAGCAATCTAAAGCTAAAGGCGCCTTACAAAACTAATAATAGTAAT
Source organism: Dermatemys mawii (assembly GCA_007922305.1). Lineage (NCBI taxonomy): Eukaryota > Metazoa > Chordata > Testudines > Dermatemydidae > Dermatemys > Dermatemys mawii. Next base: position 36,527,185 of record ML677366.1, on the reverse strand, counting down.
AAAAAATGTACCCCAGACCAGTCCAACAATACTTAAAACAAGTCCCAAAAGAAAGGATGAGGGTAGGATCCTTCTCTTCCCTTGATGGCCAATGTGTATTATCAGATTGAGAGCTACAACCCCTGGCAGGATCTACAGAACAGAGGGGCAAATACTGCTCAGAGACACCACAAGGGGGACAATCTGGGGGAGCTGAGGGGACTACCAAGGGGGTAACTGGAACTGTACAAGTACTGAGCTAACCATGTTAATCAACCCTGCTGCCACCACAAGTTTGGGTCATTAGACCCAATGCAATTGCCTACTCAATACTCAGAAAACCCAACCACCCCTTATTGCACTCTCTAGGCTTTCTTGGTGACCTTCAAGTTGTGGTGTACCCTGCGGTTATCAACTGGCTGCAGATGCTGGATGAATCTAAGATGTAATGTTGATAGTTCTTCCCTTTGGTTCCCCAGAGTTCAGGGCCCTTTCTTAAACTGAGTCAAAGCCTTTATGCTGACATATACATAACTGAATATATTTATTGCTATGTAGCTCTTTTCTTACCAGATTTCACAAACGAGTAGACATCTTGCATTTCTGCAATTGCAGCAAAACTTATTATTAGGAAACACATATCTCAACATATCTTAAATTCCAAGGAATTAATACTGATAAGAATAAAAAAAGATTAGTATCAGAAAAAGAAACATTAATTAATACTGCTGGCTGGATTTGTAGCACGCAAAATAATCCTATGGGCTACGCTACTTTCTCCATGTGAATCAGGAGGCCTCCTCCTTGTGTTTCCTCTCACTATCACACTTCCCCACTTACCTCGGGGCTTAGGTCATTCCCCCGCAGCGAAACTAATTTAAAGCCCTCCTCACTAGGTTAGCAAGCTTGTCTGTGAAGATGCTCCTCCCTCTCTTCATTAGGTGTGTCATAAATATAAAGGAAAGAGTAGCATAAAATCCCTCCGTGAAAGCTGTACTGAATTGCCTTACCTGTAAGGGGTTTAACAGTTCAAATAACCTAGTTGGCACCTGACTAGAAGGATAACTGAGGAAAGAAGATACTTTCAAATCTGGGGAGGAAGGATTTGCTTGCTGTTCTCTTTGTTGTTCCCTTTCTAGACTGAGAGAGAAGCCAACCAGGTACAACATCTCCTAAAAATATACCTGGAATAGTCCATCTAAAATCACAAAAAAATTATAAGTAGGGCAAGAAAATGCATTAGGTTATCTTTTGTTCTAGCTTGTGAATTTTTCCTGTGCTACAGAGGTAGTTTTATTCCTGTTTTTGTAACTGTGAAGCTGAGCCTAAAGGGGAATCCCCTGTGTTTTAAATCTTTTTATTACCCTGTAAACTTACCTTCCATCCTGATTTTGCAGGTGTGATTCTTTTACTTTTTTCTTTATATTAAAGTTCTTCTTTTAAGAACCTGATTGATTTTCAGTGTCCCGAAGACCAAGGGTCTGATCTGTGCTCACATTGCTAAGGCAATTGGTTGGTATAGTGTTCTCAAGCCTCCCCAGGAAAGGGGATGAAGGGGCTTGGGGGAATATTTTGGAGGGATAGGGATTCCAAGTGACCTTCCCTGAATTTTTGTGTAAATCACTTGGTGGTGGCAGCAATACCATCCAAGGACAAGGAAAGTAATTTGTGCCTTGGGGGAGTTTTAACCTAAGCTGGTAGAAATAAGCTTAGGGGTCTTTCATGTGGGTCCCCACATCTGTATCCTAGAGTTCAGAGTCGGGGGGGAGGGGAGAACCCTGACAAGTTGGATCCCATCTCTTCCTAAGTTTGTCTTGGACTCCAGTGCTAACCTAGTGCAGCCCCTGGCAGGAGACCCTGGCTGGTATCTTGCACCCACCTGGAAGCATTGCTGTTCTCCCAGTGAATGGTGTGCTAGCTAAGCCTCCTGTTCCCATCCACACATGCCACTGGATGAGTAGCCTCCCCACTAATTCCATAAACTAATCATGGCCCACCTGGTGCAGAGAGAGTCTGGGCAATCGGAGACTGCAAAAAGGTTAATTACTCTAGAATTGATTAATTTATGACATCAACAAATCTCCAGTTTTTTGCAAGCAAGAGGCTTTTGGGAGAGCTGCCACAAATGGCATTTGGCTCCTTTAAACCCAGCTCTGGTCCCAGCCTGAGCAGGTTGCAGGTCAGGATATCACCAGGAAAGCAAATCCATAATGAGTTTGTGACGTTTCGCCCCTAGGCGTATGGATGCAGCCCAAGCAATGAATGGTATTCGCTTGGGTCTGTTCCATCCCTAGCTGCCCCAGGTCTCACTCCAGCTCATACAACTGCTAAGAAAGACCTTCCCGGCTCAGCAGCTGGCCCTGGAGGTGTCTGTGGGCCGAGTGTGACCCAGCAGCCGTTCTCTGCCAGAGGGAGAGCTCCCCAGCTCCGAGTCAGCCCACGCACTGTGCTATCAGCCCTGAGCTCCTGCTGCAGCATAACTCCCTTTGGTGGATTGGAAGCCTGGGACGAGGCCCTCATCCTTCCTGTCACCTCTTAGGGCCCAGCGGAAATAAGCTGGTGGGGTGACCACTGGGGGCTGCTTTGCCAGAGCGAGCCCAGCACAATACCACACACCTGGCTGCTTTGGAGAGCTGGGGAAGTCCAGGAGGCTTGGAATAGCAGGGTGTGAGTGTGCAGGTCATGGGACGTTAACAGAACGATGTAGATCCAGGGCTGGGAGAGCAGGCAGCTGTGGGCCAGGGCTGAGGAACATTCACCGCCCCCCAACATATAATGTCCCCCGCTTGCCTGGGGACCCTGAGTGAAATCCTTCCTGGGGCTGGTTCACGAGGAAAGCTGCACCCCTGGTGGCATGGCCCTAACCCTGCCTAGGAGGAACAGCTACACCCAGAGCTGCTGTCAAGCTCACCTTGATGTCAGTGCATCATCGACACCCCACCAGCGTCCCACCCCTCACCACAGCATGCTCCGCTGCCCAATCCTGACTCGCAGCCCCCCTGCCATCCCAGCCTGGGGCCTGCCCCCAGCTCTGCCGAACCCAGCAGAGAGAGAGCAAGGAGGCCCCATGCTGGGGCCCAAGAGGATGTGGCGTGGCAGATGAAGCTGGTGCAGATGGAAGGGCAGGTGGGGGGATCGCTGAAGGTAGTTCAGCCATAGGCAGTGGCCAGAGGGGCTGTGTTCCCTTCCCTGCTCACTCAGGTGGCAGGGAAATGGGGCAGAAGGTGGGGCCTCAGCAAAGGGAGCAGGCCCTTGACCTACCCAGACTAGAAGCTCTCTGGGGCAAGGATTGTCTGCCCAACAGTCTCCTGCTCCCTGACTGGGGCCCTATGGGCGGCCACAATGCAAGTCCTCCTCATCGACCCCCGTCCTCCTTAGGGATCTGATCCCACCCCCTCTCGCTGGCTGGGGTCTCTGAAGCAGGGTAGTTTTGAGCTGCCTCCAAACAAGCCCTTGTTGGTGTGAACGTAGCTGGGGTCTCCCTGCACCGCCCCTCACACAGCACAGCCTGGCTCCCAGGTAGCCTCACCTCTGCCCGCCCCACCAGGGAAAAGTGCACATTACCACCTCGAACGGGAGAGTGAAGGGCTCCTGGCAAAGCCTGGGGTGGGAGAGAGCCAGACCGGTTCCTGGGACAGTATCCACAGGACCCACCACACTCAACCGGCCATCTCGTTATCTAACACACAGACTAATTGTGTGGGTGATGGCACAGATCCATTGAGGGCATGAATTGCTGAGCCACTCTCCCAATGCATTGCGATCATTTGTGTCTTGCGTGTCCCAGGCAGCCACACAGGGACGTGGAACCCTACAGCCGAGAAGCGTCGTGACATTGTGCTGAGGGTCTGGGCCAGCGTCCTCAGTTCCTGTCTTCTAATGAACTGTCTTTGTAAATTTCCCCAGAGCTTTGGGACTCGGCTCCTGTGTGTTCTGGCAGGGAGCAGGGAATTCTTCGTGACCCACAGAATCAATTATGCTGGAGTAATCCCACTCAGGGCGCTGACTGCATTACAGTGAATTGAGGTGTAATTTGAACGCTCTGAATCAAATAAGTCAGAAAAAGAAAGAGGCAGGGGAGTGTGTGTGAAAGAGAAATACAGAGCAGCAACAAAAGCACACACAAGGGAGGAAAAAACGGACCCTGGCCCCCTGAACTGCTTGTGACAGGAGATTCCAAGCAGGAGCCAGAAACTACCAGTAGAAATGCACTAGGAGGAAAGTAAGTTGGTGGGGGCTCTGTCTGTGTGGTGCAGACGCTGTGTGCAATGTAGGGGCTGGGGCAGTGACAGGCAGGCTGGAGCTATGAGCCGCTCTCCCAGTGAAAACACCAGCTGGGAAATATGGAGGGTCGGATCCACAGCTGGTTCAATGCAGGGAACTCCACTGAAGTCAGTCCAACAATGCTGATTTGCACCAGTCTGGCACAGGATCTGGCCCAGATGTGGGCTGGAGCCACCTGTGCAATTCACACTGGTGTGCCCCAGTGTGGAGCAAACATCTCCGCTGCTACAGTCCAGCATGGCAGCTGACTCACTGCATCCCCTGGTGCCATGGCCAGGTCCACATCCCACCAGCACTGCCCTCTTTGGGTGTGTGACGGTGCTGTTCCTGGTGGGACCAGCTGAGAATGCCAAATTAGGACAAATTGCTTCAGAAGGGGCAATTACAGCCCAAAGCTGGGGTTTCTCCACCCTAAAGACAGAAAAGACTTTGGTTTCACCCCACTGGCTAGCCACAAGTCACACAAGCGATTCCCTTAGACGCTTCAGCTTCCCAGTATCACCACCAGCAGCCACCTGTCCTGGGGACTAATGGTTGTAAAAACCAATACCCCAATAAAAGAAAACAGTTCTTCCCAATTCCAAAGAATCAGGCCCCAGACCCAGGTCAATATACAAATCGGATCTTACCCACAAATCATGCTGTTGCCAATCCTTTAGAATCTAAAATCTAAAGGTTTATTATACTAGGAAAAAGATCTAGGTGAGGGTTAGAAATGGTTAAAGGAAATCAAATACATGCAGTAATGGCTTGCATCAGTTGTAGAATAACTGTAGGTTTAAATCAGAGTCTCTGGAATACATTCCCAGGAGGAATGGGTCATCAATCCTTTGGCCAGAGCGCCCCTTTGTAGCAAAGTCCCATCCAGAAGTAGGAGCCAGGCTGGAGACTGGAGATTGAAGACAAGCTGGGGATGGGGTACCACCCTTTTATATCCTTCCCAGGTGCAGGAATGTTCTTTGTCCTTCGCTCTGGAAACTTACAGCAAAATGGAGTCTGAGTCACTTGGGCAATTCCTGCCCCCCTTGCTAAGACACAGGATGTGTCTGCCTTCCTTTAATGGGTCCATTGGATAGCTGATAATCCTTAATGGGCCATCAAGCATGGCGAGCAACGCTTAACACCAAGGGCTCTGAAATGTCCCCAACAGCATAGCACAATATTTGGAAAGACAGACAGTACAGAGTCAATATTTATAACTTCAACTACAAAAATGATACACACATACAGATAGCATACTCATAATCAGCAGACCATAACCTGGTCGTAGACACCTTGTATGACCCCCTTTACCTAATATTTGGTGCCACTACAGGACCTTGGTTGCACCAATGGTCTATATGATCCCAGATAATTTCAGTAATGTGACAGGGTGTCACCCAGGGCCTCCTGGCAGAGTGGTGATGGTGCCAGATTCTGTAGACTCCCTGCACGGGGCCCAGAGTAAACTCAGCCCTGTGGCTGGAGTTTGCCCATGACAGTGTGAGATTCCTTAGCACAGAGCCTGAAGGGAGTGGGAGCATTTCCTGGAGCCCTGCCTTTCTGTGAGCTGAGCAAGATGAACCTGCTATACTGAGTGATGTCCAATTTCCAAATGTCCCCACTTTCAGGCCCAGACTGAGGTCGTTCATCAGCTCCCTGAGATCACCCAGGACAAGCGGGTGATCAAACCTCCATTGTGACCCACAGCCTCCCCCTCTGTCCCAGCGCTGCCACCAGCTCTGAACTGAACCTTGATCTTTAGCTGAGCTCAGCAGTGAACTCACTCAAAGCTCTAACCATTTGGAGAGCATCAGATGCATTATGGGAAATGAATTAAAAGCATGAAGCTAGCTCTGAGTAAACAGGTGTCAGCATCATAACCCACAGCCTCCAGTGAGAAGCCAGGACTGGGACAATAATGGAGACGAGCCAACATTTTCTGAGTGGGAAAATGCTGAAATAAAATGTAAATCATGTCCAAAATAAGTCCATATACACATTTTTCATTATTTTTACAGGAGAAAACACCCACAAAACTTTTGTGCTGATTTGCCAATTTTTATTTTTTTTTTGCAATTTTTTGTATTTTTTTTAAATGGGAGAAAAAACTCTGTTTGCCCTCTCCCCCCCATTTATTCCCAACCTGTTGTAGAAAATACTTCCTGTCCCATCCTCCTTTCTGGAGGTCTCCCTCCCAGAGTCTGCAACTCAGCAGCGCATCCCCCTTCTTTGCATCCTCCCGCCTCATCTGGGATCGGCCTGTTTGCCGCCAAGGGCCATAGGGCGTGAGCTGGATTCACCTGGCATCAAACGGCTGCTTCGCAAGCAGAAGAACAAGGTCGTCAATCGTCCCTTTGGGTGCTGTTTTCTAAGCAAGGAGAAACAGCTGTTAGTAAGAATAGGCCAAGCTGATTGTTTATGGCTCTTAACGGGCCCATGGGAAAACAAATCCATAGCTTCTTAACCGTGGCGTAAAATCCATAACTGTACATCACATTAAAGGGCCTCCCCCTGCTAATGCATTTATTAATTATCAGCTGCAATGCCGCAAATCGTGCGGTGAGCTCTGACTTAGCCTGGCATGGTGACTGGTTGCCTCCATGACTCTAGGATGGCAAGGATAAGCACAGCCAGCCCTCGTAGTGGAGGAGAGAGGCACTGGAGAACCTCGGGGGAGGGGCTTTGTATCCACAGGCTCTGTGTCCCATCAGCGACATCCCAGGAATGCATAGGCAGCTGCTGGACCCGCAGAGCTCTGGGCACTGAGCTCCCTGCCCCCAAAACCTACATCGGAGATACACGGCTGGGGGCGGGGGCTCTAGCTAGGTAGACTGGTCCCGGCGCAACTTCCCCCCTCCCTGCCCAGGTGCCCGAGGTCTGGGACATGTGAATTCGGGCACGTCGGGCCACACAAGCGGTATCATTTGCAGGCTGGAAAAAAAAATCTAGTAACATTAAAGCAATGTAGATGTAATTCCAAACCTGACACAAAAGCCAGGCCAAGCAATCCCTGAGCACTCAAATTCAATACAGCAGAAACCCAGTTGGACGCCTGCTAGCCATGCAGTGCCGGGCATTGCAGAAATCCCATTCTAACATCACTGGAGGCAGGTTTGCTGGTCCAAGACACGATACTTTGCTAGTACACAATAATTGCCTTGCGTTAGATTCAGGAAAGAGGTAGAGAATGCTGCTGGCTCAGGGGGCTTGCTTGGAACTGGCCCATGGCACTAGCCAGCAACCGCTGCTCTCCTGCACATGTAGAGCTTCTGGTTCAGCCTGGCCTGGATCTGCCCTGGTCAGCTGGCAAAGTTTTCCGGCCGGTGTTTGATCTTGGCCTGCACGTTTCTAGGAAGAGCAGCTTGTTTCCAGCCACGTTCAAGCACCTGCCTGCTGTGCCGCTCTGCAGTGGGCCTTGGGGACCCAGTGCTAGGAAGAGCCCTGCAGCGTATGGCCTGGCTGGCCTGTGATGAGGTTACAATGTTCACTACACTGTCCCTGCCCTTGCCTGGCAGCTCCCCCTGCACCCCTCAGGGGGTTTGAAACATGCCCCCATGTGCCCCCCACCATGCCAGGTGCTATCATGCAGCCCTGAAGCAAACCGTAATCAGTGTGAGCCTGTCCATATTCTTATACAGGTTGACAGGGGAAAACCTGAAGGGAATTGTGCCACTTTTCTTTTGCTGCCCACGAAGTCTTTGACTCTCCCAGTGGCTCTGTCTCGTTGTTTCTCTGATTGTGACCTTGGCTGGCCGCCCCCTGCACACATGCTGAAAGACTGACCGGCCGGGGTAAGGGGGAGGAAGAGCCGCCCAGGGGAGGACATGTTCTCTGAGCTGCTCAAGGCCAGAGCCCATGAGGGCCGGACTGGGGACACCCGAGAAAAGGCAGAAGGCGAGAGGGGGCAGCATCAGGTGCACCAAGCCACCATGCAGAAACCTGGGCAGCAAACCCAGCTGCTCCAAAGTACCATGGAGCCGAATAGCCAATGGCTGACACCCAGCAGCCATGGCACTGCTGGGACTCTCCTTTTGTCCTGGGGCTAGGAGCATATTCCCTGCGCCCCAGAGCACCAGCCTGCCCTACATCAGTACTCCTGCCACTCCGCCGCGGTGCCTGACATGGAGAAGGGGGAGGGAGATGGGCACACATCTGTGTGATGCAGCCAGCCCCTGGCACTCTCGGCTGTAGCACTGTCGGCTGTTCATTACAGCAGCGTAGCGTTCTCCTTTGTGATAGTCTGTGTCTGACAATACAGAGATATCACACACACACACCCCCGGCCCCAAATCCAGAGCCCTCTAGCAGATTCCAGAGCCTGGCCATGCCCCGCAGAACCCAGAGCAGCTTCTGGTTGGCTACGGCCCAGTCTGTGTCTCCCCTGAGGCTCCCTCAGGCTTCCAGCGTCCCACGGGCTCTGCTAGCTGCCCTCAGGTCAGGCCAATCATACCCCACAGCCAGCCTGGCCCTGCCTCCCAATTCCCTCAAGGAGCAGCACGTCTTACGTGAAACACAGCGTGCTGGCATATGAGGCTAGTCATGAGACCTCTCCACTGGCCCACACCTGGCCAACCAGCACTTGCTCAGGGCCGAGTTAACCCTTTTCTTGCTGCTGTCCAGTTGCCCAGTTTCTGCCTTCATGAGCCAGGAAAGTCTGGGTCCCTGAGAATCAGTTAACATTGCAGCCCCAATGTGACATCCCCCAGAGGTAACCAGGGCTGGGAGACACCTTGCTACCATGTTCCCTTGTCTGGGCCTGTTGGGGGTCAGTTCCCTGACTCCACCAGCCACGGGCCACACAAGCCCTCCCCTCCCAGCCTGTGCAGGCCCTACGGTCCTCTGCAGGCTAGTGAGAGGCACCTTCAGAGCCTCTGCCTGGAGCGGCCAGTGCCTGGGCCTCTGGGCACTCGCAGCATTCCCCAAAGGAACAGTGGCCCCAGGTAACCAGTTACGCTGCATCTCACCACCCCGCTGAATGCCCTGCACTTCGGATGTTTTATAGTGTGAACACGCTGAAGTTTGTTTCCCAGAGAACAGAGTCTTGGGCAGTACAAGTAAAAGTACTGGACACAAATGTTTACATGGAAATCCTCAGAGGTTTTCTGGAGTTTAGACTTACCTCATGAGGTACTGGTCTGTCTAAGGACGTGTAGCTCACCCAATGTCTGTGCAGTGTTTTTCAGCCAGGCTGGCTGGGACCTGCCTTTTGTAAGACAAAACCCTCTGGTAGTTCACCTCCTTGGTGTACCTCAATCCCCCCAGCAGTGCCCCCCAAATCCATTGTCTAGTATAACAATCCCTCCTGACGACAGCTCTAAGTGACACCCCTGTGTGTGTTCTTGTCTCTCTCTCATCTCTTCAGATGTAAATGCTGCCTAGCTGTTAGCATGGGGAGCTTCCAGCCAGGATTCCTGGGTTCTGTTTGTGCCTCTTCCACTAGCCTGTCTGTATGGCTTTGAGCAAGTCACGTAGGGACAGATTCACAAAGTGGTTTAGGTGCCTCATGCTGCAGAAAGGTGCCAGTGGGAGTTTCAAAAGCAGGTTAGGTGTCCCACTCCCACTGACAGGTGCTGAGCTGCATCGTTCTGGAGCTGCCTGAATTGGGCCCTTCACTTCCTTGGCCTCAATCTACTCAGCTAGACCCTGGGAACTTTGTGGAAGGCAGAGTTCAGATCTTCCTGCTCCAAAAGCCCAGGTCCCTGAGCTACAGAAGGATCCCCAGGAGCTGTTAGCAGTATAGGGACTGTGAGACACAGTTAAGCAGTCCCGATTCCATCCAGTAGAGGACAAACACAGCTGCCGGCATGTTAAGAGCCCCTAATGGCCCAGTTAGCCCAGTGTGAACATAAGAATATAAGAGCAGTCATATTGGGTCAGACCAAAGATTCATTTAGCCCAGTATCCTGTCTTCCGACAGTGGCCAATGCCAGGTGCCCCAGATCGAATGAATAGAACGGGTAATCATGATAGAATCATAGAATATCAGGGTTGAAAGGGGCCTCGGTTGATCATCTAGTCCAACCCTCTGCTCAAAGCAGGACCAATCCCCAACTAAATCATCCCTGCCAGGGCTTTGTCAAGCCTGACCTTAAAAACCTCCAAGGAAGGAGATTCTACCACCTCCCTAGGTAACCCATTCCAGTGCTAGATTCTACCACCTCCCTAGGTAACCCATTCCATCTCCTGTCTTCCATTCTCAGGTCCTGGCAAACAGAAGCTAGAGACACCATCCCTGCCCATCCTGGCTAATAACCATTGATTGCTAAATGAGGAGGTGCAGGAAGAGTGTTACACGGCACAGTTAATTCCTTGTAGAGGAACCTCACAAGTTCCTCCCCTAACTCACTGACTGATTTCCTGCTTCCAAATGGGGGCGTGGCCCAGTCAGCATTAGGATCCACTACAGTACATCTGTCAGAAATTAACTTGCATGCCTTGGAATAATGGCCATTAACTCCCTAAAGCAGGCTCCCCCGGGTGTCTCCGGCTCCTGTTGTTAATTGCTAAAATGAAGGCAATCTTTACCTTTTCAATGCATTATTGTTTTCCTAACAGCTTTGGAATTAGTTCTCCATGCACTGCTGCACACCACCTCCACTCCCCAGCACCCAGGCAGGTCATTAGATGCAAAGAAGAGGTGAGAGCAGGTTGCATCTCTGGGACAATGGTGCAGTGATTTCATTTGTGGCTTAGAGGGCCAATAGCTCCCTCCCTCTAGCTCCACCACCTTCACTCCTCAGGTCAGGGGTGAGCCTGGGAGTGCACAGGGCCTGCAGGCACCTTCGGGACCAGAGCAAAGGGCAGGAGAAAGGATCCTTAAATCCAGGCTGCTTCTGGCACTATTCTATTCTATTGTCACTTTTGAAATGTGTAGGTGCTGGGAAAACACCCATAGTGCTCCTCAGTTCCGACCCACAACCCTCCTGCTACTCCAGGCCTGGGCGTCCACACAGTTGTGTATCTGTGCCAGTTGTGTGAGAACCTCGGCCCCTGGGAGGTGGCTCTCTTCATGTAAATCCCCTCACTGCCACCAGATGGAGCCAGTTATTACTCCTTGCATCCAAAGGGAGGCATTGCACCTACTGACCTAGTGGGGAAAGGCTCTGCAGATGAATGCCAATCCCTGAGCCAGCCAATCCCTGCAGATATGTTATTCTCAAGTCTGAGGAGGGTGCTGCAGAAAGTGAATTAAAAAACGAAGCACGATTGAAACCATGCTGCAAACGCCATAGAGAGAGACAGACAGACAGGCAGGTGAATATAGGGATTGCTAGAGAGACAGACAAGCAGACAGGTGTGTATAGTGATCAGTAGAGAGAAAGAGACAGACAGGTATGTATAGGGAGGGATAGAGAGACAGACAGGTGGATAGGTGTGTATAGGGATAGACAGCGAGACAGACAGATGTGTATAGGGATAGATAGACACACAGGTGTATATTGGGATCAATAGAGAGACAAACAGACAGACAGGTGTGTATAGGGATAGAGAGACAGATAGACAGACAGGTGTTAGGGACAGACAGACAGACAGGTATGTATAGGGCTAGATAGAGAGAGAGAGATGTTGCTCACAGCATGTGCAGACACTGACTAAGCCCCATCCAGCCCTCACTAGGGCACCATGTTCATTAACCCTGAATTACCCTCAGCTTTGGCTGCTGCCTCCTGCAGGGCTGTTAAGGGCCAAGTGTCTGTGCTGACGGAGACAGGCCAGCCATGTTACCCCATCCAATGCCTGGTTGGAGATGGGATCCCAGCTTTCTGCCTGATGAGCTGGTCCCGCTTCATGCCAGGAAGGTGGGGGTAGAGGATGGAGGGCTGGGCTCCCTCAAGGCGTGAGAGCGATTGGCTTTTGGAGGCAAACTCCTGGGCAGAGGCAGGGTCACAAAGGCTCCTTTGAGAGGGAAACATGAACCCCAACTGCTGACCGTGGCAAAGGGGAAGTGGGTGGTTGGGGAGTTGTTGCACATTCTGTATTGGAGCTGGGGTCCTGCACACTGAATCACTCTAGCTCACAGATCTTGTACCATTATCCCAAGCAAGGACAGCAGAGCGCAGGTGACTGCTTTCAGCCCGAGCCCGCACCCAGCCAGCCCGCTCATCACCCCCACCCCAGCTCTGTCGCTTCCGCCTCCTCACTCAGCCTGCGCCCTCACTGGTGCTGCCTCCTGCAACGGGGCACTTATAAGGCCTCTCTAAGATCCCATGGCACAGCTGAGCCCCCTGAGCAAGTACTGCGGGGAGGCTGTTGTGGAAAGCAGCTTGGGAGCTAAAGGGAGCACTTGAGAAGCTTCAGGTGGGCTGACGTCATGGAGATGCTGTGGCAGGGAAGGCTCTGATTGGCAGTTACCATGGTGACATGCTAGGGATGCTCTTCTGTTGGTTTCCATGTAGACTCAGGGTTGTGTCTGCTGTTCGCAGGGAGCTGCCAGACGAGTTGGGTCTGGAGATGCTGCCCCAGAGATGCAGAAAGGGGTCCCAGCCTTGCAGCAAGGCGGGGCAGCGGTGACGCACATCTGCACACCCTGAGGCACACATGCACACGCCCCTGCCATGCACACACTCGCTCACCCATGCTGTTCACGCTCATCTCCATGCACACGCACAATCCCAGTTCAATTCAATCAGGTTTGACTGGTATGATAAGTGGTGCCAATGTGTAAGAAAAAGGCATGTGCTGGAGTAGGCCCATCCCATCCTGGCTAGGGGTTGGGGGCTGATCCAGGTCCATTTCTCACTCCTGCTCCAGAGGCGGGTTGTTCCATAGCACAGCACTGTCTGCTGTGTCTCTCCATTCTTCCACGGCAGGCAGGCACGACTTTCCCTTGTTGCTTTTTGATGAGGCATCTTTCATGATTCCAGATACTCCAAGGAAACCTCTCTTGGGTTTCCTTATGTGTGGGCCACCAGAGTGGGAACTGGCTTGAACTTAGGCTTGATCTCTCCTGCTGAGACCCTGACAACTCACTGCACTGCCCTGACTGGTACCAGCCCCTTGCAAAGCTCAATTCCAGGGCCCCTGCCAATGGCCTCGCACGGCCAGTGCATGCCAAGTCTGGCTGTGCAAAGGGTGCCAGGGTGAGCTGTGGCAACACAGAGCAGCTGACGCCCAGTGGGGCTGGATCTAGCTTTCCTGGGGCCCCTGCGATGGCATGAATTGCACATGTCTAGTGCTACCGCTGCACAGAGCCATTGATGTGCAGTGCGCGTTATCTCCTGCACCCACATTCCGGCACATCCCCTGGGATGCTTCATCAACTTGTGCTAGGATTGCTGCCTCACTGGGAGTGGCCATGGCCCAAGCGAAGCAGTAATGACTGCAGGAGCAGCCCTAGCTGTATTGCGAGCTAGGCAGCAAAAGCTTTTAGTGTCCCACCCTCACCCCCAGAGCAGGCAAGCCCAATCAATGGAGCAAGTGTCTGGTGGAGCAGAACAAAAAGAGACCAGTGATAAGACACTCTGCAGTGATGCTGCATCGGGAGGGACACAACTGAGAGTATCAGTTCAGGACAAATTGCTTAGAGCAGGGCAGTTAAATCCCCAGACTGGGTGTCCATTATTAAGGCACACCAAACCAGACAAACAGAGAGGACTTTGGTCTCACCCCACTGGCTAACCAGAAATCATACAAGCAATTGCCTTAGACACTCTAGTTTCCCAGTATCACCACCAGTGCCACTTGTTATGAGGATGAATGGTTATACAAACCAATACCCCAGTAAAAGAAAAAAGCTTCTCCCGATCCCAAAGGACCAAGCCCCAGACCCAGGTCAATATACAAATTGGATCTTACCCACAAATCACGCTGTTGCCAGTCCTTTAGAATCTAAAAGCTAAAGGTTTATTAATAAAAGAAAGAAATACAGATGAGAGCTAAAATTGGTTACATGGAATCAATTACACAGAGAAATGGCAAAGTTTGTGGTTCAGGCTTGCAGCAATCATGGAATAAATTGCTGGTTGAAATCAAGTCTCTGGAGTACATCCATAGCTTGGATGGGTCATTCAGTCCAAAGTTCCTCCAGAGGTCAAAAGGAGGATTGAAGACAAAATGGAGGGGTTTCCAGGGTCTGTTATTCTCTGTCAGGTGAAAGGACACCCCTTTGTTCTTACTATGGAAAATCACAGGAGCAAGATGGAGTTTGGACTCACATGTCCATGCATGACTCAGTTCTTTTATAGGGAGATCAGCCATTGCTCACCTGCTACCTTGATGGAGCTAGGCTGTTCTCAGTGGTAGCAGATGACAGAATAAGGAGCAATGGTTTCAAGTTGCAGTGAGCAAGGTCTAGGTTGGATATTAGGAAACACTATTTCACTAGGAGGGTGGTGCAGCACCGGAATGGGTTACCTAGGGAGGTGGTGGAATCTCCACCCTTAGAGGTTTTTAAGGCCCAGCTTGACAAGGCCCTGGCTGGGATGATTTAGTTGGGGATTGGTCCTGCTTTGAGGAGGGGGGTGGACTAGATGACCTCCTGAGGTCTCTTCCAACCCTGATATTGTATGATTCTACCTTGAACGTTCCCAGGAAGACTTCTCACGTGGATTGGAGTTTCCCAAGGTCCATTCTCAATTAAGTGAGTCTTGATTGGACACTTAATCTGCAAATTCCTTTCCAAGAAGCTGACCTAATGCTACTTAGAATCAAACACATTGAGATACAAGTACCTATCCAATATTCATAACTTCGCATACAAAAATGATACACACATGCAGATAACATAATCTTAACCAACAAATCACAACCTTTTCATGGACACTTCACACGACAACCTTTGTACAATATTTTCTGCAAATATATAACAGTGGTTGCAACAATGATCTACAGGGTCACAGTTCATGTCAACAACATCACACATGCCCACCCCTGGAAGTGGCCCTGAATGCCCGGGGTGCAGTGCAGAATATGTGAAAGCAGGAAGTGGGGTGAGAGAGCAACTGGCATGGGACCAAACAGCAGGAACCTGACTGGGGCAGGGTGGGTCTTGGGTAGCGACTGGAGCAGGAGAACTGGCTGAGAGGGGAAGCAGTTAATGGTGGAAGACCAAGTCCCAGCAGATTGTTCCGTGCAGCTCCTTAGGCAGGGCTGGGTCCAACCTAGTTCTCAACAGCTCCATAACAGGGTCTTGTTGCTCTCCTCCAGAGACAACTCCCCAGGCCCGTGTCTTTGGAAAGTTGGCTGCTGATCAGTTCCTGCCCTGCACCCTTGGGGTTACCAAGCTGGGAGAAAAGCCAGCTGCTGTGTAAGCCAGTTTTTGTACTGAAATTCTTTTTGTGTGTGTGTGCTCAGATAACTTAAAAATGGCTTTTAAAAGGTGCTAGAACTTGGCACCAGCTTGCTGTCCAATGAGGTCCATGCAAAGACATTTGGGCTAGTAATAAAGCCCTTGGCAGGATTATGTGGGACCTCTTTGGGGCTGGGCAATGGTGGGATCTCCATAAAAGTGCCCGTGGTTCTTATTCAGCAGCTGGTATCCAAGCTACTTCCACCAACTGTAATGAGTGAGGCATAATAGACAGTGGAGGGAGCCCGAGGAGGGTGGGTTCTGGCTGCCCCAGAAGTGCTCACTGGGAAGGTCTGGAATCTGGCTTATTTCATGTTGTGGCTCCCCTCACCCCCCTTTGGTTTAAATTTCTCTTGTGGGTTCTCCCTGTGAGCTCGCTAGAGCAGGGTTCATAATGAGAACCTGGCCAGAGCCTGGGGCCAATATGAAACATTGTATTAAATGACCCTGACACCACAGAACAGTCCAACTGCAGCCAGGTAAGTCAAGAGCTCAAAGGCTAGGAAATGCCAGAATTAAGGGTGCCGTGCAGCCACAACTGGGCTCCTTTGCACATCTGCAGTGAGCTCAGTCTTGCCCAACAACTGCATCATGCAGGAGGTCAGATGAATGGTCCCGTCTGCCTTAGAATGGATGAATCACAGCAGATTTCCACGGCAAAGCCAGGAACAAACACTGCCCCTCCCTGGTCCCAAGTTTAACTACAAAGAACTTCCCTGCTCTCCTTAAAATCTCCTGCTTGGTTCATTGTCCAGTCAGTGCACTGACTGAGGCAGGGGTTCTCAAGCATATTCTATGTGATCATGTAATTACAGGCCATATCATAACATATATGGACAAAGAGGCTGAATGGAAATTGAATGGACAACCTTGGTTCGGTCTTGCCTAACTCTTAAGGGCTTGACTTTGCAACCTTAAAGGAAAAATATTATAACATGATTTACTAGTTGTTTTTATAATAATCATGCCTATTCTTTCATATAATGTGTCCTCTATGATCTCCAGGCTCTTTATAGAGGAGGTCAGTAGATTTATCTCCATTTTACAGACGGGAAAACTGGGGCACAGAGTGAGGAAGTGACTTGCCCATGGTCACACAGCAGGCCAATGACAGTGCTACCAGGAATAGAGCCCAGGTCTCCTGAGACCCAGTCCAGTGCTCTCTCCACTAGGCAACACTGCCTCCCTGTCTTTAAAGAAAGAAAATGTTTGGGGAAAATCCTCAAAAGGCCGTCGTATGGCATCACATTGATTCTACTGCATATCAACAGTCATTATGGCTCTATTGCAGCATTTGAACTAGGCCTTTTAGATCCTCAATACAGAACTCTACTGCATAAACTGAAGGGGTAACCAGTAGCAGCAGTAGGCTGTTAAGCCCTGTATGGACCAGTCACTAGAGGGGGACATGGCCTATATACCCCCTTCCCAAACAGCAGTCGGGTGGTCAGAATCATGGGTCCCGCAGTGGCATTTTTTGGACCGCCCTGTGGTCCAAGAGCTGCTCCAGAGTGCAATTCTCCCTGGTGGTCGGCTGAGAGAACAGCAGGCCATGGGACAGACCTGGCTGCGACCCGATTCTAAATGCTGCAGGAATGGGGCTGTCTGGGGCGGGCAGGCAGCTCGGTCAGTCCAGCCTGCACGCATGTCATGACCCGGCTGGGATCCATCTAATTCTCTGTGCATGGAGACCAGGGCACCTGCGTTTTACCTCGGGCCCTCGTCAGGAACAGCTCTTGATTGTGCTGTTCCCGACATGCCGGAGGGCAGCACGAAGCAGCCTGATGCGATCTGACTCACGCAGCACCCAGGAGCTCTCTCTAAGCTGCGGGGCAAGCAATAGGACTGACAGATGTACCAGACAGGGAATTACATGCTCCACTGTGATTGCAACAACCTGCTGCTCTCTGGATTCATCTCCCAGCTATTAGCAAGCACTGGCAGGTGCTCAGTCCTTGCCAATCAATGGAAGGCAGGAAGCAGGAGGATCTGGACTGACTTGTACAGCTATGGACAAAACCACTGGTACCCCAACGGGGTCTAGGAGTGGGATAATGACCCTGCACCCCCATCAAATTTTGCTTTGAATGCTGCCTGCTCCCCCAAGTGCTACTTGGGTTTAGTTTAGAGTTAACAGATTTTCTGGCTTGCAATTGTGCTCCTCTCTTTTCACCAGTGCACACAGACAGTTCCTCCAGGAAACCAGCTGGGATGGCTGCCATCTTGGACTCGAGCTGGGGACAGCCAGAGTGAAAAGTGTGAGCTGTGGCAGCCTATTTGACCCTGTAACAGCCTGAGAGCCTTCGTGGCTGGGGCGTGGAGGGGCTCTGGGACCGCCAATGGGTTACAAGGCACTGTCCTCTGCGGCGTGTGTTCAGGCTGACTTCCTGGGAATGAGGCGACAAGGCCAGCGGATTTACTGCTTGGACTCTGCTTTGCTGTATGGTTTCCATTTGATCTTTAAAGCCAGAGGCGTACTTTGGTTGCTATATTTTATGGGTTGGGGGGAGGACACATGCGCAGAAGCCAGTTCCTCTGACTCTCTCCCCACTGGCAGGAGTGGTACCCGGGCTACCAGTGCCGGAAGGGGGG
>ML677366.1:36481179-36509051 GCA_007922305.1 Dermatemys mawii | reverse complement strand
CCTGCCCCTCATTCCCACATCCTCCTCCCCCATTCCCCTACACTCTCCTTAGACCATCCCTCAGGCCTGTGACATGCCTATCTAGAACCACCAGCAGGTGGCACTCTGCCGCTGCCTCCAGTAATACACCAGCCCTGAATGTCAGGCATGTTCCCCTTGCCCCTTGGGAAATCCTTGGTGTGTTTCGCCCCTCACTCCCGCCCACTCCAGACCCTTTCTCTCTGCGTCCGGAGACTAGACACGCACAGCCGCTCTCAACTGTGTGCATCCCTGCGGTGTTACCTGGAGTGCAACTGGGCACCAATGCCCTGACCTGGCTGGATCCAGAACTGCCCCACTGGGCCTCAGGCCCGGCCTGCTCTCGAAAAAGAGAGTCTGGGGCTAGATCTATGACTGGGGTCTGAGCACAAGGGTTGTGGGGGACGGAATGGGTGGGAGAAGACCTGCTGTTGTCAGGCGGTTCTGAGGAGGGTGCGTGTACGGAACTGTTCATAACACACATTATCAGGCCTGGGCACATCCATATGTTGGAGGCCACCGCTGCTTGTATGTGCAAACAGGGGCCTGGGGGCATCTGCCCGATTGGCAATAAATTCCCTGACGGTGTCTGTGCCTTTGCTCACTGGCAACCCTATGCCTTAGCTATGAGGCCTGGCCACTTTGCCATGTCACCCACGGGCTGCTACGCACGTTACACAAATGCAAGGCATGGCTCAGGGAGGACTGGTGTGTGTACAAGCACATGCTGGCACATGCACATTTGTTCACCTGGGCACAGACACGAACATACTTGCACACGCGTGCGCACACATTCACACACGCACATTCATATGTGCTCATCAACCCTCCCCGAGCAGGTTTCCTCTCTGCTTGCTCCCCCCTGGGTCGACTCCTGTCTTGCTATGCAGCAGAGATCATCAGTGATTCTGTTGCTGTCTCTGGCTGGCGCTGTGGGCACCTTCACTGTATGCATAAATATGAGCGGTGCCCCTGGGCATTGGCCCTGCCCTGACCTCAGCTCTTCGTGCTTCCCTGGTGCCCTTTGGAAGGGGGCAGGGAAGTATTTCCTGCTTGGCATAATGATGCCAAATCTTCTTTTCTCCTCCCCAGGGACCCAGGTTGGCTTTGCTGCTGCATTGCTCCAGTTAACTGGCTGAGAGCGCCTCAGCGGGCAGGACTGGCTTGCTAGGGGTTTGGCTATTGGTATTTCCAGTGCTAAGACCCCTCACACACCTGCAAGTCATCCATTCCAAACCTCCATTTGCCAGCACTGATGCCTTGTGTCTCCCTGGTCGGCCCTGGTGCCTGGCAGTGTTTTCCCTAGAACTCCATTAGTGCCATCTCTTCTCTCTGCCCCATCTGTGGGTCCTAGACTCCTGTCTCCAGCCCTGTGGGGTTTGCTCTGTCCTGTCCTCCCAGTGCCCCAGACCATGTCTGAACTTCCCCAGCCCTCCACCTGGCTTTGAGTAGTCATGAGAGCTGTGTGACCCCAGAGCTGTTGGGCTGGGGCCACGTCTGGGCTGAGTGGACCTGACTGTGTTTACGACAGCTTTCAGAGGGGCTCGCTTGTGCCCATCCTTCCCTGCAGTGTTTTCTGTCCTCTGAGTTCTCCCAGAGGCTAGAGACAGGAGCCTGGGCCCCTCAGCTCCCCTGGATTGCCCCCCTTGTGCTGTCTCTGAGCAGTATTTGCCCCTCTGTTCTGTAGATCCTGCCTGGAGGTGGAGGAAGCTGGATGATGCATGGGGGGCCATGCTCAGCACGCTTGCTAGCCAGCAGTTCACAGCATTAGAATCCTGCTTAGGCCCCGTTACCATCCCCACCCATTCGCTGTCCCTTGCTCCCCATTCCTGCACAGCCGGGGGCCTGGCGGGTTGGCGTCATTAGCAATAGCCAGGCAATGACTATCCTGGGGGCACTGGGGGTGGGGGGGTGGGGGACGGGGGCAGGTCTCCTGGAGCTGTCAGCTCATCGCCTCTCTGCTCAGGCCCCTGGGTTATGCCCATTCTGTGCAGAGCAAACAGGGAGTGCGGTGGGGACCCCTTAGCTAGCTGCAGGCCATAACTGGGTCACCTCCTCTGCCACGTGGCCTGACATGTGCAGCACTCAGCTTTCCTCTCACTCATTGAAGCTCCGGTTGCAGTGCACAGATGGGGGAATGGGGCTTGTTCAGTGAGGGGGGCTGTGGGTCGGGTCTCCTGCCCCATGTGGTTGCTAGGCAGGAGGAGGTGGGGGTAGGAAGGCGTGTCCAGCCCCTGTGGTGTAAGTCAGCAGAGCTCAGAGACCAATGTGCGGATGGCGGTAGAGGGCCAGGCCTGAGTGCTCTCATCTGGTGCTGGGACCTTCCCCGAGCAGTGCCCAGCAATTCCACTCACATCTGGAACGGCTGCAAATTCCTTTTCTTTGCTCCCTCCCCTCTGGGTCGAGCACAAACTTTGTCTCATGCATAACCCTGAGCTCTGAGTCATGGGGGCAAGGGGAGGGGGATATGGACTCTCTACCTCCACCACTTCAGCTGCCCCACTAGTTCCTATGGCCAAGGGCCCCTTGTCACAGATCCAGGACCTGCTAGGTCCTCCAAGCCATTTAAAGGGCAACACCCTGGTTTTGCTGAATCATCCAAGGGGCTGGTGAGCGCAGATGCAGGGAGATTGAGCTGATTTCTCTTCCCTGGCCTTTCATGCCACCACACCACAGCAGGAATGTCCTGAGACAGACATGGGGCACTGTCCTTACATGACTCCTATCTCCCTTCCCCTTGCTGAGTGCTGGAGATCAGGGTATATTCCTGTGCATATGCAAGGATGCGTCCTTCTCCCCCCCGCCCTCGGCCCTGACGAGACAGGACACCCGCGTGTGTCGGGGCACATGCACACGCGGGAGGATTGGCAAATGCAAATTGCAAAAGAAATGCTGATAATGTTTGTACAAAACCTCCATATGTCAGAAATGAGATTAAAAAAGTAATTACCAAAGTCGGGAAGGAAGGACAAATGTATTTCATAGTGCAACAAGCAGCAGGAATCAATAATTCCCAGCTCAGGTTAAGATGATAAAAGATAAGTACATTTTGCCTTTGGGTTTAGTTGTGAATTAAATGGAGCTTCATGCTGTATAAATTAATTTCCATTTTCCATAAAAAACTATCAGTTCTTGCCTGGAAATACTTAAAGGTCAGATAGACACAGCAAATCAGCTTTGCCAAAGGCCTTTGGATGTGAGCCAGCAGTTTGCAACATGCTGTGAAAACATAACACACACGCACACACGCACTTTTGAGTATATCACCCCCCAACTCTCATAGTACCATTAATAATATACACAGTGTGTGTACATGTGCTTGCAGATTTCTAAACACACGTGATTTGTTACGGGTGATGGACCCATAGCTGTGGCAACAATAACTTTCTTTCTAGTGTACGGCTAATTTTGACAGCTGCCTCCCCCTGTAACTCTTCTGGAACAAAGCCACTTCCCCACATCTTTTCCTGATAGGGGTCTCTGCTATAGAGGGCTTTTGGAAGGTGACTGGAGGCTGATCGGACGAGGAGTTGGTGAGATAGGAGTGTTTGAAAATTTAAAGGTGTTCGAGTCTTGCTAGTATTTCCTGGCATGTCCCATTTCGAGCACGCTCCCTGGAGTTGGTCCATTTGGCTGTGCTCATGTGTATCTTTGGGGCAGGGTGGCTGGGAAGCAGCGTCGTTCTTCGCTTGGATACTGTGCAGTCTGGTAGGAACGTCACTAGCGAGCCAGCCCTTTATAAACTCCGCAGGCTCTCAAGATGGGGTGGACAGAGTCTGAGGAAGTTGGTTGGTTCCGTGTGGCTATTTCCCCTTTAAGACCTGGAATATTCTTAGGGTTACCAGACGTCCGGATTCCCCCGGACATGTCCTGCTTTATAGATGTTAATTGCTGTCCGGGGGGAATTTTTAAATAGCTCAAAATGTCCGGGATTTGACCAGGCGGGGAAGAGGAGGCTACAAAGCTCCAGTGGTTCAGTGGTTTTGTATCTTCAGGAGGCCATGGATTCACAGGTGCTACAGAAACCTGTGATGTTGTTGGTATTGGGGGGGGGGGAGCATCACCATCTCTGAGCCTCAGTTTCCCCATCTGTAATGGTGACAGTGTGCTCCTAAGGCCTTGTCTATTTTGCTGGGGGAGGGGAGAGTTTCTGTTTTCGGGATCAGTCCTGCCAGGTGCTCAGCATCTTCCACTCCTATTGCCTGCTAAGGCAGGATAAGTCCCAGCATGTGTTGCTTTAACAGATTCTCTTGCATCCAATTCTTTTCCACCTTTCCACCCAGTTGAAGGTGCTGAATTTCCCTGGGGCCGTAGGGCAGCCTGGCTATGATGAGCACGCACAGCACCACATGCGGGGACACAGCCTGGCCTCAGATCAGCCCAGAAGGGTCTCAGGCTAGGGTCCCGGTGTGCTGTCTTTTTGTTCTGTGTTTGTGGCACAATGGTTCCTGGCCCCCTTGGGGAAAGGGTCTAATGGGGTGGGGGTGGCGGAGTTGGGGCAGGGACTTTGGGGAAGGGGTTGGAATGGGGGCTGGGAAGGGGTGGAGTTGGGGGCAGGGCCAGGGGCCCCATGGAACATCCTCCTTTTTCATGTTCAAATATGGTAACTCTGAATATTCTGGATGGAGGGTTCAGGCTTGTGACGTGCGATCAGCTGCAGCGGGCATTGATTGGAGTTCAAGCCCAAGAATGAATGTCGCTTGTAAACAGGACGACGATTTTCTCACAGAATCCAAGACTTCCAGAGACCTCCGTGACGCGAGCTTGTGTGGGAGCTGCAGGGTGCCCCTGCCGCCTGTGGTGACTGGGAACTGCGGAGGCCTGAGCTCCCAGCAGCAGTGGGCAGTGGGGGTGCCCTGTGGCTCCCAGCTCCTGCTGGGGGCAGCAGTGCCTTGGAGCTCCCAGCAGCCACGGGCAGAGGGCCCCCGGGGAGCTCCAAGCTGCCACAGGTGCCAGGGTTGCCCAGCAGCTCAGAGCTGTCACACGCTTCCGTGAATTTTTCATTATTGCCCGGTGACCTGTCCGTGACTTTGACTAAAAATATGTGTGACAAAATCTTAGTCTGGCTAATAAACAAGGCCTGATCGGTTATTTACCTTGGTTGTTTCTTGTTAATCATTGGAAATAAATTAAAAGGCACAAATGGCTGATTGGCTTCCTCAAAGCCAATAAACGGTGGGGTTCCTGGGGGAGTTTGCCCATTGCCACAGGTGTAAGAGTTGGCAGCTGGGAAGGAAAGCAATGAATGATGGCCTGCCCTTGCCCATTGCACCTTGGGAGAAGAGGAGGGGCTTAACCCTGAAAAAGAGCTGAATTCCCAGAAAATGAAAAAGGGTTTGTAGAGACATGGATGGATGCAGTGAAGCAAGTTGATGCATTTCCCTTCCTGATAATCCGAGGGGTAAGAGGGGCTATGTTTTTATTACTGTACTCTGGGCTCAGTGTTTCAAAGGCCCCTAAGGCAGTGCCGGGCCCAGCTCTCAGGGGCTGCTGATAGAAATTGGGTGCCAGATTCCTATGGGCCCCTTTGAGCTGGTATGTGAGCCGCAGCCCATCTGTGGTGTTACTGAAATCGTCTGAGTTCTTGGGGAAGGAGCTGGAACGTGGGACTGAACGGGGAAAGGAAGGGAAGACCCTTACTAAGACTACCGCTGCTGCTTTAAGGATATGTTCACAAAGCACTGAACGGGGAAAGGAAGGGAAGACCCCTACTAAGACTGCCACTGCTGCTTTAAGGATATGTTCACACTGGAGCTGCAGTGAAATTCCAGCTGGAGGATAACATAAGAACAGAAAACGGCTATGCTGGGTCAAAACAAAAGTCCATCTAGCCCAGTATCCAGTCTTCTGACAGTGACCAATGCCAGGTGCCCAAGAGGGAATGAACAGAACGGGTAACATCAAGTGATCCATCCCCTCTCGCCCATTCCCAGCTTCTGGCAAACGGAGTCTAGGGATATCACCCCTGCCCATCCTGGCTAATAGTCATTGATGGACCTATCCTCCATGAATTTATCTAGTTCATTTTTTGAACCCTGTTATAGTCTT
The DNA here is from genome assembly GCA_007922305.1 of Dermatemys mawii. Taxonomy (NCBI): domain Eukaryota; kingdom Metazoa; phylum Chordata; order Testudines; family Dermatemydidae; genus Dermatemys; species Dermatemys mawii. Next base: position 36,502,985 of record ML677366.1, on the reverse strand, counting down.
GGCCTTCACAACATCCTCTAGCAAGGAGTTCCACAATTGATTGTGCATTGTGTGAAAAAATACTTCCTTTTGTTTTAATACTACCTATTAATTTCATTTGGTGGCCCCTAGTTCTTGTGTTATGAGAAGACGTAAATAACACTTGCTTATTTACTTTCTCCACACCAGTTATGATTTTATAGACTTCTATCATATCTCCCCACCAGTCATCTCTTTTTCAAGCTGAAAAGTCCCAGTCTTATTAATTTCTCCTCATATGGCAGCCATTCCATACCCCTAATAATTTTTGTTGCCTTTTTCTGAACCTTTTCCAAGTCCAATATATCTTTTCTGAGATGGGGTGACCACATCTGCATGTGGTATTCAAGATGTGGGATTTATATAGAGGCAATATGATATTTACTGTCTTATCATCTATCCCTTTCTTAATGATTCCAACACTCTGTTCGCTTTTTTGACTGCCGCTACACATTGAGTGGATGTTTTCAGAGAAATATTCACAGTACCTCCAAGATCTCTTTCTTGAGTGGTAACAACTAATTTAGACCCCAACATTTTATATGTATAGCTGGGATAATGTTTTCCAGTGTGCATTATTTTGCATTTATCAACACTGAATTTCATCTGCCATTTTGTTGCCCAGTCACCCACTTTTGAGAGATCCTTTTGTAGCTCTTTGCAGTCTGCCTGGGACTTAACAATCTTGAGTAGTTTTGTATCATCTGCAAATGTTGCCACTTTGCTGTTTTCCCCTTTTCCCAGATCATTTATGAATATGTTAAACAAGACTGGGTCAAGTACAGACTCCTGGGAGACACCACTATTTTTATCCCTCTCCATTCTGAAAACTGCCCAATTATTCCTACACTTTGTTTCCTATCTTTTCACCAGTTAACAATCCATGAGGGAACCTTCCCTCTTATCTCAAGAACGCTTACTTTGTGTAAGAGCCTTTGGTGAGGGACCTTGCCAAAAGCTTCCTGGAAATATAAATATGCTATATTCACTGGATCCCCCTGGTCCACATGCTTGTTCACTCCCTCAAAGAATTCTAGTAGCATGGTGAAGCATGATTTCCCTTTACATTGTTAGTAGATTGATGAGGCATGATTTCCCTTAACAGGAGACATCCCTGCATTGCCTCTGATGGAGCTAACACACTAACCATCAAAGTGCAGCTGCGGCAGCACAAGTGGTGGGCATGGCTAGCGGCCCCAAGTGTGTACCTAGCATCTCAGATGGGATTGGGTCTGGTAGCCTTGCTGCAATTGCTTGTCTGGTTTGAGTGCGCCAGTGCGTACATCTCCTCCTGCTGGAATGTGCATTTCCCGCTCCGGTGCAGCTGTGCCCTGAGACACTTGCCTCTGGCTCTCTGCTCTGCTGTGGCAGATGTACATGAGGCGGCTCTGCCGAAGGCAATGGAGTTGTACAGGCCTGAGTGCTCTGGTCTGGGGTGGATAGGTTCTAATACCATATTCGTCACCGTAGTAGCTGAGCACCTTGTGGTCATGCAGTGAGCAGCGTGGCTAACCTCTGTCAACATGGTGTTTGTTCTCTTCTCTCCTGGAAGGGAGAAGTGTGTGGAGTGTCTAGTTAGGGAATGGGTGGGGTCCAGGGGGGTGGTGGTTGGGGGGCGGGGTCTCAGGAGGGGGCAATTAGGGAATAAGGAGCAGGGGGCCTTAGATAGAGGGTGGGGTCCTGGGGAGGCAGTTAAGGTGGGGGGTCTCCAGAGTGGCGATCAGGGGACAAAGGGGGGGTTGGATGGGTTGGGAGTTCCGAGGGGGGCAGTCAGTGGTTGGGGGTCAGATAGGGGGCAGGGCCAGGCCAGGCCTTTTGGGGAGGTACAGCCTTCCCTACCCGGCCCTCCGCACCATTTTGAAGACCAATGTGGCCCTTGGGCCAAAAAGTTTGCCCATCCTGATATATAATATGCCTTGTTGTGTGTCTGGACTAGAGGAGGCAGGTTCAAGACACGCACCTGGCCCTCGCAGTGGAAGGTGGGGAGGTTTGGACGGTCCCTTGTTCTTTGGTGAGTCTGTTTCACAGTCTGGGGCCAGTTTCTGAGACAGCTCTGTCTCCTGCATAGACGGAGTTTACCCTGGGTAGAGAGCTCTCTGGTGCCAGGGGAGTGGAACTGCGACCATGCAGCAGAGTGGAGAAGCAGGGCCTAGGGCAGAAAACGTCTCCTAAAATGGAGCAGTTCTTCACATTGCATTATACATGTCGGCTGAACAAAACCACCGAGAGCTGCATCCACAGACCATCTGTCTGGGGAGAGGCAATGGGTGGGACCCTCACTTGGCATCCCTATTGGCCCCGCTGATATGTGCCAGATGAGGATCTGGCCCAGTGTGCTGCGCATGGATTATCTGCCTCTTTCCTATTGATGGTCCATCCTATGGTGTCTGGTCATCTCCTCATTTCACACGAATTACCCTGTCTGGCCCTACCTGCGGGCCGTAAACAACCTAGGACCAGTGGAGCAAGGTGCGTGCTGTCATACCAACTTCAGTTGCTGTTACCGGCCCAGCAGGCTCCCTGTATTCTGGCCTATTTCAGAGAAATCTCTGGCTAAGATTTGGGGAAAGATTACGTTTTGCAGGCGATCAAGAGCCCGATTTCCTGTTTCCCTGTTGCTGGTGTCATCATTTACTGTGCCCTGGTGCAAACGATAGTAGCCCACATTTCAGGGCGTGCGGAAATGTGTCCCCAAAGGCTATATTGATTTCCCAATTCCCCAGTCCCCCGTTTACACCTCACTAGTTTTTCCAATGTCAGTTATGGCACATCAGCAGTCACAGGTGGTAGGCGCTGCACAGATGCAGAAGGCTGTCTCAGAGTGCTTGCAAACTCAGCAGACAACAAGAAGCAGAAGAAAGTTGGTGGACAAGTGAGTCCACTGGCCATATGGTGTTGATGGGGATCATGGTACATCCCAGCCCCACCAGAGGGAGCACTGTGCTTTGTGAGTGTGCTCCTCTGAGACCCCATCTGCATGTACTAATATAACGACAGGTGTCAATTTATACCAGGTTCATTAAACTGTTGCACCTTCATGTGTGTCCATTGACTTTAGCTTGTAAGACCTGCACTGCACATGGTTCTTGTAGCCACAGTCTGAATGACCTCTCCCCTGCCCTCTGGCCAGGAACTGGGGGAAGAGACCTCAGAGCAGACCTTATTTGTATGGACACACCTGTGCTGCCTAGAGGATCTGCAGAGAGAGCAGCTGTGCCAAACTGATTAATGTTTTGGGTTAAAATTCACTTTAGTCTTGGATTCAGGCTAATGAAATATCATTATCCTTAGCGCATGAGTCAAAGGCAGCAGAACTGTACTTTACATGCACTAGCTGAGGAGGGGCACCCTAACTGAACCTCGCTCGCTATGTGGTGGGGATGGGAAGGTAGGGATGCTCTATTCGAGTGAAAGGCAGAGGGGGAGGGGACAGGTGACAGGTGTTCTGACCTGCTGGTGTGGTCTCTATTCAACAGTCTCAGATGCCATTTGATCCTTTCTCCAGGGTTTCAAGACAAAGCTGATCAGAGTGAGCAGCATGCCCTTGTTTCTGCTCAGTGTTCGCTACAACTGAAATCGCTGCTAAGCTGGTGTGAGAGGACAGCGTTGTGGTGAAAGGCAAAACAGAGGATTCAGTAGCAGGGAGGTTCTCTGCGGCAGAGGCCCAGTGCGATCATTAAGAACTGGCCTAAGGGGTGGAGTCTCAGAACAGGGCATCACAGCTAAAGGTGAGTGGCCGCAGAGGCGGCAGGGATGCTAGCGGGAAGCAATATGGCAGGGATGGCGGTCACAGTGCTGAGCAGCAGAAAGGGCGGGCAGCAACAGAGGTGTCACGTGACACCTCTCAGCAGGGAAGGTGAAACCACCTGAATGCAGACCTGGATTCTGGGAGTTGGCTGACCTGGGATGTCCAATCATGAGTGGGGTGCAGTGGAGGGTGAGAAGAGGGGCGTGTTAAAAGGACAGTCGCCTGTCACACTTTCACCCAGCAAGATGGGAAACTGAGGCAAAGGACACCGCCCAAGACACTGTGGGGTGGGTGTTTACTTCTTGTTTGCTTAAGAATGAATTGTTGTTGTGGGTTTTCCCAAATGAATGCTGGGCTCCTTTTCCTTTTGTTAAAAGGTTTCTGTTGTCATACACAGACTCAGTGCTAGCGAGAGGGGATGTATAATCTCTTGGAGGTGCCCAAAGGCGGGGTTCAGTTTTCCCAGATTTTGGGGTAGGTGCTCAAACTGGGTCTGTTTTCTATTATTAAGAGGAACCCCTAGATATTGAACCTGGCCTTTGGTGCCGCTGACATGCCCTGGCAAAAGGGAGAACTATTGGGATAACTATGTTAGTTAGGGGTGTGATTTTTTAAACTCACATTGTTATAATGGCACAACCCCCAGCAGTGTAGCTCATTCCCCTTCATGTACAATGATAGCCAGGGACACCGGAATAGGTGGGGCCCAAGGGGCCATGCCCTCATTATCTTTAAAAGTGGGAGAGCATTTTTACTAGCAGTAAGGGCAAGCAATGGGAGTGGCAGAGGGCAGAGAGGAGCAAGCAGGGTGTGGAGACAGGGGAAAGGGGTGGTGTGGGGGCAGGGCCTCAGGGAAAGGGGCAGTGCAGAGGGTAGGACCACAGTTTGGATGCCAGTGGCCCCCCATCTCCACTTTTAAGGAGCTTCTGCTATGCCTGGTGATTGCTCTCCTGCTATAAAGCACCTTTATCTTGCTATAATTGTATTCACCCAAGAGGGGCTGCTGTCCCACTGCAATTATGCCACTAGAATAAAAACAGGACAACCCTGGTGCATAGCCAAAAGCACAAGATGAGTGGATTGAGCCACGCAGCCAACAGGTGCGCCTAATCCGTGCAACGTCGGTGCAGTGCCGAGCCCTATAGAGTGGTGCGTTAGCTGCAGGGGGTTGGCTTGGCTTGGCAGGCTCTCCTAGTGGAGTAGCGTGGTTGGGCATTTCACAGGCCACCTCTTCTCTGGCTTGCTCTGAGAGTACCCCAGTGGAGTGGGTATGGGTGTGTCTCCAACGCTACTGCACCGCGGGACCTCCCTGGTTTCCTCCTCCTGGCTATTGCAGGGGTGATCTCATCCTCAGGCACTTTTCCCTGCTCCCCGCTGTCCAGCTGATCTTGCACCCTCTTCACCTTGCTGAGCCCTGTGACGAGGATGCAGAGACAGAGCCATAGGCCAGACCCGGAGCACAGCCCTGGAAAGTTAGGAAGTGGGGGAAGGGCTGAGAGCTGGAGCTGCTGCCTGCTCCCAGGTGTGGCGTTATCCCAAACAGGCCCCAAGCACCATCCCAATACAGCGCAGCCAACAGCCAGCACGTTGGCCCCATGTTGATGTTTCAAGCAAATGTAGTGCCGGACGCATCCCCTCTTAATCCAAAGCAGAGCCCTCCCCACACCTGCTGTTGGGTGTTTACTTCTAGTGTGATTCACCGCCGCTCCACCAGGACGAGACGGGAGGTCAGGCCCTGCTCTCCCTGCTACCAGCTGTCCTGGTGTTACTTGGGTGGGGTGACCACCTGTCTGCTGACACATCAGATCAGTGGAGAAACCTAGCAATACAGGCTTGGACACCTGCTCGTCACCCGTTGCTGGGAGGTGGCCTGGGCCATCCTTGAGTCTCTCAGTGACACAATCCCACTGGCTGTTCAGACATGGTTGAGCCGGGTTTAGTCTGGAAATGCTGAATTAGATCTGTGTGTATTGTATTATAGAAGTAATGACAGCAACATTATTCCATGTGGCAATGCCAGAGGGCCCCAACAGAGGTCAGGGGTGAGCTGGGCCCCCTTGCGCTAGGCCCTGTACAAATATAAGGTATGTCTATGCTGCAGTCAGGGTGTGTAGTTGCAGCACATGTAGACATACCCACGCTAGCTTTCATCTAGCTCCCCCGGGTACTGAGAGCAGTGAAATTGCAGAGCACAGACTTTACCCAAGGCCCAGGCTGGTGTGAACAGCCCATGTGGCTGTGGTTTCACTGCTATTAGCACTCATGCTAGCCAGATCAAAGCTAGTTGGGGGTCTATCTACATGTGCCTCAATCCCCCACTATTGCCCTGCCCCCGACTGGAGTGTGGATAGACCCAGCACGAGAGACAGAATGGACAATCTAATTAGACAAGACACTGGGTGGGAGAGGAAACAGAGATACAGAAGGTGTCTGCACTGCACTGAGCCCGGGCCTGGGGACCTGGGCTTGTGGTCTCGGTTTATCCAAGCACATGCTTCAGTGTCCAGACTGCACTGCAAACCCGGGCTTACAGCCGCTGGGGCTGGGTGTCACAACCACGCTGTGTCGGATGCAGTGCATAAACCACTGCATCCGACGAAGTGGGTATTAGCCCACGAAAGCTTATGCTCTAAAATTTTAGTTAGTCTTTAAGGTGCCACAGGACTCTTTGTCACTTCTGCAATTCCAGACTAACACGGCTACCCCTCTGATTCTTAACCACGCTAATGTAAGCACGGGAATGGTCCTGTTAGTGTAGGGGCTTTTCCTTGCTTCTCCACTAACCGGGTGGCGTTGGATGGTAAGAGGATTGGAGTTCCCACCCTCATTCCCTTCACCTGGAGGCCTGCCTGACCTCGAGGGCTCCCCTTCCACGCTCTTTACCAGGGTTACAGTGTCCTTGTAACCCCGATAAGACTGGGCCTAGTATACCTGGGGGGGGGGCTGAGCCCCAAGTCTCATCATGAGTAGCTTGGGACAGGGGCTAAGGTGTCCCCATTCCGGGTACTCTCCCTTCACCGGCTACTTCCCTACCCAGTGATCACTGCATGAAGTTTGAACCGCATACAATTTATTAAACAGCAGCTGTAAACCAATAAGTGCACACGCAGGTGTGTATGTGTGTGTGATTCTTCCCCTGGAAGGTGTTCTAATAATGCCTGCCCTGTGGCACAGCCCTCCAGAAGGGACCTGGGGAGACTGAGACTTGGGTCTCCTGAGGTAGGCAAGCTGAGGAGGTCAGGGCCCGTATGTGCTGGAGCGGTCCCCTCCATCTCTGCTCTCTCTGTTTCACTTCCAAGGCTGTGCTGGATGCCAGCAATTGTCCCCAAGGGCCTTCTATAGCATATAGCTGGGCTGGGCTTGCTTGCCACCTCCTGACATCGAGGGCGACTTTGCTGCTGGAGAAGTCATATGAACAGTCCTGTTGAGCAGGGGCTGGGTGGAAAGCTAGGATCGGTCCCCCACCCCCGCTCTTCCCTTCTCTGCACAACGGCTCCTTTAATAAGCAAGTAATTAGTACTCGACAGCGAGATGGATCTGTGGGATCAGAGAGCGCTTTAAAGTGCTCCAATGAGAAGGGGGAGGAAAAAAGTCTCCTGCCCCTGATGTAATTACATTTTACACAGTGGTGCGGTTCCACACAAGCTGGGGAAGGCTGACCTGATTCTGGCAGCCCGGCTGGCCGGGCACTGGCCCCACTGGGTGGGGAGCTGTCCACAGGGAGAGTGAATGGGCCTTTGTCTGCAGAGTCTGGGTTTCCCTGTGCCTTAGCAGTGGTTTGAAAGGGGCCGATCTGCCCCTACAGCGGCCCAGAAGAACTAACACAACCCACCCCAGTGCTGAGGAGGCCAGATTTAGTCCCTAGAGATTGTGGCACAAAGACTTCGTGTTTAGTCCCTATCCAGGATAGGGAGACTTGAGGAGGGGGAAGCTCTTGGGGTACCGAGGCGTGGGAGGTCTCTACCCCCAGATCACTAAACTGTCCCCTGTGAAGTCAATGCAAAACTCTCAGGCCCAGACTCTGAGACCCATGGGTGTGCCTTGGCACACAGCCAGGCCGCATGCACAGAAAATTGGGTGCACACCTGGGGCATTCTGCACGCATGGGCAGCGGGCAGCCAGCAGCGCGGGCAGAAACTCCTTGCCACTGGGGGGCTCCTCGCCGCATGGGGGCGCTCCCAGCACACGGGGATAGCAGAGCTCTCTGTGCATAGGGCTTGGTGTGACTGCAGTGCAGACTTCCAGCATGTGGATGCGGAAGGCGAAGGAGCAATGGGATGGAGATGGAGGTATAGGGGCAAGCAAAGAACAGGAAGAGAAAGGTGCTCCAGGTAGAATTAAGACGTCGTACAGCCTGTGTGGATTGAAATCTCTGGCTTTCGGAGCAGACATCTGTGAATTCAGCGGGGTTCGAAGGAATCTGTCCTCCCCCCACCCCCGCCCTGACCTAGAGAGCACTATCGGGCCCGGTTTGTGCGGGTCAATAACCTTTGTAATTGATGACAGCTTCAATCAGCCATGGGATTTGTGCTCCTTCTCTTTCTGCCTTTGCCATGGCACTGATGTGAGGAGCCGGGCGCTTATCTCTGGCAGGCAGCTACCTCCGAGCCACATTCAGCCTGATTGATTTACAAGCCCAGGGTTTTTAGCCTCTCGGTCTGTCTGTGCTGGTGACGGGGGGGGGGGGGGGGGGGAAGCTGCTCAAAGGTACAGGGTGGAGATATATTTTGTTATTGTGAAATGTAACTGTGCCCCCCAAGCCCCTCCAGAGTTTCAATTGCTTAATATCAGAGCTTCATCTTGAAGGAGGCAGAAGCAGGAGCCCTTTAGCTATCCGGCCCTAGGAACTCAGAGTGCTACGTGAAATGGGTAGCTCATGGAGTGCGGGAAGGCAGAGAGGAAGGGGGTTGTAGGGCAAGCTATGGGCAGGTAAAGGAGAAGTAGCAGCCAGCTACATCGTGGCATGGAAGCTGGCCCAGGTGGGGACGGGGCACATGTCTGACCATCCTGGAAACTCTACCGCAGCCAGATGGACAGCATAGCAACGGAAAGCCCTGATTGGTTGAGGGAGTCTTGCCCATGTGACATCATAGCAATGGAAAATCCTGATTGGTTGAGGAAGCGATGACCTTCCTGGTAGCTCCACTCTAGAGCAGTTGACCTCTAATGAAGGCAGTACATGGGCAGCCTGAGTATTTTGGGGCTGGGGGCCTGTATGGGGGACCTTAGGACACTTGGTTTGTGTGTGTGTGTGTGTGTGTGTGTCACAGGGGGTGGGGGAGTCCTGTTCCCACACCCCCCCACTTCCTGGAATTCACAGTGATTCTTAGCCAGCGAGTGGATCAGAAGGTTTATCTGAGATGACAGGAACATAATCCAACTCAGAGCTTGTCAGTACAAACAGGACCCCTTAGTCAGGCCCTTCTGGGGGGCAGGGAGATAAGACCCCAAATCCGGGCTCCCTCCTCTTTGCCAGCCAGCTTCTACTCCCCTCCAAACCCTGCAGCCGTCTCCCCTTCCTTTGTTCACTTCCCGGGCCCTAGGTGTCATCTCCCCTCCCCCTTCTCATCTCAGGTTACAACTCCAGGTATCCCCGTTCAGAGCAGCTTCCCCTCAAGAGTGAAAACTCCTCCCTGCTTATCACAGTGTGTGTGTGTGTGTCTGTCTGCCTGCCTGCCTGCCTGCCTGCCTGGGGAGACTGCTTTGCTTGTCTCCTGCTGTGGCCGTGGTCCATACCAGGGTTGTAGGCTGAGAGGTTGGGTGGAAGAGCTGGGACTTGGCTGTGTGTGTGCAGTGCAGAAGGGCCCAACTGAGACACACAGGTCCAATGTGTCCCCCTCCGCCAATGTCACTCAGGGACCCCGGGCACCTCCCAGCCTGTCACAGCAACGGGGTCTGACTCTGAGCCATCCCAGAAGCTGTAAGGCCTGACCCAGTGTCACAAGGCTCTGGTACCCCAGGCTGCTCTCCCACTTTCGCTGCGATGGGTGGGAGCTGATGAGGATCTTACCACTGAGCCATAGCTGGGGATGGGGAGCTCCTTTGCCATGCCAGGCTCAGCCTGGCCCTAGGCCTTCACCCTCGCTCGCCCCCCCATGTGGTGCCCAGGTTTTTCCCTGCCCCTCCTCTCGGCTTGGTTTCCTCAGGGATAGGTTAGAACAGGGGTCTCCAAACTACGGCCTGGGGGCCGGATCCAGCCCGCAGCTTTGATTTGTCCAGCCCTCCAGCTGAGCAGGCACGCCGACCAGACACGTGGAGAAGCCGCCGCTGTCCCTCTACGAGCTGCTGCCAGCGGCCCCATGTGCGGAGGGGTGAGTGCCCTCGTGGCAGTGGCTGGAGGAGCAAAGAGAGGGAGGGCGCGACAGCGGCCGGAGGAGCAAAGAGGGGGATTTTGCATATATTTGCATATATTGAAATTTTTCACAGTCGCTTCGGCCTGCGAAGCCCCTTCAAAAATCTAATATGGCCCTCGTCTCATAAAGTCTGGATACCCCTGGGTTATAATATGGCAGGAGGATCTCTTGTTTCTCCCCAGTAAGCTGAGCCGGGGCGGTGACCAGGGGAGCAGCTGGGGAGGGCCAGAATCCACTTTGTGAGGGGGCACCTCCCCAGCCAGGGTGATGGCAGAGGCAGTATGGTGGGAGCTGTGATCATGGGTGATTTGACGGCTTCCCCGCCCGCAGGCAGCAATCCCGTCTGCTCTCATTGTGACGGATTTCTGTTCCCAGTCTGCCTGGGCCCCAGTTGATGAGGCTAACACCGCAGGATCGTAGGGGCGGAGATGAAGGGAACACACCATGTGACTGAATTTTAAAGCTTTATTAATAAAGTCATAAAAAACAGTGGTGAGTGCAGGAACTGCTTCCACGTCACTCAGAGGAAAGAAAATAGCATTAGTGCCCAGGCTCTGACCCACTTTCATACTCACATTCACACCACCAGGCTGGCGAGGCCTGAGGTGTACCCTCAGAAGAGGAGCGGAGGGGATGGACGGGAGTTCTGTCTGGTGCACCAGTCGTCCTGGGGTTCCTCTGCCAATCTCCAGCTCGCTTCCGCTCTTGGGAGGGCTTTTATGCCCTGGGATCTCTTGGGGGCATCCCCTTTCAGAGACCTTTGCGTGGTATTCCAGTCCAGGCCGGCCGCCTGTGGCTTCTTCAGCTTCCCCAAAACACTCCAGGGTTGCAAAGGCAGACTATTGAGTCTCACTGGGCAGCCAACCTTCACAAATGCAATCTCAGTCCTGCAACTTGCTTTGCCTTTGTTTTGCTTCTGTCTATATTTTTCCACAGCCAGCTGGGGCTGAAAGCAGGTTTTTCTGGTGCTTGGCATGGTCTGCGTCGATTCTTGACCTTGAATGCAGAGCAGCTTTCTCTTCATCTCTAGGCCAAGCTGCCTTTTCAAATTAACCCATTCCTTTCCCCCCTTGGCCTCCTGAGACCTGCAAAGGAACCTTTCATTCCACTTTCATACCTTTAACCCTTCCCAGAGTGCTTTGCAATGCCTGCAGCAGCATTAGCAACATACAATACTGATCTGCTTCCCCAGGGGGCTTGAGGGAGGGGGGTGTGGCATTGTCCCCTCTGGGCGCGTGGGCAGCCGTGCTCCCCACAGCCCAGCGGGATGCTCAAGAAGGATTCCAGGCAGCTGGAGCTCAGGAAAGCCTAATTGGGCCCCTTGGGCAGCACCAGGGCCCTGTGTGGGTTCCAGACTGCATGCTCCTGCCTTCAAGTATTTCAAGCCCTCGCTCTCCCCTTCCCCCTCCTCTCTCCATCCCTCTCTCTCACCCACATCTTCTCTATCCCTCCTTCCCCCATTCCACCTCCCCACCTGCCTCCTTCTCTATCTCCCACCTGTCCCTCCAGTCACCCCTCCTCCCTCCTCTCTCTTCCCTTCTATCTCTCCCCTGTCCCGCTGACCCCATCCCCCTCATCTCCCGCTCTCTCCATCCCCTGAGCCCCCGCCCCAGACGGCACTTGGCTCCCTGCTTATCTCCTTCCCCAGGAGCTCAGCTGGTTCCCTCGGGGCGGGAGCTCCGAAATGCTCCTGCGTTTTGCTCTGATGCGCCCGCTCTCCAGCCCCCTTTTATCTGATGGAGCGGCAGCCCGTTTGTCAGGCTCTGGATGAGCCCTTCCAAGTTGTGCTCTTCTCAGGTCCATCCCGTTTATTGGACACTAGCTTGTGCCCCCCGCCTTGAATCACAGCCTCTGGAGTTCCTCCCTGGCGTGGGGCTCTCCAGCGGGAAGCAGGTGGGAGAGTTGATGCCATTACATATGAGGGACAAGCAAGACAGCTTGGCTAAGATCCCACCTGGAGCTTTGTTCCAAAGTGGGATCGGTGCTGTGCGTAACTGAAACTGCAGCGCTGCGGCCTGCCCCTTTATATGACCCCAGACTCACCCTGTGGCCCGTACTTCTCTCCGCTGGCCAACATGGTGCCTAAACACTGCCCAAGGAGCTCCACTTTGGGCCCCTGTTCCTGAAAATCTTGGCCTAAGTGACAGGCCCAGGATTACAGGGCCCCCAGGAGTCCAGGCTCTAACCTAGCACAGATCATTGGCACAAGTCCCCTTGCGACGTGGCAGATTCTGCACCACGTGGACTCTTTAGTTGCAACTGGCTGTCTTAGCTTTGCTCTAGGACAGCTAGAAGAGATTAGCCAGATGCAGGGATGAAGGAGGGAATTCTGCTGCCTGTGTTATGCAGCCTGGATCTTGCTTCTCCTTTCTGGCCTTCAAATCTTCTAATTTGTGAAGCTCAGCTCTCTATTTCTCACCGCGTCTTTCTTACTGTGTGTTCGCAACTGGGGGGACGGGTATTGTGGCAGGAGTCAGGACAGCCTAGCAGTGCCAGCCCCCTCCCTTTGAACAGTTGCTAACGACCTGATCTGTCCCATTCCCGGCCCACCAGGGCTCTGCGGCTGGCGGCACTTGCCTTTTTATGCAGTGCTGGTTAGTTGATAAACAGACGGTTCAAGCACCCCATGCTTTGCAAGGAAGAGCATCGTGTTGCCTGCAAAGTGCCAGGGGACGTCCAGAAGAATAGCTTGAGCTGTTGAAGTGAAGAGGGAGGCGAAACCATTTGTCTTGTTGCTGCAGCGGCTGTTTACCCTCACTGTTCCAGAGGGCAGCATGGCCAGCGGCAGGTGTATCGACTTGAGTTTGGTTTTCCAGACGCGGCCAGACTGAGTCAGACCAATGGTCCATCTAGTCCAGTATCCTGTCTTCCAGCAAAGGCAGGAGGAAGATCGGCTGTGGATCCTGGAGCGGAGCTCAGCAGTCTGGACACCTTGGTTACAAGACTCTCCTCTCTGATGACAGAGGTTCCACCAGAACCAGTTCCATACTGGAGGTGGAGAAGGAAAGGAAGTAATTTCCCAAGCCACATCTTCTTCAGCAGGGACAGAAGAGGAGCAGAGAGCTCATGGAGTCCACTAGGGATCGTGTTAGACACCATGATGGGAACCATAGGAACCCCAAGATAGAGATACATGACCAGATTCTCCGCTGCTGGCACTACGCAGACATAAACTCAGGGGTCTGGCCCTTAGAGGATTTGCTCAGTGTCAGGGTAACCTCCTGGGGAGTAGGAGCACTACTGCAGCTAGTTCACTGTCCTTCTCCAGACCCATGGTTGGAGAAAAAGGGACACCCCTGCAACCCAGTGGTACCTGGCAAGAATGTCCCTTGGGAATAAAGTAGAGCAGTCCCGAGGCTGCTCTGCCTTACAGGGGGACTGGCTGACATTGAGGGGATCCCCATTCTTTGAGGTCTGTATGGGGCATGTGAAAGCAGCTCAAAGCCACTTTTGCCCTGCCTGGGCTGGGCCGGGCCATCACCAAGGCTCTGTAGGAATTAGATTTTGGTGAGAGCTGTGGCATTTGGCCAGCCTGGGTCAGCCCAGGATAGGGGTAAGGGCTGGGGTGATTCTGGAATCCACACTTTGCTGTGACGGGACAGTTTGTGCCGGTCTCACACCTAGAGATCACAAGGCAGCATCTGGAATGTGACTTTGCTAGCTAAAGGCTGAGTTAGGACTCAAATAAATTCCCCCACCACCACCCTGATTCACCCTCTCAGCTGGATGGCCAGCTCACTCGGAACAACCATCCAGATACCAAAAGGTTATTTTAACCCCTGACCAGCCTGCAGCTGGGCAATGATACATCTGAGACCCACTGCAGGGTCCTCGGGACCAGTGTCCTGGGCTTGATTCACGCCTGGCTTTGATCCAATCTCCCTTCACACAGATACTGTGGATGCAAATAACTGTGGGTGCAAAGTTAATGTTACGTCACTTCAGATAACAAAACTTCATGTGTTAGGCATCTCTGGGCCAAAGTCTGCTCTCGATTTCAATAGAGCTCCTCTGGCACTAGCGCTTAAATGCTGTACACTGTACCTGGGCATAACTGTGATGCCAGCCGCTAAAATCAGCAAGGCACATTTCTAGCATGACCTCTGACCCCAGAAATACAGGCGCTGTGGATCAGATGACAGTTCCTAAGATAAGCATTTAATTAACTACCAGTATTAGGCCTGTGAAAGATCCATTTGAGGTAGAGTCGTGTATTTAATTAAAGCTTCTTTAAAGGCTGCATTCCCTTCTGAGGTACCTGCGCTGAAATTTCCTGGATTTCATTAAGAGCTGGAGCATTTTTCTCTCTTTTAAATTTAAATGTCGGGTTCAGTTAGGAGCTGGCTGTACTGACAGATCATTTATTTCACTTCCAGACCCAGACTGGTTACTGGGTCTGTGTCAAAAGGGCTTTGTCGTTAGTTTTATTTGTATTGCGGTAGCATCTAGGAAATGTTGTAGCACTTCAGCATAGGCACTGGCGGAAGGGTACTGCTAGGTAATCCACCTCCCCGAGAGGGGACCGAAGAACTCCAGACACTATCTACACTGGAGGTTACATCAGCAGAGCTATATCTCTCAGGGTGTGGATTTCCCCTGAGACATGTAGCTATGACAGTGTAAATTCCCAGTGAAGACAGTACAGGGTCTGTCTTCACTGCAGAGTGAACTGGAGTTCTCTACACCCCACTTGCTCCTCTTGAGTAAAAGCAGCCACGCTGCAAAATAACCCCTGAATGGTGGTGCTCACTTGTGCATGCGTTTAAGATTTCAGGGGGCATATCCCAGGATTCTTTGCACTGGAGTGAGCTGAGCTGCTCTGCAAGTTCTTTCCTGGTGAAATGAATTGTGGAAAAATGTGTCTGTCCAAAAGCATATTGGGGGAAGGCATTGGAGGGCTACCAGAGCTTGAGTACATCTAGCCTGTGTTCCCACTGCAGCGTGATTGGCTTAGCAGCTGATAATTGGTACTAACACAAACTTTAGCCTACATGCCCTGACGGGCCAGCCAGCTTGAGATAAAAGCACAACTGGGCTTGAGCTGAAGGTTTTATGTGCAGAGTTATGGGCAATACTCCAGTTATAACTCAAGTTATAACTCAGTACAAGTAAAAGTAACTCAGTTATAACTCAAGTTAACTTTGCAATGAAGATAAATCCACAATCCAAGTAGCAGAGACAGATACATAGCTGGGGAGAAGAGATATCACACGCAAGCAGAATGAACAGGGCGAGGGTTTGCAAATGTTAGCAACACCATTCTTTTGTTTGATTCCTTTCAAAAAATATTGATGGTGGGGGGCTAGCTACAATGAAAGAGCAAAAGTCCCGGCTGAAAGGAAGTTTCCACTTCTAAATGGGTGACAAATGAGTCATCACAGATGTTCTCAGAGTGTTACAGACCTGGGCAGTGCATGGTGGAAGATGGTTCGATGCATGTTTGCTGCAAGAGCTGCAAGTATTCACATGGTTCTCGGTACACGCTAGGCTCTCACTTCAGTGGCTGGGCCAGGCTCACAGCTTCACAATTGCTTTCCCAGAGCCATTTGCATTGCCAGAATCTTTCAGAAGTTTCCAAATGTCACATCTTGTTTGGTCTCTGCTCCAGCGTGGTTTCCTCCTCTCAGAGGAAGGGTACTTGGAGCAGATAGTACTGTGGCTAAGGGGTAGTGGTTGGGATTAGCTGGAGTCTCGAGCGGCTTTGAGAGCATCTTTGGCAGTGAGTTACTGTGGAGTTATGCTCAGGACTCAGGAGTGAAAGAACCACTCACTTTCCTGGAGTTCACCTCCCTTTTCAGTTTGTTTCTCGCTCACCTCCCCTGGATTCATTCTCTTCTTTGCTTTATCCACTGCCCAGAAGCTCTTATGGTGCTGCATGGCTGTTACTCAGAGCTAAGGTTTTGACACTCCCACTCTGTTTCCTTCCATTGTCCCACTGCGAGGCACATGGTAGCACGTTGCCGTGTACGCATCATTACTACTGGGCCACAGTATTGTCCTGACACCACAACAGCATGACAAGAGGGTATCACATCAGCATGAAATAGATCTTCCAGGGGATGGATGCTCTTATATTTAAAGCCTAAGGCTAAGGGCTGACTCAGAAGATCAGGGCTTGATTCCCTCCTCTGCCAAAGACTTGCTGGGTGACCTTGGGCAGGTCTCTTAACTGCTCTGTGCTCCAGTTTCCCCATCAGTAAAATGGGGATAATATTTCTGTCTTGTCTATTTAGCCCTTGTCTGGCTGGGATGGTTGCACAACTATAATTTATGGTGTGACCTGAAACTGATCTAGTTCAACAAGTCGAACCCCTGAGTCCCTGTGTGGAGAATCTGATTTTGGGATAAGAGCAGCTTTTATCAATTTGGTTGACATTGATGGGGAATAGATTAAGTTAAACCAAAAGTCATGGACTGGTTTAAAGCCCAATTTATGTTATGACAGAGCTAATTTCCCATATAGACATTTTCAAAAGCACTTAAGCCCCATTTTTAAAGTGACTGATAAAGACGTAGGCTCAGATGCTCAAAAGAATTGGGACACCTGCTTTCCATTGAGGATCTGGGCCTATGTCTCAGAGAAGGTCAATGGGACCTGGCTGGAGGGGCCCGAAGAGGGGAAATATTACGGGACGGGGTGGGAGGGAACCACCGACAGGAAGGATCCCCTCTAAGGAAATAAATGAATCAATGACAAGTCTGTGCCCGCCTGCCAAGGGTTAAGTAGCCCAGACAATACAGAGCCAAGACATAAAATGCAACTAAACAAATAGAGAAAACCTTTTGCTTTCAAGCCGTTTCCATTTATTTAAACCCTGCCGTGTTCCCCGGTTCCTTTCTTTAACGAGTTGTCTTTGTAAATTTCCCCAGAGCTCTGGGGCTCAGCTCTTATTTGTTCTGGCAGGGAGCGGGGAGAGGAATTTTTCACGACCCACAGATTCAATTACGCTGGAGTAATCCCGCTCAGGGTGCTAACTGCATCACAATGAATTTGGGTGTAATTTGAAATCTCTGGACCAAATAAGGAGGAAGAAAAGGCGAGGCGGGGGGAGCATTTTAAAACAAGAGAAAAGGCTCAAACTCCTCACGTTCCCTTCCCGCTAACAGCCTGTTTTCACGGTGCACTTCCTGGCCAGCGCAAAGGAGAGCAGGAAAGTGGAGATCAGCCCTAGGGAGGCTGCTACAGCAGCACAGTTCCGGGCATTGCTGATGTGGTGCTGGGCCTAGCAGAGCTTTTCGATCACACCCTGCTTGCCCAGTGCCCAGAAGAGGCTGGTGGGGTGTTCTCCTGGCCCCCGGTTCAGATTGGCGATTGTAGATAAATCTCTGTATTTTGTGTAATTTGTATATGACTTTTGTGTTAACTTTTCATATAACCTTGTGTTAGAAAATCTGTTAAACTTTGGTAATATGTTATAGCACCTAAGATAGGATAATTAAGGTAGAAGAAAAATGTCTCTTTGCTAGGAGTGGAATAAGGGTATGGTTACACTTACAAGATTATAGCGCTATTGGTTACAGCGGTCCCCTTATACAGTAATATGTATAGCGCTATTGTATGTCCACACTCAGACGCGCCAGCGGTATAGCATGGCCACATTTGGGGCACTTAATGCGGCATTAAGAGCAGCGCATTAGGGCAGGTATCCCAGCATTCAGCTGGGTGCAACGTGCTTTTTAAACGAGGGGGGTGAGGGGGGATGCGTTGTGTGTATGTGGAGGGAGAGAGCCAGTGATTTTTCTGTTCTTCTGAAAGTCTGTCAGTGAGCCTCCGTTCAGAGGGCTTTGTTTTCACACAGGCTCCCTCCTTAAACATTTGCATTGCTTATCTGCGGAGTTAAGAGAGAAACTCTAAAGAGGTACTTCCGCATTCCTCCAGCCGAGTTCAAAACAAAGGGAAGAGACGTCAATTGCCTTAAATGACTCTAGGCATCTCAAGAGATCACTTGTAGCGCAGTGGGTGTCCACATCCTTGCTGTAGCGCTACAGCAACTGCGCTACAGCCCTTATTCCCCATGCAGAGGTGGATTACCAGGAGCGCTATAACTCCGCGGTTATAGCGCTCTACATGCCTTGCCAGTGTGGACGGGGAGGAGGTTATAGCGCTCGTGGAGGCTTTATAGCGCTATAAAGTGCCAGTGTAACCAAGCCCTAAGATCTTCCCCTCACTTTGTAATCAAGTGCCCTGTTGAATGAACGAGGTGTGAATGAGCAAGGCATGGAAGGCAGGCACCTCTAGAGAGCTGCAAGGGTTGAAGAGGGGATGGGAGCCAGAGGCAAGGACAATCAAAGGTGTCAAGTGCGCTGACTAAGGAAGATCAGACATATTGACAGCCTTGGGAGTTAGCAGCCAGCACCTTCTTTTGGGAACACCCTCTCTGCAGCATTGGACAACACCCAGAGAAAAAGCAGCCTGAAGGACCAATGGACACAGAGACCCAGATTTTGAATCTGGGACAGATCTGCATGAGAGAGAAGCTGCTATGTAAGTGAGGTGCCTGACAGAGAACCCCGGGTCTCATCTTGTCAACATCGGAGCATCGATCCGGATCGGCAGAAGCCTGGCTCCACCCATCCCCCATCTAACTCACCTGGCCAGTGCAGTTAAGGGGAGCAACCCGTTGGTAACAACAGCAAGACGGAGTGTGTTTATGTGTGTGTGTGTGTGCGTGAGTGCATGAGTGTGATATAGATCATATGCATATGATGGTATTGATTATTGAATGTATTGCTAATAAATGTGGCGTTTTGCCTTTTTCCCCCCTGAAAAGATCCTGTGCAGTACTTTAAGTACAACATGATCTCAGTCTCGAACCTTGAATATGCGGATGACGTTGTTCTTCCAGTACAGAGCCCAGATCCGTTTTGCGAGGCACTCCAGCAAACGGAGGAGGTGGCTATGGATGGCCTCCGTGTTTTGTGGTCAAAGAGAAAGCTGCAAAATCTAGGACCAACTCCACCTACGAGCCCAAACTATTGAAGCAGTCTCCAGCTTTTGCTGTTTGGCTTCTGTACTCACCAGTTCCTCTAACTCTCACCTGGAGGTTCTCCACTGTATGGCATCACAGCGTCTGCCATGGGACGTTTACAACGAATATGGAATCAACAGCATCTCGGCACGACAACCAAATTCAGGCTGTATTCGAGCTAAATCCTCTCTGTACTGCTGTATGGTTGTGAAACATGGACACTATGCCACTCAGACTGGGCAAAACTTGAGAAATTCCACACAAAAAGCCAAAATTGTACACGAGGACTAAAGTGGAACAACTTCATCTCTAATGCAGATGTTTACGGTCACTTCAGTCTACAGACCTCTGGGGCCATCGTACGCAGATGGTGTCTTATGCTTTTCGGACATATCGTGAGAATACCACAAGACGTTCCAGCGAACGCTGTTCTCTGGGTGGCTTGTAACATCCGGGATAAAATTCCACCCACTGAGGCGGGGAGGTGGCCTAAAGGGCAGACCCCCAATTACATAGGTGCATCATGTCTGTTTCGAAGTTGGACTCTCAGGCCATCAAGCCCTTGCGGCCACACAGAAATGGACCAAACAGCAAACGATCACTATGGCCGACTGTTTTCTTCAATGCTTAGCCAGAGAAGAAGGGTTCGGAGATTTTTGGTGAATTCTTGCCTGCTCTGAATATGGATCCCTCCATCTGCTGGGCCAGTGCACAGGGAACTCTCTCCAGTCATCTTGTCTGGAGGGGCCTAGGTATTCAGGGCCTAGTCCCATCCTTTTTGGCTTCTCCTCCTCTCTCACCAGTGCTCCCATCCAGCTGCATAGGCTTTGGCGGGAGGCTCTCTGCCAGGCTGATCCCACCAAGCAGCACTCTGTCGTGCTCAGAACAGGGCCAGGGGCTACAGTAGAGTCCAAGGCCTCCATGCTCCCCCAGCATGGGGTCCTGGTCAGCAGATCAGTGTGGTGGGGGAACCACCACCTACTCCCCAACTCTCCCCAGGCAGGAGAAGGAGAGAGCTGCTGCTAGGCCCTCCAGGAAAGAGACTTCTCCACAACTGGGACACCCTGCGGAGCAGAACAGAGCTGGACTTGCTCCTGGGCAGTCCCTAGAGGCCAGCACCCCAGGGTGCTTGCCCCCCCGCAGCTCTGACTGAGAACGATGGGTCACCATCCTCAGCTGCACTTGGGGAGCCCACTGGAGACACCCCCCAGGATGGGAAGCTAGGAGAGTGGCTGATCTATGAATGGGACAGAACTAGCATTGCAGGGCAGAAGGGTGGGGGTGGGGTGGTATTAGGATTGGATACAAAGTCCAGTGAAGCAACGACTTCCAGTTATCTCAATGGGCTTTGGGTCAGGACTTCTTTCCGTCCCCTTCCCCAGTTCTAATACAGTCAAACCCCAGCCTGAGAGCCACGGAGCCAGATCTCCCTTCCCGGGGCTTGCCCTCACCTCTGCTGCCTGATTTCAGGAGATGAATGGGGCAAGCCCCAGGAAGGGAGGATCTGGCTTCTCACCCACAAAATATCCCGGTACACTTACTCTATAGGCTGACATGTTTGTGTGTCTTAATGATGTAACCTATTAACAACCATTAGCTCATTCTCACTTCTGTTATTTCTGGCCTACCCAGAAATAACCCTTGTTAGGTTTAAAGAGAATGTGAACATAGGTAGCCCTCTGCTTATAGCCACTTAGCATCCTCACTTACCTATGTTAAAGGTCAAATGCATCTATACTTTATGCTTTAGCTTGTCACCACATATCTAGGCTAATGGGCTTGAACATATTTGCGCTAACTTGCCTTAGTCAACATACAGGATGTGGCCTGTAGGTTCCTTGTGTTACAGCCAAAATATTCTAATACAATTCTATAAACCTATTATAATAAAACAATAATCAAGCCCATAAGAAAAAATATAGAAGCAAGGGGGGGTGGGCGAGCCCTAAAGGCTATATGTCTCTGCTCAGAAAATCTCTGCAAAAGGGACTTGCTGTGCCTGGATCCTCTGTGGCATGTTCCCCTGCTCCTCGCTGCCTTGGTGCAGAGGGCAGCTGGGAGCAGACGCCCATTGTCTGGCAAATCTGGGGAGTGAGCTGCTGGGAAGCTGGTGCCCATGGACGAATGGGACGCAGAGGAACAGGCCCGGGTGCCCTGGTCCCAGATCTTGGACAGGCCAAGACAGAGCAGGGTTCCACCTCTGTGCAGTGACCCAGGGATATGCCCGGGTGGAAGCTGGGGAATGACTGTAAGCTGGCCAACCATCCCCGAGACCCAGTGTGTTGATCATCCCAGCACTATCAGCACCGAGTCCCCGCCCGTTACAGGCTGGGATCCAGGAGTTACCCATCAGCTGAGGCCCGGCGGGAGCCATCACTCTCCTGGGAACCAGGGAGCAGCAAGCACAGGACTCCCCGGTCCTTGTCAGGTCAGGGACTACTCCTGCTTGGACCCCATGGGAGGCCCTCTGGCCGAGAGATCCCAGCAGTGGGGCCCTTCCCAGCAAACAGCAGGGAAAATCTGCAGCTTGGATTGCAAAGAGGTTGATGGTTAACTGGGAGGTGAGTTCAGTGCTGCAGCAAGTGGGGCCTGGCGAGCACTGCAGTCAGGTGGGCAGGGGTGCTAGCTCCCTGTGCCTTGCCAGTGCAACGTGGTTACATCACACCTGGACCCCCCCGCCAGTGCCCCTCAGCATGGTTACATCACACCTGGACCCCC
>ML677366.1:36415551-36480779 GCA_007922305.1 Dermatemys mawii | reverse complement strand
TGGACACACACACACCCCAGCCCTGCCAGTGCCCCTCAGTGTGTCTGATCTGTGATCAGCTGGGGACGGGTCTAGACTGCATCAGATTCTAACCTATGATTAGCTCCTGGGGATGAGGTCTGGACTATATCTAAGATGTAGTCCATTTCCCCCCCTTTTCCTGACCCCCACCAGCCTGACAGCGCTCATTGGGACAGAAAGGGCCTGGGTTCCAATCCACCCACCATTACCTGGCATGCTGTGGGTGGGGAGGTCAACAGGTGCCCATGTCACGCTGATCCCTGATGGGCAGGGCTGAGTGGAGACCTGGTGGCATCTGAATGGGCTTTAAACCCCACAGCTAATCCCTTGATGGGCTGGTGAGGGGGCAGCAGGCCCAGCTGCTGCACTGGCTCTGCGGGGTGATCTGTCGCCTGGCACCTAGCCCCAGCAGTGTCATTGTTCAGAGGGGACCCCAGAGCCTTTCCAGGGCGGGGAGCAGTGGCCTGTCCCTTTAAGAGGGGCGCTATGCCAGCTCCTGAGGCCAAGGCGGTGCAGGGCTCCATCTGCTGCACTTTACTTGTTGATTGTGAAGACGCAGTAAAGCAAATGGTCCTTTGTCTTGAGTGCTTGGCACAGGCCGCGGTTGGCACGGCTGTCCGGCGTGGGCCCACTGACTGTAATTAAGTGGGATAAATATGTTCTCTTGGCTGGCATTTGCCTGCAGCTCAGCTCTGCTGCTTGCTAAGGTATTCATGTTGGGAAGGAGCCAGCGGGCACTGCCCACCCCCAGGAGACACCTCTGGAATCAGAGCCAGGCAAATGAGGCTCGTGTTGGCGTGAGCGTGGGGGCTCCAGATCTGGGGGATGGGTGCAGGGGTGGGGGACTGGCACAGTGGGTTGGGAGTGGGGATGCAGGTCAAGGCTACACACCAGGGGGTTGGTGCAGAGGTGGGTGAGCAGAGGCGCAGGGCTGGGGGACTAGCATGGGTGTGGGCATGGGCTGGGGCAGTGCAGGGGTGGAGGATTGGCATGGGCATGGGGGGGCGCAGAGCTGTGCTCCAGAGGATTGGCACAGTGTTGGGTGGGCAGGGGGGGCAGGGCTGGGTGCGGGGGTGGGCAGATGAGGGCGTGAGGGTGGAGAATTGGCATGGTACAGGGGGTGGGCTCCACGGGATTGGCTCAGGGGTGGGGGGGGGGGGCAGGCCTGGGGGATTGGTGTGGGGGTGGGGCACGCAGAGCTGAGCTATGGAGGATTGGCATCGTGTTGGGCGGGGAGTATGGCTCTATATAATGGATGCAGGGATGGATGGGTGGTTGGGGACACGGGTTTGAGGGATTGGGTAGGCAAGGGCATGGGTCTAGGGGCTTGGTGTGGGGATGGGGAGACAGATGGGTTAGGGACAAAGGCACTGGTGCAGGGGTGGGAGGTGAGTGTAGGGGCTTGGTGTAGGGGAGGGCAGTCAGGGGCACAGGTCCGGGGATTAGTGTGGATGTGTTTGCAGGCAGCCGGGGGGCAGGTTGTGGGTCTGGGCCTGGGAGTTTGGTGTGAGTGTGGGCAGCCAGGGGCACAGGTCTGGGGGGGTGGGCATGTGGTGGGTGCAGGTCTGGGGGACTGGCCTCAGCGTTGGTGGGCCCCAGTTCAGTGGCACGAAGCAGGTGGCCTGAGTGATTGCTGCTCCCCCCACCCCCATGCCTGGGCCTTGCTTCTGTTGCTATCAAACCCTCAAAGAACCTTGGTGACACTGGGCCCCACCAAGGAGGGAGCCCTGCCCTTGCAACATGGGTTTGTGTGGTGCTCAGCCTAAACCAGCCCCATCCTGCCCCTCGTCCCCATGCCAGGAGCTGCTCACTGGCCTTGCCCCAGTGGGAGAGGCCCCTGTCCCAATCCTATGGCCTGTGGGAGTCTTGTGTGTCCTCAGTCATCTGCCAACCACCCGGCACCTTGCCTGGTGCGCTTCCACCACCTCCAGGAGCCCGTCCCTGGTGCCTGCTGCCGTCCACTGAGCCCTGTCCCCTTCCCGGGCCCCCGACCTCGGGCTCCCTCTCCTGCCTAAGAGCCTCCCCTTTCCACGCACCTTCCCATCACCTCAGCTCAGCTGGGAGCAACATGGGCCCCCCCCAGGCACTGCAGAGTGCTCCGCGCTGGGACTACTTCCCTGCTCCCAGAGGTGCCCTGGAGGTCTCAGCTGAGCTGGGTGGCTCCGTTCCCCAGCGCGTTCTCAGCTTACCCAGGCAGAGCGGCCCACGCAGCCCGACTGCTCGGCGCTGGCACCTGGGAAGGTGGAGAGCGGCTCGTGGGCACGTGGCTCCCTTGCACAGACCATCTGCTGCCTCTTCCTGCCAGCACCGGGTGGGGAGGGGAACGTACAACACCCGCTCCGCTGCAGAGAGGAAGCCAGGCCGTGTTTGTGCCAGCTCCATGCTCGGAGCAGACTGCAGGGGCCGGCACTGGAGCTGGGGTTCTCATGGTGGCAAAGGAGGCTGGTGCCACATTCCCCCTCCCATGTATAGGGCACGGGCCGCAGGATGGGGCTACCTGCTCCCAGAATGCAGCAGCTCTTTAAGCAGGCAGATGGCTGAGTGGAGAGCTCCCCAGCGGGGAGCTGTTCAGGCACGTAATTCGGTGACTCTGGGGACCACAACAGGCACAGATCCCAGACGCCAGCCCCCCTTTCCCTAGGGCCACCTCGCACCGGGGCCATGGCCCCGGCATTCTGAGAATTAGGGGCACGTGATCTGGGGAACCTTGAGCACGTGGGACTTCACCCCACATCTTCACAGCATTCCCACTCAACCGTAGCTGTGCTTTGCGGGGGAACAAAGAGTGGGGGACCCACATCCCAGTCACACACAGACAACGTGGATGGCAGGCCCCCAAGCCCATACTGACCAAGCTACAGGAGAATCCCATCCACTGCAGTGCTAGGAAGGTTGTAGACCCTGTAGGCTGCAACCACTAGAGGGTGACGTGTGTGTGCATGCAGAATGCTCATGTTCTCCAGCAGAGGGCAGTGGCGCGCACTATGGAGCTAGGGTTCTGCACATCCCCAGGCAACAGCATCCAGCTCCCACCATGGGTGGCATGAGGCTGTGTCGGGATGTATGCACCCCCCATGGATGACGAAGGTGCCAGAGAAGTCCTGGGGCAGGGCTAGTCCCACCCCTCAGGTCCTGTCAATCATGTATAGTAAGAAGAAGGAATTTAAAAGGGAGGAAAGTGCAGGCCGCTGGGTGGGGGCGACTCAGGGTTGAGTGCGATCGCACCGAGCAGCAGGCTGTGGGAAACAGATGGAGCCAGGCCCTCCCAGCCAGGAGACCTTCTCCCCAACCCTATGGCGAGGGCAGCAAACTCCCAGGGTGAGCTGGACAGACTAAGCCGCACAGCCAGGGAGATTTCTCAAAGCCCACTATGTGGGCGCTGTGTTTCTGGCAGCACTGTGGATTCCCCTCCTCCCCTCAATTTTGGAGGAGCCCTGGGAAGTGGGGAGCTCACCCTCGAATGTGTTGGGGATTGTGACCTTCCTTTCAATCCCCCATCCGGAGAGGTTTAAGGAGGCCACCGAAGGGCAGACCCACCTTGCAAGTAGGAAGGAATTGGGATCTGTGATAGAGCTACCCAAAGCAAATAACTGGGCACAGTCACCTCCCACCTGGTGTATGTTCATGCACACATGTGCACAAGCAACTCCTTCTTAGGGGCTGTGCTGCCCTGCTCCTCCGGGACTCCAGCGGCTTCTGCTTGCCTTGGGCACAACCTCAGCAGGAGCTCCTTTCAGGCAGGACATCCCTACAACTCCCTGCACACGGGGTCTCCCCGGCCAGCACAGAACTGGCATCCTGGGCTCTGTTCCCAGCCACTGGTGCAGAGGAATGGAATGTCGAACTGTATTATACTGTCCAGGGGGCATGGCTAGCATGCACAGAGGGCCCCAGGAAGCAGAGCACAAGTTAGAGCAACCTCAGGGCTGCTAACTTCCCCCAGGGGCAGGGCAGGCTGCTGCTGTCCCAGAATATGGGGAGCCTCACATGGCTTAAAGTCACCCTTGTTCCTGACTGTCATGTTCCTGCACCAGATTGGGATTGGTCATAGAGCTTCCTGATGACACCCCAGATGTGTTCAGCATCAGATCCTTTAATGCTCTGCCAGGCATCGCTGACTGTTATTTAAATAAAGTCTTTTACACAGAGCACCACCTGATAGCTGGACAGTATAATACAGTTCGGCATTCCATTCCTTCTCCCTCTTTAAGTTCTACATTCTTACCACTTACAATAGTTACATTGTCATATTGTCTTTGAAGTTCAGTATGCTAAATGTCTCCGAATTGTACTGGTTTTCCAATGACGTGACCTGAGTATAATTTGGTCATCTGACTGTCCATTAGTTGCAACGACTGGCTGTTGGCGGTTTGGAATCCTTGAGTCCTCTTTTTGTTCTGCATCTGCCATTTGTAGAGTTTGCTCTGTTGATTGTTTTTTCTGAGAAGCAAACTGTAGATGTTGCCAGTATCTGTTGAACTCTCCAGTGTCGGTCTCAATCACATATGATCTTGGAACTGAATTCATTTATGATAGATGAAGTTGTCCATCCCTTTTCATCATTCAATTTGACATGAACGCAGTCACCAGGTACTAGACCGGGGTGGACAAACTTTTTGGTCCAAGGCCCAGAGATGGGTATGGAAATAGTATGGCAGGTCATGAATGCTCACGAAATTGGGGTTGGGGTGCAGGAGGGGATGAGGTTTCTGGCTGGGGGTGAGGGCTCCACGGTGGGGCCAGAAATAAGGAGTTCAGGGTATGGGAAGGGGCCCCCATAGCCTAAACGTGTTGGACTTTAACAGTTCCTTCAGTGATTTATCACTGTAAATAGGTCTAATGGGTATCAACCAAGGTAATTTATCATCCTCAGTATACATCTTCATTCTGATACATTAATTGATGCATTCAATTCTTAAGTTGTTTTTACTTTCTCAGGGTTAGGACTGACTCCATCTTTGTTTATCATCTGCCCCAAAAACTCAATTTGGGGTAAGTGGAAAGCACATTTTTCCTTGTTTAGCTTCATAGAATCATAGAAGATTAGGGTTGGAAGAAACATCAGAAAGTCATCTAGTCCAACCCCCTGCTCAAAGCAGGACCAATCCCCAACTAAATCAACCCAGCCAGGGCTTTGTCAAGCCGGGCCTTAAAAACCTCAACAGATGGAGATTCCATCACCTCCCTAGGTAACCCATTCCAGTGCTTCACCACCCTCCTAGTGAAATAATGTTTCCTAATATCCGACCTAGACCTCCCCCACAGCAATTTGAGACCATTACTCCTTGTTCTGTGAGCTGTAACCACTGAGAACAGTGGAGCACCGTCCTCTTTGACTGTTGAAGGCTACTATCAAATCCCGCTTCGCTCTTCTCTTCTGCAAACTAAACAAGCCCAGTTCCCTCAGCCTCTCCTCATAGGTCATGCGCTCCAGCCCCCTGATAATTTTCGTTGCCCTCCAGTGGACTCTCTCCAATTTGTCCACATCCTTTCTGTAGTGGGGGGCCTCAAACTGGATGCGATACTCTGGATGTGGCCTCACTAGTGCCGAATAGAGGGGAATTATCCCTTGATATCCTGCCAATGCTCCTGCTAATGCAGCCCAATATGCCGTTAGCCTTCTTGGCAACATGGGCACACTGTTGACTCATATCCAGCTTCTCATTCACTTAACTCCAGATCCTTTTCTGCAGAACTGCTGCTTAGCCAGTCAGTCCCCAGCCTATAGCAATGCATAGGATTCTTCTGTCCTAAGTGCAGGACTTTGCACTTGTCCTTGTTGAACCTCATCAGATTTCTTATGGCCCAATCCTCCAATTTATCTAGGTCACCCTGGACCCTATCTCTACCCTTCTGCGTATCTACCTCTCCCCCGAGCTTAGTGTCATCCGCAAACTTGCTAAGAGTGGAATCTATCCCATTGTCCAGATCATTAATAATGATGTTAAACAATACTGGCCCCAGGACCAATCCCTGGGGCACTCCGCTTGATACCAGTTGTGAACTAGACATCAAGCCTTTGATCACTACCCTTCGAGCTGGACAATGTAGCCAGCTTTCTATCCACCTTAATGTTCATTCATCCAATCCATACTTCTTTAACTTGCTGGCAAGAATACTGTGAGAGACCATATCAAAAGCTTTGCTAAAGTCAAGATATATTATGTCCACCATTTTCCCAATATCCACGGAGCCAGTTATCTCATCATAGAAGGCAATCAGGTTGGTTAGTCATGACTTCCCTTGGTGAATCCATGTTGACTTTCCTTATCACCTTCATCTCCTCTAAGTGCTTCAAAATGGTTTCCTTGATGACCTGCTCCATGATTTTTCCAGGGACTGAGTTGAGACTAACTGGTCTGTAGTTCCCCAGGTTCTCCTTCTTCCCTTTTTTAAAGATGAGCTCTATATTTGCCTTTTTTCAATCGTCTGGGACCTCTCCTGATTGCCACAAGTTTTCAAAGATAATGGCCAGTGGCTCTGCAATCACATCAGCCAATTTTCTCAGCACCCTTGGATGCATTAGATCTGCACCCATGGACTTGTACATGTCCAGCTTTTCTAAATAGTCCTTAACCTGTTCTTTCACCACTGAGGGCTGCCCAGGACAGCAGTGTGGGAGCTGACCTTGTCTATGAAGGCAGAGGCAAAAAAAGCATTGAGTACTTCAGCTTTTTCCACATCATGTGTCACTAGGTTGCCTCCCCCATTCATTAAGGGTCCCACACATTCCCTGACCTTTTTCTTGTTGCTAACATACCTGTAGAAACCCTTCTTGTTACCCTTCACATCCCTTGCTAGCTCAGTCTGGACTAACTGATTAGGCTCAGGACTTTGAGGCTTTTGTTGTGTTCTTCTATTCAAGATCAATATATATCATGAAGATCAATATATTTCATGTAGGCCATGAAAACTACAGTTCCATTTGTGTTCATTAACAGTCTACCATTTTTCGTTGGAAAATTTCAGATGCACTGGTAATCCCAAAAGATTATCTTTGACAGCAAAATCTCCCTAAGGGTGTGATAAATGTAGTCACGTTAGCACTTTCTTTGTCTGAAGAAGTTTGCCAGAATGTGCTCCAGGCATCCAGTTTGTAGAATATTGTAGCTCCTGTTAGTCTGGGAAGGAAGTCATCCAGTGTCGGAAAGATATATTTTATCTCATAATTACTTCATTAAGTCTTTTAAGAGCCACACAGATTCATATTTTTCAATTTTTCTTTATAAATGGTGCCTTTGGGGCACACCATGCTGTTGGCTCAGAGTTTTCCTCAATTATGGCAATATGCTCCATTCTCTTTAACTCAGTTTTCACTTTACAAAGTAATGGGATAGGAATCCTGCAAAGTGTATGTACACTGTATGGTTCACCATTGTCTCTTAAGATTATTTGTACTGGATCTCCTTTCAAAAGTCATATATCACCATAAGTCCATCGGGTTCTTCATCTTTTTCATTAGACCCACCATGACTACCATGCTGCAGCTGAGAAGGCTGTTGGTCTGTGGTCCTTTGAACACATATACACTGAATGCAAAGCTTTTGTCTTTGTAAGTTGTTTTTGTGGTGAACTGGTCCATGCAGTTCAGAATACCTTTGGGGCTAGCCAGAGCTGTGTCAGGTGACTTCAGCTTGGGGATGGCATGAAGGTGATTATAAATCCCCTGTAAGATAAGTCTGATGTCTGCTCCTATGTCAATTTTAAAGTCATTAGTCTTGCCATGAATATTCAATGTCACTCTCCAGGCAGGCTCTATGACATCACAAGTAATAGATCTCAGAAACAATGGCCCTTGAATGTCAGTAATATGAGCTAATGCCCTAACTACTTTAGTATGGCAAACAGCTGCAAAATGTCCATATTTCGTGCATTTATTACACAGTGCACTTCTATCTGGACATGCATCATCTCTTGGGATATGACTTTTTCCATACCTTGTGCATGTAGGCTGTAATTTGTCCCTCTTAGCCTGGAAGCTCTTTATCCTTGCCTCAGGGATTTAATGATAATGACCTTTAACACTCAAGGGTCTGTTTGCAACTTCTAAGATACTTTTCAAGTTGTGCCTGTCTTTTGTTCTGTTGTTTGACTAATTCTTACTGTTTTGCTCTCTTTATACCTTTAGCTAGGGCTAAATCTCTCTTCAGTTGTAGCTGCTGTGAAAGGTTCTTGAATTCTCTGCTGAAGGCATGCTCTTTCATAAACCACATCTCTCTGAGGTATAAAGTATACATCAATCATAGCCAGAACCCTTTCTTAATAATCTTTGTCTTCAGGATTTAAAGATACACCCTGCTTGCTTCCCCCTAGCATAACTTAGAGGAGATCCCTATATATTTCCAAGTTTCTTTGTGGAGTTTGTTTGCAGTGCAAAATCTTATTTCCAGTCCTTCCATTGTGAAGGTTTGTCAAAGCTGAATTTCTCTGTGACATTGAAGAGTAGCATGTTGATGAAATCTGACAACCTTTAATGCTTTATTTCTTCTGCCTGCAACCTTTGTTGCTGTTTCCCTTCTGTTTCTGTTCTTAGTTTACTCCCAGCACCATGTCATGTGACTGCTCCAGATCTGGATTTGTCACATAACTTGTTTATATACACCAGATGTGTTCAACATTAGATCCTTTAATGCTTTGCCTGGTATGGTTGAGGTTTGCTTAAATATAGGTATTTTACTCATAGCACTACTTAGTGGCTGAAGCGTATGTTACAGTTTAGCATTCCATCACACCAGCCTTGTTCTTCCCTGCCCAAATGTGGGAATGGGGTAACTGAGAATCAGGCTCCTTATGTCTTTATGTTTCTAGTTTTTATAATCCCACAGAAAACCTTCCAAATGTGAACTGAGTGTGACTGGTGCAGTGTTGTCTTCCTGAGCCTGCAGCCACCCTGAAGCAATGGCTCTGAGGAAAGTGAACTGCCTCATTCATCACAAAGGGGTGTTAACATCTACCTTACCCATTAGGTTCCAGAATTAACATTGTTAACGCTTTCATTGCTGGCCATTTTACCATTCAGGTTGCATGCTCATTGTGTGGTACGGGGCAGTACCAGAGAAGGAGACAGTGGGGCAGTGGATTGCTGTAAAGGAGTATTCCATAGGGTGACTGGCCCCTTTAAGAGAGAGATGGGCCAGTGCACCTCTGACTGACCTCCTGACCCTCTGTTAAGCTTAAAAGAAGGCACTTGACTTAGGCCATATAAAGGGGAGACAGGAAGGAGACTGGGTGAGGGAGAAATCAGGGAGTCGGGGCCTGAGAGGAACAAGGAAAGGTGAGAGCTGCCTGAGAGAGACAGAGAGAGGAAACGAATAGGGAAGATGTGGCAAGGAGACCAGCAGAGAGGCTAGCCTGCTGATCTTCTGAGCCTGGAGAGCTAATGCCGGGAGACTGAAAATAGCTGAGTTATTGGACTGTGTTTGGGCAGAAGAGTCATGGAACTTGTCCCTCTCAGCTGGACAACGTAGAGCCTGGATCCTGGGACTAGGACCAGGGTCCTGTGGCCCCCTGGCTGAGGGAATCGGGACCGTGCTGGGCCTTTCTCTGTCTTGCTCTGGGAGTCGGGAGGAGAGATTGCCAGTGGACTGACAGTGAGAGAGACAGTGCTCTGCTTATGGCTAGGCCAAGAGGAACCTGACGTGTCCTTGTGCCCGCAACCTGCCCCAGGGCGTTGCCCCAAGTGGTGGCCACCCTATGATAGGAAACCAATAAGTCACGTCCCTCCTGCCACATCCAATTTCCAGTCAAACTTGTCTACATGAGTGAGGCACCTCCCTCCCCTGACAAAATCATTAGCTACCTTCTAAGAGCTGCAGATACAAACCCCCCCAATCCCCCCTCAACCCCGTGGCCAAATCCTCCAGCTTTCCTCCTGCCAACTGCTGCAATGCTGCCAGGACTCAGCAATGCAAAAAAATTTGGCAGCTGAATAGGAAGCATGGTGGGCAGTGTAAAATCAATGGAACAGGATCCCAGAATGCACAGCAGGGCGGCTGGACCTGCCATTGTCAAACTGCGGCCCTTAGACGGTAAACTATCAGGGACTGGCTCCTGTTACCTGTTTGTACAGCACCCAGCACAAATGAGGTCCCAGTGCCAGCTGGCACGTATAGGGGCTACTGTACTGCGGTATGGCCAGCCCCCAGCTTCCGTTTTTATGAGTCAGACCCCGCAAGTCATGAGCTTGTCTTAAACATCAAGCAATTTTTTAAATGTTCTTTTTATTTTCTTTCTGGTTAATGAACCCTTACGCCACATTAGGTCACATTTTCAAGCTTTTCTCAGCTATCTTGTGGGCTAGATATGTACTTTAAAAAAAAGGCAGAAAATATCATGTATAATCACATGGCTTTGGGAGCTAAGGCTTTAAGAAAGATATCAGATATTGCAAACCTCACATCAAAATCACAAAAGTTTTTAAAGCTCAGGTATACCACAAATAGCTAATAATTAGAGCTGGTTGAAACGTGTTTTTCCATTGGAAAAAGCTGTTTTATCTAAACTAAAATTTCTGAGAGTGGGGGATGGGAGTGCTGATTTCAGTGAAATTTCATTTTGAAAAAACATTGAAAAAAAGTGTTTCCACTCAGCATCTTTGGAAAGGAAAGTTTACTTTTTTTTGTTTCAAAATGCCTTTTCATTTTGAAATATATATTATACATTTTGTTTCAAGAAAAAGTTAGAAGTCAAAATTGAAAGGAAACTTTTTGAATGACCAGACATAAATTTTTTTTTTAACATTTGGTTTCACAGAAAATTGGGAAATTCTTTGCTTAAGGTCTGATTTGGAACAAAGGCAAATTTTGAAATTGTGGAATGTCTCACCAAAGAGAAATCCTAGTCTCTGTACAGCTCTGCTAATAATGATTCAAAAATGAGGATGGCCTAGTGGTTAGAGCACTTGCTTAGGATACTTGGGGTCAATTCTCTGCTCTGCTAAAGACTTTGTGTGAACTTGGGTAAGTCATTTAGTCTCCCAGTGCCTCAGTTTCTCCTCTATGTGTTAACGGGATAAATACAGTAGAAATTCTGAGATGCGCAGATTCTATGGTGATAGGGCCCTGCCAATTCTGCTCAAAACCTGAAGCTGCCTCCAGTTTCAGTGTGATACAGCAGTGCACCACACTAACCAGGG
The DNA here is from genome assembly GCA_007922305.1 of Dermatemys mawii. Lineage (NCBI taxonomy): Eukaryota > Metazoa > Chordata > Testudines > Dermatemydidae > Dermatemys > Dermatemys mawii. Next base: position 36,469,624 of record ML677366.1, on the reverse strand, counting down.
GGAGGCACTGTAGAGCATAGCTCCAGCTGGCCACAAGGTGCAGAGAATTTCGTTTGTACCCCGAAACCCCTTGTTTTTAGTGGCTTGTTGAAACAGGAAGACAACAACCCTAAAAGCCCCAACCCCCCCCCCATATACTTTTATGCATTGTCTTTATAATTTATATAAACACATTTAATGCTTTATGGAGAGCCCCATCTGCCCGGCTTCTCGCTTTCCAGGGACCCCCTCCCGCATACTTAACGGAAGAGAAACCAAAGTGCAATAAAGTCTGAATAATGAGCTCTTCAACAAGCTGGCACATCTCCCATCGCTGCTGCACACTCCTCGGCAGGGACAGCTGCCCTATCGAACCATCAGGCATCCAGCCCGCCTGGAGTGACAGCTTCCGATCCCAGCAGGGCTGCCTGAATCCTTCAGCTTTCCGCAGAGTATAACCTGGCCTGGATGGGTGGGATTCACGAAGGGTGTTGGGTACTCAAATGCCTTTGGGAACTCCATCTGCTGTCTCTGTGTTTCTTGGGTCGGGGCCAAATTCAGGCCCCATCTGAACAGGTTACAGCTTCCCTTCAGGTTAAGGGAGTGTCTCTGTTCTCTGACCGCCGGGCTGAACCTGGCCCGAGACCTCTGCAAGTGGAGGATGTTTAATTCAGTGCTGTGTTGTCCCAGTTTCATGGAGATCACCCTGCCATCACTGTTGAGCAGTGCCTTGTGTGTTGCTTTTCCTCTGGGCTGCTGCTCTCCACCTCAGAGGTGGCTGTGTTTCCCTGAGGAACTGCTCCTGCCTCTACAGCTTGTAAAGTGCTTTGGGAGCCTTTGCATGGAGGAGGCCCTACAAATAGAAAATGCTGAGAGAGAGGGTTGAAGCCAAACCGTGATCAAACAGCCAGGACGTCCGGATCATTGCGCTCTGGAACCGAACAGTGCAGCCCGGGACTAGCTCCGCTATTGTAACCGCGCAGTATTTGGACTGTGGATGGGAGAGGCCTGTGAAGAACATGTGGGGCGGGAGAGATTTGGCATTGCTGAAAGCCAGGGGCTAATGGCAGTGGCCAGAAGGAGGAATAGCCCAAACAGGGAGCCCCACAGCTTTGCCACTGTCCTGACCTGCACCCCTCCCCCTTGTGGTTCCAATCCTGGGCCCTGGCCCAGCTCTGTCAGTGCCAGTTGTGCAGCATAGAGGTTGAGGTTATGCTCTGATCCCAGGAAGGTTACTGCATTACCAGCCCTCAAGGACTGCTGCCCACACGGTCACCTTTTTCCTCTGTGCCAAACTCAGCTTCTGAGGAATCCAACCGCCTGACTCCCATACGCCATCCATGGAGGCAGTGCCTGGGACATGCCCCACGCTGGCATGTTACCAACCCATGCAAAGCACGTCTGACTGCATGTTACAAGAGGGTACAGCAGGCGCTGAGATCTCAGGTAGGCAGCAGGTCCTGGGCTCTTGAAAATCAGTTTAGTTGCAGTTCGCCTTGCGAGTGCTATGAAACCAGCCCCGATTTGCTGGTCACTTCCAGCCTTCAAACCCCACCTCTTCCCACAGAGACCGGTGGCTTTCTTCACAGGGACATTACTGTGCAGTGGGATTCCTCCCCCAGGGTAGGCTGCGATTTGTGTGATTCCAGGTCAGCGTATTATGAAGGCCAGCTCTGTGTCAGTGAGGGATGTGGTATTAAAGAGCTAGACTTATACTGGTTATACTGATATAAAGGTGCTGGGTCCCGTATAGCCTATTCCCCTTCCCATATGGGAATAGCTCTACTGGACTAAGCCCCCTTCCACCGGTACAATTGCATCCACACTAGGGATGTTCTACTGCTTTAACTCTACTGGGCTAGTGAAAGCGTAACTACAAGGCTAGGCCGGTGGAGTGTAGGTGTGTCGACGGAGTTCTCTGAGGCATGCCTTGCCCTATGGAGAAGGAGGGACGAAGAACACTAGAAAACAACTAGGTCTGGTCAGTGGCTGGAGGGCAGGAAGAGGCTAGTCCAGCTCCTACTGAGTCTAAGATTGATCCAAAGACCACTGGAGTCTTTCCTCTTATTGATCCACAGGGGCTAGACTGTAGCTGGCCAAAGTGAGCCTGAGGTTGAGAGGATGCCAGGAGCCCAGCGTATCTGGTGGTCTAGCACAGTGGTCTCCAAACTGGGGTGCGTACACCCCCGGGGGTGCACGAGACCACTCCCAGGGGTGCACGGCCCCTGCAGCAGGAGGAGCCATGTGGCTCCTCTGCAAGAGCCGCGGCGGCTCCGGTGGCAGGAGGAGCTGGGAGGCTCCTCCTGCCACCGAGGCCACCGCAGCACTTGCAGAGGAGCTGCCCGGGCAGCCCGGCTCCTCCTATCTTATTGGAAACCCGGGAGGTTTCCAATAAGGCAGGAGGAGCCGGGCTGCCCCCGCAGCTCCTCTGCAAGAGCCGCGGCAGCACCGGCCGGAGGAGCCAAGCACCGCGGCTGCAGCCCCGGCCCCAGAGGCCGGGAGCCGCGGCTGAGACCTGGCCCCGGGAGCTGGGCACCGCAGCTGAGACCCGGCCCTGGCCGCTGCGGCTGAGGCCGGGCGCCGCGGCTGAGACCCGGTGCCGGGTGCCATGGCAGAGACAGGCCCTAGGAACCGGGTGCCACAGCGGGGACCGGCCCCAGGGGGGCAGTTAGGGGACAAGGAAGAGGGGTTTGGGGAGGACGTGGTGGGGGAAGTGGGAGGGAGTGGATGGATGGGGTGGGGCTAGGGCAGGGCTTCCCCTATGGGGGTGCCTGCTCAAAAAAATGTTCTGCTAGGGGGTGTGTGGACAAAAAAGTTTGGAGACCTCTGGTCTAGTGTTGCTGTTGGAGCTAAACACCCCCAGGGGACAGTGACGGGGGCCATGGCCCCGTCTTCCCCTAATGCCCAGCACAACTAGGGGAAGGGCGAGCGCACGCTGACCCCTGTAGCTGAGTGCAGCAGTGTCCACTCCGGCTTGCTAGCCCTGTGCTCCACAAGGCACCAGGCCTCTCCCCACCAGTCATGAGCCTAGTCTGTGGAGAGTATGTTATACCCCGCTAGCCCCCTCGGAGTGCTCCCACAGACCCCTGGCTTTGGTACTGGGCTCTACTGGCTCCAAGTGGCGCAAGAGAACAAGGCCCTTTGCTTCCCCAAAGAATCTCAGGTCTGCCTGATGGTCTAGGAACATGGAAACATTTGGCTGTCCAAGAGGAGGAAAAGGAAAGTACCGACTACCCACAATACACTATGCCCACAGCCAAGAAAGGCCAGCTACTCACAATGCACTATGCCCACAGCCAAGAGGGGATGACTACCCACAATGCACTATGCCCACAGCCAAGAGGGGATGACTACCCACAATGCACTATCCCCAACACTTCTGATAACGGAGGATGTGCCAGCTGGTTCCAGTGAAATAAGAACCCTCCCCAAACTGTGCTAGGTTCCTGAACCTGCCTGGCAGACTCACACAGGTTGGAAAAGCATCTCAGCTTTCAACGGTTTCTCTGAATCCAGCCTCTGGCCCTTCCCATGAACAAGTCCCACGAAGGCTGGGAGAGGAGAAGTGCGGAGAGTCAAAGCCAGCAAGCAAAGAGCCGGAAACCAAACCTACTCAGCCGGCAGAGCCCCGGCCTGTAGCTGCCCCCTCAGCAGACATGGTGACGGATGAACGGCCATGCGCTGCCTGTTTCCGAAGATGCCAGCTATTTCTGGAGAGCTCGGTTTTCATAATTAAATTCCTAATTATCTGTTTGCTTGTTAATTAGGATTGTCAGGATAACTGGCAATGAGACGCTGCTAAAGAGGCAATTACCCGGGAACGGGCCTGTGCGCTGAGCAGCGATGGCTGTGTGCTCGCTCACTGCAGTCAGATTGCTAAAGACGTCCCCCAACTTGGCTGGTTTACACTTTCCTTTATCCCCTTCTTGCTACTGAAATTTGGCTCTAGAAGCGGGGTGTTTTTTCATGGGGGCAGGCGCGGGCAGCTGTGTGCTCCACGGGGGGCAGCTTTCCTGGGCTTCCTTCCCCCGGGGTGCTAATTGCATTTCCCCTGCAGCCCGCATGGCCAGCTGTGCCGGAGGAGGCATGCGCTCCAGGTCGTACTGCCACTGCCCTCCCCCAGGGGGCCTCCCAGAGCTGCACGCTGGCTGGCAGTTGCTGGGGCGATGCACTGAATCAGTTCTGCTCCTGGGCCATTTCAGGGCTGTGCCAGCGTGCCCAAGCTGTTCAGCAGAGCTGGATTGAAACAGTCTATCGCTGCGCCGCTGTTCTTAGTGAACTTGAATCTGTTGGGATCTGGGGATAGTGACCAGGGACCCCCAGGGACCTCAGGGGTGCAGGGGTGAGGTGGTGGTTCAGTCCGGTTCACACTGCAAAGCCTGGCTCCTTCTCTGCTCCCAGGTCTGGGCACATGTGTAGTGAGGGGGTGTCTCCACCAGCTGAACCCATTCAACCAGCCTTTAATGCTCAGCTGGCTCTCCGATGGACAATCAGAAAATGGGGTCAGTCCTGGATGGAGCTGAGGGGGTGGGGGAGATAATATAGAACTCCGCCCACATTCTCTGTCTGGGGTGCTCAACCCTTAAAGGCACAGTCCCATATACTACAGATAAGGTGGCCAGATGTCCTGATTTTATAGGAACAGTCCTGATTTTGGGGACTTTTTCTTATATAGGCTCCTATTTCCCGCCACCCCCATTCTGATTTTTTACACTTGCCAGATGGTCGCCCTAACTACAGAGGACACAGTAAAGGGGCCCATCCTGCAGTTCTTGCTCAGGTAACATGTCCATTGATCAGAATGGGGGTGGCGGGTAATAGAGAGCTTAGTACAGCAAGATCAGCCACCAACTCTGTGTTCAGGAAGCATTCACTAATTAAAGTAAGGTACGTTGCCAGGATCTACTCAGCTAACGGGCAGGAGGAGGGGAAATGAGCTGTAACTGGCATGGTATCAGGCAGATAGGTTTGGCCTAGGATAGCCAATTCTCGAGGAGTAAAGAGCCAGTGATCTGCATCCTTAATACTGTGAATGGCCGCTGTACTCTGACAGAGTTTAGGAGGCTTCAGTTAGCTTCAGGGAAACATCTGTCTCTCTTGAATTCAGCTAGACCCAGCTAGCTCCTGAGTTGTAGTCTGTGCTGTAATGGATCCTCTAACAGGGGCCAGTCACTGACTACAGCGCTTGCCCCACAGGGGATGTCGAATTCCACACAGCCACATGGAGAGTGCCCTGGCAAAGGACAGATCCATTGAATAGGGGAAAACCAGGCACACACAGGACTCATAAAAATACTACAGAAAATTCCCACTTCACTTTCAAGTTCCAACAAATTCAACAATTGCTTTCTTATAATGGCACAATTCTAATAGTGCTGTTTTAAAGTCATTGAGAATGACTTACAAACGTAACTCTAGCTTAACAAAGGTTTTCGTCTGAGAATGCCCTTCGTTTTTTTAAGAAATTGCTAGGTGAAAATCAGCCGTTGGTTATTTGAAATGAAGGAAGAGTCTATGTTTTGCTACAACTACAGATGTGGTAGGCAGATTCCGTTCTACAAAGGTTCGTGTCCCGCCTTCGTCACCATTGCTATTGGAGCACCCTCCAGTAGTGTAATAAGCAACATGATTGACATCTGTCATGTGTGGTTCATTCTCTCTCTCGCCCTTTCCCCAGAGGAGAATTGTGTGTGCAAATACACTTGTCATTCAGTGAAACTCCAGACATTGTTGCCCTAAATAATATACACTGCTGACACGGTTTGTAACTTCCTTGCACCTGAAAGGTTTAGCTGACGGGGTTTGAAAATGGTGCTGACCGGGCCAATAAAGTCTCAGATGTGAGTGGTTCGCTGGTTAGATTTTACAAGCCAAATCTCCAGTAGAAAAGTGATTTGCCCTTGGCGGTGTTGTGTGGAACACGTTGAAATCAGACTTACAGTGGAGAGCGAAATTACAACTTTAACGAGAGCATGGGGTCACTGCCGTGTCTCTATATCCAAAGCCATCTAGGCAGAAAGGAAGCCCATTAAAGGATAATGGCTCCAGAGAGGCCAATGGACATGAAACATAAACTGCCCAAAGACATGGGTGTTAACTTGGAGATGAGTTCTTCTCTAGCTGGTGAACTCAGAGGAGGCCTGGGCCATTAAAGAGCTTGCATCCAAGACCAGAGGGAGTGCTTTTAGGAGAAGAAGGAGACAGGCCAGTGGGGAGGATCAGGATATGACCATGAATTCTGAAGAGTACTTCCAAGTTATGGTTTATTCCCTAATTCTGTGTAATGGAGATTTCTGACTGCTGGCCCATACGCCCCGCAGATTTATGTCAGGCAGCTAATGGCAAAACTTTCCTCGTTGTGGTTCTCACCTTGAGATAAGAAGCTATTTTTATGCCACCAGTGAAGTCGACTGTCTCAAAGTGACTGCATGGCCAGGCCAGGGCTGAGATCTCTTCCTGTCTCCCTTTCATTGTCACTATGGGCAAGGCAGCGCTGTCTGAAGGAGTTTCTCATTTGGCAGTGGCAGCCACTTCTGCTTGCTGAGCTGCAGGCAGCAGGGGTGACATGAACACCCACAATTCCAAGGGAAGGTACAGGAGCCGTGAGTGCTCAGCCCACATGGGCATCTCAGCCTGGCCACCCAGAAATGGAGGTTCCCAAAATCAGAGGCCACTTTTGAAAACCTAGGCTTAACCCTTTCTGGCCCTCAGTTTTTCCATCTGTAAAATGGGGATAATGACTTGGCCTGATGTCTGGTAAGGTTATAATAGCATGGAAGTAGGGCTTGTGAAGTGCTTGGTGCCAGAAGGAGGTGAATGGCACTGTTACGCTCTACAGCTTGCTGAAGCCCAGCATTGCTCTGCATGTGGGTGTCAGGGAGGTGAAATTCCCCTCCACCTGGCCCCTTTCCTCAGAAGGCCAAAAGGAGGAACCGAGGGAGAGTACTGGGTTTGCTGGGTCCATCTCAGCCAAGCTGCAGTCTGCTGGAGAAGCTGGGGCCCAGGGCCATGTGGCGAAAGAGCAACGACTTCTTTAAGATTCTTCCGCAGTCTAAAACGCCTCCACTCGAGCAGCTGTCGGGGGCTCCAGCCCATGAAAGGAGTGAGGCGAGATCTGTGCCGCCATCGCTCATCTGTAATGGACTCAATGTTCTGTGCAGGAACATTAAATTCTAAGCAGGCCATGCATGGAGCATCATGGGCACGCCGGTGGGCCTGAGATGAAGCGGTGGGCGGAAGACGAGCATCCTCCCTGCCCCCACATCTGTCTGGAGAGAGGCGAAGGTCACATGGGGTGGGACCGATAAAAGTTTCTTCTGAAAAATGGGGGTCCTGGTCTCCCAGTGCCTTGTGAAGCCATCCATGCCTTGTACCGTCTGATCTGCTCACCTTGGATGCCACTTTGCCCACACAAGAGGCAAGGCAAGGGAGAGACACTCTGCCTCACCAGGGCTGGTAGCATTTGCTAAGCAAGGTGAAGTGCAGGGAATAGGCTTCACTCAGTTTTGTTTCAGGGGTCAGCATTGCCTAGTGACTAGGCCATTGAATTATGATTTAGGAGTCCATGGTTCAATCCCTGGCTCTACCACTAGTTTTCTGGGTGACCTTGGGCAACTCACGGTCTGTGCCTCAGTTTCTCCACCTGGAAAATGGGTATAATGATAGTGACCTCCTGTGAAATCACTGGGTGACATATGTGATATTAGGTCTGATGGTAGTGTTATTATTGCTAACATAGCCTGAACTCTCCCTGCATTGCCTGCATAGCTTTGCTCTCCAACACAGCAACCCCCAATGTCAGAGCTGAGTTCCAATCTCTTGCACCAGTGGAACAGCGAGGTTCCCCATGGGAGCCAGTCACTTGATTAGGCCACTTTGCTTCTGCAGAGTCTTACAGCGGGTGTCAATGTAATTCACTCTCGCCTCAGGCCCCTTGACACCCCCAGAGCCATGAGAATGAGAATCTGCCCTCCTAGGGCTGCTTGTGGAGCCAGGTCCTACCCAATGGGCTGATGCAAAACAACATGGCTTATTGGGTTCACTCTGGCTATAGACCTAGCCCTGGGAAAGGAAGGGAATTGAAACTCAGCCCACAGTTAATCACTGCACATGCATGTCCCCCAGGCTCTTCTAGCACAGAGTCAATGTCACTGTAGCATCAGAACAGGCCACAGGACTACCAAGAGCCTTTCAGCTCCATTCCAACACACACAGCCCAGAGCGTGGGAAGCGAGAACAGACAGGCAGGTACCGCGCCCATCCAGTGTTGCCCTCTGCCAGTTGACGCTAGCCAGTGTGGGCAGGTCTTGCAATCTTATTGCAAATTTTGCAACGTTGAGGTTGTTTTAACCTCCCAGCTCCTGGAGTCATGTTATTACCTGAACATCTCAGCTTTCCTTTCCTTTCATGTAAGGCCCCAGCCCACATGTCTGCAATACAAAGCTTGGAAACATGAGCCCTCAACATCTCCAATAGCAGAAGAGAAATCAAAAGACCTTCACATTTATCATGTTTGAGATCCCATGATTTTAAAGGCAGACGTGGGATTCGGGTGCGGTCTGGCTCACGATTTCTGACTCCTTGTTGCCAGTGATTTTGAATATTCCAGAGGGGAACATCGCTGAAGGGAAGAGCTGGGTAGGGAAGGGATTTTCTATTTCCTGGGAAATTCCTCAATTTACTTGAAACGGAGCCAAACCCCCAAATTACCTGTGACATGAATTATTTTTTAAAAATGGATCAGTCAAAATGAGTCACTTTGATCAAATCAATACAGTTGCTTTGAAGCAAAACATTGGGGCATTCCATCATAAAACCAGTGAAACAAAATGCTCCGCCCTTAGCAAAATGCTTTTTCCCAGTATCTTCCCAAAATGAAATGCCATCGAAATTGTCATCTTTCCCTGCAACATGATGATCACAGTGGATCCTTCTGTTCTGGCCCTGGGATCCATGCAGATGTTTTGCTTTTGGTTAACGGACATTTTCTGATGGCCTGGAAACACTTCCAACCAGCCCAACTGAAAAGCAAAGTTCCTGAAAGCTGCTTCCAACTGCCCAAAGCCCCCCAATCTCCAGCTCAGTCCCGCTCCACAGCTGAATATCCAGAGATGCTCAGTCCCAGAAAGGGTTGCAAATTCCAGCAAGGAACGTCTCTCCTCTTGCTGCAGAATGGGGTTTGCAATGTGTCCCAAGGTCCTTTTCATTTAGGAGTCTGAGTCCACACTGGAAGTGCCTACTCAAGCCTCCTTACAGGGCGCTGCATGGAGAAGACAGCTGCTGACTAAGAGAGCTCCTCCTCCACCCAACAGACAGGATAGAGCCAAGGCAATAGGGGTCCAGCTTCCCCCCCCCACCACTCCCCAGTTGTCAGCCTCCTAGGCCGTGGGTCGGTGGGGTACGCTCAGTGGACATTGTGTGTATTTTCTTGCTTTTTTTCCCCTTATTCCATTTCTTCTGTCTCTGATTTCTCTCCTCACTGTTCCCTCTCTCCTTTTCCCTCCTCTCTGCTCCCTCTCCCCAGGATTTCCTTGCTCCATGTCTCTTTTCCATGTCTCAGTCACCTTCCTCCCTGCTGGGTCTCTGCCTTTCCCACACTGCGTGGTCTCTGCCCGCTCCTGCTCCTTCCTCTCTCCTCCCCTCCACCCTCCGCTCCTGCTCTCGACCCTGCTCTCTAGGGCAGTAACAAAGAGAGGGCAGCGCTGCTTGTGTGCTAGGCCCAGGGCAGAGCTCAGCCACAGAGCAGCCATTTCCTCGCGGTCCCCTCACAGGTGCTGCAGACAGGCTGCAGATAAAGTGCTGGTTCCCAGGCCCTGGCCTGGGGCCAGCTCTGAATCACCCAGCGGGGCCTTCAAGGTTACCTCAGGTGTGGCTAAGGTGAGCCTGGTGCCAAGGTCTGGCCCAGAAGCGGCTCCTGTCACAAACCTCTGTGAGATCCTTAGCACAGTTTCCTGCCCAGGGCAAATGCCTCGTGCGAGTTCCTGAGCCCCTGGGCAAATGCCACACACATTCCTTAGCCACCTCAGGAGGCCAGACATGGCCTGGGAGTGGGCACAGCCTGCCACCCCTGTGCTGTTGCTGCATCCCTCCCCAGGGCTCTCCTAGAAAATTACTGATGGCCTGGATTCTCGCCACGAGTGCCCAGATTTTGGGGGCCTTACAGATTGCCCCCGGCGCCCCTGGGACATGCACTTGGCTCCTGGGCCCATGGGACCGAAGGTGTCTAAGTGTCCCAATGGGAAAGCCACAGAGCTCTGGACACATCCGGGCCAACGTGATGCACAACAGACTCGGTCCTGCATTACCACAGTGTCTAGAGACCGCAATCAAGTCAGGGTGCAAGGCGCTGCACAGAGTGAGACACGTGTCTGCCTAGGCCAGTTTCCCTTTGTCAAACAAATCAGAGGGGACCCCTGAGAGAGTCCCTCCCTGGTGCCACACTGAGCCCAATGCATGCTGGGACAGGATTTTGGGAGTTTAGGGCCAGCTAGTCCAAAGTGGCCAGAGGTTTGGGTGCCGGCCTGACACACTGAGGACCTGATGTTCAGAGGGGGAAAGTTCCACAGCACCCACTGGCTTTATGGCTGGCCCCTTCCTGCAAGGGTTGGCCCCCTCAGCATCAGCCAGGCTCTGCAGAGACTCCAGCTGAGCCTTTGGAACGCCTGACCTGGAGGGCCCTGGGCCACAGGGCACTGGGGTGCCAACGTGGGTGACCTTGAGAGCTGCTCACATCAAGCCCTGTGCTCAGGAGGGGACAAGTGGCGTCTGGCGTCAGAACAGCCAGAGCACAAGGAACCTTCCCCTATGGCAGCCAAGGGCTGCAGGCAGTGGGTGTTGGGCATGGGCGAGGGCAGGGTGTGTGGACACTCGTTATGAGTGGTGGTGTGAATGCTCGTTATTATATGGGGACTCCTCCGGAGAGGCGGCCAGTCTGGCACAGTGGCTCAGTCCTGTGACTTGAGAATCCCCACAGGGCAGACAGCCCATCCTCAGTGCTTAGCGGGGTCGACCCGTGAGCAGGGACAGCTGCACGGCCCAGACAGGCCGGCACTAAGCCAGGTGCACGTGAGGCAGGGTCCTCAGGAAGGGAGAGGGGCTGACGCCCCTGGGATACAAAGCTACCATTAGGGGAGTATCTCTCTTGCTGGGTGAGGGCCTTCCCCGAGGAAGCTGTGTGTGAAATGGAGATGGGCTCAGTCCCTTTCCTGGGCATCAGGCGGGTGTCCCCATCACTAACACGTTCCTTTGTTGGTAACTTCAGCAGAGAGATCCCGGAGACCGAATTTCCTCTCCTCAGTGGAGAGGGGTCAAGGGACTCAGCATTGCCGGTGCGTTCTCTCATGACTGTAGGGGGTGTTTCCATGTAGTTCAGCATCAGTATAAAATAACGCTGAAAAAAAAAATCCCAAATCAAAACAGGAGGCTGGGCCCAGCGGCCTGTGGGGCCCAGCCCTGCCTGGCATTGTCATTGGCGCTGTCGGGGGAGGGTTTATTTTGGTCTGCTCCCAAATTTTCATTCATGCTCTGGGGTCATGTGACGATTGGCGGTCAGTCCTCTAAGTCACAGTAGAGCCCAGGGGTCAGCCTGCTCCATCCTGTTGTGGCCCTTTAAGATTTGGGGAAGTCTGATGTGGGCAAGGACCTAAGAAATCGGAGACATTGGCAGAGAGGAAGCGGTCCCAGGAATAAGTACTATTTAGCATGGAAACCCAATACCGTGTCTTTAAGGACCTGGGACCAGGAGCCTTAGAGAGTGGGTGGGGCAAGGCTCTCCCCTCTCTCAGCCAATTGGGATGAGCTTTGGGAAGGGGACCGATATAAATTCTGTCTCCTCCCCCATAGCAGGAGTAATTCTATCTGCTGACCCCTTGGAGGCTGAAGGTAAAGAGGCTGCTTGGGGAAAAGCGGGCTGGAGGAGAAGCTGGTGCAAAGTGCAAGCCTGCTCCAGCAAGAGGGCTGGCGGCACCCAAAAGGGGAAGGAACCTCTCAGGCCTTAGCTGGATCCAGACTGGATGGGAACTCATGGGACTAAAGCCATGGGTTGCAGCCTGCAAAGAGAGTTAATAAACCAGCCCCTCCATGGTGGGTGTTTGTTTGACGTAATCTGGCCTGAGTAACTGTTTGGATGAATCAGAGTACCTGGAAGGCCACGAGGGACCACAAGGGGGCACACTCCAGGGTAGAACCCCATCCCCGGGGGAATTCAGTGTTAGGAAAGAGATGGAATAATAAGCATCAGCTGGAGGTGGGTTTAGTACATGCAGGGGCCGTATTAGTCATCCCCCCAACTTGGTCAATGAATTTCAATCCTGACCTGTAGCCCCCTTGTTAGTCCAGTTGTGGGCTCCTATACATTGATCTACAAACTTACTTCATTCTGCCCTCATCCCCAATTCCAGTCCCGGGGCGCCTCTTCAGCTCTGACAACATGATCTTCACTCCCTCACATCTCTTCCAGTTTTGGATCTCCAAGTCAGGGCCCCAGAGGTTTTTTGGGGCCCAGGGCAAAATCTGAAAGTGACCCCTGACACCCTTCCAAAAATGACCATGGAGATGAGGGAGTTTCAGAAGAGTACTACCGAAACCTTTCAGTCTGATTTGGGAGGACAAAAGACAAATCACATTGTGTTTATCTTTCTTGGGTTTTTTTGAAGCAGATGCATTTATGATTCTGTCATAATTTAGGCTCCTTACAAGATTGTGCTCTGTTGACAGCCTCACTCAGGACTCTTGTAGATTGGAGGTAGCTTTTTATCAGTGCTAACTGGCTAAAGGAGCACTGACTGCTCTCCTTCAGAAACCGAAATCAGCATGGTCTGACATAGCTGTGGAAAACCATTGGGCAGCCCTTTCTCATAAAACTTGTTTAACAACTTCATTGAAGTTATTTTTCCAAGCAGTGTCTCTCTCAGCTAGTTTAAAAGGTGAGATTCTGCAATAAAAAAGCCTCTTCTATGAATCCCTTGGGGAGCATTTGGATAATTCCCGAGCTTTGGTGGTGCTGGAATTGGCATCAGTTGGAGTCAGGTTCCAACGTTGTTGATTCTTTTCTCAGCTACTTCAAATTTTGTAATTTTGCAGATAAGTGCATGTAGAGGAGCATTAAAAGATGAACCTTGAACTTGCTTTCCTGGTTTTCATGGTGGTGCGTGCTGGGCTTGTCTTCATCATGGAGTGTTTTCCTCTTTCAGCCTCTTTTCTTTTGGAAATCTTGTTTGAGGCCCAGGTCATTGCCACAAGTTTGGATTCCTTGAGAATCAGAGGCTAGGATTCTCAAGGGTACTCCAGTTCACTTAGCTGTGATGGCGCCACCTTGGTTCTTCATCAGGTGTAAACTCAGAGGCTCGAAGTAAACAGCTGATGTTGTCTGCGGCTGGGAAGGTTTGAAACCAGAAAATGGCCAGGAAAACAAATGTGAAAGATTTTAACCATTGAGACAAACATTCCACTTGGTTGCATACGTTGAGTTCTTCCTTCCGTTTCACCAGAGCCTGGTGAATTTCCCTGGGTCTCTTCACTAGCACTTTCATTGCTTCACCTCTTGGCCTCCCTGAGTGTGGGATAGACCATGCAGTGAAACGTGCAGCGTCCTGTAGGATTGTCCATTGGACAAGACTGGAATTGAACAAATCCATGGCCAGACTGGTCAGGGAGGCAAGCTGTTTTGCACTTTGGCTTATTTCTAGTGAATTAGAACCCCCTTTCATCATCTTCCCTGCACCTGAGTGAGTTATATGGCAAGCTGGAGCCCACCGGCTAAAGAAAAGTCAAGAGGAGGTTTATGTAAGCTGGAGCTGTGGCAGCGCTGCCCTTTAGTGAGCTCGCTACTAAGTAAAGGGTCCTGCTAGCCCAGGCCTATGCCAGTTTCACACACAGGCTGTGCAGAAAGCACACATGGGGCGGGGGGGTCTGTGACAGAATTCTCCATTTCCCTAGTTTTTGCATTTTATTGCCTCTTGAATTCATGCGTGTGCAGGGGCTGTGAGTGCCATTTAAAGGGGGCGGGGCTTTGTCCTGCCCCTGGCCATGACACTCCCCCCGACCTTCTTTGCCACCCCCCTCCCAGCAGCCCGACCCCCTGGTCAATGAGCCCCACCCCTGCCCAAGAGCCTCCGAACTCAAGGGGACCCCCCACCAGCCTGTCTGCTCCCAGGAACTCCTGTCCAGCTTCCTTGCCTGACCCCTCCCTGCCGACCTCACTCACCCTCAGGGGACACGTCCGTCTGCTTCCAGCCCAGTCCCTGGTTTCCTGGCCGGTGAAGGCCCAGTGCACTGCACACAGGGGTTACACTCACCAGAGTGCTGCTGCTACTGCCTGTGCCAGGTCGCACCACCACTGGCTCAGACTTGGCCGGGCCCTGGCCTGGGTGGTCCCTCTGGCTCCACAGCCTGAGATGCACATGGTTGGATTGTGTCCATGGACATACATCAACCAATAATTGTGTTGTGCCGGGGCAGGGAGGTCTTGTCAAAGGGGGGGACCCAGAGCAAATTGCCCCTTTTCCCTCCCCCCACAACCACTCTGTTAGTGTTCCTCAGTATCTCCCTGCAGCTTGCCTTTAGATTGCTGGCTTATGCTTATGTGGGCCCATCACCATAGTATCTGGGTGCCTAGGTCTATTCCTTAGCCTGGAGCCACACCGCCTGTCAGTCTGCTCCCTCCTAGAATCATAGAATATCAAGCTTGGAAGGGACCTCAGGAGGTCACCTAGTCCAACTCCTTGCTCAAAGCAGGACCAATCCCCAACTCAATCATCCCAGCCAGGGCTTTGTCAAGCCTGACCTTAAAAACCTCTAAGGAAGGAGATTCTACCACCTCCCTTCACAACCCTCCTAGTGAGAAAGTTTTTCCCAATATCCAACCTAAACATTCCCCACTGCAACTTGAGACCTTTACTCCTTATTCTGTCATCAGGTACCACCGAGAACAGTCTAGATCCATCCTCTTTAGAACCCCCTTTCAGGTAATTGAAAGCAGCTATCAAATCTCCCCTTTTTCTTCACTTCTGCAGACTAAACAATCCCAGTTCCCGCAGCCTCTCCTCATAAGTCATGTGCTCCAGCCCCTTAATCTTTTTGTTGCCTTCCTCTGGACTCATTCCAATTTTTCTACATCCTTCTTGTAGTGTGGGGCCCCAAAACTGGACACAGTACTCCAGATGAGGCCTCACCAATGTCAAACAGAGGGGAATGATCACGCCCCTCGATCTGCTGTCAATGCCGCTACTTATACAACCCAAAATGCTAGTGGAGGGTGGGCTGCATTGTCCTGAGCTGCAGTGTGAACAGAGCCCTCTCAGGTCCCAGGCTGAGGTTCCCAGGCTTGTCTCACTTGAAAACTATCCTGTGCCTTCCCCGTCATTCCCCTGAGAGCATGGGCTGCGGTGGAGCTGGCTAGCCACATGGGTTTGCTGGGTGGGCCACTTTGTCCTCACTGCTTTTTGTGGAGGGGGCAGGAGGCACGGAAGGGACCACTTGACGGTACTGACGGTCACGGCCTGGGGGTGCAAAGTGCTGTGTGGCCCCAGAGAGGAAGGGAGCCCTGAGCCCAGGCAGCAAACTGTCAAAAGGTGCCGGGGGGTGTGGGGTGTGCAGCGTCCATGCAAAGAGACAGCGTTATGGATGGGCCCATGGATACAGAGACAGATCGCTGCTCCCCTGCCCCAATATGGACCTTACTTCATGAGGAAATCAAAGCACAAAACAACTAGTCCAACCAGGAGATGCCCTCAGATAGATTAGGTCCAGGCATGGGGGCCATTGGCCTCTCCTGCCCCTCCCTAGTATTTTGTGGCAGTTCCTCTGCGGGGTGGCATGGGGTCTGCTGGGCTGCAGACAGAGACCTCATAGACTCTCCTGCCCCGAGAGGCTATGGGAGGGCTTAGTACTCCCAGACTGTGTGCTTCAGCCAGGCCCCTGAGTCCAACCTCGCCAGCATTTGGGGGCTAGTAGAAGTGTCTGACAAGGCCTCCGTTCCCCTATCTCACTGTCTCCCCACCCTGGGCGGACTGGGCTCCCCCTTCCCCTTTGCAGCCCAGCAGCCTGTAACCCCAGCATGCTGCTGTGGCAAAATTGAGTTTTCTGTAATGTAATTGCTGCAGTGATTCAGTTCCTGTAGCATTTAGTGCAAATTGTGTTCTTCCCGAGCAGCGCACAGGTCAGCTCTGACAATGATGACTCCAAGTCAGAGTCCCTGGCACCGGCTGCACAGAAAAGGTGCAATTGGTTCCCCGGCAGAGCTTCAGCCAGAGATACAGCTTCTTTGATCAAGTGTGAAATTCATTTCCTGGCTGTATGGAATACAATTCCAGTGCCGTGCTGCTCCCTCCACAGGGACAGGGCCGCGGGAGGGGGTCTCTGCTTCGTTTTGTCCACAGGGGCTAAGGGCAGGAAGAGGAGGTGACTGGAGGAGAGGAGGAAAGATGAAATGTTGGGGGGACCAGGGAGAGCTGCATGAAGTTACCCACGCCAGCATTCACAGTGCGCATTTGCTCAGCATCTTGCAGATTCCCTGATCAGCCTGAGTCTTGCACAGAGTCCAAACCCTCCATTCACACGAATCACTGGCAGCCCCAGATCTGGGCTTCCCCGTGCACCATGTCCCACACAGCCACCCCAAGTGGAGGGATGGGGCTAGCGGGGTTTTGGGGTGTTTCTGTTCTGGACTCGGGGCAGGGGCGGAAAGGGGAGAAAGAGAAATATGGGTAAAAATAAACATTGCACATCACCTGTACGGTTAACCACCCCGCTACCCCACATCTACAGCCATGTGCACACACAGACGAGTACACAGACACAGATGTACACACCCACGTAGATGTGTGTATACATACGCACACACCCAGACACATGCACACACATAAACTCATTATTTAATGACCAGGGTGGGGGGTATGTTTCCTTTTGCTAGTTTCAACAAGCTACATTCTAATCCCGATTCCACCAGAGTCAATCCAGAGTCAAGCTATTGAAGCCCATAGAGTTAGTCCTGATTTACAACAAGGGAACACAGCTCAGATGCTAGCTAGCTAACGAGTGTTGGGATTTCCTTTAAGCATGTGGAGCTGACAGTGGTGCTGCCTGATGTCCATGGGGCACCGGTGGGTGCTAGCGAGGGACAGCCTGCAGGGAGCGGCGGAGTCCCACCAGCCAAGGATCTGGCCCCAGGACTAACCTGGGCAGTGTAGGCTGCACCGAGTATGATAAGTGAGTTCCCGAGTGCTGCTCGGGGTCGTGTAGGTCAGCACTCCCTGTGGCAGCACCCACTGGGAAGGAGGAGCTGGTGGAGGACGGGACCAGTCAGGATTCAAACCGTAGCCTGGACCTGGGAACAGGCTGTGTCAGGAGCTGGGCCAGCCCTGCCTGGCCCCCTGAGGCAACGACGCCCATCGGGGCTTTACGAGCTCTTTGTCGCCAGCCCCAGCTTGCAGGCCACATCCCTGCGCTGCGTGTGCTGCGATGGGCCGTGGGACTCTTCAGGGCGGGTGCCCTGCTGCTGCCAGGCCCTGGCAGTGGGTGCCAGCCTGCTGCTCCTCATTAGTGGGCTCCACCTCCCGCTTCTCCCTCACAGCCTTTGTGTGAGGTTTGAGCCCAGTTAGAGCCGGCACAGCTTGGCTCTGGGGCTGGGAAACATGGGCTTTGCTGGGCTGGGCGCAGAAGCCTCGTGGATGCTCCTACTCTCAGACCTGGTCGCTCCCCAGTGAGGAGGGGACTGTTCCTGGAGAAGCTTCTCCAGGCCTTGAAGGAGGCGAGACGATGGGGAAGAAGAGGGAAGGAGAGATGTCACAGGGAAAGAAGGGAATGCAGGGTGGGGGCTTATGAGCGGGGGGAAGAGGAGAGAAAAGGGACTCAGCAGACAGGACCGGTAAAGAGAAAATGCAGACACAATAGATAAGGGGAAAGAAATTGGTGCGAGGTGGTTCCCTCTGTGCCCTGTCCACAGGCCAGGGGAGTTTTACTGACCTGTGCCGGACACCTGGGTTTTCAGTTCATGCTGGTGTCCCTGGGTGTTGGCCAAGATGACAGTCACCACCCCACTGCCCCAATTAACCATGCAAGCCGCCTGGGATGTATGCGTTCCCCAGGACAGCCCATGTCGCCCCCTGCTGTGAGGATCGTGCAGGCCGTCGCCACAGAGCAGGAGTGAAAAGGGCTCCCGGAGCAGTGCTAGGAGCTGCAACAAGGAGCTGTCAGGCCATAGGGTCAGGTGGGAAGGATCCGAGGGGGCTGATCTGGGGAAAGCAACGCGGCACCGGAGCTTGGCGGGACGGAGATGTTCTGTTTTGAGAAACTCTGCGTGGTCCATTGGGATCCCAAGTGGTTCTTGTCTCTCCCACATCGCTCAGCTCAGACACAAACCAATTTGGAAATGAAAGGTGCTTTGAAGAGAAGAAGTGAAATTTTTTCAGTATCGAGGGTTTTCCATGGGACATTTGGATTTTGACAAAATGGCATTTTCCCACCGGAAATTTCTGACCCACTTTCCTAAGCTTTGTGGCTGCTCTTTTTCTGGGGAGCATTTACTGTCCAGCCATGACTGGCCTCCTGCTCTGCATAAACCCAGGTAGATCTACATAGTCATTCCCCGCATGGCCTCTGTCCCGCCAGCAATGGAGATGTGGCCAGCATATAGATGGGACAAGTTTAGCTCCAGGTACTCAAAGATATTTAGGCCCCTAACTCAACTGATGTCAATGAGGATCTAGGCCTAAGAGTTTGTCAGAAGGCAGCATGGCAGGGGTGAAACAGGACATCTGGGTTCTCTTCCTGACTCAGTCCCTGTCTCCACATGTGGTCGTCCCCACTCTGTGCCTCAGTTTCCCCATCTCATAATGCTTCTGTGTCTCTGAAGGGGTTTGAGGTCCTCATTAGAAATAGGCTACAGACGCACTGGGTGGCAGTGAGCCAGTCAGCCCTTCTGTACCGGGCTGTGCCCTCATGTCTCTCCACTCACTGGGCCACATCTGTCCCGGGGTAGTGCCATTAGCTTTCCTAGAGTTACAGCAGAGCTGTTTGTCCAGCTGTGTTCATGCGCTGGGGGCCTGAGTGCTTGCAGAATTCACAGGCGGCTACCTCTAAAGACCATCAGTGACTTGAGACACACCTCACACTCCTTCTCCTTCAGTAAGTGTCTTTGGAGCTTGACGGCCCGGAAGTCTTGGGTTTGGTTACAAAACGGGTCCAGCACGGGCACTGGCAGAGCCAGATCTCTTCCATGGCTTGCTGCCTCCACCCCAGTCCCACAAGATGGCCTGTCAGCCTGAGAGGGGAGTCGGGTCTACTCAGTCCTTGGCACTTCTGCTGAGGCTGCCAGGGGGAGGGGCTGACCAGCCCCAGGTGGGGGGAGGTATTGTCTTGGGTGTAACTGACCAACTGAGACCCTCAGAGCGTTTCATATGGGCCACCCAACGGGCATGGGCTGGGGGAATGGGGTTTACAAACCCCATCCTGAGCACAGGCAGAAGGGAGAGTCTCCCCCGCATACAGGCCGAGCACACCCAGCTGCTGGAGCTGCCCATCATGGAGGCATGCACCGCAGTTGGGACCAATAAGGAAAACAAGCCCAGCTAGAAAGAAGGCAAATGGCAAGAGCTGGGGAAGGTGAAAGGCCTGGCAGAGGTTGGCAGTATGGGCCATGGTACCTGCTCTGCAGGAATCTGACAGCCTGGTAAGGGAAGAGGGCAGAGGGAAGAGGAGTTTAAGGGCTGGCTCATTTTAGGTTAAGTTGATGGCCTGGGCTTATTTGAGATGAATAGAGGGCCAGTCATTAGGAGAAAGCTGGGAACTCTGGAGAGACTGCCCCAAGAGTAGCCAGCAGACAGTAATTAGGTCAGCCCCAGCCTGGGATGGATTTGAACTCATGCCATGGAGGAATGAGATGCCATAACCCATCACCAGATCCCAGACAAAAAAGAAAAAGAAAAACAAAAGAAATGGGCTGGGCCATTTTGCCTGCTGGCCACCCGCTCCGGCCACCCGCTCCAGCCTCCCTAGAGCAGCATTAGGCAATGGTCCAAATCCATAACCTGCCAGTTTCCCAGGGAGCTTTTCTCCTGCAGACACTTGTCCATTCAGCTCACTCAAACCTAAGGCAGGAGGATTTGGAACAATAGTGCTGCTCTTTCCCCCACAGGGCACCTTTCATAAGCACTTCACGCACCATTGAAAAGCAGCCTCTGCTGTGGGCAGCATTATCAGCACCCAACGGTTTATGAGACGCAGAGAAGAATCCCACATCCTGGGGGATCTGCAGAGGGAATTTAAGGAGGCAGAATGCTACAAACCAGACTGGAATCTGGAGATGAGGGCCTGCCTTGTATAATTGGGGCCATGGGCTCTTTAAGAACTACTGGCTAAACTGGGGAACTCACTGCCACAGGAAGTTTTTGAGTCCAAGAATTTAGCAAAATTCAAAAAGTATTTGGCCATGTATAGGGCTTAAGCTGATCTCCAACTGTGAGCGAGCAGGATGGTCTATGGGAGGGACTGCAGGGTTCTTGCATCTTACTGGGAAGCACCTGCTGCTAGGCAGTGGTTGGAGACAGGATACTGGCTGGACTTTGGTCTGACTGAATCTGGCAATTCCCATGGCGTTCAGAACCTCCTGTAAAATGGGCCCTCCAGCTGCTCAGTGCCTCCTCCCGCTCTCTTGGGGTATCGCATCAGTCCTGACTGAGATGGAAGAGCACCATCTTCTGTCCATTTGTGGCATCTTCAGTTAGCCTTGGCGGCCCCCATCCCAGCACTGACTCGTGTATTGGACGATCTGCCGAGATTCCACCCCATGGTGGTGATGCTTCCTTTCTGGCAGGGCATCTCCCACCTGTAGAAAACCCCTGCCCTGGTTGGGTAGCTAGGTGGCTCCTCGCAAAGTGCTGAACAATGGAGCCCATCTGGGAAAATGCTAGTGCGAATCTTTGAGGAGCGTGTTGCAAACAAGCTCCAGTGATCACCCGGGCTGCTGAGCTCTGGATGTATTAAATAAAATAGATTTTCATTATGTAAGTGGCAAGAAAACTGCCAGAGACCCCAGTGTAGTAATTACAATGTCTTTTATTAGGCACGTGGAAAAAAGATGAAGATTGTATAGCCCTGGAGACCTCCTGCGAGTTCTTTGAGGTCTGAAAATCTCCTGTGTTTTTGTCTTCTTGTTTAGACTAATAGGAAATGTCATGATTGCATTCCCCATGCTACAGTTCATTGTACGAGTCTGTGCGAATCTGGAATCCGATAGAAAAGTGGCTTGTGAAATTGGTCAGGAGGGAAGGAATCCAGAACCACCGCTTGCCTTGGAGATGGTTCAGGGGAGAAGGGAAGTGTGTAAGTGTGTGTGTGCGCGCGCACGTGTGTAAACCTGATGAGGTGTGTGTCTGTTATCATTATTGCAGTTGTGGCCTAGGAACCTCAGTCATGGACCAGGCATAGGCACTGTACAGACAAGGAACAAAAAGGCAGCTCCATCCCTCAAGAACGACAATATCCATTGTAAGTATAAGACAAGAGACAGCAGGTAGAGACAGACAGACAGATGGGGGAGCACAAGGAACCAATGAGACAACATTGTGTCTATCTGGGTGTGGTTTTGTGTATTTACAGGTATGTGTGAGTCTCTTTTTGTTGTTATTATTAACTGTTGAATTGCAGTAGTGCTTAAAGGCCAAGCAAGACAAGCTCTCATTGTGCAAGGTGCTGTACAAACACAATTCCCCTCAGATGCATTCCGTATGTTCACCTGCCCTCCCCTCCCATGAGAGCCATGTGGTCGGGAGATGGGTTCTAACATCAAGCATGGAGGACCTTCATCTGTCTAATTGCCAGGGCTATCTCCTTACCCCTTCAGATGACTGTACTCAGTGTATTTTGGACCCATTACAATAACACTATGTAAAGTCTCTTGGAAATCACTGGGACCTGTGCACATGGTCTCCATGATGCAGAGCTGTCCTACCCACGACACAGGGGAGATCCAGGAGAGCATCATTTTCCTCTAGCACCGAACAAGGAACTTGGGAGACAGGGTTACCCCTAAAGCTATTCTGTCTCGCTCCCTGCCTCTCTGCAGAGCTTCTGCATAGCACCTGCCCCAGCCCCCTGGCTTCCTGCTCCCATTTTAAAGGCGCAGGACATGTGCTTACATAAGGGAAGGAGCTGATTTGGTGGAACATGGGCAGTAGCTTTTGTTGCTAGACAGGCTGGGCCAGATCCTTAGCTGGTGTAAATCAGCAAACGAGGATAGTATGGAAGAATGCAAACCACCTTGCAGCAGCCTCCTTTTCACATCTGGGTTGTGATCTCAGATTTAAGCAGGGTTGGACCAGCTGGACTTAATGGGAAACCCCTAAGGAACTTATAGATGCTGTGCATGATTCACCAAGAGGCATTCTCCCTGCTGAGTCAGGGCTGACTCAGTGTCCCCACCTCTTGTGAGGGGGAGTGGTGTGACCTCTGGGGTTGCTTCTGAAGACAGGCATGTAATCGGGGTGCATAATTCCCCGATATCTTGCATTTTGTAGTGTCCTTCACACGAGTGTAACCCTACACCCACTCTATACGCACTTTGCATGGGTGCAAAGGAACACCCAAGGAGTGAGAGAATAGAAAATCAGTCCTAAGGGGAAGGTGGGATGGGGGGCGGGGAGAGAGAGAGAGAGAGAGAGAGAGAGAGAGAGCGCAAAGATGGTAAACCTAATGTTCTGGCTAAATCTGACCCTGGGTCTTTCTACTCTATCCAGTGAAATTCCCTCTGATGCCTCAATTTGATACGGGATTCGTGTCCACCTCCTACCTTCGAATGCAGGTCTAGCATTGCTGGGTGCTGTCAGAGAGCTGCCGTGCTCTGTTCCAGAAATGGGTGCCGTGAGCAGCGTAAGCCATAGGGCCACATCGGCAGCTGTCCATTCCCTCCCTTAACTATCTGTGGTCTTGGAGCAAACGCACATGAATCGCTACGAAGGACGGGTGAAATCCCGGCCCTAGTGAAGTCAATGGCAAAACTCCCACTGGGGGGAATGGGCTGGAATGACGCCCCTGCTGCTCAGAGGTTTCTATATACCGAAGCTACAGTGGAGTAGGAGCAGCAGCAATGCCTCTCACCCTGCCCCATCACGATACTTCAAGGGACCAGCCCAGAAAACCGGAGGGGAGTTAACACTGCACAGCTCACTCTGCTCTGGACCTCTCTGCTGGGACTGACAAGGAGGCCAGTGAAGACCTCCCTAATGCAGATTATAGTGGCACTGGGAAGGTCTTGTGGTCTTTTCAAATACCTCCAAACAAGACAAAGAGGCTGGCGGTGTTGCCCCTCCCATCTGGGCCATTGTCTCCCATGATCTTGTTCTTGCTGGCCACAGAAGTGCCCATTTGACCCTCCTGGCGGGGTCTGAAGATTGGCCTTCAGATGCCTGGTGTTCCTCAGGCTACCGCGCTGCTCTCCAGGCCTTTCAGCTCCGCTCCTCTCTCTGAAGCCCAGGGCCACTGGTCTGGGCTGCAGAGGATGCTGAGGGGTGGGGTCAGCTCTCACACTCATGACTGGATAGTTTGTGCAGAGGGAGCATGGGGTGGAGGAGGGGTTAAACATTCCCCTGTGGAACATCCGGTAGATGAACAGCCACATGTCTGGAGGCCCCTGCCACCAGAGCAAGAAGCTTACACAGCTTTGACCTTTCTGGGTCTGACCTCGGAGCATTCAGCATCCCCTTCCACACCGTGTGTTTTCCACGGCGCGTCTGCCCAGGCGGGGCTCGTGGGGAAGCCAGAGGGCCCTGCACCCCAGCTCCACAGTCAGACGTGACTCTCAGCCAGCTGGTAAAACAGACGGTTTATTAGTCGACAGGAACACAGTGCAGGGCAGACCTTGTTAGCCCAGAAATCAGTGACTCTCAGCCAAGTCCATTTTGGGAGTCCTGAGCCAGATGCTCTGGACTTACCTTCTTCCAGTCCCCCCACACAGACTGCCAGCTTCCAGCGACCCACCTCCAACAACCCCTTTGTTGTTCCTTCACCTTCTCTTTGTCTCATTTCCGCGGCAAAAGGTGTCACTTGGTCACATCCCCCCTGCTGGATCTCAAGTTACATAGGTGCAAACAGCTGGGCAGCCTCACCTGCCCTGAGGACATCAGCAAAAATCACACACCCAATTCCCACCATCAAAGTATTGGTGCAGTACACAAGGAAACTAAGGAACACACAGTATTAGTATAGGGCGGTAAGACTCACATGCAACATATCAAGATGAATAAAACCCCACTTGGGCACAGGGGGATAAATGTGGCTCCTCCCATCCCAGCCCTCGCACCCTCCCAGCTTGGGAAGACTTGGCCCAGCCAATGGAGCTTCACATTGCTGCCAAGAGAAGGACTGGCTAGGCCGGAGCTGGGAAATATGGGCATCTCCTCCAGTGCCCATGGTGTATTGAGTGGCAGAGGTTAAGGGCTGGGAATTATGCAAATAGGATCTCACGCCCACTGTGTTTGCCCACCACTGAATGGGGGGGTGGGGCAGGGCTGAGCTCTGACATCTCATTTTGTAGGCTGAGGGCACTTCCCCTCCACTCTCTTAGAAATCCAATCTCTCACCCCATCATCCTCCACTCAGGGCAGTGTGAACTCAGGGGGAAGTGTGATCTGAGATCCCAGCTCCTTCTACCCCCACATGCAGAGCCTGGGCTTTAGGCTGTGAGGGCCCTGCCCCTGGGGATGCAGGAGGAACCCAGCTGACCCCAAAGCTCCTTCCCAGGTTGAGAGCTTTTACAGGCCCAGGGAGCTCCCCAGTTACGTTCCCTTTCAACTGGCCTTTCAGTTTCTCCAGGGCAACTGAATGAGACTTCAAAGAGGGTGCTGAAATTCTAAAGTGCCTCCCCACATAGCCGGCTTGCTAGGCCTCTACCCCAGCTTGTTTAATATAATATTTGTCGTAACAGCTCTCATTCTGCTCCCAGCCAGTGTATTGATACGAAAAATAACAGAGGCCCAGATCCACAAAAGTATTTAAGTTTCTAAATTCCATTGAAGTCAATGGAAGATCTAAACTAACCTATCTATCCCCATACACCCCTTCTGTCTAATCTGATACTGGACAGACACCCAAACTTAACACAGCTGATGAGAGAGAATGGGATTTGATTAGACATTTCTGTTGCATACTGGCCCCTTGTACCCCTGGTTGGAGGCAGCTGTTTCTGTCTGGCAGACCCTAAAGTTGTCAGTTCATGAGCAGCAGGAGAGATCCTCCTTCTGCCTGCACAAAGCTTCCCCTTCTGCAGGGGGGCTGGGACAATCTGTATAGGGGGGAGCTGAGAGCCATTGAACCAAACTGTGCCCTGTAGGTGATGGGAACCACTTCTGGCCAAGGGTGGGGCAGCCCCCTTACGGCTGTGCCCTTCTGCTGCCGGCTGTCTGAAGACACCCAGCTGTTCACCAGGGAGGAAAGAGGCTGGCCGCGGGGCTGAGCCCAAGGGGTGCGCGTTGGCCTGGGTGCTGCACCTTGCTCCGGCCCCGCCCCCTGGTGTCTGCTCCTGGGGCCAGCACCCTGGGGCCGTCCCCCTCCCGCCGCCTTGGCATTTACCCTCTGCCCAGCTCCCCCCACTCTCGGTTTGCGGGGCCGCCAGCCCCGATCCTCCGGCCTCTGCCCCGACTCCCCCGCCCAGCTGAGCCGCTCATGCGTCCGCTGCAATAGGGGCTCCCGGCTCCCCCTGTGCTCTCGGAGCGGCTCCGGCGCCCGGGGCCAGCCCCCCGGAGCAGGCTGGTGCAGCCCTGCCCGCCGCGGCCCTGGCACCCCCCAGACCCGCGCACGGGGGAGCGGGGCCGGCACGGGGGCGGGGTCGTCTCCCAGCCCCTGTCCCGCTGCCGGCTGCCCCCGCTGATTGGCTCCCGCTGCCTCATTATGCTAAAGCCTTGCGTCTCGTGGCGGGCTAGCCGGCTGACGTCATCGGGCCGGGGGGCAGGCGCGAGCGGGGCGCGGAGGGGCGCGCAGAGGCGGCTCCGCGCGCGGAGCAGGAGCGCGGCCGGCCGCGGGAGCATGGCCACGGGCAGCGGCGGCGCCGCGCTCAGCACCGCGGACAGCGCCGCCAGGATGAACGGGCTGAGCCCCGGCCCGGCCGGCATCGCCATGAAGGACCACGATGCCATCAAGCTGTTCGTGGGGCAGATCCCCCGCAACCTGGAGGAGGGGGACCTCAAGCCCCTCTTCGAGGAGTTCGGCAAGATCTACGAGCTCACGGTGCTGAAGGACAGGTTCACCGGCATGCACAAAGGTAGGGGCGCCCCCGGGAGCAACAAAGGGCCCGGCTGCTGGGGGAGTGGGGCCAGGCCCCGGCCCCCACCGCCTGCACCATGCACCCAGCCCCCAGAACCCCCCAGATCACCCACCCAGCCCTGCTGCTACTGCCCCAGCTCCCCCACCTGCACGGTGCACCCAGCTCACAAAGCCGGCCAGGCCCAGTGTGTGCAAGGGGGAAAGGATCTGGCCCCCAGCATCCACATCTGCACCTGGAACGCCCCCCACCCCAATCGCCCACCCAGCCCCGCTGCAGCTGCCCCCCGATCGCCGGGCTCTGAGCCACAGGGAGGGTAAAGTTGGGTCAGATGAAGAGCAGGGGGTCTGGTTATACATCCCTCCCTCCCCCGGTCCTTGTGGGGCTGAGGCCCAAGTGTGTGCCATCGGTAACTGCTGGGTTTGCCACATTTGCCAGGAGTGGTCTGGTTCACACATGGATGGGGGCTAGGCAATGGGAGTTGCCTACCTCTCCCTCTTTGTCTAGTGATTTAAATTAGTGCCCAAAAATTGTGTTTGCGTTTAGAAATCAATATTTTTGTGCCCACGGAGGGGGCAGCTTTTCGGGTTGGTTTCTAGCCGGAGAGAAAATCACTTCAAACTAGAGACTAAAACCTCTTTGATCCCTTTAAATAATAATAATGGGGGGTTTGTGGCTGGGCTTGTACTGCAGTTGAGGAACAACATTTTGCAGGGGAAAATGGTGTGTGTCATCGGCTGGCAGCTGGTAACCTCGCTGAATGTTGCAAGGCAGGGGGAAGCAGTCCTGGAAAGGATTACCTGTTGGGTGACTTCTTGCAACTGTTGTGAAAGTAGCAGCATGCAAAAAGCAAAGGGGTAAACCAACTGAGTAGCAGCAGTCGAGCTAGGAGAGGGAAACAGACTCAGTTTGCCTCTAGGTTAATGCTCTGATTTGTAATACAATAAGTGTTCCCCATCCATCCCAGCTAGGTCCTTAACAAATAATCTGGCTTTTATTTTTAAAAGGAATAAAGAAGTAAAGCACTCCCTCTTGATTTGGAAAAACAGAGGATCCAAATCTGACTCTGCTTGATAA
Organism: Dermatemys mawii; assembly: GCA_007922305.1. NCBI lineage: Eukaryota > Metazoa > Chordata > Testudines > Dermatemydidae > Dermatemys > Dermatemys mawii. The sequence continues at coordinate 36,442,320 of ML677366.1, read as the reverse complement.
CAGCTTCCCTACTTGTGTTTCAAAATCTCGGCTTACCATTAAATGTGTCATGGAATATTCTCTGCTCATCAGAGGGATTCTTTTCAAGGGAGTGGGGTAATGAAATCTGGTAAATTTTAGAACAACCTGGCCAGGTGGGAGCTTAGATCATTGACCTCCATCCCCAAAACTGCTGGTCCCCAAACATCTACAATAACAAAATCACCCCATGCCTTTGCAACTTTTCCTCAGATGGCTGTTTTGAAAAGCTCCCCTGCTAAATACAAACCAGAGGCCTTGTAATCCTGATTGCTTTCTCCTTTGCAGAATTAGGAATTAACATCCTGTAGCGTGTGTGAGTGCATTACTCCTTGATTTCCAATATTTCCCAGGTAGGATTCCTGACATGAGAGGTTTAGATAACACTCAGCCCCAGTTCAAGTGGAGGCACTAGATGACTGGAACAGAGCGGGAAGCACAGAACTGGTACATGGGAGGCTATGTCTCTCCCAGATGGAAAGAACAGAATGGTTTCCAAGACATAAAATGAGACTTCAGGATGCAGGTAGCAAGAGGTATTCTCTGGAGTGTCTAGGAAGCCAAAATGAAACTTGGTCTTTAACATGATAGAGAGATGATTGTTCCACAGCTGGCAACGGTTTGGCCATTTTAACTCTCTAGTTCTCAAGTCTGTTACTGAGCATCCCACATTTCTCTGTGTGCTTTCCTAGGTCTGGTTTACACATCTAATGCTAACAAGGCGGGGCAGTTGACATTTCAATACACAAAGTGAATACATCTTGCTTTCTTCCTTGTTTTATCTATCTATCTATCTATCTATCTATCTATCTATCTATTTGTCTATCTTCTGGAAAACCCTTCCCCACTCCACAAATATAATCAGACATGTGCAACTTTAAATATCATCCTGAAAAATGCCATTTAATTTGAGACAATTAATTAAAATGTCATCCCTCTTTACTTTTTAAACTTTGGAGTGGAGCTAGCCCATGTGTGTGCACTCAAAACTTCTACCAGACATTTCAGGATGATTAGATAGATAGATAGATAGATTAGATTCCTGCAACCCCCATCCCCACCCTGAGGAGAATGCTGAGTTGTTTTGAAATGATAAATATTGTAAATACATATAGCTGATAGGAAAGGAACATAAATGGCTAGTCACTAAACAGCTTTAGTTGGATATTTTCAATTTTACATCAGCAACTTTTCTAGAATGCCAAAAGATCATGTGCACGCACACAAATTATCTTCCCGCTTTACACATGAGAGTAAATACATTACATGTAAAGGAAGTTTAAAGATTGTTAAATGAACAGAACAAATTGGCTGCCCCCAATCGCTGTTGTCTATCCCACTGCAGGCTGATTGCAACACTCCTTGTATTGCTCCACTCCTGAATTCATTCTATATGAAGGCAAGTTGATTGCACTTATTAAGAGTTATTAATACTTAATCATCTGGCAGATTTAATTGTACCAATATTAAAAATGCATCAATGTCAATTTCATTCATTAAATATTTACTTTTTTTGAAGGGAAACTGTTTTGCTGCTGTTTTAATATCACTTTAAGAAGCTTTGAATATGACCTAATAAAATAATTGGAAGGGAAAGATGGGTGATTATTACAACGTTCAGGGAGCCTGGCAAAATTCTTCTTTCCTGTTTGCTTTGGCTAATTCTTTTTGTGAAATCCTACCGAAATATCATTCATTCATTTAATCAGCATAATAAAGACAGGGTAAATAGTTTTGTGCCTGAGCTGGGCAAATTGTACTGATAATTTTGCCAGTCAGAGATATAAACAGCACAGGTTAGATTGTGCAACCCTTATACATAACAACGAGCATTTACTCACATGACTGTGGCAGAGTTACTCATGTGCGTAAGAGCTCACCAGATTGAGAAATCTTACGCTAATTGCATTTTTGATTCACAAACTAAAGCATATGATATTGAAAGGGCCAGAAACCCGTTTCCTTTCTCACAATGAGTAACACCTCTCCCTAGGAATAACCCCTTTACAATCAATAGCAATTACTGAGGAAAATGCTACTAAGAGGATCAGAATCAGGACCAGAGAGATCAGATCGAAAGATGTCAAAATTCAGCCTTGTAATTTAGTCCTGAAAATAAAATAATACATTTGCAGTGTAGCAGAAGGTGGCTTCATTCTCTAATCTCTCTCTCTCTCTCTCTCTCTCTCTCTCTCTCTCTCTCTCTCTCTATCTACAGAGTGTTTTCTTAGCACTCGGCACTGGTAGGAGTTCAACTGGACTAGGCTTGATCCATAAAGACAAGATTTCTGCTTGCACCCCTTTCCCCTCTTAAATCTAAAATACCCATTGAACCTTTCCTGGAATAGTTTTGCAAACCCTTCCTCTGAAGCTGTCCATCATCCCCAAGGATTTCCCATCACAATAACCCCCTGAAAGAAAAATCAGGGGCACAAATGATGGCTTATAAACAGCAAAGTCCTCTGAATTCCCCAGAATTGCTATCCCTTCATTTTTGCTTTCTTTCATTTTCCCCCTCTTCTTACTTTTCCCTTCTGTACCCCCTTCACTCTTGATCTGGCATCTGCCTCACCTCTCCTCAATCCCTCCTTCATTGACAATTTTCCATAGAGTGTCACTGGTGAGATTTGGGCTCTTCCTTCAGTCTCCCTCGGGATTTGTTTGGTGACCAAATTGAAATGTGCTATTGAAATTTATCCCCTGGGCCCAGATTTGGTGACAGAGCAGACGGAGGCTGGAGAAAGTGAATCAAAATGTCTAAAGAAAGAAGAAAAAGAGCTGTGCAGAGAAGGAAATAACTGGCAGCACCAGTTTTGCTCCTTTCAGCATGAAGACACACAGAGCCAGGGAGACCACACACACACACACACACACACACATACACACGCGATCTGCACCAATATAGATTTCGCTTTTTTCCTATGTACTATAGTAACTAATACCAACAACATCTGAGCCCCTCTATTGGTACATAGTGCCTTTTGCAGGGAAGAATTGGTGCACGGTGCTTTACAGACTGCTTCTGGGAATGTGAACCCCAGGGTGCATTACAGACTGCCTTTGGGGACACGGAGAGGTGTTTATTTCTTTGCTTTTGCCCACCACTGAAATGCAGCTGCCTCTGGGGAGCATTGCAGGGCAAGTTTACTGGTGCCAGGCACAACAGCTCAGGACAGGGAGGCAGTGGGACCAAGGTACTCAGTTTTGCAGGGGAGATTTAGGGAGGCAGAATATAAATGCCAGAGTTGGGTGTAAGAGTATAAAGACAACAGCTAAGTGTCTGTATAATGTGGGTGTAGACAGACTTTGGTGTGGGGGAGAGGGAGATTTGTCCTAATACACTATGTGCACAGGGTATAACTTCACTGGTTAACACCAGCTGCCCTCCCTTAGCAGCCAGGAGAGCTCTGCTAGAACCTGCACTGAGCTGGGTTAGCAGATGTGGTGCTTAAAATCCCAGTGCCTGGACCCCTGTCTGGACTGAGGGTCCCACCAGAGGATCCAATGTGGCAGAAGAGCCAACTCTGGGCACGTTCAGTGAATAGACGCTGCTGTAGACAGAGTCAAAATTCATGCTCCTGATCAGAGACCGCTGGGAAAACGCTGTCTTTCTTGAGAGGCCTAGTCCAAAGCCCATTGACCTTTGTGGGGCTTACTGGTCTCTGATGACAAACTTTAGCCCATGCAAAGCTCCCTCTTCCCAATCCCTTGTTGTTAGTGGCACATCAGTAACCAGACAGCAAGTGTGAAAAATCGGGATGGGGGTGAGGGGTAATAGGAGCCTATATAAGAAAAAGAGCCAAAAATCAGGACTGTCCCTATAAAATCAGGACATCTGGTCACCTAGTCAGAGCCCCTCCTTGCAGGATTAGCATGCCCATTGCAAACCAAGCAGGGGCCTGGCCCCTGAAATGCCTTTGTGCTCATCTGAGGAGCTGAGGGGACATGGCCAAGATGGGCTGTGTTCTCCTGAGATGCGGGGTGACCCTGTCCTACAAGGGCACCCCAGCCTGGCTCCTCAGCAGAGCCCTTCGCCTGATGCATGGAGAGCTCCCTCAGTAGAGCACTTTTGGAGTCAGGTAAAGATTATGCTGCAAAGGGCCTTGGATTGCCAGCCATGGGGGTATGTTTGTTCGTAGAACAGGGACTCCATGGGTGACTGTAGGGTAAGCCTCCTCCCAGATTGCTCCCCCAGGGGGCCCGCATTGCTTCAGTGAGAGCGGAGCTCGCTCTCCACATCACAGTCACGCCTTGGTGATTCTCAGCCAGGGGGCCAGCTGGCGCCAGCTCTCATGAGACCTCCAGGACCTGGCCCGAGACCCGTCAGCTCAGCTCACGCTGAGGCCGTCAGCCGGCCGGCCATCGTGGTCTGGACCTTGGGTTGCTACGGTGTCACGTCCATTGCCAGGCAGAACAGCCGTTGCTGGTCTTTGTTAGTGGCCTGCTGGGAGAGAAAGAAAGGGAGAGGCAAGGCTGCAGGAAGATGAGAAATAGCCGGAGCACCAGAGTCTAGCTGCCTGCAGCTTTCTCAGCCCCATGGGCCAGGCAGAGGGGCAGAGATGGGCTGGCTGCCCTCTTGGCTTGTGGAGGTAGGGAACCTTTCTCCTTCCACTAGCTTGGCTTGCTGAGGGAGAAGAGGTTACAGTGATATGGTGTCCCGGGTTACCAGCTCCCTGGAGAGCCAGGGAGAAGGCCTGTGTGGCATGCAGCACTTCCTGGGGGATGCCGTGTGAGCCACTGATGACAAAGCTCCAGTGGCATGGGTGTAATGCAGAGCAATATCCGCCCATCCACCCACCGCAGGAAGGAGTGCATGGACATTAGACTCCAGAGTAGCTGCAGCACCCATGCTAGCTGAGAGAGGTATGTGCCACCAGTGTACTTAGAGGTACAGACAATACGGACTGCCCACGCTGGATCAGCCTCTCTGCTTCCTTAGTAGAGAAGATCCAGATCTAGGGGGATCAGCCCTGGGGAGCCACCTGTGGGGAGTAACCCTGGAGGTCCCCTGTGGGGAGCAGTGCCAGTTTGGTGGCATCTTCCCACCTTCCTCCAACCCAGTAGAAGTTTCTCTGGAAGGTGGAGGCTCCCCTGGATACTGGGATCAGGGCTGGGCTGGCAGTATGGGGTAGGGAGCAGCCTCTTAGCAGCTTTGTTGCTGCCCCCGAGGATCTCTGAGCTGGAGCTAATGCTGCATCAAGCTGCATGGACCCCCGCTGGGCCTCTCTGTAGCTGCTACATTAGCTGTGCTAATGAGGGGTGGTGAGCACAGCAGCTATGCACTGCACACTGGGGACCCCCCAAGATCCACAGGATGCTGAGCAGATCTCCCCTAGGCGTATGAACCCCCTCTTCCTTGCCCAAGCAGGTTTGGGGCGCTGACAGCCCCTTGCTTTCCTTTCCTCTAATTTGCCCAGCTGTGGAGAGGACATCGCCCTGAGTAACCTTCTGGGCCATGTCAGTGCTTGCTAATTTCCCTCTAGGCAGCAAAGCATGCTGGGAAGGTGACCCAGCTTGTCTGAGTATAGGTAAAGGTAACAGGTGTCTTGTTTGGAGTATGAGTCTGATCTGAAACTCAATGGCAGGAAACAACCTTAGCAGAGTTCTGTTTGCTTAGTGGCTGGTTGTCCCTGCTGAATGCTGAACTGAGCAAAACTCAAATGTCCAAAAAGTGTTAAGCTCACCCAGACAACCTTAACTGCCCCCTTTCAGATCTGTTATTGCACATACCTTCACACTGCCAACCGCACCATTATTGAAATATACAAACTTTCCCCCTCCTTTCACAGCCTGTTCACTCACTCACAGGACTCCACCAAACACTAGTTAAGGGCAAAAAGGAAATATAAAACCCCAAGGGGCTCTCTGCCCCACCTTCTCTGTGTTCCCCTGGCGTAGGCAGTAGCCAGGGGGATGCTGCGGGTACACTCCAGATGCAGGCAGGGGGTAGGAGTGCCAGTGGAGGTGATAGGCAGGCCTGCTTGGCATAGTAAGGTCCAGGATACACTCACACACTTAGCCACAGCCCCAGAAAGTGTCCCCACGCTTTCAATTTCAGAAACAAAACTTCACAGCCTTGTACAACTCCCATATGTGTACTGCCAGGACACCATCACCTAACCATCATTAGAGCATTAGCATCCTCTCATGTTCCATCTCATGGCTGGCAGGATCCTCTGGAATCCAAGACCGATGCCCTGCAACCACCATAACCCAGGCAATTCTGGACACGCACCCCTTCCCTTTCCTCACACAGGAGGGGGTAGAAACCATGGCTCTCCCCTCAGATCACCGTCGCAATCCCCCTATGTCCTCCCAGCACGAACACGCTTGTACCAAACAGGCAGTGATTCCTGTCGGCCATTGCCTGCTCGGGGGGAAGAGCGGGTGAGTGGCATGGGCCACCTTTTCGTGTTGTCCTTTAATAGTGTTCGATGGAATCCATGGCGGGGAGGGGTGTGACTGGGTGGTGAGGCGGGGGAAGAGCTGGCACATTACAGCAAGTGTGGGGCGGGCAGGGTGTTGACAGGGCTTGTTGGGAGAAGGCTGAGTTGAGGCTGCCAGGGCACAGCCAAATCAGAGGAAAGAATCACAGCTCCTGGGTGCAAATCTCTGATGCCGTCCGCAGCTGCTCTCGTACGTCGTAGGAGGGGCCCACCGGGAATAAGGGCCAGGTCATTTGTGCCTGGGTGAATTACCACAATGGCGGATAGATCACAGCCTCCTTAGACACAATGGGGGCCCCCTCTCGCCACCCAAATCAGCCTGCAGTCAGCAATCCCCATGCCGGGGTGATCTCCTTGCTCTCTTGCAAACTTCTGCAATCTCAGGATCCATGAACTGTCCTGAACCCACACCGGCAACCCCGCCAGTGCAGATGGTTCTTTTCCTTTTCTCTTGTCCCTCACGGTCCTTGTGCTTTCAGTTCCAAACCTCTGTACTCTGCCTCTTTGGAGACCTCACGTTCATCTACCCTGAGATCAGCAAGTAGATACTTGCTTCCCATCCTTCTGCAGAGACTAGTAAAATACAGGTTTCAGAGTGGTAGCCGTGTTAGTCTGTATCAGCCAAAACAACGAGGAGTCCTTGTGGCACCTTAGAGACTAATAAATTTATTTGGGCATAAGCTTTTGTGGGCTAGAACCCACTTCATCAGATCCACTCTATGCATCTGGTGAAGTGGGCTTTAGCCTACTTATGAAAGCTTATGCCCAAATACATTTGTTAGTCGCTAAGGTGCCACAAGGACTCCTTGCTGTTTTTAGTAAAATACAGACTCCCTCAAACCACCAATCCAAGGCTTGCCAATTACCCACACCCATGTCCTGCCCCCTCCACAGCCCCTCTCCCTGTCATCCCCTACCCCACGTGCATAGAGTCCTCTCCCTCCAGCTCCTCCTCACCCCACAGAACACAAATTTTGGTTAAACTGGCTGCTGACTATTCCGCTGCATTCACAGTAACCCTCCCATAAACTAAACACGTGTTAGAACAGAGGCAATTTGCAGCAAGCAACATGCGTTCTTCGCTCTTTATTGCACAGACATACAAGGTTTCCAACTAGAAACGTGTCTCACAGAGTGCTGAAGAAGGGAGCACCCGTGGGATCCAGGAGAAGGGGCGGGGACAGAGACTGGAGTCCCGATTTGCCCAGCATCCCATCACTCAAGAGGGAATTCCCACAGGGTACTATCTGGAAGGAAGGGGTGTGACTTGGGCTAAGGGGTGGGGTTTGGTGGGAGGGGGTTGGCCAGGTGTTTTGGCAAGCAAAGTAAGGCTACCTCCAGAAGGCAGGGCTTCCCTGAAGGAAGTTAGTGTCAGCCAATGGGACGTCATTTTCCAAAGACTGCAGGATGTCGTTGGGAGGTGGGAAAGGTCTGTGTGATGTCCCAGGGCCAGGCCCTCTGGATCCCTGACCAGGACTTGGCAACATCCTAGGGTTTCCCAGAGCCCAGTGCATGCTGGGACAGGGCTGTGGGGATGCCTGTGTGGCGGAGGGTGGAGTCAGACACGCCATTTATGAGCAGCAGGGTGTTGAGCAGCCAATATCTTGCCTTGTTTGGAGGGGACTGGCTCCCCCCCATCCCGGAGACAACTCTGGGCACTATGGAGACTGCGGGGGGAGGAATGTGGCACTGCTGGGTTTACCCAAGAGGTACAGACCGAATCGCTACTGCCTGGAAGGAACCTCGTCTTTGCCCATTACTGCTGGAAAAACAAGCGCCCCACTCCAGGCTCTGAGAGCCCCACTCTTTTCCTCTGTAAGCTGGCAATTTCCACCCCCAGCCTTAGGCTCCCTGTGTGGGTCACCGGTAGGGTAGCCAGGTGTCTGGTTTTGAATCAGAACGCCCAGTAGAAAAGGGACCTGGGCAGCTCTGGTCAGCATCACTAATTGGATCATTAAAAGTCCAGCTGGTGGGTGCAGTGGGCTAAGGCAGGCTCCCTGCCTGCTCAGGCTTCATGTGACCCCCAGAAGTAGCCAGCATGTCCAGCTCCTAGGCGCAGGGGCGGCCGTGGGGGCTTTGCAACTGTCCCTGCCCCAAGCAAGGGCTCTGCAGTTCCCATTGGCAGTGAACTGTGGCCTATGGGAGCTGTGGGGGCAGCACCCGTAGGCGTGGACAGCATGCAGAGCCACCTGGCTGCCCCTCCATCTAGGAGCCGGAGTGGGGACATGCTGCTGCTTCTGGGAGCTGCCTGAGGTAAGTGCCGTCCTGCCAGAGCCTGCACCCCTCACTCCCTGCCACACTCCAACCCCCATGCCCCAGCCCTGAGCCCCCTTCTCCACCCAGACTCCCTCCCAGAGCCCACACCCCTCACTCTCTCCCACACCCCAACCCTCTGCCCCAGCTCTGAGCCCCCTCCAGCACCCAAACTCCTTTCCAGAGCCCATACCCCCTCCCTCATTCAACCTCCCTACCCCAGCCCTGTGCTCCTTCTTGCACTCTGAATCCCTCGGCCCCAGCCTGGAGTCCCCTCCTGCACCTCAAACCCCTCATCCCTGGCCCCTCTTCTGAGCCCTCACCCCCAGCCAGGGCCTTCACCCGCTCCCACACCCCAACTCCCTGCCCCATCATAGAGCCCCCTCCCATACCCTGAACTCCTCCTTCCTGGCCCCACCCTGGTGCCCACACCCACAGCCGGAGCCCTCCCTCCCTCCCGCATCCCAACCCCTTGCTCCAGCCTGGTGAAAGTGAGTGAGGGTGGGGGAGAGCGAGCGACGGAGGGAGGGGGGATGGAGTGAATGGGGGGGACCTCGGGAAAGGGATGGGACAGGCGCATGGCAAGGGTCTTTGGGTTTGTGTGATTGGAAAGTTGGCCACCCTAGTCACTGGGACAGATCAGAGAGGAGCTGGCACTAAATCTATAAAGCTAGTTCCCCCCAGAGTTCTGCTCTGGCCTGGGCACAAGTCCCTCCCACCTATCTCTACACCCCACTGCATCACACTTGAGTGTCCAGCTCCACGGCTCCCAGACACCCGCAGCCTCTGGGAGCAGCACCTCTGGTCCCCTCTACTCCCCTCTACTCCCCTCTACTCCATTCTGCATGAGCTGTGTCTCTGGGAAAGGCAAGAGACATTTCTGTCACCGAGCGGAAGATGGCAATTTCAAGAGAAGGCAGCGTAAGGATGGAAAACATGGACATAGATAAAAGAAATAGATAAACCGCAGCCTAGAGTGTGTGCGTACTGCCAATGTCCTTTCCTGGCTACTGGGGTATTTCTCACCTTCTAGCCCAGCCACCCAGTGCTGGGGCTGTGCAGAGACCTGGGAGCCACTTTTCACGAGGCAGAGTTTGACCACTGTCATCTGTGTCTTTCTTCCCCGTTACACAGTTCCAGGCTCTTTGCAAAGCCAGGGAGCTTCCTTAGTTTCAGCTGCTCCCCCCTGCCAATGGTTCAGCATCATCTTCCTGGGCCACTGTGTAAGGGCCCAAGCCCACACCTTGTCTCGACGGTCACGTGGATGTCAGTGATTTCACCCGTGCCTGAGTGAGTGCTGAGGGCCCCCGCCCCAGGTGACCAGTTTTGCCTCCCGCAGCTTTGTCACCAATCTTCAAATCTTTGCTGTCCATCTGTCCCGCAATGACTGCGAGAACCAGTGAGTCTCTTAGGGCAGTGACCCCCACCTTCTTTCTGTGGTGAAATGTCCTGCAGGTGGTGAACACCGGGCAGGGTGCCCATCTGGGCATGTCCTGGCAAGTCCCTGGCTACACACTCATAATTGTGTAGCCCCATCTGTTGCCAACGGGGAGCGCCTGGCTCAAAGCTGCTCACTCTGGGCCAGCTTTTAAAGTGTTCAGTGCCCTCTTGTTGGGACCTCATTGTCGGTGCCATTTAGCGACCATGAAGGCAGCGAGGCTGAGGTTTCCAGAGGAGTCACAATTCCCATTGAATGCCCTGCTGCTCTGGTACGCCCCACCTGCCTCGGGGCACCGCCTTTCTCGGCAGGATAAAATCCTACAGCAAGGGGCTCTTGGGAGCTGTGAGGGGGGCTGAGAACTGACCTGTTATTTCCAACCCAGCAGACTTAGAAATCACTTTAGAAGCCAGCCACTGGCATGCAAATATCTCAAAGGTAAAGCAAGTCTAGGTAGTCAGCATCCTACTGATTCTACCTTAGTCTACTTGTATCTTGGCTGCTCAACAAGGTCAGACATGGTCACTACTTGGCTGGGAGACCTCGGTGGAAAAGATGCTGCTGCTCCAGGAAGTGGTAGGTGGTGCTCTCCCCTCTGAGTCATGCCCCGGCTTCAGGAGAGGCAGGATGGCCTTTTGGTTAAGGAGAAGGACACAGATCTGGGTTTGATTTCTGCCTCTGCCACAGGCTTTCTGCCTGTTGGGCAAGTTGGCCCTTGGATCCCCATCTGTTAAATCCCCATCTGTGAAAAATGAGGATAATAAATCTTCCTGATCTTTCAGGGTGTGAGCTGGATAAAGCCATGTGGGTGGGGTGAAGGGACTGTAGAAGTAGCCAGAGAGCACAAGGTTAAAGGAAGAGAAGTCTAAAAAATGTTACCCTAAGCCCTGGGTCAGAGCCCATGTGCACCAGAGAATGCTTAGTGCATATGGAGTGGAGCATGAACAGGTGGTCCACCCCCTCCCCTGCCTTTAGCAGTCTGTAGCACTAATTAGAGCATCCTTGGGGCTGCTCTAACTTGTGCCTGAAGGTACTGGCTCCCAAGGAGCCGCTCCACAAGCACCAGTAGCAAAAATACCCAATGACTGGAAATGGGACATTACATGGGGAGGGCTATGAGTTACTACAGGGAATTCTTTCCCAGGTATCTGCCTTGCAGGTCTCGCCCACATGCTCAGAGTTTAACTGATCACAATATTTAGGATCAGGAAGGAATTTTCCCTCAGGTCATTTTTCTTTTTCTCTGCTGCCTGGGGCATGAGTCGCTTACAGATTTGTTTGATTTTCTGTAACTTGATGTCTCTAAATGACGATTTCAGCATATCAGTAACTCAGCCAGAGGTTGGGGGGGTCTATTATTGGAGTGGGTGAGGGGATGCGGTTCTGTGGCCTGCAATGTGCAGGAGATCAGACTAGATGATCACAAAGGTCCCTTCTGACCTTAAAGTGTACGAGTCTATGAGTGCATTGTGCAGCAGCTAACCCTAAGACAACTGGGACCGGGCTGCCTAAGCCAGCTGCGGATTTCCCTATGCTAAGGGACTCCTTTGCTGAGGGCAGCATTAGGTGCCCACTGGACTCCTGCAGGAAAGTAGGAATCCAAAAGAAGTATCCCCTCCCTCCCAGAAGCAGATGCAGAGGCCAGAGGGGATGACACCCAGGACTCACAGGGACCCATGGCTGGCAGTGGGAACGATCGCTGCTCCCAGGCTAAAGGACAGCTGGGCAGCCCCTGCTCTTTTCTAGGCAAGCCAGTTCCCAGAATCCCCACTCACAAGTTCCTGTTCTCCAGCTCTGCGGGCCATTTGGGACTACATTTCCCAGGATGCCCTGCACAGGAGCATCCCACAACCAGCTGACTCTGAACCCAAGCCAGGAAATGCCTCTTTGGAAACAGCCGTCGCTCCCCAGGGGAGAGTGCTCACAGCGCTGCTGAGAGCACACAGCGGGCTTCCCACAGTGCTGGGTACCTGAGCCGGACGGGACCCTTTCAAACAGCAACCCCGCCACTGCACGCCTGGAGGAGAAGATCTGGCTGGCCTTCAGTGAATGGAAGTGAGGGAACCCGCCCTTGCACTAGACATGCCCCGTTCCAGCTTTGGCCTCTAATGGGCAACCAATGGTAACAGGGTGGGGCTTTGGGCTTGGCCAGTGGCTATCCAGATTTCTGAGTCTGTTCCGGCCTGGACCTTTAGCTCAAGCCGTGAGGGCACCTAATCTAGATCCTTCAGGCCTTTGGCCAAACGAGCCAGGCAGGGGCATCATTGCAAGTGGCGTTATCAGTTCCCCTAAGGAGGAGCAGAGGGTACCAGATGCCCAGCGAAGCCTCTTTTCTAGCAGGATTCCTGGCCTCACAGAAGCACCATGCTGGAGCAGATGCTAGGAGATGTAAAAGTGCAGTCTTGAGCATTCCTGGCCATCCGAGATCATCCCATGGCCCTTTCCACAGGATCAGGGGGCTGAGTCCTGGGGTCCTGGCCAAAGCCCACTTCCCAGATTCCCCATGGCAATTTCATGTGGAGACGGGCTCACCCTTGGTAAACCTGATGGGGCAGTGTTGCTGTCCTCCATTAAACAGCTGTCCTGACTCGCCCCAGAAGAGGCTGCATTTCAGGAGAGGGTGAAGTGATCCCTGGATAGGGCGTGTGGGGACGAAAGGTGAGAAATGCTTGTAAAATAAGGGGACAGATGTATCTCTGGTGTAGTCATTGGCGTTATATTGGGGTGAGTTGGACCCACCCTCACCGTCTGAACCCCGGCTGGATAAAGAGCGAGCAGTCAGTCATGCCCTCTGAGATCAGTGTTTACTACTGCTTCTACAACTCATTGCAGGGAGAACAGTTCCTCGTGGACTCTTAGTGGCTGAAGTCTTTGAGCTATTAAATGACTAAAAGGTAGCTTCTGTCTGAGGAAAGGGGGTTTGTGCCGGAGGCAACTGGGGAGGAGGCACCCACTTCTGGGTCTAACAGTCTGGGTGAGATCCAGGCAGGGAGAGTGCCCTGCATTCTGCCCCACACCCCATCATGTTGCCCAGACGCTGTGTACAGTCCGTCCCTGGTCTGACATGGGCATTGCAGACCCTTGCATGGGGTCAGCTCCTGGAGCTGTGGGAGGAAATCAGCTGTCATTAAAAACCAATAGGAAGATTCTGAGTCGCCTGGCTGGGAAGAGAAGCTTGAAAACATGACCTGGGGGCAACAATTTTGCCTGGCATTTGCAGAGATCCTGAGATAATACTCTGAGAGCCCCAGGTATATCAAGGGAGTATTAACCTCCAGCCCTACTGCTCTGAGGGCCCAGCCAGCCCTATCCCAGCAGCACAAGAAGAGCCGAGCCCCAGGCAGATACACCCCCAATCGTGGGGATAAATACTCTGAGTGCCCCCTGCCTCCTTGGGAGACGGAGGGTATAAGTGCTGCATTGCCCGGGGGAGGGAGACTGAAGATATGGGAGACATATTGCTGCCCCTGCCTCTCTGGGGGAGGGTGACCCCAAGTGGAGGTGAGGGTAATGGGAGGGGCGTGGGGCTGTGCTCAAAGGAGGACCTTGTCTCAGGGCAGCCTGGGCCGATCTCCATCTCCCCACCTTGGCTGCCTAGTGCTGCTGATTTGTTAATCTGGAGGGATTTGCTTTAATCCTGGTGTGTTTGGCTCTGCTCGCTGATTTCAATTAATCAGCCCTGGCTAATGCACTCCGATTGCCTTAGATCCAAGCCCATCTCCCCTCCCCCTGCCCCCAGCACTGTCCTTGCACAGCGGCCAAATCCACATCACCTCATTTAAGATGTAGACACAATCCTGTGGACAGGCGGGGCCTGCAGTTTGGTCTCCAAGCCAGGGGAGCCAGTGCCAAGTACTGGGCCCCTCTGGGTAGACAGCCAAATTCTAGTATCGATTCCCTGGGGCTTACAGTAAATCTCCATGGCACATCCAGCCCCAGGCAGTGCCAGTGATGGTGCCAATGCAGTGATGTTTGTGTTGCCATGTGGGTATTCAGTGAGACTGCTCCTCTGCCCAAGGTGGTAGGAACGACTGGTAATAACAGGAGCAGCACACAGTGCTCTGCCGCGGTGATTTCACAGCACTTCACCAAGGCGGGTGGCATCAGTACCCCAATTTGACAGGTGGGGAAACTGAGGCACGGAGCAGGGAACTGATTTGCCCCAGGTCACCCAGCGGGCCAATGGCAGAGATGGAATTTGAACGAACACCCACCCGCCCACCCCATTGACTTCACTGGGGGTCCCCTCTCCCTGCTCAGCGTTCTGAATGCTGCTATCACAGCGAGCTCAGCCACGGGGCTTGGGGAGCCCAGCTACTGAAAGCGGCTGCCTGTGTGAGTTGGGACGTCAGGGGAGTGCCGGGGGCGTGGTTATGGTCAGAGGGCGTGGCTGTGAGGAGGAGGTGCACAGTCGGTGGAATGACTCTGCAGAGCTAGTGGTGTTGTGGGAGGGGCTGCATGGCGGCAGGGTGTGTGGATGCTTGCGGGGGAGGTTGTGTGGATCAGATGCTGTGGATAGGGGCGGGCAAGGCTACCTGAGCATGGAGGCCGGGTGTTTGGGTGGCGATTGTGCCCGGCCGACGCAGGGGTTTGCACACAGGAGGCAGGTGTGGACGGATGACTCTCTGAGCTGCTCAGTGTGCACAGGGCTGGATTCGCAGCTGGTGCAGGTCGGCCTGGTGCCGTTACCTCGACAGGCGAACGCTGATTTACACCAGCTGGGCAGATTTCAGGGCCAGTGTGTGTGTATCTGCTGCAAGCAGTGGCTCCATAGCAGTTTGACTGGCACTGTTGCCTCCCCGCTGGGCTCTGGCCCATCCTAAAGCGAGAGGCCAGGATGTGAATACAGGGCAGCCCGATCCCGCTCTCCGTCATGTGGGCGGGAAGCCAGGGGTGCCGCTGATCTCAGTGCAATTATCCTGCTGCGACAGCAGCGTGGTGGGAATCCCCACGCTGTCCCCACCCCGGGCTCCAGAGCTGTCAAAGGGCCCCCTGTCCTGGCAACACAGTCACTCACGCAGCTCACAGCCAGGCCTGGCTGGCCCGTTAGTCTCCTGTCTCTCTCTCGCCTCACATATAGCACCTCCGCATGGCTGCCGGATCTCCTGTCTCGCCACTTTAGAAGGCACCTGTTCACATCTCCTTCTTACAGCTGGGGTTCACATTCCCCCATCGCCCTGCCCCTTGTGCTCTGGCTGATCCCAGGCAAAGTGGGCTCACAGCTCTATGCAATCTGAATGGGGACTATTTCCACATGCCTTGCACTGACGTAAGGATGCTAGGGGCAGGGCAAGGAAGAACGGGCCCCAAGCCTCTTCTTGGGGGCACTTCGGTGTACAGGGTGGTCCAGGCCACGCTGGGTGCGTGATCTTGGTGTCTCTCGCTTGGTATTTGTACCACGCGCAGCCCTCAGTTTTCTGGCTCTGTGGAGGTGCTGCTGGGAGTTGCTTTCCCTGTTTCAGCAGTGCCCATGCTCAGCGGACCAGCCCCCCAGCCCAGAGCACTCACCAGGGCGTGGCGGGGCCAAGCTGGGCTCTGTGTGGCTCCTGCAGCATCCCCAGGGTGAAATCCTGCTGCCCAGTCCTGCCCTCGGCTCCCTGGCAGCATCAGTGGATGGTGCAGGGGGGTGCTGAGCGCAGAGCCGGACTCCGCTGGTGAACTGGAGTGATGAAGGCCAAGCCGGAAGAGGGCAGTGCTAGCTCTTCAGGGCATGAAAGGGGCTTAGGACAGGCCATGGTCCAGGGGCGCTGCAGAGCAGTGGGAATCTGCAGTCTGCCTGGCTGGGGTTTCCCCGAGGACTGGCTATGGCACACCTGCCTGTGTACATTAGTCGCCCCTCTCTGGGCTGCCATGTGCCCTTCGCTGCAGCTGGGGAGAGGTGCCCTGTCAACCCCGTGCTGGGTTTGCCATCTGGGCAGGAGCTCTGGCTCGGCGTCTGTGCAATAACAGCCCTTCTCTCCCTCCCCAGGCTGTGCCTTCCTCACGTACTGTGCCCGGGACTCTGCTCTGAAAGCCCAGAGCGCACTGCATGAGCAGAAGACGTTACCTGGGGTAAGTGGCATCAGCTCGTTCTTCGGGGAATCGGGAAGGGCCAGTGGGGCAGAGTCCGCAGCCCGACATGGGTGGGTAGCATCCGGGGAAACCTCGGGTCACTGTTTGGCATATGGGATCTGGATCGTTTGTCAGAGTAGACGGAGTTCAAGCCAAATCCTCAGTGTTGTGCCCTGCGAAATCCCGTTTGCTCCAGCTGGGGAGCTGGCCCAGTGTATCTGCAGCAGTTTCAGGGCTACAAATTCTCCGCTGGCTGAGACATCACTGGGGTTATTTTTTGGTGAATTTCCTTCATTCACCGAGGCCTGGTGTAAACCCCCTGGGTTTTCTCTCTGGAGACATCTCTCCTACTCTAACATACCGGTTACCGAGCAGCCAGGCCGCTAGCCCCAGGGCTGATGTCACAGGGGGAGGGCAGAATCCAGATCCCCAGGTATGTGGGGTTGCCTCCAGGTTTAGTGCATCTCGTCCGCCTCCCTGAGCTGAATCCACTTGTGAGGAGAGAACGGATCTGGGAGCAAGTGGGATCCGGGCCTTTGGCCATTTGCTATTGTAAATTTCTACATTAGCTCCTTCCCTGGTAGCTTCAGTCTCCGGTGCAGCTGAAAAGTGCTGGGGCTGTTATGTAATTTTCCTTCCCGTGTGTGTCAGGGGAGATTCACGCCACCAGGGCCCAATCCAGAATGCAAGAAAACCTGGATTTCAGCGTGTAGGAGCCCAGTGGCTGCTTCTGCATGGGATCCTCCTTATTTACAGAGGAGGGGAGATTCAGCCCCTGGGCAGTGGGCCAGCCTGAGACCAAAGCTCTGCTCACGTCTGGCTGATGCCTTGGCCCCGTGCCCAGCAGTCAATCTATCCCAGAGGTGCAAAGATGCCTGGAAATCCAGGTGTGAATATGAATTACCAAAGCAAAATAACACTGCTGATTTGAAATGGACTGGGGGTAGGGCAGCATGCTCCTTGGGGCAGCTCTCGCCACCCTGTGGTCACATTCTCTGCTCAGCCTGGCCAGTGCCTTTGCTCCCTTGTGGGGAGAGAAGGGGATAAGATACGGTGATCAGTGATTTGGCTGGGACCCAGTGGGGCAGGTTTGGTGGGAACGGGAGGTCCAGTTCCACTCGGCCTAGCCCATTCCCAAGGCCCTCGGGCTGCAATGCTGGGAAGACCGAGCTAGCTTGGTCCTCGGGTGCAGAGGAGAGCAGAGAAGCTGGAGTTTTCTCTCAGGAGCTGTAGCACCGTGCTCCCAGTTGGGTTGTCCGCAGTGGGCATCACACCTGGGACCCTATGAGAAAGCAGCCAGCTCTGTTAGCTCTGCTCTAAGGCCGTAGCATCTTCACCAACCTGTACCTGTGACCAGGCCACCGCGCAGGGAGGACAGAGCATGACATGTGTGTGTACTCGTTGTTTTGATACCAACCCATGAGTCAGAAGTGGCTGATGATTTTGGGGGAGGCGCTCTGAGCAACCTGAAAGGGTCCTGGTTCCGGGCAGGGCCGAACAGCCACTCTCACAGTCTGGCCCCAGTAAGGGCACCCAAAATCATACATCACATTTGCAAATCTTGCCAGGGTGTCCGGGCTAAGACTTAGGGGATGTGTGGCAGAGCCAGGAATTGGATTCTGCTGTCCTAAGTCCCTAGCTGGAGCCATAGCAGAAGGCACTGAGGCTCTCCTGGGACAGGCTGTTCTCTTGAGCTCTCCAGCCCAAGGCAGTGCTGGTGCATTCAGCATGGGCAGCATCCAAATGTAGGGGTGCTCACGTGAATCTTCTCCCTCACTACATGCAAAGTGCCCAGCGCAGGCAGAGATGGGAGCTGGCACAAGGAGCTCGTTCCACCTTGTCAGAATTTGGTTGGAGTTAAGAGGTTTCATTCTGAGTGCAAAGAGAGGTACAGGGGTGCATGAAATAACACAGGGGGCAGGAATAACAGCAACTTGCTCCCCTCTGCTGCCTTCCCTCTGAGGACTCGCAGAGCATTACAGACGTGAATGAGTTAAGCTTTGCTCCTTCCCCCACAATAAGTTAGACCTTTTCCCCATTGTATAGATGGGAAAACTGAGGCACACAGGCTTGTGAATTGCTCCTGTAGGAAGTCAGTGAAAGAGCTGTCAATAGCAGCTGGGTCTCCTTACCCCTCTGCCCCACCAGTCTTGTGCCCCGTTAACATGTGTTAAACATGATTACAGACTGTAAAGAAGACAAGTCCATAATGAACAGCCCAATGTCTGTATGTTCTCTCTAGTGTGCCAGTGCAATACTGCCATCTACTGGTTGCAGTCAGGGATGCTTAACTGTGTGTCATAGCCTCAGTACTGCTAAGAGATTCATCTGTAGTTCACGTGGTGGTAGGAAAGGGATGCTTTTGGACCAGAGGGTTCATAGTTCAGCTGTTGAGTGACTTCGGAGCAGCTGTGGTGTCACAGTACTCACAGTGAATGTAACTTCTTTATGTTGTTGCTCTCTGCCCAACAGTAACAAATGTTGGTCTTGAAGGTTGGCTTTTCATCAAAGGAGAAATGATGGCGTGGAGTCTGGGTGCATTCCTAGTACAGCTTGTTTGTTTACACTTCCACACAGCAGTCTTGGAAGGGAGGTGGTCCCGTGCAGCATGCAAGCAGTCCCCTCTCTGCAATCATGGCCCAAACTCCAATGCCTGGTGCCCAGGGGACACTGCTTAAAGAGCTTGAGGCACAGAGCAAATGCTTATGCCATTTGCCACAGCTCCCCAAAATAGAATCTACATCACAAAACTAACAGCAATGCAGCATTTCTTCCAAGACCGCTTGCATGCATAGAAAAACCTTGTCAGTTCACCACCCAGTGACCCTGCCACGGCGACGTGTCATATATGGCTGTGTCATCAGGGGTATCTTCTTTCTTCCCTGATGGTAAATGTTTGTGCTCATCACATACTCCTCTCCCTGTCGCCTGCATCCGAGATCACTAAGGCTATTGTCCATCCAGGCTGTCCTTTCCATCGCCGGTCAGTAGACGGACTGCTTGGAGTACAACACCATAAACACTCATTCACTCTCTGGCCTTGTGTAAGTCACACAATCGATCTGTGCCTTAGTTTCCCCATCTGTAAAACAGGGGGAGGGGCTCCCTGATGAGAGAGCGATGGGGTTTCGTTAGTAACTGTTTGCAAAGTGCTGGGAGATTCTCGCATGCTGGGAAGTGCATGGTTAAAACAACTTCCCCCAAGGTATTTTCCATTGTGGGCTATTTGCGGAGAAGTGTGGGGGAGGCAAGTCTGTCTCTCTGACTATAAGTTGCCTAGTATAACAGGGGCTCTGGACTAGAGCTGTGTGGGGAGAAATGTCCATGAATGGGACTTCTGGTAGTGACTTAGCTGGAGGGCCAAGTCACTGCAGCAAGTCATCTCTGTGGCAGGAGGAGGGCAAAGGTAACTGTGGGGATACTGAGGCAGATCCCTGTAATCCTGGGTCTTGCTGCAAGGGGGTGGTCTATGTTGGTGAGGCTGGACCCCAAAGTTATCGTAATTAGTGATAACAATAATTTTGGAAAGGAGATTAGACCTCATGCGTCAGCGCTTAACTAAACTATTAGGGGTCACGGTGAGACCTCAGGGGGCGGGGTGCAGTGAGATTATCCCACATCTGCCTGCTGTAGGGCGGGTTTTGCACCTTCCTCTGAGCTGCTGGTGCTGGTTACTGTCAGAGACAGGATATGGATTAGATGGGCCTAGGGTCCAGTCCAGGTGGGCAGGTCCAGTGTTCACAGGAGCACCCAGGTTTTAATAAACTTTGGAGAACTCTGTTCGGGCTTGTCACCCGACAGGTTTGTAGCAGAAACCGGATTCTGAGAGCTCCCCTCCTCCTATCAGAGAAGAGAAACACCCAAGTCTATTCCACCTCCAGTCAGAACAGCTGGAGTGTCACATGCTGACAAGGGACAAACCAAAGAGTGCTTGTGGATAGGAATGATTCCAAATAATGCCTCGATTGGAGGAAAGCCGGGACGGCTCTGGGTATATAAAACTGGACGGCATGAGTTGAGGAAAGGATCTGTTCTAAATGATCCAGCCATGGCACCTGGGCCTGTCACCAAAAAAGCAAGAGCCGGGCTTGCATTGGCCACCTGCTGAAAGTCGATTCTGGCTCAGTTCCCTGATTAGGGACTGATCATAGCTTCACGGGCCCTGCAGTGTACTAAGGGCTTGAGCCCATTCTGCTATTATCAGTGACAAAACTCCTCCAACTGCAATGAAAGGATCAAGCCCTCAGCGTCTTCTGAGCATCCTCAGCCCTCCTTGACTCCAGTGAAGATCAAAGTGCTGAGCACCTCACAGAATCAAACCCCAAGGCCCCCGTCTCTTAACTGGATGCACATACTTGAGTCCTTCCCTATTGAGCAAACCTCTTAAGCACAGGCTTAAATCCCACTGATTTGACGGGACGTAAGCTCACACCTATAGCTAAACACATGCGTCGGTGTTTAACTGAATCAGGGCCTTGATGAGGAAACAAGCATGAGACTGAGGTGCTGCCTCCACTAGAAATGCTCCAGCTGCATGGTTATGTTGGAGACACTATTGGGATGGAAGGGGTGATTAATCCACCTCTCTGAGAGGCGTAGCTAAGTCAGTGGAAAAATTCTGCCATCAACCTCGCAATGTCCAAACCAGGGTTAGGTGGGCTTAATCACATCGCGCAGGGCGTGAAATGAACTTTGCAGTGTAGACCGGCCCACAGCAGAGGTATATGTATAACAATGGAGGGTGTAAAGGAGGCCAGTCCAGCTCCTGCGTATCATGCCCATGATACAGTAACTAGGCGATTGTCGTTGAAATGCAAAGGCGATGTGTTTAGAAAGCACTGTGGTTAGTAGTAGCCATTTGCTTATCACCTCACCCGGATGGAAACACATCTTTGACAAATTTCTGTCACAATCTTTTCTAACCAAGTTAGGTACCTAGGACAAGAGAATCTACAGTCACAATAGCCAGGAAAAAAGGACAAGTTCTCTCTAGACAGCATTATGCTTCAGGGCAACAGCTGCTCTCCAGCTGGGGTCAGGTGCAGAGCAGAGGTCATATGACTTCCTTGGAAGCAGTGAGCAGAGGCAGGTATTGCAGGCTGTGAGCTGGATCCTGCCAGCGGCTGAGCCCAGCCATTGCCACTCATTCCAGTGGGTGTTTGAATGTTAGCCAGGAGCCTGCTCTTGGGAGCAGCAGTTTGGGAGGCCCTTGCAGATCTGGTGAAATGAGCAAGTGAACAGAGCCTGCACAATTGCTTCTCCTCTCCTTGGGCTACTCTAAGACCCCACCTGGGGCAGGGGAACCCCTGGGAGCAAGTCAAGGGACAGGATCCCAGCCATTGAATCGAGAGTGAGGGGCCATTCCAGGCAGAGAACTTACCCGAGTGCAGGAGGGAAAGCTGACTAATTGAATTGTTCTGGGTTTTGTTAGATTCTCCTCATTTCACCTGGGACTTGCTCTGCAGCTCCCTGTCTGTCTCTCTGCTCTGCAGATGGAAGGAGCGTGGTGAAGGACTCCAGCGTCACTTTCTCTGGGATAGTTAAACTGTCTCTGTAATTCTACTGCTTTGGCCAAGCCCTGAGCCTTTCCTGGCATGGGGCATGATTGGCTTACATCAGAGGCGGGCATTTTGAGCCAGGGCTGAAGGCGGCTGGGTAGGGTGGGGAGGGCAGTAGAGCATCGGCCATACAGATGGATCTATGAAGGCCCGTCTCTGAGATGGGTTTGGATGCGGACTGGGTCTCAGCCCGTTTGTGTTGGAGCGTGGGGAGTAGCCCTTGATGGGCTGCGGGAGATCTGGGGAACTCTGCAGGGAGGCTGGCCAGCTGGGCTTTGGGAACCTCCTGGGGAAATTGTTAATTGCTCTGGGCCTTGGTTTGGTTCTCTCTACCCTCTCCTCTCAGTGGCAGAAGTGGGGGGCACGGGAGGCAGTAAGAGACAAGAGCGGTGAGGGCGAGGAGAAGGGGGTCGGGGCTAGGAACCAGGATCTGGGAGTAGGTCTGAGCTGTTGTCCTCTGGAAGGGCTCTGAGCGCCCTCTAGGGGCAGCACTAATCACACCACTTCAAGATGGCACCAACTTGATCCTCAGCCCGGTAGGGCAAGTGTCTGTGGAGAGTAGCAAAGCAACTTGGAGCATTGTGGGCAGTGTCCCCAGGCCTCTACCCCCATTAGACACCTTCTCCTCAGGGTGCAGGATACCAGCACGGAGCCCACTGGCCAACCTCAGGCAGGGCTTCCAGCTCCCCTCCCGCATCTCTCCGTTCCCTTCTCCCTCCCCCAGTCCCTGACGGGGCTTCTAGATTTCAGTTTCCAGGGGCCAGATTCTGAACCAGGCGCCGGATTGTGCCGTGCTGGAGAATCAGTGAGCCCAGAAGGGCGATGGAACTGACAGGATAGCGGGGTGAGAATTAGGGAGAGGCAAATCCTCTTCAGTGGCCTTTGACTTCTCTAATCGATATTCAGGGAGGCCCAGCTATTCCCTTGCTCCCCCCATCCCACGCCACTCTTCTCTGCTGTGTCTGACCACTGCGGGCAGGTGAATAGGCAAGACTTTATGCCATTCCTTCAGGCTCTTCAGTAGCAGCTGGCTGGCCTTCTGCCCTTTATCACTCTCGCCCAAGGTGCAGGTAAGGCTGGAGTCCCATCCCTCCCATTCTGCAGCCTGGGGACCCCAAAATGTTCCTCTGAGACCCAATATAGCTGCAGTTAGCCCTGTCCCACTTCCAAGTGCATTGCAGGATTGTGCTGGGAAGCCGCCGATCACATGGGGCATCTCCGTGTGCTCAAACCCATCTCATGGCAAGTGATCACATGGAAACACGCATCCCATGGGAAGTGACTGCATGCAAACCTGCATCACATGGAAGGGACCTCATGCAACCACGGGACATGCAAAACAGCCACATGCAAATGTGAATCACATGGGAAATGATCATACACGGATACTTCTAATTTCTCACATCTTCTGTGAATTTGATCCAAAGGGAAACGTCAGCAACTCTGACAAACCCCAGCTTTTCCTGGTGAAAAAGTCACAATTCTCCTTCCCCCCACCCCCACTCTTTCCAGGCCAACCTAAACTGCTAACCCTAGGTAGGAATCCACCTCTCGGCCCAAAGAGATTTTGCCCTCTTGGTACTGCAGTACCAGGTTCTCCCCCAGCTCCCCAGAGTCCATTTTAATTTTCTGTGTTGGGAAAATAAACTTAAGGCAAAAAATGGAAAATCTTTTGCTTCCTTGTTTCCCTTCCTGTTCCCCTTCCCCCAGTGGGGAAGGGTCATTAACCCTGCCTTGAGAAGGAATGGGGAGCAGCTAACAAGGGCAGGAAGAAACGGAGAACTAATAACGTCCTGCATGTCTCAAGCCACTTTCCCACCTTGTGCTGCACATTCCGTACATCAGTTCTCCTACCATGGAAATGCAACCATCTCTGGGGTGGAACTCATCATCACCATGGCAAACCCGAAGGGCAGGGGGCTCCTGGTAGGTTGAGTGTCCCCTAGGGTCATCTCTGGGGACACTCAACCTACCAGGAGCCCCCTTAGATCCTTAATGTGGTCTTGCTGGATATTGTGCTGGGGAAGAACTCACCATCAGTTTAAATGCACCTAGCAACACTGCACACCAGCTTGGGTGAGAAAGCTTGCCACTACATGGAAGCTCAGGGGAAATTTTACTAGGGAGGCCCTATACAGACTGTGGCTTGGATACCAGGAGCTGCTCCCCTATCCTTGCAAAGGAGTGCCATAATTTCCCCAGCAACACTGCGCCCCCTAGCACCAGCTCCATGAGGCTAGGGCCACGTCTTGGATTGCTGTCGGCACTCCCAGCATCCAAGCAAGCGAGGGAGTCTCTGGCCCAAGTGTCAACCCACTCTGCTGCGTCTTTGCTTGGGAAGTGGGCTAAGAACCCAGCCCGAGGAGGCAGAGCTGCGAACACGCAGCTCTGCGGACTCCAGTGAGGTCGCTCCCACGCGGCAGGTGAGAGCTTCGCTCCCCCCCAGCTCCTAATCTGCAAGGGTTTTGCCAGCTGAGCCCTACAGCCTGCTTGAAGGGAGGCTGCATGGAGAGCTATTGACCTGCTGTTCTAATTGCCTGACATTCTGTTTAGTAAACCCTAATTACTGCAGCCAGGAGTTAAATGGGAGGCTGTTAAACGGGGATTGACAGCTGGGGCCGGGGACCTAATTACAGACGTTCCTCGTGCCCAGCACGAGTGTGCACTGCCACTGTTGCCTTGGAAACACACAGGCCCCACATGCCGAGTGGGAAGGAAATTGCAGGCATCAGACAGCCAGGCCCGGTGGGCGCTTGTTCTTTAAGTCTGTGTGGGCAGGTGTTTGCTTGATGCTGCTAAGCGAGGGCAACCCCCGGGGGATCATTAGCGTGAGGGGCGCACGGCGGGCATGTCATTGCTGCAGCGACTTTGGGGGGGCTCACAGCGGACGCTGAGATGAAACGCCCAGAGGGGAAGGCAGGGCTAGCGGTGAGCAGGGCTACAAGTCTGCTCTAAGGGCTTGTGACAATATCCAGCCCCAGCCCGGAGCTGGGGGCTACCATGGGGAGCACAGGCTGAGAACCACCAACTCATCAGCCTTGAGGGGCCTCCAGGAGCTGTCAGAGGCGGCGATTGTGAGCCTCCCATTTAACTGGGTTCCTGTGGTGAAAGGCTCCTCTGCTATTCCACTGGCACACAGGGTACGTCTCTACCACCCGAGTCGGGCCTACGGAGTTGGACTGATGATCTGGTGCTAAAAATTCCCACTCAGGCTCTGACTCCAGGCCGGGGGAGCCCAACCGGGAACATCTGCACATAATGTGAGCCCAGCGAGCCTGAGCCTGAAGATCCGCCTGTGACTCAGTGCTGCGGGAATGGTGTTGTTTGCAGTGTGGACGTACCCACAGAGGTGCCAGCTCAGATCAGGGCTGAACGCTGGCCGGACACACAGACAGAGAGTAACAGCTTGGCCTGGAACTAGCTAGCCCTGTTCAGTCAGCCTTGTTTGTGCCATAATTAGCTACCTCTCAGTCTCAGGGGCAGGACTGGTGGAGGGGGGTGATAATCTGAAACAGCTGAGCCTCAGCGAAGGGCAGAGAACTTAACTTAGAGAAGGACCCACAGGAAGCAGGTTGGGTTCCTGTTGAAGGCCCAGGAAGGATTCTGGGGAAGCAGTCTAGGAGTCAGTGCCCTACGCTGGGAGGAGATACAAAGGTAATGCAGAGGGGTTGGGAATGAAGTCCAGAGGGCATGCTGTAGGCAGCCCAAACAGGGTGGAAAAACCTCATTACCATGGAAGGGGATTGACCTCTGAAGGGGCTGCACCCTGTGAATCTCTGGGAAAGACAAAAAATCTTGCTTAGGGGAAACTGAGGCAGGGTGTGCCTGCAGCCCCACGCTCAGCCAGCAGGGGGTACTAAAGGGCAGTATACCCTGTGAAACAGTGGCTGCCCCAAAGAGCTTACAATCTAAGCATACAGACATGGCAGGAAGTATCACTGTCCTCAGCTTCCAGAGGAGGAAACTGAGGCACAAAGAGGCTGTGTCACTTGCTCAGGGGAGCCTGTAGTAGAGCAAGGAATTGAATCCTGATCGCCTGAGAGCTGGGCAGTGCCTCGATCCTTCTTCCAGCTCCCATTAACCAGAGGGAGCAAGTATTTGTCAGTAATCCGAGCCAGGCAGCACCCTGAGTTTGATTTGTGTGGCATGGGCTGGGGTGCCCACAGTCACCTGGGAAGAGTGTCCGAGCTCAGCTGTTGCGACGAGCATTGAGGCGTGTATGTGTGCCCGGGGCGCAGACCTTTCGCACCCAGTCAGCTTTCAGGCTGAAACATCCTAGCTTTCAGAGAGCTTGGTGAAAATGGCACCGCTTCTGCTGCATTGAGTCAAAGGTTGAACAGAAAAATTCTTCTCCCTTTTGTTTTGAAGGTGGGGAGGGGAGAACCCCCTTGCCATCCTTTGCTGGGTTAGCTAGGGGGCTCCTGGGACTTGGATTAGTTTGCTCCAGGATGATTTCCCAGTGTTGGGCAGCACCAAGAGGATTTCGCAGACTGGGAACGGGAAGCTGGGTAGCAAACCTGCTCTTATAGGTTCCAGAGTCAGCAGGGACTGTTGTGATCATCCGGTCTGACCCCCTGCACCGCGCAGACCAGAGTATTTCCCTGAATTAACCCCTGCAGCTGCTTGAACTAGAGATGATCTTTTAGAAAAACATCCACAGTTTGATCTGAAAATTGCCCGTGATGGAGAATCCTTCCAAGCCTTGGTCAGTTATCCCAGTGGTTAATGACTCTCTGTTAAACATTCACGCCTAACTTCCAGTCTGAATTTGTCTAGTTTCGACTTGAATCTTACGTCTTTGTCTGCTAGACTGAAAAGCCCATTATCAAATTTTTGTTCCCCCCACATAGATACTTACAGACTGTGATCAAGTCACCCCTTAACCTTCTATTGGGTAAGTGAATTAGTCAGAGCTCCTTGCAGAAGTGACAAAGAGTCCTGTGGCACCTTAAAGACTAACTAAAATTTTAGAGCATAAGCTTTCGTGGGCTAATACCCACTTCGT
>ML677366.1:36344685-36415151 GCA_007922305.1 Dermatemys mawii | reverse complement strand
TGTCACTTCTGCAATTCCAGACTAACACGGCTACCCCTCTGATTCAGAGCTCCTTGAGTCTCTTGCTGTAAGGTAGGTTTTCCAGCCTTTCTCTGCTGCGTACCCCACTCCCTGAGCTCAGAAAGCTGACCTGAATCTACTCTGCAGTTCCACTTTAAATGAGCCTCTTCCAGCCGCTGCCAAAATGGCCACTTGTACTCTACAGTTCTGATTGTGGTTTTTTAACAGGGGCAGCTGAGCCCTGACAAACTCCATGCCTGGGTGAGTTTGCAGTATTGTGCATATTCCCTTTAAGTGTGGGTGTCTGGAATGAGCATGTGCAAAGTGAGGATGATGGCAGAGCAGGCTGGAGGTCCACTGTCACAGCCGCTGGTCGGGATGTAGCAGCACCGTGCACTGGGGATGCACTTAGCAATGCAGGAATAAAGGTAGGGATTAAAGATTCTTTCTGGGGTGAGCTCAGAGCCTGCAGCTCTCAGGAGATGTCTGCAGATGCCGGCAACTGGAGATTGGCCGGGAAGCTGGGAACTAACAGGGTTGTGCATTCGTTCTTTACACGTCTGTGCAGATTACATTTCATGCCCTCTTTTTTGATAAGCAAACCAGGGGCTCAAAACCCTGCAATGGGCCTCCCTTTAGCAGGCCCCGGCTGTCTGAGGAAATATACTGTGGATTGGTGTCCGGAAACTGCCTCCGGACCAGAGCTCCTGGTCTCTGATTAGATCCCTCTCCTATATTATGTTTCTCTTTTGTGTGTGTGCCCTGGGGAACTGGCCCTTCAGCAGGGGTGTCCGGGGACTGGCTCTGGCTATCAATCGCTGCTCAGCATCTGGCCGGCAGGGTGCGAAGTGGGGTCCTTTCACAGGGCGTGTTTATTCCCTGGGCTGTGCTCCTCCGCTCCTCCCCAGAGCTCCTGCTGAGTCTCGCAGGCCTGATCCATCCCCTCCCCCTGACCTGATCCAAAACCACCAGAGTCTACGCAGAGCTGGCTCTTGACCTCTGTGGGCCCAAGCGCCTCAGCGCTGAGAGGGATTAAGCACAGCTGTGAGAATCGGGACGGTGCTGCATCTCGGTCCAGGTATTCCAGCATCAGCAGGACAAATAGAGCCAAAGGGGGCCTCTGCGTACACACAGGCGTGGACTGTGAGGACCGTCTCCCAGCATGCAATGCTCCTTTGTGAGCTGGGCAGCAGCTCTGTGGAGAGAGCGCCGTGCCCAGAGTTAGCTAGGGCAGAGAGGGGTTGCTGGACAGAAGTCAGGCATTCAGCCATGGGGTCCTAGAGGCTCTCCACCTGGGCAGTCGGCTAGCCCCACCATGGAGCCAACTGCGGGGGTCAGGGCACTTGCCTTGGGTCACTGCTCTGGAATATGAGAATCTGATGCTATTGACTACAGTGTAGTTATTCCTGATTTATACCGGTGTGGCCGGGGGAGAGGGGAAGGGAGTCTAGCCCTGCACCGTGCTTTGGGGTTGGGGTATACAACGGCTCTCTCGCTCTCTCTTGCACACACACACACGTGTACACAACTGCACACACTGAAACGCCCAAGGCTGGCTGGATGCAGGGCCACTTGCTAGCCATCCTGGGCTCCTGATTCTTGCATCTTCCCCTGTCCCTGCCCCTCCAGCTCTGTATTTCACCCTTTCTGATCCAGCAGGCTGGCTCTCTTCTGCCAGCTATGCTCCCACCCACAGCAGATAGGCAAGGGTGTCCCTTAACACACTAGCTCCCCAATCTGGGGTGTCTCTGCATGGCTGCTGTTGGATCTTGCAGACTGGCCTTGCTGATTGAGCGTGGGGAGGGAGCTGGAAGGAATGAATTGGTTCCCATGCCATCCCCTGTTCTGCCAGAGTGGGGAGAGGAAACAGACCTGAGCAGCTCCTCTGGCCCCTGTTGTCTCTGGGTTTGGTTCAGCAGCCTGCTGCTTGCGTGGGAGCAGAATAACGGGGTGGGGGTGGGGGGGCTGTTGGAGTGTTTTCCACCGGGGTGGGGGTTCTTGGGACAGTTGGGAGAGGGAACTGTGACACGCTGCCAGTGTCCTAGACATTCAGATGAACAAGAGCGAATGACGTTAACCCAGACTGAATTCGGGTTAACCCCTTTGGGGCCCAGTGCAGCCATGTCTGTGTTACGTGGCATTGCATGCACCTTCTGTAGGCGGAAGCTGGGAGGCTTGTGAACATCCGTCATCAGCCTGGGAGGCCACCCCCAGGAGAGATTTGCATAGGCTGGGTCAAACTGGGCTCTCCAGAGACCAGCAGGCAAAACAAAGTCTTTTGGATGAATAGAATTTAAACAGGCTCAGGGACATGACCGCTGGCCCACAGAGGGCCCCAGTCCTGAGGGGAGGGTTGGAAGGACTGGGCCTGCCATGGTCAGGTGACCCTGGTGAGCTTACCAGCATGCGTATAGGTTCTTGTGGTGTTTCTCGGACACTTTCTATCTGAATCGGGCTGGCTGAGAGTGGTAGCTTTTAGCTGTAGCAATCCCTCCAGCAGTCTCTGAGGAGATGCAGGCCAGTCTCTCTGGGCAGCCTGCCTGTGCTAGAAATTCACAGTGAAGGCAGCAGACTGTGCGGCCTGGAAATACCCGGCTCAGAAAGGATCTGCACCAGCAGCCAGGGAGCTGGGCGCCTGAGGGCGGCTACGGACCACTGCTTGAAGATACAGGTGCAGTTGCCCTGAGTTGTGACAGCATGCACCAGGTGCCATGATTTCACAGTGTAAGTGCCGCCCCCTTGTGGCTCTAGACACGCCCAGTCCCCATTCCCTGTCTGATACCATCCCTCAAAGTGCGTTGCCAGGCACGCCGTTACTAAGGAAGATGCTGTAGGTGCTTTGGTTGCTAAGGCTGCTTCTGCCAATGGCCTTCAGCGCCATTCGCCTCTTAGTGCCCTGAGTGACCAGCTGTGACCCCCAGCAGGCTGCAGAGCAGGCATCTAAGGCACGTGGGCTCCCACTCACTTCACTGGCTCGCGATCATTGCTTGAGGTCATGAGGCAGCACAATGGAGTGCTTAGAGCAGGGCACTGCAGGCCGGGAGACTTGGGTTCCACTCTTGACGCTGTCCGTGTCACCCAAGGCCAGTCACGGCTCCTCTCCGGTCTCGTTTTCCCCATGTATGCAATTGGGGGGATGCTGCGGCTCGTGCTTGGTTCTAGGGGGAAAGGCAAACTGTAAGTGATGGATATAAGGGCCATCAGCAGAAAGAGGGACCAAAGGATCATGCTGGGAGATGGGGTGGGGCTGAGTGAAGGAGGCTGAATAGCGAGAGGCACGTTCCTGACCGTGCGCTCTGGGAAGAGGGAGCTCATTCGGCTCAGTCCAGAGTGGAAAGCGCATCAGCAGGAAGTGTGCCATGGACACCCCTGTCCTCTCCCAGTGGGGCAGGCTGGGGGCCCCAGGAACACGCCATTTCCCTCTACCAGGTCTGTGACTGAGGGTGGGTTCCCCAGAAGAAAGGGGCCCTCCTGTGGCTCTGGCAGCCACCCCACAGAACCTGTGGCAAGGGCGGCCTCAGGCAGGACCATGGAGACAGACATCTAGGGAGCTAGGTATAAGAGAGCTGGCTGGGAGATTGCTCACTCACAGGCATACCCTGACCTCTGACCCCTGCCTCTGCCCAACTGTCCCCCCTCCCAAGGGGCTGACCTAGGCACTGCCTGGTCAGGTGAGGCCTAAGGCACATCCCAGAATCCTTTGCACTTAGCTGCCATGGCTTCCTTTGAAACTTGAATGCAAAGGATTCTGGGATGCTATGGGGAGCTAATGGCACGTGCGACGTGGGAGTGAGCAGAACTGGAGATACACCTGCCCCTTGTGAGGAGGATGGAACCAGTGCTGGGGGTCTGGAAGGATGGGGCAGCCCCACAGTCCTGTGGGCAAAGAGGAAGGGGACAGTGCCAGCTACTGGGCTGTTGTAACACTTCCCATGGGCCTCCCCGCATAGCTTCCCCGAGGGCAGGGTGGGGGAGTCTATGAGCGGTTTGGTGGCCTCTGGCGCAGCGTGGCTCGCTCTGTCTGGCTTGGGATGCCTCTAAGGCAGAGCCTGACAGCTTTACTGATACTTTTTACGGTGCGCTGACAGATGGCTGCGTTACGGAAGGGGAGAATTGTCCATAAATTACCAAGGAAACATCTTCCTGTCCCCTAGGGCGCAAGCTGCAAACACATTCTGATCCTAGCTGGGAACTGCCAGGGGTCACTCTCCTCCACTGATTTCCAGCTGCCGAGTGTATCTGAGGGGAAAGGAGCAGGGAGGGGAGAGGGGAACCGGTCAGTCACATCCGGGAGAGGGGCCAGTCGAGATCTTGTGATCATGTCTGGGAAGCTGTGGTCTCTGGAGATACTGGTGCTGTTCCTAGGACTGACTGTCTGATCTCTCTGGTTAACGCTGACACAAGAGCTCCTTTATCTCCATCGTCAGAGCCCCTTGGAAATCCCACTGTGTTGGCAGGAAGAAATGCCAAGCAGCTAATTAACCAGTATTGGGGTGCTGAACAGAAAGAACAGAGCTGAGGAAGCCCAGCTTTCAGGGCCAGCTCCAGACACCACTGGAGCAAGCATATGCCTGGGGCGGCCCTTGGTAAGGGGCGGCATTCTGTCCATTGTTGAGGCGGCAAAGTCCGGGCAGCCCAGGTGCCCCCAGGATTGAAGAATGTTGAGATCAGCCCTAATCGAGGTCAGGCATTTCCTTCACCCCAATCCTCTAACTCTTGGGAGCTGCCCCCGGAGGTCTCCTATCCTGCACATCCTGCTCTGGAAGCCCACGCTACAATGAAGGGTGGCATTGCCCACGCATTGGAAACAGCATCCCTAGGTAGGAGGCTCTTTATGTCCTATAGCTGGGGGTACCGTGTGTTGCAGTCTGGGGCAGCGCTCATCTCTGGGAGACTGGGCTATCGTGTGGGAATCCAAAGGGAGTAACCTTCAGAGCAGGAGGGAATGGCAGGCTAATGGCTAAGAAACTGCTGTTCAGCAAGAACCTCTTTGGCCAAGGTAGTTTATAAAGAAATGTTGGCCCAGGCCAGGATGTACTTGTAACCATAACTCAGGGGATCTGGGCTCTGTCCCTGGATTGGGTCATTCCTGTGAAAATCCCAAGCTGTGCCACATTTCCCACATCTAAAGAGGAGAACTATTGTTCTCTGCCTCCCAGGGTGTTGTGAGACTAAATTCATTAATGAAATGAGCAGCTTGGATACTAGACTGATGCGTGCCAAAGACAAGCCCATACACACCTTTGCGGTGAAACCAACCAGCTGTTTAATAGCACCCAGTCATGCTTAACAACAGGGTTTGGGTCAGGAAAGAGCAAAAGAGTTCAGCTTTAATTGCCCATGCTGACCTTTAGATGGGACAGCAGATATCAAAAATCTACCCTTCTGAGAAGGCTATGATAGTTTTAATAATGACTATGGGTAGTCAGGATCAGTGTTGGTCATCTCTGCAGAAAGATGATTCCACCCACTAGCATACTGGTCGCTACTGACTCCAGGGAAGAGCTACCCTTTGCTGAGTTCTGGGAGGTCTCCCCTTGCTAGCAGCCAGGCCCTATGCTGTTCAGCCTGTGGGATACAAGGAGACCACATCCACTGCTGAAGCATCGATGGGTAGAAGAGAAATGACAGAAGGTGCAAACCCAGGAATCTCCTTAGTAAGCAAAAAATGCATCAGTTGCCCAGAGGCCATTTAAATGTTCATCACTTTAGAACTACTGATCTGATTTGCCTCAGCCTGGCATGACTTTTAAATCTCATACTAGAGCTACAAAGCAAGCCAGGTCTGATGATTCTGGCTTTGAGTTGTCAGCCATAATTGAACTAGTCCCATGCCCAGTAACGATGGATTCTATCCTTCTTCGCCTCATTCCATGAAAAAAAATCTGTGCCATGAAATGCTGTGCTGTGAGGTTTTCAGAAGCACTCTTTGCTATCCAAACTCTGGTTCCATTAAATCAATGGTAAAAGCCCCATTCATTTCAATGGGAGTGGAGTTAGGCCAAGGCTTTGAAAATCCCCTTGAATATGGGATTTAGGCTGCGAAATCAGTTGCTCTTGTGAGATTGATTCAGTCACGTTGCATACC
This sequence comes from Dermatemys mawii, assembly GCA_007922305.1. NCBI lineage: Eukaryota > Metazoa > Chordata > Testudines > Dermatemydidae > Dermatemys > Dermatemys mawii. Next base: position 36,409,063 of record ML677366.1, on the reverse strand, counting down.
GGTAGTGTATTCTAGTCTTCTTCGGATGCCAACTTAAGAGCTGCTCAGGAAAAACATCTCTTCCGATGAAGAACTTTGATGAAAATAAACCACAGAAATATTGTTTTTGCACAAATCTTTCATCCAGTCTTTTTAGCTTCTCAGTGAAATGTTTTGGGTTTTGGTTGCTGCAGTTTTTAATTATTTTGTGGGTGGGAAATCAGGCATATTTTCCATGAACACTTCCATTTTGTTAAAAATGAAGACAAACATTTTGATGGAAATTGTCCTGAATTTTCTGAGATGGAAATGTTAATGCTCTGTTATGAAGCTACTCTGAATAAAGTAGAGACTGCCTGTCATGGAGGCAAAGTCTGTATTCAGGGGTCCCTTGGCTTGATATAACCCCATTGAGGTATTCATGGCAGTTTTACTGAAATTCTCTATGGGTAAAATAAGGCCTAGATTTGAATGTGAATTTTACCCACCCACACAAAATGTATCTGCCAATCAGTCTTGCACTTGCTTAGCTGCTAAGACAGGGGTGGGCAAACTACAGCCCACGGGCCACATGTGGCCCGCCAGCCATTTTTATCCGGCCCACGAGCTGGGGCCGGGCCGGGCCAAGTGCGGGGAGCCGCGGGGCCCTGCCGTCCCTGGCCGGGCCCAACGCATCGTGCCCCCAGACCCTGCGCTCCCCGGCCGGGGGCAGCGCAGGGAGCCACAGGGCCCCACGCTCCCTGGCCAGGAGCCAGGTAAAGGAGCGCCCAGCTGAGTAAGGTAAGAGGGAGGGGCTTAAGTAGTGGGGTCCCGGGGTGGTGGTGGTTGGGTTGGGTGGATCTCAGGAGGGGACAGTCAGGGAACAAAGCAGGGGGGCTTAAATTGGGGGTGGGGTTCTGGGTGGTGGTGGTTAGGGTTGGGGGATCTCGGGAGGAGGCAGTCAGGGGACAAAGAACGGGGGGCTTAGATAGGGGGTGTGGTTCTGGGGGGGCAGTTAGAATGGGGGGGTCTCCGGAGGGGGCAATCAGGGGACAAGGAGCGCAAGGGGGAGTTGAATGGGTCGGGGATTCTGAGGAGGGCAGTCGGGGTGGGAAGTGTGTTGGGGTTTAATAAGGGGTGGGGTCAGGCTGTTTGGGGAGGCACAGCCTTCCCTACCCGACCCTCCGCACAATTTTTAATCCCAATGTGGCCCTCGGGCCAAAAAGTTTGCCCACCCCTGTGCTAAGACCTGGCTTCGGTGGTCTGTGATGACCTCGCAGATGCAGGACTTGGAACTGAATCTCTGGTGCTGTAGTAGTTGGAGGAATGGAGAAGAAAACCCTGCCCCAGGGTTTGGCAGGATAAAAAAACGTTTCCCTGCCTGTGCAACAAAAAGAAACCCTCGCAGGAGTGCAGGCTGGGAGCTTGCTGCTGTATTCAGCTGCATCGCAAGTGCAAAGTGCTGGGGAGTGGGAGGGGGGCAGGGGAAACTCCCCCTGACAAACAGGAAGCAGGGATGGGTGGAGCGTGTGAAGAAAGTGAATAAGGAAGTGTTATTTACCCTTCACATAACACAAGAACCAGGGGTCACCCAATGAAATTAATAGGCAGCAGGTTTAAAACAAACATAAAGAAGTATTTCTTCACACAGCGCACAGTCAACCTATGCAACTCATTTCCTGGGGATGCTGTGAAGACTAAAAGTATAACGGGGTTCAAAAAAGAATTTGCTAAGTTAATGGAGGATTGGTCCATCCATGGTCTGGGTGTCCCTAACCCTCTGACTGCCAGGTGCCGGGAGAGGATAACAGGGAATGGATCACTTGATAAATTTCCCTGTTCTGTTCGTTCCCTCTGAAACATCTTGTACCGGCTACTGTTGAAAGACAGGATACTGGGCCAGGTTGGCCATTGGTCTGACCCAGTAAGGCCATTCTTGTGGATAATTAACCCATGATCACCACTTGACTCCTTTCAGTGCCCTGTAGTGTCCATCATGGTAAAAGAGACACTGCTGTTCTCCTGCAGAGAGTACAAAGGGAATTTGTTATTAAGACTGCTGGACACAGACAGACCCTGTGATTCTCTCTGGCTCCTGCCTACAACCAGCCTGTGTTGTTTAGGGTCATGAAGGAGATCTCTGGGAATCCTGGCCTGGATCAAGTGACGGGGACAGGACTGCGGACTGCATCCTCATTGAAGGTGTCAGGAGCAGTGCTTTTAAACTGGAAACTTGAGCAACGATCCTGCTAAGCCAGGGCAAGTGCTCCTCACCTGAGGCAGGCCCGGCCTGGTCTAGCATCTCTGCTGCAGCTGCTGCCGAAATCCATTAAAAATTGAGCAGCCATTTGAAATAACACCAAACAGATCAATCAAGCAGGGGTGCATTAAAATACAACCAAATTAACCCCCGGGATCATCAATCTTTAATGAGCCCCCATCCACAGCTATTAAAGGGGAGCTGCCAGGAGTTGGTGAGCGTGGACAGGGCTGCCAGCAGCGCATGACTGCATGACATGGCTAGAGACACATTGCACATTCCTCCTAGCTCTGATACATGACAGACCTGGTAAACACGTATGCTGGGTGTAATGTGAACTGATGCCTTCCTGGGGCTCCTTTGCCTGCTTCCTCATGAGTTGGAAAGGTGCATGGGTAACTGGGAAGTACTTGCTGTTTGCTCATAAGAGGGTAGGATCCTTGTAAGTTTCCTGCAATGGCACCTACACATTCCTGGGTGCACTGAACATTGGGGTGGGTTGGATCTGGGGCACCGTGAGTCACCTGCTTTCAGCAACCTCCAGCTGTTGATTGCAGCTGACTGCCACATAAATGGACCCAAACAGCATTGGGAAGCAATGAACTGAAGAGTGGCGAGAGCCATAAATGACGGCATCTCTTGTCTCGTACTGACACTGTCTTAGGCACAGTTTTGCTAATAACAATCAATCTACAGCCTTTGGGGTAGACCCCATTTGAATTCTTTGCTCCAAACTTATTTATAGTGGAAATGGTCTTTTTTCCCCCCAAAAGAAAACATCCTCATCATTGGAGGGGGAGGTGTTTTTGTTTTGGAATTTTCTGATTGTTCTCAATGAGGAAACTGACCATTTTTTCAGTTTTCAACACTGAAAGAGAGAATTTTGTTGTTGTTGTTCCCCTATCCTTTTGTCTTCCTTTTTCCTACCTTCTTCCTTTTTCAGTGGCAGAATGGAAAGGGAGGGGGCAGGGAGAGGATGAAAGGAGGGAAAAAAACAAAACGAAGGAAAGTTTTCACTTTTGGTTTCAAACATCAAAAACATTCTCTGTTTTCGTTTCTTTGGTCAGGGGAAAAAATGGAATTTTGTGACAAAAAGTTTTGAGGAAACTGTGTTTTGACCTGCTGTACCCCTGGGCTACCAGAGACCTTGTTAACCTGGCAGCCTCTCGTGGGCAGCCCCACGCTCCTCAGCTGGGTGATTGCTGATCCTGCAGCAGATGACTAGATAAAAAGGTTGCAGGTCACAAAGGCAGGCGGCTGCTAGACAGGCTGAAGCACCACTGCCAATAGCGGTCTGGAGGGAAGCCATCCAGCTAGCTGGGCCTCCACAAGCAGAGAGGATCATGGGGTGGACTAGAAAGGCGTGGCAGGAATTAGTCAGGAATTGAGAGAAACTGGCCTCAGCTGTTTCATACTGGGTCCCTGCACTGGAGTCCAGAGGACTGGGCAGCCCTGCCAAACCCAACAGAAGAGTTAGCAAAGCCCGTGGGTCAAAGGGTTGTGAACCGTCCGGAAGCTAGGAACAGCTTCCGCAACAGTCCAGAAGCTGTTGACCCATTGTTGAGTTATTGGCCTCCTGACTCATTAGCCTCTCTGCTGCCCTGAGAGGGGAGAGACTATTCATGATCTGGTTGTAGTCACACCTGGGGCTAAATGATAATTGGTTGAACAAAGGGGAAACTGAGGCAGACTTTCCATAACACCCGCTCAGCTGGGGAGAGGGAAATCCAGTGGCTGAATCAGCCCCAGACCCTGCCCTGATGGGAATTCCCTACATTGTGAAAATAGCCCATGTACCTATGCTCTATTAATGAGTGGGGAGAAGATGAATTACAACTTTTTCCCTCTTCCCCATCCCCTCAGTGCACAGACTGGAGCCTTGTTTCTGTGCTGACTCAGCCAGGGCTGTTTGCAGCCAGGTCTGGAAACAGATTTGCTAAATTCCCAGCAACACGACTGTACTCGTGGGTCCTCCAGCCACGCAGGATGTGAAAGAGGCTGGAAATCTCATGCCACAGGGAGACTTTCTGCCCCATTTTCATAGGTTCATAAGTTTTAAGGCCAGAAGAGACCACAGTGGTCACCCGGAGTGACACATTCCCCATGTGACACAGACAAGGAACCTCACCTACGGATTCCTGCAGCAAACCCAGAATCTCTGTGACCGATGCCAGGCCCACTGCCCCTGGAAAGCAGTCAGCATGGCTCATAGGCAGGGGACTCAGCATCAGTTCACTGGGGCTCTGCTGTCCAGTCTTGGCTAAGTCGCTTCATCTATGACTCAGTTTTCCCATCTCTAAAATGGGGATAATGATCCTTCCCCACCTTTATAAAGCATCTTCAGAGCTTCCTCTGGGGACGTTCAGTGAGGTTCATCCAGCACTGTGACAGTTTCCTCTCCAGTTGCTGTGCCTGAGAGCTGCCCAGCTGCTCCCAGGAGGGTTTGCTTTAGGAGAGCCCACTGAATGCTGGGATCTCCAGAAACTCACTTGAGAGGCATCTGCTACTCCAGGCAGGGGAGCCGAGAACCCAGATGGGAAGGAGGGGATCCCAGCCTGACGCAACTGACTTCATGGGGAGCAGGGCCGGGCCCAGCAACTCCACACAAAGTCATCTCCCCACTTCTCTGGCTACAGTTGCTGCCTCTGCCTCCTACAGAATCTCGGCCAAGCATCTCCCTAGAGTCTGCTCCCACTGATATCCCGGGGGAACCGCTCGTTGGTTTCCGCGGGTCAGCGGGGCGGGGTGACTTGGAGGCAGTGGGGTGGGAAAGTGCAAATCTAGTCTAGGTGCAGCGGAGATGAAATATTCCAAAAGCCACAAACCAGAGCATTGATTTTCTCCTGCATGTGTGCTGTTCTGCTTTATGTGGGCTTCGACCTCCTGAGCTTAACAAAGTGAAAATAAATATTTAATTATTCTCCTAAATAAAAATCAATAGCGCTGCTGGTTGGCTAAGTAAATCGCTGGGCCCATAAATTTCCCCTCCCCCCCACGCGGCTTGCAGATCTTCTATTAAGGTTACGACTAATGGAGAGAGGCCTTCACTAAATGGTGCTGCACAGAAGCAATAATTAAAGAGCAAGAGAACAGCCTGATGGACCACAGAGAAAATACCAGCCCAGCCTGAATTTGCTCTAGGATTGGGCGTTGCCTCCCCTACTGTTGGTCAGAGAGGAGTCCCTGGACTTTGTGTTCCACTGGAGTAGCTGCAATGCAAGCACACAGTGGTCCTTAAGGATAGAGAGATGAGTTGTACAGTACATCTATAGCCATGAGTGGAAATGAAGTGTGTGTGTTCTCGCAACAGGGCTGGAGTGTGTGTGTGCAGCAGAGCTGGAATGTATGTGTGTGTGTGAGTGTGATAGAAAGGAGTACAAATGTAAGAACATAAGAACAGCCATACTGGGTCAGACCAACGGTCGATCTAGCCCAGTATCTTGTTTTCCGACAGTGACCAATGTCAGAGGCTCCAGAGGGAACAGACCAGGGCAGTGCTAGAGTGATCCATCCTTTGTTGTCCAGTCCCAGCTTCTGGCAGTCAGATGTTTAGGGACACTCAGAGCATGGGAATGAAGAGCACATGGGCACATGCAGGAGACATGAGCTGCATGTTGTCTGTAGGGAATGTGCTGTTCATATGTGGTGCATGTACCCATGGCAGTATCTGGTGTGTGTGCACGTTTGCAATGGTACACTGAGGGTCTGTGAAGCGTATAGCATCCCCCCGCCTCCGTCAGTATGTAGCCTCTGTAGAGATGGGTGTTTCCCCCACCTTGGAGTGGTAGATGCATTGGATTGACATGTATAGGAATTGACTTGAACTCTTAAGTCATAGCAGGCTGGGTTAGAGGAAAGCCTGTAATAGTCCGAAGCTAGCCCACTGCAAACCCCTGCGGGGCACTTCTTTACCATCGTGCGCTCCTACGGATCCATGCACTTGGGAGAGATTCTTCCTTGGCACACGCTGGGTCTTCTCTGGGCACCTACAGGCCAACTCGACACTGCTTGGCTTGCTAAAACTCCGGAGCAGGCGTTAAGTGATAGCACTTCCTTGGTGCTAAGAGCAGATCCAGCCTTGGTCTGCAGGTGCCCAGCTAGCCTGGTGCTGTCTTCACTCAAAGGCTTCCTGAGGCATGTGCCCACCTGGCACGGTGCCCAGAGCTAGTCACTGCTGCTGGAGTTCAGGAAGCAAGTTTTTAATCTTGGTATAAAATTGAATCTGATTTTTTCCTTTTTTAAGTTCATCCACCTAAGTCTAATTCACTTTGCCCAGCCAATAGCTGTCAGGGGCTGACTGAGATTGGAGCAGAGCACTAGCGAGAGGAGATTTCGGCTCCAATGCTCGATCACTGACAGACATCTCTGCCTTGATTATCTCTGTGCAGTTCCTCTCCTGCTCCTCATGCGCCTCCCTTGATGTCTGTCTTGCGTTCTGTCCTGTCTCTCTGCTGTGGGCTCCAGAAATTCCTGCTGCTGACAGGAGACACCGTCGTTTAAAGGGTCGCTAGGCAGAGTGTTACCATTAGTCGTCACATAGTGCCGCGGATGAGCAGCAAAGCTATGGAAGGGGAACACTGGAGCCTTATAAATGTGAACCAGGGCTGGGAAATCTCCCCCTTGTAGGAAATTTCACACCACACCAGAAATATCCAATGTGCACTTTCAGGGCCGGGGAAATACATAATGTACTGATATGTGTATATGCAAATGCAAGATGCACAGAGATATTTCTGAGCACTATAGAAACCTTAAGAGGAGGTTAGGTTGCTTATTGAATGAGATTGTGCTAGGTGCTGTGGGAAAACACAGAGACCTCTGGGATGGGATTGGGGGCCTGGGAATCAGACTGGGAAAACAAAGAAAGGTGCTCCTCCAGGCTCTGCCTACAAAATAAGCTCTCCTTCATGACACACGGCTCTGAGTTGTTTGTGCAGAGGTGCAAAATATGATCATGCCTGCTCCCTGGGCTGGACTGTCCCTCACTGGGATCCGAATGTACACTTGGTCATGCTTGGCTTCCCCTCAGTGCACCTGGGGTCTCTGGGGGGCTTTGCTAGGCTCCTTGGGCATGGATCCTTTTCAGCTGGGGGAGGGAGGAGTGGGTGACTCTCCCAAGCCCACGCACACCTGGTCCCAAATAGCTGTCACTCACAGGAGTCTGTGGAGAGCTTCATGGCACAATTGCCCTCTCCTTTCTTGGGGCTTGGCTTCACTAGAGCCGAGAGAGATCAATCTTATGGCGATCGATTTATCGCGTCTCGTCAAGACGCGATAAATCGATCGCCAGCAGCGCCCCCGTCGACTCCGTAACTCCAGCTCGCCAAAAGGCGCAAGCTGGAGTCGACGGGGGAGCGCGTCACCGACCGCCACCGCCGTGAGGACGGCAGGTAAGTCGGCTGTAGATACGCCGATTTCAGCTACGTTAATAACGTAGCTGAAATTGCATATCTACAGTCGATCCCCCGTGCTAATGAAGACCAGCCCTTGGTGACTAGCGAAAAAGGGAACACTGCAATTGTCAGCATTGTTATCCTGGAGTCTCTGTGCTGGCCCCAATTGAGATGAATGGGGCAGTTCACACCTCTGCTTTTCTGCTTGGTGTCTGTTACACTCCACTCAGGTAGTCGAGGCATGCCAGGACAGCTCGAGATGTTCTGTTTTTAAATGGAAGCTTAGGTTCTGGTGGATAAGTGAGCGGCTAGTACACCATACTGGCTGCAGCTGACCCCTGCCTGGAGGTGATAGTGGACAGTGTATTAGACATGAGCTTGCATGGGAATAGTAACACAATGTGCCAAAGCACCTACAGGGGTTGCAGTCACAGAGCAGGGAGGGGCTGGGCTCCTCTGCTGAAGGTAGTTCACAGAGGAGCAGCAAAAAGGAGGAAGGAGGTGAAAGAATTGGCATGGAAGGAGAGATAAAAGCCCGGCTCCTGCTTCCTTTGAATTTGCGTTGATCTCCATTACGGGTCTGATCCGCCTGTCACTCACAAGACACCCGTAAAGTTCAATGGGGGTTGGATCAGTTCCTCTGTGCATAGATTGGCCAAAAGGTGACGAAGCCGGAATCTGCCAGCCTGCAAGGTGTGTAAATGTCTGAGAATGGCCTTGGATATCTGATTGTGGCTCACATCAAACCTTAGAACTGGAAGGGACCTCAAGAGGTCATCTAGTCCAATCTCCTGCACTCATAGCAGGACTATTTATCTAGACCATTCCTGACAGGTGTTTGTCTAACCAGCTCTTAAAAATCTCCAGTGATGGAGATTCTACTGTGATGTTGCACTCCATATGTTTTATGGAAATATGCTAAAGAGTATGAATATAATGTAACTGGAATATGCTTCATGCAAATGGTCTCTTGTAAAGTATCATTACAAAGCTTATAATCTACAGAGTATGTTCATCCTATTTGTATGTATGTATCATTCTTGTATCTAAAGCTAGAAATATGAAGTATTACTCTAAACTCCTATTGTAACTATGCAAAGTGTTGGCCATTAATAATGTCTTGGAATCTTGATGGCTCCCATTAACCACGGCAATTGGTTGTAAATGGCTCTGTTTACTCGCAAACCTTCCTGGGTATGTGGAAAGAATGGAGAATGAGGTCTTACAGTGACATGTGATCATGTCACCTGGTACTGGAATCCATCTTAAACCTGGTGCTTTTCCATTTAGAAGGAAGGGTGGGAACCTAAAGAGAGACAAAGAATTTGCCTCTTGTGCCAAAGCTATAAAAGGGGGTGGAACAGAAAAAAGGGGGTTGCCAGTCATGAGAAATCCCCTAGTTACCTGAGCTGGAACTAACAAGAACTGTACCAGGGAAAGAATTGGGCCCAGACTAGGAAGAAGTCTAGTCTGTGAAAGAAGCTTATTGGAACATCTCTCAGGGTGAGTTTTACATTTCTTAATGTATTAGGCATAGACTTGCATGTTTTGTTTTATTTTGCTTGGTAACTTACTTTGTTCTGTCTGTTATTACTTGGAACCACTTAAGTCCTACTTTTTATTCTTAATAACATCACTTTTGTTAATTATTGAAGCCAGAGTAAGTGATTAATATATGTGGGAGCAAACAAACAACTGTGCATATCTCTAGAGGGCAGACAATTTATGAGTTTACCCTGTATAAGTTGTATACAGAGTAAAACGGATTTATTTGGGGTTTGGATCCCATTGGGAGTTGGGTGTCTGGGTGCTGGAGAAAGGAATACCTGCTGAGTGATTTTCAATTAAAGCCTGCAACTTTGGGGATGTGTTTCAGACCTGGGTCTGTGTTGCAGCAGGCTTCCATGTCTAGCTTAACAAGGCAGGGTTCTGGAGTCCCAAGCTGACAGGGAAAACGGGCTCAGAGGTAGTTTCAGCACATCAGGTGACAGTCCCAAGGGGGTTTCTGTGACAGAACCTGTCACATTCACAACCTCCCTGGAAAATCTATTCCAGTGCTTCATCACCCTGACAGGGAGTTTTTCCCAATGTCCAACCTAAACCTTCCTTGCTGCAATTTAAGCCCATTGCTTCTTGTCCTATCCTTAGAGATTAAGAAAAACAATTTTTCCTCCTCCTTATAACAACCTTTTACATACGTGAAAACTGTTATCATGTCCCCTCTTAGCCTTCTCTTTTCCAGACTAAACAAACCCATTTTTTTCAATCTTCTCTCACGGGGCATGCTTTCTAGACCTTTAGTCATTTTTGTTGCTCTTCTCTGGACTTTCTCCAATTTGTCCACATCTTTCCTGAAATGTGGTGCCCAGAACTGGACATAATACTCCAGTTGAGGCCTAGTCAGAGCAGAGTGGAGTGGAAGAATTACTTCTTGGGTCTTGCTTACAATTCTACTAATACATCCCAGAATGGTGTTCACTATTTTTGCAACAGTGTTACTCTGTTAACTTATATTTAACTCGTGGTCCACTTTGACCGCAGATCCCTTTCCACAGTACTCCTTCCTAGGCAGTCGTTTCCCATTTTGTATGTGTGCAACTGATTGTTCCTTACTAAATGGAGTATTTTGCATTAGTCCTTATTGAATTTCATCCTATTTACTTCCGACCATTTCTCCAGTTTGTCCAGAGCATTTTGCATTTTAATCCTATCCTCCAAAGCTCTTGCAACCCCTCCCAGCTTGGTATCATCTGCAAATTTTATAAGTGTGCTCTGTATACAGGCAGGCAGAGCTTCAGAGTCTCAATGCATGGATGAGACGATGGTGTAGGAAGGAGGAGTTTAGATTTATTAGGAACTGGGGAAACTTTAGGGATGGGGGAGCCTTTACAGGAAGGATGGGTTCCACCTAAACCAAAGTGGAGCCAGACTGTTGGCACTTAACATTAAAGGTTGCAGAGCAGTTTTTAAACTAGGAGATGAGGGAAAGCTGATTGCTGCAGAGGAGCATGTAGATCAGACAAAGATTTCTCTTTGCGAATAGTGCAGCTGAAGTTGACGTATTTAGGTCGACTTACCGCAGCATCTTCACGGTGCTGAGTCAACTGCTGCCACTTCCCCGTAAACTCCGCCTCTCACAGCGGTGGAGTTCCGGAAAAGACAGGAGAGCACTCAGGGATCGATTTATCACATCTAGACTAGACGTGATAAATCAGTCTCCAAAAGATCGATCGCTACCTGCTGATCCAACGGGTAGTGTAGACCTGGCTTTAAAGGAGAGTCTATTGATAGAGATTCTCTAGTTTTTAGTCAGAAAAAGAGAATAAAGTATGGGCCAGGTCAGATGAGAAACATTCACATAAAAAAGAATCTGACACATCAGAAAAGGGCAGACAAATAAACAGTGACAAGTGCTTGTACACAAATGCTAAAAGTCTAAATAATAAAATGGGTGAACTGGAGTGCCTCATGTTAAAGGAGGATATTGATATAATAGGCATTGCAGAAACCTGGTGGAATGAGAACAATCAATGGGACACAATCATTTTGGGGTACAAAATAGATCAGAAGTGCAGAACAGGTTGTGTGGAGGGTGGGGGGTGAGGGTGGCACTATATGTGAAAGAAAATGTAGAATAAAATGAAGTAAAAATCTTAAATGAATCCACATGTTCCATAGAATCTCTATGGATAGTAATTCCATGCTCTAATAAGAATATAACAATAGGGATCTATTATCGACCACCTGACCAGGACAGTGATAGTGACGATAAAATGTTAAGGGAGATTAGAGAGGCTATCAAAATAAAGAACTCAGTAATAGTGGGGGATGTCAATTATCCCCATATTGACTGGGTACATGTCACCTCAGGACGAAATGCAGAGACAAAATTCCTCGATACTTTAAATGGCGCTTCTTGGAGCAGCTGGTACAGGAACCCATAAGGGGAGAGGCAACTCTCGATTTAGTCCTGAGTGGAGCATAGGGTCTAGTCCAAGAGGAAACTATAACAGGACCGCTTGGAAATAGTGACCATAATATAATAATATTTAACATTCCTGTGGTGGGAAGAACACCTCAGCAGCCCAACATGGTGACATTTAATTTCAAAAACAGGAAATATGCAAAAATGAGGGGGTTAGTTAAACAGAAATTAACAAGTACAATGACTAAAGTGAAATCCCTGCAAGCTTCATGGACACTTTTCAAAGACACCATAATAGAGCCCCAACTTAAATGTATACCCCAAATTAAAATACTTAGTAAAAGAACTAAAAAAGTGCCACCATGGCTTAACAATCATGTAAAAGAAGCAGTCAGACATAAAAAGGCATCTTTTAAAAAGTGGAAGTCAAATCCTAGTGAGGTAAATAGAAAGGAACATAAACACTGCCAAATAAAGTGTAAAAATGTAGTTAAAAAAGGCCAAAAAAGAGTTTGAAGAAAAGCTAGCCAAAAACTCAAAAGATAATAACAAAATGTTTTTTAAGCACATCAGAAGCAGGAAGCCTGCTAAACAGCCAGTGGGGTCCCTGGATAATCAAGATACAAAAGGAGCACTTAAAGACAATAAAGTCTTTGAGGAGAAACTAAATGAATTCTTTGCTTCAGTCTTCACGGCTGAGGAAGTTAGGGAGTTTCCCAATCCTGAGTCATCCTTTGTAGGTAACAAATCTGAGGAATTGTCACAGACTGAAGTGTCATTAGAGGAGGTTTTGGAATTAATTGATAAATTTAACAGTAACAAGTCACCGGGACCAGATGGCATTCACCCAAGAGTTCTGAAAGAACTCAAATGTGAAATTGCGGCACTATTAACTATGGTTTGTAACCTGTCCTTTAAATCAGCTTCTGTACGCAATGACTGGAAGATAGCTAATGTAATGCCAATATTTTAAAAGGGCTCTAGAGGTGATCCCGACAATTACAGACCAGTAAGTCTAACATTAGTAGCGGGCAAATTAGTTGAAACAAATAGAATAAAATTGTCAGGCACATAGAAGAATGACAGTTGTTGGAAAAAAGTCAACATGGTTTCTGTAAAGGGAAATCTTGTCTTACTAATCTATTAGAGCTCTTTGAAGAGGTCAACAAACATGTGGACAAGGGGGATCCAGTGGACGTAGCGTACTTAGATTTCCAGAAAGTCTTTGACAAGGTCCCTCACCAAAGGCTCTTATGTAAATTAAGTTGTCATGGGATCAGAGGAAAAATCCTTTCATGAACTGAGAACTGGTTAAAAGACAGGGAACAAAGGGCAGGAATAAATGGTAATTTTTCATTCAGTGGAGAAGGGTAACTAGCGGTGTTCCCCAAGGGTCAGTCTGAAGACCAATCCTATTCAACTTATTCATAAATGATCTGAAGAAAGGAGTAATCAGGGAAGTGGCAAAGTTTACAGATGATATTAAACTGCTCAAGACAGTGAAGACCCAAGCAGACTGTGAAGAACTTCAAAAAGATCTCACAAAACTAAGCGATTGGACAAGAAAATGGCAAATGAAATTTAATGTGGATAAATGTAAAGTAATGCACACTGGAAAAAATAACCCCAACCATACATACAATATGATGGGGGCTAGTTTAGCTACAAGTAATCAGGAAAGAGATCTTGGAGTCATCGTGGATAGTTCTCTGAAGACGTCCACTCAGTGTGCAGCGGCAGTCAACAAAGCAAATAGGATGTTAGGAATTATTAAAAAAGGGATAGAGAATAAGACAGAGAGTATCTTATTGCCCTTATACAAATCCATGGTGCGCCCACATCTTGAATACTGCGTACAGATGTGATCTCCTCATCTCAAAAAAGATATACTGGCATTAGAGAAGGGCAACTAAAATGATTAGGGGTTTGGAATGGTCCCATACGAGGAGAGATTAAAGAAGCTAGGACTTTTCAGTTTGGAAAAGAGGAGATTAAGGAGGGATACGATAAAGGTATATGAAATCATGAGTGCTGTGGAGAAAGTGAATAAGGAAAAGCTGTTTACCTGTTCCCATAATATAAGAACTAGGGGTCTCCAAAAGAAATTAATGGGCAGCAGATTTAAAACAAATAAAAGGAAGTTCTTCTTCACACAGCGCACAGTCAACCTGTGGAACTCCTTGCCTGAGGAGATTGTGAAGGCTAGGACTATAACAAGGTTTAAAAGAGACCTAGATAAATTCATAGATAAATTAAGTCCATTAATGGCCATGAGCCAGGACGAGTAAGGAATGGTGTCCCTAGCCTCTGTTTGTCAGAGGTTGGTGATGAATGGCAGGAGAGAGATCACTTGATCATTACCTGTTAGGTTCACTCTCTCTGGGGCACCTGGCACTGGCCACTGTCATCAGACAAGAAACTGGGCTGGAAGGACCTTTAGTCCGACCCAGTATGGCCATTCTTATGTTGTTCTTATGTATGCCATTACCTATGTCATTCATCACATGACTAGCTGGACCCAGTGACTATGCAGCCTCCTACTCTATCAGCACCAGGGGAGGTCTCCTTTCCCTTGAGTAGCAGAAGTTGTATTTTCAGGGTATGACACCCTGGGTTCAGTACCCCATGATAACTGTAGGGTACTTGCTTACTGTTTGTCACACATCCACCAAGGCTGAAGAGGCTCTCTTTAGTGTAACTAGGAGGATGGGGTGGGTGCAAGCAGGAGCACATTAAGGAGGAATATCTGTGCAGCCTAGGAGTGAGATCTGGTCGGGTGTGGATGCACATCGCAAGAGAAGTGGTGGAAGCCCTCTTGCTTGAGACATTTACAGCCAGACTGGACACAACAGTAGGCAGTGTATTGTAGGGAACAATCCACAGCCGCACAGGGTGTTGGGATGGAATCCAGCTGTGTGGCCAACTCTCATGATTTTCTTGTGAGTCTGGCAGTATTTGGGGTTTCTCTTGAAACCCCAGCTCCTGGATTCATGTGATTACATGAGACTCTCAGCTGTCATTTAAAAAAGGCCTTAGTTCCTAAAAATCCATGATAGTTGAGCAAAGCTCCTATGTATTGAGCAAGGCTGATCCAGCAGTTAGGGCACTAAACTGTGACTTGGGGGACAAAGGGTTAGTTCCCTGCTTGGTTGCCAACTTCTAGTGTGATCTTGTGCCAGACACTTAGGTTTTGTGTGCCTCAGATCACTACCCCTCTGTAGTGTGTGTGGACAAATACATTCAAGATTGTGAGACATTAGGAATGGGGACCTATACGCAGCTTAGAACAAACCCAAATGCCTTCAGAGATGCAGAAATGAACTCAGCTGTTCTTGGTTTTAGACCTCTCCTGGGTTTTGGAATGTTTGGGGTTGGCAGTGCTGGAGTCTGTGAGTCAATGGATTATTTTTAAAGACTTGAGGCCTGAACAGCTGCCATTGTAGTCAATGGGAAGATACCTATTGACTTCAGCTACTTGGTTTGCGCCTTCTTATTCATCACAGCGAATGAGAAAGACTCCACGTAACCCAAATGCCAGGCATCTCCAGAAACAATAGACATTTACTCTGCAGAACATAGGAGCGGAAGGGGTCTCCTGCGTCATCCAGGCCTGGCTATCACAGGCTGCATCCGATCTTGTTAATAAACTAATCAAATGCCATCTTCAGACTGGGGAGGTTGTTTGCCTCCCCTCACATCCTCTCTTGGGAGGCAGTTCCCAAATCTCCCTCCTCTGGTGCTTAGAAACTGTCCAATTTCCAGCCTCTTTTTATTCATGGAGAAAGATGAAATAGTTTGTGTCAAGGACTCTGGCAGCTTAAATTTCACCCCAAATGTAAGCCTGGTGAAAATGAGCTTTTACAAATTTGTGCGACTAATGTTTTCATGAATTTTCATTTGGATTCAGATTCCACCAGGAGCAGAGTTTTAAATATGGAATAAACATCCACCTCCTTGCCTAACCTATGATCTAGCCATTGCCCTGCTGAGCTGGGGCCTGGGCTCCAGCTGTGCAGCTGACGAGCAACCAAAGTGATCCTGTCTAAGGGCGACTTTCCTCCATTTCCGGCAGTTGCAGGCGTTCCTAGCAGACAGGAGAGGTTGTGCTGCTTGGAGCAGGGAACGCTCCTGCCCTGCACGGCGGGTTGGGCCGCTGTTCTTTGTTTCTGCAGCGTCTGGGGCCCAGTCCACGAGCAGGGCTCTGAGGTACTATGAGAATAAGGATAATAGGTAAGAAAGGGACAGATTCTCAGCTGGTGTCAATCAGTGCAAGCGCTAGTGACCTCAGCAGAGCGGCACCATCTGGGGAGCTGGCCCTACAGATTCTTAAAAAGACACTACAGAATGTTTCACCTGTCCACATTGCTGTAGGTTCGGAATGATTCCTTCCCACCCAACGTCCCCTCAAGATGGAGCAGGCCTGCAGTGACAAAGGGCCTGTCTCTGCAGTTAGTTGGCATGGCCTGGCGCGCCCTCTGTGTGCAGCACGGCTGGGCTGGGAGCCCTGGGCCGCCTGGTTACAGACACACTGGGGTGGAGCAGGGCTGGGTTTTCTGGCTGTGACTAGGGCCTGCATAGGAGGAAAAGGCACTATATACAGCAGGCTCTGGAGAGCCAATGGGACTGGCCACCCAGCTGCCACAGACACATCCCTGCGGACAGAGGTGGCCAGGTGCCTTTGAAACCGGAGGAAGCCCCAGCCCCATCTAGGATCTCAGCACTGAACAAACATGTCCGCACCAGGGATGTGTTGTCAGTGTTTGGAGAGCGCTGATAACTGATCCCCAGGGAGTGGGGCGCCTGAGTCGGTCAATTCGTGTATCCCTAATGACTCCTGACAGCTGCTGCTGCTCACGTCCTCCTCGGCTTCTGCCTCCCAGCCCCTGTGCCCAGGCTCACTGGTACACACACACACACACACCATACACACGCACACACACGCACACACAGAGGCTTGCACTCCCCAGGCCACACACACACACACACACACACACACACACACACACACACACAGGCTTGCACTCCCCAGGCTACCCAAACTCCACCCCCACTCACTTCTGTCCTGCCACGCAGACTCCAAGCCGTATGCTCACTTTTTCCTGGAAACTTTCTGTACCTACCCCTCCCCCATCTACACTCACTTACACCCCTCCTCTGCCCAAGTTCTCCAGCTCTGACCCCCCATACTTTGTACACATTCCCCCGTACAGACACAGTGCACCTCTGCCCCTGCTCTGCCAGCCCTCCTCCGGCCTACACTACCCCCACCCCGTCCTCTGTCCTGGCACTGCATTCCCTGCTCTGTCACCCTTCCTCCCATACCCGTCTGTGTGGCCACTGCTCCCCCTAGCTAAACGCACATTGTCCAGTGCCGTCTGGGCGAGCAATCCTCTCTCCACCCAACACTGCAGGGGAGGGGAGAAGAATTAATTCAGGAAGGCAGAATTAATTCCCCTAGTCAATGATGACTCAGACACTGGGGTTACCCCCAGCTCCCAATATAAACCACAAGGGGCGCTTTCCTGACTACATGTGGCCATGGCCCTAGGTTACATCATCTCTGAGAGATGGCACCTCCACCCGCACAGAGACTACTACGCCAGGCCAGGCAGCTGGCTTTCTGGGAACCTGTAGCGAACTGCCACCATCACTTCCTACTACAGCAGGGCTCTTCCCCGCTCCAGCCTGCTCCAGCTCACCTTGGGAGCATGGCGGGAGCTGGGCTGACAAAGCCGCTTGGCTACCTGAAGGCCTTAGAGAGCGTGTGATATGAACACAAGTCCCCACACTGTCTTCTTGCACGGTACAGTGTTATCATTGCAGCGGCAGGCAGGGAGACTCGGAAAAGATGTTGAGGGGAAGGCAAGTGGTCCTCGCCTGACCCAAGCCTGACATTATGTTGTATGTAGTGAGAGGACATAGGGCATGGGTTAAGGCAGGGAACTCGAGCACGCGGCCCGTGGGCCACATGCGGCCCGCGGGGTTATTTTCTGCAGCCCACCATAGGTGCCGACTCCACTGGCAGCCAGGCTCCAAACATAACTTAGTGTTTATATTTTATTAAAACCCCTCTCTGCATTACAGTTTTTAAAAAGTTAATACATTGACTTTTAATAGCATACTATATTACTCTTCATTTTTTTCAATTTTAACTATACTTTTGTATCATTGTATGAAAAGGTTTCAGTGATGCGGCCCTCAGGCCAATTTACTAGTCTTCATGTGGCCCTCATGATGATTTGAGTTTGAGATCCCTGGGTTAAGGCATTGATCAGCTTAATGGTGCATTAATGGTACGACCCACAATCCCAGTGGATTAACTGTCCATGATATGATCCACGATTCCATTACATTAATAATGACCATCGTACAACCCATGATCCCATTGCATTAACAATGTCCGTGGGTGACCTACCGTCCCTGTGGCCAGCGATAATATCCCTCTGTTTAGTCTGAATATGAGAAAGTTTGGAATGGCCAGTTAAAGTGAGCTGATTGGCTAGGCCTGCTCAAGGTCCTGGAAGCAGGCTTGATTAAAGTTGGCTCTGGGGACCTGAAGTCTGTTCCTGGCTCTCCCAGTCTTTTCGGTGAGGTGCTTCCCCCTCTGTGCATTAGTTTCCCCATCTTGGAAATGAGGCTCAGGTTAGTGACTTGCCTGTGTGAAGAACTTTGAAATCTACAGGCAAACAGCGCTCCATGGAGCTATGCTGTTCTGTCATTGCTCACCGGCAGCCTGGAGACACACAGTGCACACTTCTGGAAAGGCCTTACTCACGGGAAAGCAAAAGGAAGCTACTTTCCCCTGGTGTGGTTTCTCTGTCTTTAGTTTACTGGGAACACCAGGCCCATTTCCAAGTGGGATACAAGTGGTACCAACCCTTTGAGAGTCTCCTGACCTGCTGGTGCCTGGATTTGTCTGAGACTTGTATACTGTCCGTTTGGATGACTCCTTTCTCCACTCTTCCCATCCTCTGCCTCATAGTGTGGGGTCTTTTGTCACTCTTCCTGTATGGCAAGTGGGTAGGTACCACTAGGTCTGGGGGAAACAAAAATTTTTATACTCTAGTCCTACCTTGCATCCCAAGAACGGTATCAAATTCCACCCACCATGCCAGGAAAACTGGAGGTCAGCAGTGAGACAGTAAGCAATGTTGATGTCTCACTGTCCATTGCTAAGTTTCAGAGCCAATGCCCCACTCAGACGACTGGGGGGCAGCTCGCCCCACTCTTGAAGCTGTGGCTTTAGTGTGTATGTCGACTCAGGAAGCTACCGTTACAGCAGGCTAGAAACTTTCTTCCTTCTAATGAAAGCTGTTGGGCTGCTCTGGATTTGCTGATTTGGGATTGCAGCCAATGCCAGCTCCACCCAATTGCTGTTTGTCCATCACTGTGCACTGATATATCATAGGCCTTGTTTCTTGGGCTGTGCGCTGAATTAAAACAGGAGCAGATCTGTGTTTGTGGCCGTCTGTGCAAGGCTTAGATATAAACCCCAGTAAGCAAACACAGTGCACTCTAAACACCGTGTTTAAAAATAGACCCTATCTGTAAGTACAACCAATCTCACAGCGTGCTGAGCTCAGGCTGAGATTAGACCCAGAGTCCTGGCTGTTCTCCGGAAGGCTGGATCAATGGGTATCTGTTTCCCTGATAATAAGGGGACAGATGGTTTAGGCAGCCCAGGAACTGCACATTACTCCAAAGTCCGTGCGCGTGTTTGAACGGGAAGGAAAAGTAAAGAGAGAGAGAGATAAGGATGCAGCTTTGGCTCAGTACAGAGATGACAGGGGAGGCGGAGGACTCAGCGGAAGGCTTTGCTTGGGGACGTACTGAACCGTGTACTAAGGTGTCTGGAACAGAAAGAAAGCACCACTAAGAATAGTGCAGTGCTACATGTTAGCAAGAGACCCTGGCAAGCTGGTAGCATAAGATGGCTCAGATAACAGCCTGCTGTTGCTACCAGCTAATGGAGTTGCTCTCTTAGCTGCAGTGATGGAGGTCCATGCTGCAGTGCTAGGTGTGACCCTGATCTGTGGGGCTCGGTTACCTGTGAGGTCCTTACTCTGAACTTCAACAGCAAGTCTGAGGACTCTGCCAGGTGTGAGGGCAGATAACAGGGTCAGTGCGTGCTGCTGGCCCAGCTCCACAGGAGAAGGGCTGGGGGAGGGGGCCGGTCTGAGAAGGTAAAAGAGCTGCTGACCAGAAGCCTCTGTCCAGTTTCTCCCAATGGAGGGAGCTGTGAGGGTGGTGCCCAGCTATCTCCAAAGCCTCCTATCCCCACTGGCTCCCAAAGCACCTACTCTCCCATCTCCCCTGGAGAGAGACGCTGAGCTGGTGTTAACCCCCTGCCGTGCCATGGTTTGGGGACATATCTCATGTCTTTCCCCATGGCAGGGCCATGGTATGATGGAGGGAAAGTTCCTTCCTGCCTCCCCGACTCAGACTAGTGGGGATTCACCTGACAGAACTCTGGCCAGGGATCTGAGATCCAGCAGGCCCAACAGAGGTGGAATAACTCGGGATCACGTTCTTGGCAGGGAAACCAAACCTGTCTTCCAGACGACTGGCCCTTGAGTGCCCAGAGCCCGAGCTTGGCTTCAGCATCCTGCTCTGGGGCCCAGGCTTCCCTTCTGAAATAATGCAGTCACCTGACATGCAGGGACCAGCACAAGGCCTAGGCTCCACCCCCAGCCCCCTCCCGCCAACAAGGCCTGGGCCCCAACCCTGCCTCCATCCCTTCGTCAAGGCCTGGGCGCCATTCTCACCCCACTCTCCCACCAATGAGGCCTGGACGCCAGCCCCACTCTGCTCCACCAATGAGGCCTGGGCGCCACCCCCGTCTCCCTCCCGTCAACAAGGCCTAGGTGCCACTGCCACCCTCCTCCCACCAACGAGGCGTGAGCACCACCTCACCCCCTCCTGCCAACAAGGCCTGGGCACCATTCCTGCCCCCCTCCTGCCAAAGAGGCCTGGGCCCCACCCTTGTCCTGTTCCTGTCAGTAGGGACTGGGGGCCAGTCGTGTCCTTAGCATGCACCTACAGTATGTGAGAGCTGCCTAGGCCTCATGCTGTCCTTTGCCTAACTGATGGAAATTGCCTTCCCCAAGGGTCACAAGAGGCTCTGTAAAGACAAAGCCAAGGGAATCCCCTCCCCTCAACTCCAAACCAGTTCGTTTGGTGCTTTTCCAACCCAATAGCTGCCATCTTGCAGAATCCAGTAACCCCTTGCTGTGGCAGGGCTGCAGCCCGTGGGAATGCTAGTTATGCTGTGTCTAATGAGAGCCGGGCTTCCTGCCTCAGGGAGATGAATCCCCTCACCCCCGATGCCAGCAGTCAGGCTGGGACACAAAAGTTGCAGCACTTGGGTGGGCTCAGCTAGGTTTAGCAACCTGTAAAGCCCATGGGTCTCTGATGGGCTTTTTCTAACCACACTGGAGTGGCTCCCAGCCAATGCAGCCAGGCCCTGCACTGAGCCCTTGGGGCTGGGTGTTTCAGGCACTTTGTTCTGGGGCAGGAGGAATGAGTGAAGGGGGCATTTCCCCTGAGGGCGAAGCCCAAACATGGTGGTGCTCAGTCTGGGAGCAGCACATGCAGCGCTCAAGCCAGCAGTCTGCCTTCCCCTGCTAGATTCAACCCTGAAAATTCCCCACAAAGAATCTTGTGGTGCCTGATGGCAAAGTGGGAATCCAAGAGCTGGGGGAAAGGAACAGGGCAATGGACTTACAGTGCTGGGGACCTTAACGGAAGAGGCTTGCTCTGCGCAGGGTTACCATATTTTGCCAGTCAAAAAAGAGGACAGGGGTGTGGCCTATTCCCACCCCATCCCCACTTCCTGCACCCCTCAGAATCTCCAACCCGCCCTTGTCCCCTGACTGCCCCCTCCTGGGACCCCTGCCCCCCAGAACTCCACCCCATACCTAAACCTCCCTGCTCCTTGCCCCCTGACCGCTCCCTCCTGAGACCCCCCATCCTAACTGCTCCCCAGGACCCCACCCCCTACCTAAGGCTCCTTACTCCTTGCCCCCTGACTGCCCCCCCCCAGAACTCCCGATCCATCTAACCCCCCACTCCTTGTCCCTTGACTGCCCCCTCCAGAAATTCCCTGCCCCTTCTCTAACCCCCCGCCCCACCCTTACTGTGCAGCTCAAAAAAGCATGTGGGGCTCTGCTCTCAGCCCAACGCTGCAACACTCTGCAGCTCAGCTGCACAGCCCAGTCCCGCATACTCGGCAGCAGGGAAGCGAGCGGCAGAGCCCAGCAGCTCTGAGAATGCAGGGGGAAGTGGAGGGGAGCTACAGCTGATGGAAGCTGCGGGAGAGAGAGGGAGAGTCCAGAGGCTTTGACTCCCGAGCCCAACATCGCCACACTTTGCACCAGGGGGAAATCCCGGACATTTTAAGACTTTTACAAATTCGCCCCAGATGCTATTTTTATCTAAAAAAGCCAGACGTGTCCGGGAGAATCCGGACGAATGGTAACCCTAGCTCTGCGTAACATAAGCATGGTCAAACACAGGCCCTTATGCACCCAGGCAGTGTAAGAACCTGCGGGACTAGAACCAGCTCAGGCAGGGTGCTTGCTGGAAGGTCTCTGTGATGCTAGGCTCTGCAGGAAGTACCGCCCAGCAGGGCCTGAGTGGCAGCCCTCACAGCCCACTGATTGGCTGATGCTAGTATTTAAACCAGGAAGCCAGTATGGCAACTCAGTGTTTGAGCAATGCAGACTGCCTGATTCAGATCCTGATCGTGCTTGCTGCAGATCCTAAGACGGGTTTCTGAATCTGGTTTGTCTTTGACTTTGCTATTTGCTTGCTGTCTGTAACCTGGTGCCTGACCTAGCTCACCTCTGACCCTACTGCAATTCACCAGCTGACTGGTGCGGAAAGGCCACCCGAGTCTAGCCCTGACATGCACACCTTTGTACCTGCAGCCAGATACCCCTGTACACACATTTATCTGTACACGCTTCTGCAAGGAGAGGGAGGTTGTTACATCTTGAGCAACGAAAGTGAATGAGTACAGATGAGGGCACCAGGCTCAAAGTTCACGAGCAGCCCTCCCGTAACAAGTCAAGGTGTGTAGCCCATTGCAGTGGGCACAGTCCAGTGTTTGTGAGCAGATATACTGTAAACAGCCCCCCTGCATCATTTCTAGGAGAACAGCCTTTTACCTGCTTCGTCTCTTGAGCATGGCTGCTCAGGGATTATGCAGATGTGCCAGATTTAGGGCCTGGATTTTGGGAGCAGTCTCTAGGTGCTACCATGCCATGATCAGTGATAACCATTGGCAGGGTCCAACAGGCGGCCTGGATTTAGGGGATAGAGCCATAGCTGGTGAAATTCACCAGTGAGCTGGTCTGAGGCATGGGCACTGCTTGTGCCTTTGGTGACCAGCCCTCATGCCAGCCCTCTGCCCGGGGAGAATTCCTCTGTTGCCTTACCCTCTCTGCTAGGGAGGCAAGAATCAGGTCCTCTACCAGCCCCCAGTGCCATTTGCAAGATCAAGAACCCAAAAGAGCTCTGTGTTCCCACTAGGGGTATTGCCCCAGCTTTCACTTTAGGTAGGGTGAATGCCAAGTGGTAATTACTTCCCAGGAAAAATTAAAGAGCACAGTCTTTGGGGTATTGGCCCAGCTCCTCAAGAGGATTTAGGCACCTAACTCCCATGGGATCTGAGTCATTGCCCTTAAATTTGCCCTTATCCGTGAGGGAAGGGAAGAGCATGGCATGAGGGTAAGGCTATTCCAATAGCCTCATGGCAGCACAGGCATCCAGCCCTACTTTTTGCTCCTGCTCCCGTCTGCCTTGCTTGGGCATGGAGGGAGCTGGGAGTTTGCACAGCTGCCCCGTTCCCCATCCCGTGCCTCCTCATTAGGATTTCACCCGCCCGGCTGCTGTGTAAACCCTGCGGTTCCGCTAAGTGGGCACAGTTTTACTTCCCATTTGAGTCCAGTTATGTAAATTTGACATTTGTAGCAAAGAGCCCTTCCTAAGCCAGTCGGCTCTGCCGGGCCAGATGGAGCAGCTTTGTGTGTCAAACTCCATAGTGTTGGGGGGAGGGATGAAGCTGTTCTGTATCATGTCCATGACCCACGCTACTGCCCCTCCTGCTACCGGGCCTCAGCAGCGAAGCAGAATCCTGTGGATGCCAGTGTCGTGGATGCCGGTGTCATGGCTGCCGTCTGCCCCTGCCACTTCTCCGGGGCTGCTTGGGTTACTGCGGGGCGCGGTAGGGTAGTTTGCAGGGCGAGTGTCTCCCTAGACGGTGTTCTGAATTAAGGAGGCGGAAGCTGGCCTGAGTAAGGCTGGAGGTGGGCCCAGGCTAAACCCCTGCATCCAAATGGCCGAGTGGAAGCTGACCAGAGAAGGCTGATGGCTGTGCAGCGTCTCGGGGAAAGGGGTTGGGAGGGCCAAGAGGGCAGGCGTTGGTGCTGTTCAGTGGGGAAAGAGTGCTGCAGGGTACGCAGACTGCAGCTCTGCGCCAGCACAGCGTTCTCTTACACACCCACATGCATGTGCACACGTCTGCACTCAGGTGTTCACACACACACCCTGGCGTTGCATCCCGGCGGGGGTCTCTGTCACTGAATGACCTCCTGCTGGAAAGTCGCCACTGAAATGGTACTTTGATTTTCTCTTGGAGAAGATGTAGGAGGTCAGATGAGTCAGATGAGCAGTGTTGAGGGGCGGGGTGTCCCATCCCCTGCACAGTGGGAGGCTTTGTCTGTGCTGCTGTAGATCTCTTTATTCATCAGGTCAGGCCTCTTGTTGATGCCTGTCAAATGCCCACAGGTGTCGGAGGCTGGTGACCAGCAAGGTGGGACAGCACCACCATATCCCGTGGTGCCGTCAGGAAAGTCTGCACCTCCAGAAATGGTTTTCTAAACATGCCCTGGATGGTCAACTGTCCAGCCAACCTGTGGCTGCATGGCCATTCTTCAGTGGTGGTTGGGCCCCCTGGGTCTGTTAACACACCGCACCGGAAGGCAGGCCCCAGAACAATATTCACACCCAGCTCCAGTGGCTGATGCCCACCCCCGAAGGGGCTACAGCCCACCACTTGTTACACCCAGCAATCCCCACTAGTCTCTCACAAGCCTGGTGCGTACCATATTGTATTACGTTCTAGCCCGTTTTCAGCAGCTGAACAAGTCCAGGCCTAGTGACTCCAGTAAATGATGCTGCTCTTTCAGGAGGTGAAGCGTTTCCCTCCGTTTTTAGTCCATCATGTGTAAGTGTGTGAGAAGTCCTGACCCCGTTCCTATGAGCAGGGTCACTGCTAACACTGCTGAATGTCTGCCCAAATTCCAGCTCCAGTAGTTGCTTCCCTGATGTTTTAATTAGATTTGAGGATTCTTTACTTCCTCTCCTAAATTTTGCTGTGCTCTGCTAAACAGTTGCTGCGCTCCAAGCCAGAATGGGCTGCATTTCAGTGAGAGGTGAGATGATGAGTAATTGTGGGTGGGGAAAGGGATAAGCTGAATTAGCAAATGTGTGTGGTAGGATTTGAGACACTATAGGTTTAAATAATTATTATTCCCCCCAGCTCCCAGAGGAGCTAGCGATGCCCCAGTGGGATGGGGCAGGAGAGAGGCATGTTGGGTTTGAAACCACTCCAACTTCAGGATTTTTTTGCTAGGGATTTGGCTCCAGATTCCAGCTTTGTTAGAGTGCCCAGGGATGCTGCTGCACTGAGGGGCATGGGGGACGGGCCAGCCAACCATCACCCTGTTAATGACACATTCCTGGGGACAACGGTGTAGTGTTGTCAGCAAGGAGCACATCGATGGCATATTGGGCTGCACGGAGCCAGGAGACAGGCTCCCGCTATGTGGGTTGCTCCTAAATGAAATGGAGCATAAGTAAGGTTTCCAGCACTCTGTTCCCATTAATGAAACTCTGAAATGCCTACTGACTAACGAGGCCTCCCTAATATCTGCTGAGTTGTGATCTCTGGTGGGCAGGGTTGCTCCCACACACTGAGCAGCCATGCAGGGGCTGGAGAGGCACTGCGTTGTCTTGCCATGGTTGATAATGGCCACTACTTGCCCTTAAAGTATGAGTCATGCAACCCTCTTGTGATTAATCTACTCTACATGGAGGTTTACAGCCTGCTACTGCTGCCTGTGATTAGAGTCACTCCTTTAGCCCTGTGCTTTGATGCCAAAGGTCCCTATCTCAAGCCATGCTGAGTGAGCTCACAATGCATGGTTTGTCTACATGCACAATCACATGCCTGTGCCCAGAGAATCAGCCAGGCACACGTTCGCATGGCGACTCACAGCCCATGATTGCGGCAATTAACAAAACGATGCACACGCTTCGGGCAGACCCCACGGAGAACTTCTACATTGCAGCTGGGCTCAAGCTGGTGTGCTAAAAGCAGCAGTGTGCATGTCTTAGGCTGAGACAGCAGCTCAGGCTCTCGAGCCCCACTCCCCACAGCCCCCTGGGTCTGAGCTCAAGGGCCGGGGTTAATGTGAATTCTGCTCACTCCCAGCTGCAGTGTAGACACACCCATGGGGACAGGACAGAGCTTGGGAGTTGGAAGAATTGAGCGGCAGCACCTTGGACAGCGGGGCTGTGTGGCACCGGGGTAGAGCATAGACTGAGGAGGTGTTTCGGGGTGTAGCTGATGCTCCGAAGTTGAGTTTGAAGATCATGGTGGTGGAGGGGGAGAGGGGAGATGAGAGGAGGAGCAGGATGTGAGGTGACAGTGATAGATGCTGACTGAATGATGAGAGTGAGCGGGGAGGGTGACTGAAAACACTAATATTGGCTTCCAGCTGGGAGGAGAGCTAAGTAACTGCTGCCAGCAGGACACCACTGTCCAGCGCAGGAACACAAGCTGACTCCCGACCGCCCTGCCGCTGGAGAAGGTGAGAGGGTGGCTAGTAGGGCCCTGTGTGTGAGGATAGGCCAGCAGGGGCTCTGCTGCCTGTTCCCTGCAGGGCTGAAATCAGAGCACAGGAATTGCTCCCCCTTGTGGAGTTTTGGTCGCTCACAGGTCGTCTCGTCGGGTGGACAATCATGCATGCGAGAGGAAGGGCTGTGAGAGGCACTGGCCATGTCTGAGCTGCAGGGCCATCCATGCGGCTCTGATACTGCTCCCGAAGTCCTGCCGCAGTGTGACCCTGCCGTGCGCTCTCTTCTCTGGAGGTTCCCAAATCCCGGTCAGGAATGGACAGCTGTGTCCTCAGGATGCTAACCTCCCTGAGGTCTGAGTTGGGGTAACCCAATCCCTGACCTTGTCTGATCCACTAGTGCATGCCCTGGCCAATGTACAAAGGAAAAGAGGGGCCCAGGTGTGAATGGCTCTCCTGGTGCTATGCTGGCAGCCCAGCTGCTTACGAGCAGTGAGGAGTAGGAGGCCAACACTGCAGACCCCAAACCCATGAAAGCAAAGACCCTCCTTCCTCTTTATACGTGGTGACAATAATATCCCCTTGCAGCAGAGAGAGAGAAGTAACACAGCTGCTTAGGCCTTGTGTACACAGGGAAATTGTTCCTGTGTAAAATAGAGTGGGACTTCAGAGTGCAATACTTGTGCTGGAATAGGAGTGTTCCTGTTCAATAATTTCATTAATAACCTGGATAATGGAGTGAAGAGTGTGCTTATAAAATATGTGAATAACATCAAGCAGGAAGGGGTTGCAAGCAAGGGGCAGGATTACAATATGCTAAATGCCCTGGACAAACTGGAGAACTGGTCTAAAATCAACAAGATGAAATTCAGTAAAAAGTGCAAAATATTTCATTTAAGAAGGAAAAACTCAAAGGTCAACTACAAAGTGGGGAATGACTGGCTAGAGAGTAGCACTGCTGAACAGGGACTGGGGGTCTAGTGGATCACCAGCTGAATATGAGTCAGCGATGTGAAAGAAGCGAACCTCATTCTGGGATGTGTTAACAGGAGCGGTGTATGTAAGATGGGGGAGGTGGCTGTTCTATTCTGTTCAGCACAGATGAGGCCTCAGTTGGACAGAGCAGTGTGCACTTCTGGGGACCGAACGTGAGGAAAGATATGGATAAACTGAAGAGAATCCAGACAAGAGCAGCAAAAATGATAAAAAGTTTAGAAAGTCTGTGAGGAAAGACTAAAAAGTTGGGCGTGTTTAGTGTAGACAAGGGAAGAGCTGATGGAGAAACCTCAATATGTTCAGGGCTTTTCTACAGAGGACAGTGATCAGTTGTTCTCCCTGTCCACTGGAAGTAGGACAAGAAGTAATGGGCTTAATCTGCAGCAAGGGAAAGTTAGGGTTCGATATCAGGGGAAAATTGTCCAACCCTCTGGGGAATTAAGGTCTGGAACAGGCTTCCAAGGGAAGCTGTGATGTCCCTGTTATTGGAGGTGTTTAGGAACAGGTTGGACAAACACTTGTCAGGAGTGGTCTAGGGTTACTTGGCCCTGCCTAAGATTCTGCAGTAGCTATTCTGGTCAGCATCCCCATGTAGACAAGCTCCTAGTTAGAGGCCATTGCTGATCCCTGCCCTTTCTCCATGTGTTAGCAGTTTCCCTCACCTCCAGTGGCCCCATCCTGGTGTGCTGCTTGGAGGTAGGGGAAGTGGTTACTGGTATGTGCATTACAGTAGCACCTGCGGCCTCCTCTTGCAATCAGAGTCCATTGTGCTGCGTACACACATGTAGTGAGAGACAGTCCCTGACCCTGAGTCTGAATAGGCAAGGCAGATAAAGAGTGGCAGACAGGGTTACAGGGAACAAGCAGAAGATTGGGAACCAGATGAAGTGACTCACCCAAGGTTACACAGCAGGCCAGTGTCAGGGTGGGAGTAGCACTCTGGTCACTTGAATCACAATCAGGTGCTTATCCCTGCAGCATCCCACCATCAGTGATTCACCAAGGGGTGCTGTGCCTGAGCTTTTCCACCGCTGCCCTCCCCCAGAATGATCACAGCTTCCTTGCCCCCCTCAGTCCTGCTGCTCTAGGAGGCTTGAGATGTGACTGGTCCCACAGGACCAGGCAGGCAGCGCAGTGGGGTGCTGCTGGGAGCTCAGGCCATGGGGCGGCAGCTGACTGAGTCGGGTCTCATCTGTAGCTCGGTGCCTGTCTGAGTGGGATGGCCTGACCCTCTCTCGCTGGCACCAGAAGCTAGGAACTGGGACTGCTGCCATGGACAAGAATGGAAGCCAATCCCCATTTGCTCAGCTAGCAGAGTGACTGGTGGGGCATGGGACAGGGAGCCCAGGTGGGCAGTGGCTAGAATCTGCCTCTCTCTGGTGACAGACAAGCAGCCTCTGTGAAATGAGGCAGATGCCCAGTGTCCCCTGGCATTGAGCACTCACAGGCAGCCAGGGCAGTGGAGCGGGAGGAATGAGGGACCAGGGGCTGATTGACCCTTCGTAGGCACTCGCTCCAGGCCCTGGGCAAGACACATTGACAGGACAGCATGCGGGGGCAGGGGGACGCAGGCACCTCTGGTGCCCACGCTGCCCGCGTTCTGTGGCCACAAAGGGAACGCCAGCGCAAGAGGGCTCATCTCCCAACTGCAAATGGGTTTATTGTTCCAATCCCCGCCCCCACCTTTTTGTGCCAGACTCCCAGCCTCACACAAGTCGGAGATGGCCCCACTTGTGTGACAGAGAACAGAGTGCCGCCATGTCCCATCCCTCCTCAGAGCCCAGCCTGGCCACAGGAGAGCAGCTGGGCTGCCGTCTTTAGCCAGGCTCTGGACAGAGGGATGAAGCACTGGATGATCATCATCATCTAGGCCAATCCCAAAGGGCGGGGCCTCCTTGCAGATCCTGCACCACCGGCTCAAGCTCTAGATTGATGCTGAAATTGATCTGGTTGGCTGGTCACCGTCCATCTCCGGCACTGGTGATCTCACCACACACTGGCCGGGTAGCAGCGTTCCTGCATAATTACCCCCAACTCTGATCAGTGGGACGAAATCAGCTCTCAAAACAGATTTGTTAGCAGGCTGGCTGGTGTGACAGCACGGTCAATACATCTCCTGATGCTTTTGCTCTGTAGCAGGACAACGCTCCCTTCCAACCTTATTATTTTTTCCGTGCATCAAAACAAGATATTACAGGAAAAGGGGAGAAAGGGAGAGAGCACAATTGACTTAACATCCTATTCAAGGGGAGAAAGAAAAGGCATTGAATTGAGAGGTTCTGTGGAAATCACAGCTCTAATAACTACTTGTTCATCCTGGATCCTCACCCCCTCGCTCGTATCAACAATGGGGCAGCAGAGTTTATTAATGGAAAAGCCGGAGAAAGCTGCCACTTGCAAACCCTCCACATTTAATACGATTTTCTCGAAGGTTAAAGCATAAGAGGATCCTGTGGCTGGAAGCTGCAGCCAGATACATTCAATCTGGAAATGAAGGGTAAAGAAACAGGGAAGGAAATTAACCATCCAAACATCTGCCCCGGTTAGAGAATTAACTGCTGGAACATCTGCCCCAGAACTGTGATGGATCTTCACATGCTATTGGGCTCAGTGCAGAGGTCACTGGGCAAATACTCTGGCCTAGGCTGTGCAGCAGGTTGGATTTGCTGATCACAAAGGTCCCCTAGTCTGGTCTGAAGATCTAGGCATCTATCTATCTTTTTTTGTCTGCCAGGCGCAAATTTGATAGCAGTTCTGCCTCCGGAAGGGACTGGCTTTAAGTGGACATTTGGAAGGCTTCATAGATTGGCTTCAAAGAGAAATGGCCAATATTTTGGAATGAGTATTCTATTTTTTTTTCCTCCTGCAAAGCTGCCATTGGCATTTTAACACCCTGACAGATAACAGAGCAGGTGCAGAGTCAATGCCCGGGTGATGGCTGCTGGAAAGGGAATCATTTTTTGTGTAAGGCATGTTTTTGGAAGAAGGGTGGGGCTGGGACCCGATGATGATGATGAAGGCAGGTGGCAGGACAGAGGTGGGTGCTGGGGAATGGGTGCAGAGCAGTGCAGATCTAGAGCAGGGCCGTGTGCCCAGGGGTGCACTTTACTGTTTCTCACACCAGGAGCCGAGTCTGTCCCTGCTTGCTGCGAGGCAAAAACTCACAGCCAGGGAGCGGCTTTACCTGGTTCTTTACCATCAGCCCTTGCAAAGCAGTGCCCACGGGGAGGGGGGGCGCCGCAGGAGGGAGGGGAAGGACTGGGCACGATTTAACTCCTGTGTGATAGTCCTCAGTGGCCCCTCCCTTTCTCATTTACATATGTGATTGGCAGCTCTTTAGAAGCACACAAGAAACAGTCTTCATCTCGGAATTACAGCAGATAGATAGCTAAAGCAGCAATGCTTCCTCCCTGCCCAGTGTGAGCAGTGCTGACTGGCCTGGCCTGAGAAGGACAGAGCAGAACCAGGAAAGCTTCGGAGAGGAGCGATGAAAATACTTCTCTTTTGAAAAAAGAACGAGGAGTTCTTGTGGCACCTTAGAGACTAACAAATTTATTTGGGCCTAAGCTTTCATAGGCTACGGCATCTGATGAAGTGGGCTGTAGCCCATGAAAGCTTATGCCCAAATAAATTTGTTAATCTCTAAGGTGCCATAAGTATTCCTCGTTCTTTTTGCGGATACAGACTAACATGGCTGCTACTCTGAAATCTGTTTTGAAGAGATTAAAGAAGGTAGGGCTATGCACCTTGAAGAGGAGACACGGGAGGCAAAGAAGCTAAAGAGCAGGTTTGAGAGGGCAGTCGGGAGCTCTTACTTCAGCCTTAATCCCAGATCAGGAAACTGAAAGGGAGCAAATTTAACTGACAACACAAAATGCTGTTTCACTCACTGCCATGAATTCACCTGCGGAACCCACTGCCACAAGATTTTGTTTTATTCCAAAAAACAATCAGACATGTTTATGAGCAAGAGGAGCAGATATCTGCAATTACACAGCAGCGGAAACACACAGATCCCCTCGTTTCAAACCCTGCCTCGGAACTAGATGCCTCTTTGCTGGCAGGCTTAGCAGAGGATTGAACGGGCAGTGGCTGCTGATGCCCGCTGACGCCCACAGAGGGTGGAGGAGGCTGCATTGTCCCATTCCCGGTTCAGACTCCAGGGCTGTCATCTCTCACTGGTGCTCACTTCACAGCTTGTTAAGGGCATAGCAAATGCCCCAGACTGAGCCCAAGGAGTTCCCTGCCCCCGCCCAGCCTCTACTGAGGAGACCCCAGCCCTCAGGTGTGATGGGGTCAGAGCTGGAGCCCTGACAGAATGAAACACTCCGTGCTGGATCTTGCTGTCTGCGAGGTTCTGGTCACCCATGGGTAAGGTGATTGGATTCGGGGTCGTGGCAGAGTTAACAGCAAAGCGAAAGAACAGCCACACTGTGTCAGAGCAATGGTCCATCAGGCCCAGTATCCTGTCTTCCAACAATGGCCAGGGCCAAGTTCCTCAAAGGGAATGAACAGAACAGGGCGATAAGTGAGCCATCCCTTGTCGTCCAGTCCCAGCTTCGGGCAGTCAGAGGTTTAGGGACACCCAGAGCATGGGGTTGTATTCCTACCTATCATGGCTAATAGCCATTGAGGGATTTATCCTCCAGGAACTTCTCTAGTTCTTTTTGAACCCTCTTGTGCTGTTGGCCTTCACAACATCCCATGGCAATGAGTTGCACAGGGAACTATGTTTTCCAATGTGCATTACGTTGCTTTGATCAACACTGAATTTCATCTGCTGTTTTCTTGTCCAGTCACACCACCAAAAAGAAGGTGGTGACATGAGCTCCATGCCCAGGAGCTCTGCAAAGCCGCCAGAATGCCCAGCCCCACCGGCCTGCCACGCCAGTCACCTCCAGCCTCCGAACGAAGCCATGTCTGGCTGGGAGCCAGAGTGGGCTCAACGAGCAGAAAGTTTCCAGGCCAGAAGGGACCATTCTGACCATCTGGTCTGACCCACTGCCTGACCCAGGTCAGAGAACCTCCCCCTGGAGTCCCTGCATCCAGCCCATAACTCCTGGTGGAGCTGGAGCAGCACCCTGTGGTTAAACCAAGGGGCTGGGATTCCAGAGGCGTAGATTCTCTGCTACGGCCTTCCTGTGTGACCTCAGGCAAGTCACCTCCCCTTTCACGTGCCTCAGTTTCCCTATCTTTCCCCTGGGGCTGATCATCAGACTCCTCTCATTACAGCTTGCAAAGCAGTCTGCGATGGTCCTGTGGCAGGCGCTGGAGAGGGGGAGGGGGTTGTTCTAATTGCCAGGTTGATTGATGGGTTCAGCTTCCAGGCAGGCATCACTCCAGCAGCTTCCTGGGCACCATGCCAGGGACAAACCTGGCCTCGTGATTGGCAAGGGAGATGATTGTGTCTCAGCACTGGCTTTCTTTTCCCGCGCCCTCGTTTCGTGGCTGGAGCCGACGCGACGAGCCCTTTCGGAGGAGCGGGGGAGCCAAGCAGAGCACACCAGAGAGCATCTCGACTTCTGCAGCCCCCTCCCTGACACTGCATCTGCCCCTCTGCCCTCCCATACAGTCGTCTCCCCAGGCCTGGGCCATTGCTCCTGCAGGGGTCCCAGCTGGATGTCTGTAGGTGCAGTGTGGCTGTGGGTTCCTGCTGGGCGGGTACACCAGGCCGTGCCCCGACCATGCCTTGCTTTGTAGTAACATGACTGTTTCAAATACCACCCCCACTGCCTTGGGCATGCATGAAAACCCCTCACTGGGAAGGCTCCGAACAGCCTTCAGAGACAGTAACCCATTAACACGAGGGGCTGCTGGAGGAGTCTAATGAAATCCTGGGGATAACTGACTCCAGTCGGTACCGGCGCTGCTGTCGGTTTGACGCTGGCACTCCGGGCAGTAGCTTCCAGAAGGCAGCTCCGGGCCGTCTCCACTCCTGCTGAAATGTCAGCTCTTGAGTTTCAGACCATCAAGCCCTGCAAATGCACTGGCTGCGATTGTACGTGCAGGTCGCGTAATTGCACAGACGCGGGCCTAATTAGCTGCTTGGATGTACAGTCAGCTGATCTGTGAGCGCAGTGGTGGCCATCGTGGGCTGCGTCTGATCCCCCTCGGGGTAAAGCAGCAGAGACGTCGTTTGAGATCGCTTTATGCCTGTGTAAAGCTGAGCTCAGAAGTAGGCTCTGGGTGGGAATTGGCCACAGCGGCCCTGCACTCCTAACTGGGCTCAGAATCAGGCTGGTGTGCTCCAGGCAGGCTCACCTCCAGTTGAATGTATGTTGGTGGAGAGGGCCGGGGACCTCGGGCTGGGGTAAGTCAGGCTCAGTAGCACCGCCCGGAGCGGAGCTCGTTGGGGGCAGCACTGGGCAAGCGTCTGTGCCAAAGCACCCAAAGTATCAACCATAGCTTCTGACTCTGGAGCGGACTCTGACTCCGCTCACCCAGTCTGGCAACTTCCTCCTCCCAAAGCTCTGCCAGAGCAAAGCTACTGACTCAGCGTCCATGCCTGGCTCTCTCCGGCCAGGCTCCCACACAGCTCTGATCGAGAAAGTCAGTCAGGAGCCGAAATGTGTCATGCCGTTGTGGTCCTGGGACCCCGAGAGGCTCCTCAGTCCTGAATGGCAGCCCCCTCCAGCTGCCTCCACCCCATTATAGTCCTGGGTTCACACACACTGTTCTGCCAGTGCCTCTCAATATCGACCCCAAACCCCACCAGGCTATCTCAGTCCTGGGCTCCCCTATGTGTACACGCACAGCTTTGTGAATGCCCCTCAATACTGACCCACAACCTCCTGCTGTTCCAGCCTGGGGCTCCCCTGGGTGTGCACACAGCTCTGTGAATGCCTCTCAATACTCACCCACAACCCCCGCCTCTGCTAGGCCAATGCTGTGCCCCACGTCACCCACAACTCTGCCAGTGCCCTCTTGTCCTGACCGTAGCCCCCTCTGCTGTTCCAGCCCTGCGCCCACGCACAGCTCTGCCTGGCAGCTCTGCCCTCCTGAACCGTTGCCTCTGCCATTGCAACGTGAGCCATTCGCACAGCTCCGACGATGCCCTTCTGGCCTGCCCCACAGCAGGTGTGCTGAACAGTGGGATAGTCCAGTGGTGTCAGGGATTGGGGGAGCCCATCACATGGGTGAGCCTGAGCACGGCTCAGGCCCTCCCCAGCACAGAGGGGGAGCCTGGGCATCCACTCACTGCGCCTCCATGCCAACCGGGCAGCCATTAGCTTGAGACACGTCAATGAACAAAGCCGGGCCGGGGCGAACTGCTGCCCAAAAGGCAAAGTGCGGTCACTAGGCAGTGTGAGGAGGAATAGAGCAGTTTGAAATAGAGCAATAGGGTCGTCCTTCCACAAGCTCCTCTAGATCGAGGCTTAGCAAACAGCTGTATTCTCCGAGCACCAGGCCGTTGTTCTAGCACCCACGACTCGGGCCTCTGGGCAGGGCCCCTTGGAGTGCAATAAGCATAATGGAGCCTACTTAGTGCGGCAGCATCATTCATGCTTTAAACAAAGCCGCTTTCTCCGCTCGGCTGCCGTATGCGTGTTATATAATTTGACAAAAGCGGAGCGGGCTATTTGCTTAATATGAGCGTCATTGTCAACCCCGCGCTGCGCTGGGTAAACAGGAGCCATTGTGCTGCTTGAAGAGCTGCAAGGACCCCTTGGCATCATTGGAAGGTCGACGCCAATTGCACTTCGGCTCCTCAGCAACTTTTGAACCTCCAACAAAGGCCTGACTTCACTGGCATCAATATTTGATGCTGCATTTTTTCTTCTTTTTCTCCCAAATGAAGCAGGGGATAAAAAGTGTCGTGATTCCATTTTGCAGAGCAGGGAAGTGTAGCTCATTAGCCCCAAGCAGCCGTGTTTGCTCTGGTTCTAACGTGACTAGACCTCTGCTGCAATATGGGTGAATCAGCCCCAGAGGATGGGCCCCAGGGCATGAAGTGCTGTACAGGCACATAGGGAGAGACTGGGCCTGTCCCAAAGAGCTTACCCCAGAGCCTCAAAGGGATTTAGGGTCAGGATCTAAATACAATTGAGGCTCAAGGCTTGCTGTCTATATAGAGACAAAGAAAGAAACCTTGTCCCCGTTGTTCAGGTGGGAAACTGAGGCATGGGGCAATGAAGTAATGTATACAGGGAGTCTGGGGCAGAGCTAAGAACTGAGCCCAGCTCTCCTGAGTCCCAGTCTAGCGCTCTAACTATCCTCCTTCTGGGGTGAGTATTAGAGCATCACAGGACCGAGACCATGGGTTGCTGGTGCGATGTGCTGGTGACAGTCATGTCCGAGTAGCATTGAACCCAGGAAGTAAAGCGCATCCAGAGTAAGGAGTGGGCAGAGGGAGTCTGGGGATGGGGCTGAGGCCATTTTGCCTTCAGCCAAACAATGTCCATGACCCAGTCATGAAAGATGACTGAATGAAGAGGAGAGAAGTGTTGTCTTGTCATCCCAGCAAGGACAGGAAGCTAACATGATTGGCTTCTGTGCATAGCTCAGCTACCGACACACTGAGTGAGTTCAGTCAACTCACTTATCCATCTGTGCCTCAGTTTCCCTATTTGTAAAACTGCTCTCATAACGACTCTTACTTATCCCTAAAGAGGCTTAATGACCTAGAGCTTGCAAAGTTCTTTGAAATCCTCGGGTTGCTGATGCCAGCGTGACCAGCGATGATTGAAGCAAGAAGGAAAATGGCTACAGAGCTGGCTAGGGAGTCTGACTGAGACATACATAACCTGGTGTAAACTAGAATCTGTCTCTAGATCACCCCATATGGGTTCACAAGACTCATTTCACCCTGAGTCCTTAGACTTTGTGCTATAAGGGTACAGGATGTTTGTCCAGTGATCATATGCTACAGTGAGCACTACATGGAGGAAGGTAGGTACAGAGATTATATGGAGGGATATGCATGGTGATGAAAAGCAGGTAGATAGAGGGATACGTATGGGGATGGATAGGTAGATGAATATGGAAGGATATGCATAAGATGGTAGATAGGGATGTGTATGGGGATCACTAGATAGCTATGGAGTGATATACATGGTGATGATAGGCAGATAAGCAGAGGGGTGTGTATGGGGGTGGACTGATAGATATTAAATGCTGGTGTTTAAAACTGAACCATCATCATATCAGCCATTGCTATGATTAATCCTATGTGACATCTAATACCAATAAAAGCTGTAGTCAGCTTTGTTAATGCCATTGGCTTCACTTCAGCACCTGGGACAGCAACTCTGTCATTCTCTTGGCCTGGAGAAGTCTTAGGACCAGGGCTGTGGGTCTGTGTCTTTGATCAAACCCCGTCTGATTAAAAGGAAGCGAGGACAAAACGTGGATGCCTTAGAACAAAGCCAAAGGAGTCAGTAGCATTTCTAACCCTGACACAGCTCTTTAAGCCAGAATCCTTGATGTAGTAGGACCCGCTAAGAGATAATTGACCACAGCCTGAGTTATGTATTCCAGGCAAAGGTGAGGGTCATTTATTTGATCACCAAGTCTGCTGCAAAGGTGGCTGCTGCTATCAGAACATGCCATTGAAAGAGACTGAGTGATTTCTACAATTTTGAGTTGTTGCACATTAATTTAATCGTGATCATGATATTGCCCAGTCCCCACAGTCCCTTGGAATCATGCTGTTTGTACTGTAGAGGGCTGATCATGCTGAACTGGCTCCTTGAGGGCAGGGGACAGGTTTTGTAAGTAACAGGAATTGGAGCCACTGAATCTGATTGGCTGAATTTTGTCAAGAGTAGCCCAAGAGACTTGGGGATGTTCGCCACTGGTTGAATGATTTAGTCAAAGGAATGCAAGTGTTGTCATATAGGAGCAGTTGACTGGTCCACATTATCTCTGCGAGAGAAGATCATTGGCCCACCTGATCTGGTAGCTGCTTCCTTACGTAAACGTGCAGTTCATTGGTCTGTTATGCCCAGAATTCTGCCTTCTGCCATATCAGATCAACCCCCTGGTCCATCTAGATTGGTTGGCTGCCTCTGGGAGTAGCTGGTTCCTGATCTTTCAGATGATGGTGGAATCTATCTGTAGCTTATATGGACAGCTGTGCACTGCTATGCGTGAGGCAGGGTGGAGGCAGGTAATTCCTTCCTGAGGACTTGAAGGTCACCTAGTGCAAGAGGGCCATTATCACCTGTATGTGTTTGAACCATCTAGCATGGCTGCAGATGCCCAGTGGGAAGATCAAGGGGTTCACTCCTACCAGATAGAGGTTACTCAGGTTCAGCATGTGTATTGAAGAACAGTGCTTCAGAGCTCTCGGCAGTTTAGTATGGAAATCACAGCAGGAGGCAGGGGATCAAACTCTCCTGGAAGAGAGACAGCTTTAGTTCATGATGAGGTCTGGCTGAGTTTGCAGGTGTCCTCTGCTGCGGGATCTATGCAACCCAGCTGAGAACCTAGCTCTTGAGAGGCTGGAGCTGTGTAGAACCAGACAGATGATATCATAGGGCGGTGGGAAGTTTTCTCCTGCTGTCTGCACTCCTAAGGTCACATCAGCCTTTCTGCAAGGAGAACATTCCATCCTGGTCCTGAGGGAGCAATGACCCTCAGCTTAACCTCAGAAGCAGGCAGACTTTCGGATGCATCAGAGGCAGGAGGCAGCTTCCTGAGTCCCAGAGACATCTTTTGCTTACTCTTTGTCTAAGCAGCAGAGTTGAGGGTTCATCCAGCAAGCACTGGGATCCTCACTTTGGATGTGTTACTTTCCCCTTACTACTTTGGAGTAGTCACTGTCCATTTTTGTGCCGGCCTGGATTGTAATATCTGGCACTAATGGGTGTTTGTAATTTTCTGTCCAGCTCCACTCCATGCCAAGGCCTACCCCTTCTCCATCCCCATTCAAGGATTCTTCTCATGAGAAGGTTCTTTGAGCAGAAGTTACCTCCCTGCTCCCACACACCTCCTGGATGTGGTGTTCTGTCCATCTAGTAGCACTAAGACCACTTAGAGAGAGATTAATGAGTCTATTCTATAGCCTTAGCTAAAGGCCACATGGCTTTTAGCTCATGTGGTAAAGAGTCATGTATTTAACTCCAGAGGCCACAGGTTTGCTCCTGCCTGCTGCCACCAGGGTCTATCGGTGTTACACATGTAACACCTCCCATAGCTGAAAGCAGTTCACCAACCCCCAGGGCTTTCTCCTGCACACCAAGTTCTGACGCACAGCTCCCCTGTGATGTATTACATCAGTCAGTGAGGTGGAGCTCAGCCCACACTCCTGTGCCATGGATCATTCTGACTTGGGAAGTGGCGCATCCATCATCTGATCTCACCTGCTGATGCCCATCTTCCAGGCAAGGCCAATGTCCTGGCAGGTGATGTAAGCAGGAATTGGAGTGTTCAGTACCAACGGTCACTGAAGGACACTGCAAACGGAGCGTTTTGCAGTTGGGAGCTTCTCAGATAGACTTGTTTGTGAGGAAGGAAAATGCAAAATATCAGGATTTGGGCTCCCCATCACAGGGGCCTGACACCCAATGTCTGTACTACAGGTTTAGAGCCCTGCAGCCTGATCCCCATGATCCCGAGTCAGCTGACACGGGCCAGCCATGGGTGTTTAATTGCAGTGTAGACAGACCCTAAATGCTTCCATAACAATAGTAATGGTGATGATAATGTCTTATTCAGATCTCTTTCTGAACTACCAACTTCTTGGGGCTTGAATTTACTCCCTACTATGTTGCCTGGAGGCTCCTAAGAGCTTTGGGAGAATATTTTTTAATGCTGTCTATCCCTGGAGAATGTATCCTTGGCAGCAGTATCACTAGAGCCAGGGGAGTCCATGAGATCCACACCTCAGTGGAGGAACCTCCTTATATAGTGCTCCATGAGGATAGGGTAG
Organism: Dermatemys mawii; assembly: GCA_007922305.1. Classification (NCBI taxonomy): domain Eukaryota; kingdom Metazoa; phylum Chordata; order Testudines; family Dermatemydidae; genus Dermatemys; species Dermatemys mawii. Next base: position 36,369,798 of record ML677366.1, on the reverse strand, counting down.
GATCAAAGGGAGTTTGACACCAAACTACAGTTAAAAATCTGGTCCTTAGATTGATGTGTATCAAGGAGAAGACTTTCCTGCATAGGTAGGAAATTATCTCTAAGTGTGAGATGATCTCTGCTTAGAGATTGGCCATGCAGCTCAAGCTTTGCATGCTCTGACCTCTGCAGGAGTCATAGTACCTGAAGGACCTATCTTCACCAGCTTCACAGCTTGCCTGCATTGTTATAACTGCTTCCTAATACACAAGTCTTACGTGTATGCAGAGCCACATTTATAACTGAGCTAGTTCAGCCCAAACCTACCTCCACTGACAACTGGTACTGCTAGTGCTAGTTACCCACTCCAGACGGACAGTACTTGGAGAAAGCCCCACCAGTAGCACAGACTGTCTGCCTAGATCTACATTCCCCACCCTCTATCCCTATTTCTATGGACTTCATTAGAGATTGTAGGTGGAAGGGACTGAGTGGGATGGACTGTCTAATCTAGCCGACAATGGCACATGCACACAGCGATGTGTTGATATACACCAAGAATCTATTTGAAGAGCACTCGTTAGATAATCTAGCTGCAGTGATATTCAGAATGGTAAATCTCACTTCTTGTAAGCAGGGAATGGAACAGTACAACAGTAACTATGACAGTTTCTAAGAATAGTTATTTCCCCAGCATGAGGCCTCCTGTGTATGCACCGTTGAATGGTCAGTCAGTTCAGCGATCTCATCGGCTGAACATGCTGAAGTATTTCATAGCTACAGAGACATTTATCTACAGTGTATAGATGTCAATCAGCCCAACTTTCTTTATATCCAGCCCCCAATCACAATAGTGAAAGTTGGAATACGAAGACAAGATTGTAGATATGAAGATTATCTGTGTGTATATGTGTATAGATAGAGGGGAGTGTATGGAAATGGATAGATAGATAGATATGCATGCAACATAACCTCTCTAAACAAGTACTACACCCCTTATGAAACATCCCTCCAGAGCATCATACCATACTTCATATGACGTAATAATGAAAAAAAGGAAAGAATCTGATTCTGCTCTCAGATATGCCAGTGTAAATATGCAGTTATTCCGGATTCACACCGGAGCAAGGCCAGAATGAGGCCATATAACTATACCAGCATGTATATTTGTTTGTACAGTAATATACCATGTCCAGTGCATGTCCTGTATATGCCCATATGGGCTGGAGTAGGTGCTTTTAAGCTGTGATTACCACATGATCGGAGGAGCAGTATTACACCCCAATGGTAGGGGCTTAAGTGCGTTATGCAGGTCACCCCAAATGAGTGCTGATGAAACCTGTGGCACACCCTACTACACCATCGGCTGCTTTATTTATACCACTTATTTTTGTCCTTCTCTAGTGCACCTCCAATTTTCCCTTTTGAAGTACATTAGTTTCTATGGAAACAATGATTTTGTTGCTATAGGTGGAGCTTAACATCAGCTACGTGTGCAATATAAGATCAGTGTATGTAATTATTTGGAACTGGATTGGGAAACCTTTATGTATTAGCATGATTTTGTTTGTGATATAAATATATATGCACACAGCAATTCTAGGCATAGCCATGTGATCACCACACAAATCTCTCTCTCCATCTAATTCCAGTCAGTGGAGTTGCTCTTGCCTTATCGCAAAGTGTAGCCTGTCTGTTGGTGTGTCTGCCTGTTTAGGTGTTTATGCTGTGCGCATCGGCATGGTATCAATGTACAATTATAACTGAGGATGTACTTTGCTAATGTTACCTGGACACAGGGCTGTTTTCCATAGCAAATTGAAACCATGTGCCAGTATAAATGGCTCTAAAACGGATTTCCTTCTCTGCACTAAATGATGGCTTAATACAGCATCACTGAGGAACCATTCACTGGCGCTTGTCAAATGCAGCAGTAGAATTAGCTCAGAAGAAAAGAGTATGTTTGCTAAAATAGTTTTATGATGCCCCTTCCATGCACGATTGCACACTCTTTGAAATGGGGATGGTTTTCACTTTGTTTACTTTGTTCACTTTTGTTTCTCCTAGCACATTGTTAGCTCTTGACATGTAATAACAAATAACCCTGCAGCTACTCGGTAGCTGGAGTTTCCACTGAAGTCAACTAGAGTTCTGTGCATAGAGACTAGGACAGTATTTGTGTCTGTTTGGTGTCCGTCTCTTCCTTTGATTGCTGTCCGTCAGATCAGCAGTAGTAATGGGGCCAAATGAAGTCTTCCCACTCCTTTCTTTCTTATACCAGTTTCATGGATTTGTGTGTCTTGAAACCTTTTGGATCTATGTCATTCTTAAGCCTGTCCATGCAATACATCCTTGGTTGTCTTCTACATCTAGTTCCTTGCACGCTGGTGTATATTGCCATGTATGGTATCCTTTCTGAATCCATTCTTGACACATGACCAAACCATCAGTCATCTTTCCTGAGTCTTCCGTAACAGCGTCATTTCTTGGCCTAGCTGTTTTCTTATCACTTCATTTTTTTTCTGCAGCCTTGGAACTCAGTGTTATTCTTTAGCTAGTTCATTTCGTCAGTCAATATCTTTCATTCGTTGGCTTTCTTTGTACAACACTGTTCCAACCCATACAGCAGTACCAGTACAGCAGTTGTCTTATGTACACTCATTTTCATTTTTATCTAAATGTCATTACCCTTCCAGATCTTGCAGAGTTTTCCAAATGCAATAGTGGCCAGTCCGATGCTTCTTTTTATGTCATCTTCACAATTCCCATTCTTTGACGCTAGTCCTCTAAGGTACACAATTTTTTCCACTTGTTCTAATTCTTTGTCTCTGACTTCAATCTTTACCTCTTCCTCTTGTTTGTTTGGTGTCCAGCTAACAAAATCATATATTTAACCGATAGGCAGAATTTGATTTTTTAAATGATTTTGACAGATTACATCAATATTTGTCGTAAAGCCTTTTTTCTATTTTTATAGATTTTAAGTTCCAGGGTTGTACAGAATTATAGGTTTTAAGCTTATTTTTTAAAGATTTTTGTCAATAAAAATTTGTACAGTTATGGGAAGTTATTGGGGGCAGACAGTGGAGAGGTCAGATAACAATTATTTAATGACAGTAGATGTTGAGATTTAAAAAGTTAAAGCTCTATAACCATCAAAGCACAAATTGTCAACATGTCATGCCAAAATATGCAAAGTAAATAGCCTTAAATCAAATGCTAATAAGTTCTCAAGCAGCAATTTTCTTACTGTGTCTATCTGTAAGATTTGCTTGTTATTGATGGCAATAGGTTTTCATTGCTGGGTGGGGAGGTGTACGGTGAAATCGATGTTTACTGACACTGACCAATAAAAGCCGAATCCTGCCACACCTAACTGGAGTTGATGCAGCATGGGGCTTAGGATCCGCAAAGTAAACCAGATCCTTTGCTGCTGGAAATCAGTGCCATTCAAGTCAATGGAGTGACTTGGTCTACACCAGTTGAGGATCTGGCATATGAGCTTAAAAGGGTTGGGTCATTATTTGTATTTATTTATCTCGTTTCTCAAGTGTTCAAAGCAAGGCCAGCAGGCGTTAAAAGGGGGGTGCAACGGAGCACTGGGGAAAGGCCTCCCCCAGAGTACCCCCTCCTCTTATCTTCTCAAGGGGAGGGGCACTCTGAAACCTGAACAGCAGGAGAAGCTGGGTCCTGGCTAAGGGGTCCAGGCTAAGGGGTCCGCTTGCTTGATCCTCATCCCTCCTTTCCCGCCCGCTGGCTCGCCATTCACCCTGCCCACCCGTCGATCATCCATCCAGCCGCTGGCTTGCCTGCCACTGGCTCGCCCCACCCCGCCACTCGCCTTTTCCCCCTACCCCCGCTCGCCTACTCACCCTCTGCCACTCGCTTACTCACCCCTCCTGCTCACCTCCTTACCTGATTATTGGGACAATTGGCGTCCCAATCGTACATCAGTCAGGACGCGGGACAAAGGACTAAATATTGGGACCATCACGATTTTATGGGGACATCTGGTCACCCTATGTTGGGCTGACTTGGTGTGGGGCCCCCCAGTATGTCAGGTGTGGTATCCAGTGTGGCTTCAGTGAGGGGAATGTGTAGTGGGGTGTTGTGCAGTAAGGGTTTGTGGTTTGGTGTTGGGGTGTTGGTGTGGGGTGTGTGTAATGGAGGTTGTGCAGTAAGGGTTTGTAGGTCAGTGTCAGGATGCTGGTGAGGGATTCCTGTAGTGGGGAGTTTTGCAGTAAGAGTTGTGTGTTGATGGGGGGTATGCGAGCATGTGTGAGATGCCCAGAGAGTGAGCCCTCAGCACATCTGCTCTCTGCTCCCTCCCAGTGTGGGCCTGAACAGCCCAGACTCTCTGGGAACAGGGAGTTTGCCCTGAGGTTGTTTACCCTGATTCCCTAACGCAATGTGGGGAAACCCGTACGCTCGATCTGCCTTGGGGCAGGCAGCGCCACCCTATTACTGAGAGGCCACCCTGCCACCAGGCTCTGGATTGGGGCTGGCTGGCTCTAGCATGGCCCCTGGGGCAATAACCCAAGGGAGGTGCACACAGCAAAGCAGGCACACACATTACTGCCTAGGTGACATGCTCCCACACAGCACCCAGCCACCTCAGAACTGGGACTGTCCTGGGGGACCCCGAGCGGCTGGCAGCCCTGCCCTGTGGTGCTGAAGACTGGCTGGGCTGGGCACACAGGCTCCCCTTGAGCCTTGGCAGGTTTGGGAGCTCTGTATTTCAAACCTGACTGCAGCCCTGCTCCCGCCTGTAACCCCCACCTTCTGCCCTCCTCCTCCAGCTGCCCCTTTAACCATCCCAGAGGTTCCAGGGGGACAAGCACGTTTCTGACAGCGCCTCTGTCACTGACCCCCGCAGCATCACTCAGTGCGCCTAGGCCGGCCCATTTACACTGCAACTGGGGCCCTCTGTGGGCCTGGCCATGTTTCTGAGAAGGGTACTCTGAGCACCCCTCCCCGCTGTGCCTTCTCCCCCCCAGAGCAGAGCCAGCTATTCCCAGAGCAGTGGATTGATAGAAGCAGGCAAGCTGACTGCTCTGCTTTGCTCTTGGGAGAGCTGATGTCTGGGCTCCAGCCCCGAGAGTGCTGCAAAGGGCTAGGTAGCAGCCAGCCCGAGAGCCTTCCTGGCCAGCCATGGGGCAGGAAAGAGCCCATTGTAGCTGACACATTTTGTATGGCCAATGCAGTTCAGCTAGACCAGAGTGGATCTCTAGAATGATTTGATGGTGAAGAGAACACCGTCTGGGGTTGGGCAATGGCATCAGACATTGTCTGGGGCCGGACAGTGGTGTTGGGTAGTTCATTGATTCCCGCCTTGGTCCCTGTTCTTGGCTTGGCACAGAAGAGGAAGGGGTGAGGAACGTGGCTTTGCTCCGGGAAGGCTACTGGAGACAGATGCCTCCTTTACCCGCAGGACACCATGGCTTTGCTCCGGGCAGGCTACCAGAAGGGTAGCATGGTAGGGGAAGCAATGGAGGAAGAAAGTTCTTCCCCTGACTTCCCACCCTGATTGGGTTGGACTGCAGCTACCTGCTCTTCCTCCAGGTTTAGACTGGATGGGCACTGAGTGGGGTGGTGTCCTTTGGCAGCGCTTTGTCTATCCAGATGTCCCCAAGTCATTGGGGAGGAGTGAAGGGGGTGCTTGAGGATCCCGTCTTCTTAGGGTGGGATGTGCTTGTGCTGGTATTTGGTTCAAAGGTAGCAGTGAAAGACGTTTATATCTCCAAGGGTACAATCTACCCCCCATACCCAGACACTTCTCCCACCGCACTGCTGGATTTGGAGCTTGCTCTGTGATCCCACTTGGAGTCCTGCCTCCATGAGCTCTCCTGGCATCTGCCATGCCAGCTGATTGCAGGAGGAAAACCTCCCAGGAAGTTGCTGAGCTCTGCAGATGGGTTGTTGTGAGCTGTTAAGCAGCTGCCATGTTCCACTCCAGAGAGGGCTGCACATTTCAGCAGGCAGTGATAAAGTGCCAGTTACACTAGCTGTGTATTTACTATGCTCACGTATCCGGGCACTCTCTGGCCTAGCTTCCGGACACAGAGCACTTACATGAAGAGATCCAAGGTGATAAGGCATCAGACTTCCAGCTGGTGTCAGCATTGCACAGGTAACTCCAGGGGGCACAGCGCCCATGTCACTGGGGCAGAATTGTACCTGTGGGTTCCATTCTGGCACAACAAAAGTCTGTGGGGAGTCTGCCATTAACTCCAAAGAGACTAGCATTCAACTTCCCCAGCTCCTGCACTGCACTGACCACTCAGCTGTTTGCCAGGGCCTTCGTGGAGTATCATGAGGGGCAGGGCTAAGTCTCCAGGCCGCGGGCTCTGCTTAGCCTCATCAGGGTCATTACAGCGATGAGGTAAAACAGACGGGAGGCAGCTGGGACTGTCACACTATTGGTTGATAGTGCAGAGCTGGAGAGTTTCAATAACAAATTAGTTCTGATCATTAGGAACATTCCCCGTCAACCTGGGGGGCCAGACTGCCTGCAGAGGCAGATTACCATTTTGTGGGGCCTCGGAGTGCCGAGCGGAGCGGGTCAGGGCACGGAGGCGCTCATCTTTCTGGGGGGCCCCAATTAGCCAGGGCCCCTGGGCACAGGCCCCATTGGTCCAGTGGCTAATCCGCCACTGTGCCCATGTCTGGCTTCTCTCATCCCAGCTCTGGCTGGCAAATGGTACCTGTGCAATCGTATTTCTCCAGCCTGCCCCCGTCCCCCCAGGCCTGAATCATTACCAGTGGCAGTTTCAAACCCATAAACAAGGTAGGTCTCAACTTTCCTTCCCAGCCCCTGTTTTTATTCCTTAATCAAAGAGTTTGTGGCGTGGTGCAGAGCAGGGAGCCAGCAGAATAAAGTAGCTCACTGCGATGGCTCCACAAAGGAAAAATAAGTTCAGGCCACCATCCCTATAGCGAAGAGCCAGTGATCACCTTGATGTTAGCAGAGGTTTTACAGCAGTGTTATTCCCCATTAAGTCAGGTAAGTGCGTTTGTCAGAGGAGTTCAAACATAACAGCTTATGGATGCTGGTTAATACAGAGTCCCAGACATCAGCCCTGGACAAGCCTCCCTCCCCCACCCAGGATGTTCCCAACAGACCTGCCCACTACTCACGATAGCTACCGTCGTTTTGTTAGGATGTCAGGAGCTTGGCTTCAGTTTGAAGCTCAGGAGACTAGAAGGAGGCTGGTATTTTTCTCCTGGTGTAGTTGGTGCTGCTGCTGTGGGCAGGCAGAATGGGCAGAATCCGGTGCCAGCTGAGGAAGTCCAGAGCAGCACTGGGCAGCTGGTGGCAGTGCAGTCTCAGAATGAATCAATATTCACCTAGGAATTGGAGGGTGGTTTGTAATGCCCCCTCACAGCAGAGACAGAACTCAGATCTCCTGCTCGAGAAGGCCCTGCCACCTGAGCTCACGGAGAATCGCCAGTAGCAGTGTAGGGTGTATGACCTTCAGTTAAGTAGTTTGCATTTCGCCCAGAAGAAGGCAGCACTGGCCAGCTCATTGCACTAGTTAGCATTTCTATGCTGCTTTTAGAGGATCTCCAACCTCTGGACAAGCATCAGGTCAACCCCATACTCACCCTCCCTGTGAGCAGCATCTCAGGAAAACAGCAGTAGCCTTTGTTTTGAAACCTGCCCAGCGCCCCCTACAGCGTGGCAGGATTAGAACCCAGGTCTCCTGCTTCCTGCCTGTGCTTTAAGCTTAAAATCAGTTCCTAATAAAGGAAACAAGGGAGCAGTCCAAACCCAGCCTGTCCCAGCAGGAGGCACTGTAGGATTAGGGCGAAAGCGGTGTCTGCTAGAGAACCCTTGGCCCTTCCAGTCCCAGCCTCTCTGCATCCATAGGGCACGCTGGGGGCATCACGGGAGGTTGCTGCCCTGGCCCCAGCCACTCCAGTGGAATCGCTCTATGGGGATGGTGTGAAACAGCCTCTAGATTCTCAGTTTCTCGTGCCCGTATTCTCAGCCAGAAACACAGCTGTGCACATAGCGATCCTCCCTGCCACCTCGCTGCACTGCGGGGATGAGCTGCGTGGGCCGGAGCCGTGAATGGGTGAGGGGAAGGTTCTGCCATTGAGTGTCCTAAAGCCGTTTGCTGTTCTGTCAGTAATGTCACCCGTGACGTGGCACGCTCAGACCCATCGCAGGTGAGCCGGTGCCGTCCAGATTAGTTGGACGTCTCTGTGTTTTTGCTCCCTTCAAACTGAGCCGAGATGGGGGCAGGCCAGGCTCGGTGTGTTTGGGAGAGGAAATGCAATGGGTGGTAGGGGCCAGGCCAGACCTGGTGGGCACAATGTGGGCAAAGCCAGGCCTGGCATTTTCCTGCTCTTCCATCGCGATTAAACCCCAGGAGGTGGATGTGCCTGCACCCGACTCACGCTCGTGTGTGTCCGTCCTGTGCTTCACACAAGGGCAATGGCTGTGGCAGGCATGAAAATGAAACCCTGGCGTGGACCAACAATGTCAGGAGGTCTCTGGTTCAGGCCCCAGGGGCTGGTTGAGATGGTGCCCGCTGCAGTTACCCGGAAGCTCATCTCCCTCTTTCCTCACTGGCACCCGCAGCAGTCTGCGCAGTGCGGGGAGCATTACTGTATAGCCCCAGCTCGTTGGCATCTGGGCTTTGAGCCATCAAGCCACTGGTCTGTGACGGACTGCAGCAGAAACAGCTGGTGGCTACTGAAATCCTGGCCAAGGCAGAGAAGCGACGGGGCAGCTACCAGCATGAGGGGCTGTCTCCCCGAACATTGCACTGGGGTTGGGGCTCCCAGTGCAGGCTCAGAGCAACAGGGGCGGGGCTCCTACCTAGGCTGTTTGGGCAGCACCTCCTCAAGGGTGATCTGGTCTGTTGACAGTCCACTAGAAGGGACCCTCTCAAGCAAAGCTCTTGGGTTCTTGGTGAGCCTCCCAGGATAAAAACACCTATGGAAAGGTGGGGAAGAAATTCAGGAACAACAACAGGCAGGGGAACATGCAGCCGTTGGAGATCAGACCTCAGAGCCAGGAGGAGACCTGGCAGTTCCCTTCCAGTGGGTACAGCACTGGAGGAAGGAGGAAGCGGTCTATTTCCCAGGACTCTGGGTTCCAGCCCAAGAGGATGGAGCCATAGAGGAGTTTGTTGCTAAGGACGACAGAGGGCCTGGCGGGCTACTGACTTAGAAAACGTCGCTGTTGGAATGGGAGGCAGGTGGTCCCAGTGTGCACGACTAGGAAGATGCACCTTAGTGGGCCCAGTGGAGGAGCAGGACGGGTTGTTACAGTTTTGCTGCCTGCTTGGGGGCACGCTTCACCTTTGCACCCCTACTTTTGTCTCCACCCAAGAAGGAGGCGAGGAGCCCAGAGCCGGAGCATCACACGCCGCGTGCTGGTGGGGGGCATCACCCCCGACGGACCTAGGCAGCCTGTGGCAGCGCCCAGCTGAGTTGTGGGCGCTGGGGTGTTCCTGGGGTCGGCCATGCTGGCAGCTGTCACGTGAAGGGGAGCTCCTCTGGGATTCACCTAGGCAATGGCTACACTGGCAGCCCTGGGAGCTAAACCCATAGGCCCCCATTGCATGAGCTGCCAAGCTCGAGAACTGCCTTCAGCTCAGATGCTGCATGCCTGTAAGTTAATTAGAGAGGCAGAGGAGCATATCTTGGCACTCAGAAGACCTCAGTTCTGGTCCCGGTTCTGCCACTTACTGGCTGCATCACTGTGGGAAAGTCACTTCCCCTCTTTGTGCCTCAGTTTCCCCTCACACCCTCAATCTTTGTGTCTATGTAGGTTGTAAACTCCTTGGGGCAGGGAGTCTCTTCCTCTGTACAGCGCCTAGCATATGGGGCCTGTGTTTGGCGAGGATTGCTAGGACACACTGGAGTATAAATAATAGCCCCCGGGAGATCTCTCTTAAGGACTGCCTGGGTCCCTGTCACCGTAGTATCTGAACACCTCCTGATCACTGTCCTCCCAAAGGCCCTGGGAGGTAGGGCAGGGCTACAATGCCCATTGCACAGAAAGGGAACTGAGGCAGAGAGACTACGTGATGCCCAAGGAGTCTGGGGCTGAGCAGGGACCGTGCTTGGGTCTCTCCTGAGTCCTAGTGCTCGAACCACTGAGCAGGACTTTCATTTTAGAGTGGAGCAAAGACCGTGGGAGGCCAGCACTGTCCTTTCCCCTGCTCACAAGGGGTCTGCAAACAGGCCACGGTGTACAGGGAACAGCTGGCTGTGCAGACTTGTCCGGGTCATGGGGGAGAACTGGTCCCTCCCCTGTGGAACATCCATGGCTGTTAATGGCTATGAGGGGCCACAGGCTTGGGAGGGATCGGCGAATTTCCACCTTCCTTAGGCCAGTAAAGATCCTCGGGGGTGGAGGGGAGACAGGTGAGCGCTGCAGGCGCAAGACGGGGGAAGGACGTGAACATGCTCAGTTGCCGGGGGGCTAGGAGGGCCCCCAACCTCGAGAGGGAGGGGGACAAGACAGGGTGTCCAGAGCCGGGCTCTAGCTGACGTGGGCGAGCTGCCTCGACACCAGCCAGAGTGGCTGGGAGAGAGAGTGAACCCACGGCTGCGTCTCTGTCAGGAACAAACTGCGGGTCATTCATATTCAGTGGCTATTCTTGGAGAAGTCTGGGTGGCTGGCTCGCTGCGGGCACCGCTGAGGAGGGGCAGGCGAGGGAGAGAGACACAGAGAGAGGGGAAAGGCAGGAAGAAAGATAGAAAAAGAGAGAGTGGGCAAGAGAAAAGGGGAAATTGGGCATCTGAGGCGGAGAGAGAGGGGCAAGGGTCAGGCCTCGCCAAGGTGGGGCAGTCGGGAAGCAGAAGTGACTTTGATTTATGCCCATGAGAAAATTGAAAATTGTATTACATCAGCAAGTCATGTAAACGAGTTGTGGGCATGACGCGCCGGGCAGATGCGGGGCTCAGAGCGGCGGGCTGCTGAGCGGGGGGGAATGGCTTAATGAGCTGAACTGCACCATGGGAAATGAAGATTAATGCCCACAGCCCACTGGGCTGGGCTGGCCTGTTCCTTGCCTCTTATTATTTATGTGTGTTGTGCAGTTGGTGATAGGGGATGGGCTTGGCAAGGAGGAGAAGAGAGGGATAAAGGGGTACTTGCCTCAGTTTCCCTGTCTGTATTTTGCTAGTGTGCCAGTCGCGGTTGGGCAGCGTACTCACATTCTGGGACCAGATTCCAACCAACAATTATTGAAAAACCAATTTTGGAACGTATTTTCACTGGGAACATGGAACATTTTGAGTAAAGAAATCAAAAACTTGGGGAGTGTGAAAATATTGATTAAAACCTGGTGAAAACGTTCAAAACCCTTAAAATCCTCCTGCTTCCAGAACTAGCCCAAGGAAAACCCTTTCAGAGTTTGCCAGCTCTGTTTAATAGCACAGGACATCGCAGGCTTGGCTAGATGGAGGGGAACCAGTGTAATATAAGTTGCAACTGGAAAGTGATTTTGATTATTTATTATTGGTATTGCTGTAACACCTCAGGGGTTTCTGATGGAAACTTACTCCATCAGCCAGCTCTGGTGGTAGGTCCATATGGACACTTTAAGAGAGTATCGAGACTCCCAGCTCAGTGATAGCCGCTCCTGCTTTTAGTGACAATGGTCCTGGGTTCAAGCCAGGTCAGTTACAGTCCTGGGGAGAGGCCAGTCCAAGGAGGAGGGAGGCGCTGTGCGGGAACCAGTGGGAGCACAGGAAATAAGCGGTGGAGGAAAGGTGAGGTGAAGGTGGGGATCCAGAGGGAAGAGGCTGTGACTGGTTCTCTTTGGAGAGTTCCTTCTCTGTGGGAGGCACCAGGACTGGCTCTGCCACCTTGGGGCAGCAGAGATCCTATAGCCGTGACCTGGGGAGGGTCCCGTTGTTCTGGGGTGGCCGGGCACTCTGACACTAGCCTGAAAAGGCAGGTGGAAAGGGGGCTGGGCTGGACTGCTTCCCCCCAACCCCTGCCCCGGCTCTGCTCTCAGGGGGATGATTTATGGACAGGCGCTTGGCAGCCTGGCCAAGTTTAATAGGGTGCTTTGCAAAGGCTCAGGGCTGTGAAGGAGCCGAGTGGAAACTGGAATGGGGAGGAGGCAAAAGAAAGCCAGTAACCGTGGTGGAGAGAAAAGAAGGGGACATGAGCTAGTATCCCCCAGACCCTCCTGCCGGACGCTCCCAACAAGGACCCCCTCCACGTTCCTCTGGGGGCAGCCTCAGACCAAACTATCCCCTTGTTGGGATTTGTCCTCCTCCCAAGTGGCTCGTGGGGGCTGAATGAATGTAGCTAGCTTGCCAGACTCCTGCCCCTTGCTTTACCGGTAGCCTCCCTTGGAGGGCGGCGCAGAGCAGCCGGGTTGGTGTCGTGGCTGCGTTCGTATTACAGTGCCGCAGAGCCCTGGGGAGAAGGCGTGGCCCGGGGAGAAGGCGTGGCTTGGCGAGAAGGCATGGCCTGGCGAGAAGGCGTGGGCCGGGGAGAAGGTGTGGCTTGGCGAGAAGACGTGGCTTGGCGAGAAGGCGTGGCCTGGCGAGAAGGCGTGGTCAAAGGCTGGTTGGCCCTTCCCAGGGTGCAGGCCCTGCTGGCTCCGAGGAAGTGCCTGTAGTGAAGTGGGCAGAGGCAGCTGTCGTGCCCAGTGCAAGTGGGCTGCCAGGCTGGAGGCTGCTAGCTGCAGGGCGTGGCTGGTGTGTCACCGCCTGAGCAGTGATTTCCTGCCCCTTCCCCTGTGTCGTGCCCCTCCCTAGCTAGCTTCCCGCCCCCTCGGGAAGCTGGACTCCCTCCAGCTCACTGATCCTGGTGGGATCCTCCTTTCTGCGGCCCAGAGCCCTTTGCACTCCCTCGTTGGACACGTTCTCTGTCCTCTGGACTAGTTGGGCCTATTGGTCCCTGGCTCACCCTGCCCAGCGTTGGCCTGGGCCACCTGCCGCAGGGGCAGAAGTCCCTCTGCCCTGGGCTCACAGGAGGAGAAAACAGATTTCTAAGAGCTGAAGCCCCAGATCTACTGAGCGTTAGGCCCTGCGCTGGGGCAGCCTGGGCCCTGCTGGATTCTCTGGGCTGGGCTGGCTCACAGAGTCCCCTCTGAGCGGCACCGAGGCGGGGAATTGAGCCGTGACTGGGGAGCTGTCACACCTGTTTAAAGGAGCCGCTCGTCTCATTTGAATGGAAATGGAATTTTCTCCTGTTTGACACAAGCCAATTTGGATGAAAAATCAGAGTGGAGGTGGGAGAGAGAGGAGGGGGGCACAGAGGGAGAGAGAGAGGGGCCAGGGAGAGAGAAGGGGAAGCTAGCAGGAGGTGGGAAGGCTGGGGTGTGGGGAGGCAGCATGGCCTAGTGGTTAAAGCACCCAAGTGCGAGGCAGGCTTGGGGAAGGGGTTCTGCTCCCAGCTCTGCTTCTTGCTTGCTGTGTACGTGTGAGCAGGTTACGCGGGTTCTCAGATGGGAATTATGATGCTGCCCTCCCCAGAGTGAGTAGGACGAATGCTTCCACCTCGCCTCAGCGCACAGGCTGGGGGCGTGATGCAGGTGTGCAAGGTTGTGTCTGGGGTGTGCGTTCACCTGTGTGTGAGTGCAGGGATAGATGGATGGTACGCATGTGAATTTGTGATGTGGGTGTGTTTCGAGTGTAAGTAGGACTGTATGTGTTGTTTGTTTGTTGGGGGGGGGGTGCACATGCTAGTGTGTCAATGTATGGAGGGTGTATGTAGTGATGCAAGTGGTGGGGGGCCTGTGTGTGTGTGTGTGTTGCAAAGGCGCTTGGCCCTGTGTCAGTGTGCACTGTGTGTCTCCCTGGAACATGTGATGTATCACCAGGCAGCTTCCAAGAGAGAAGTGTAGGGACCAGGGGTTACTCCAGACTTGGGCCAAAGGATCCCACTCGCCCGCCAGGAGACGCTATCCCACATTGTTCTGCCGGCCTGTACAGTCTGGGAACCTGGTCCTGGCTGGTGCCACAGCTGTGGCACCAGCGGGCATTAAAAATTGCCCTGGCCCATTGTGTCCTGCTTGGCTCCCCCGTATCACCGGTCCCAGCCTGGGAGGGTTACTGTCGACATGCAGTAGTCATCATCAGGATGTGCCAGTGCTGCAACCCAGTGTGTTCAGGATATGGGGCCTTCCTCTGAGGCACTCTCTTGCCTGGCGCCTCCGTTGCCCAGTCTGGACAGAGGAGGAGTCTGTCTGCCCAAGCAGCTGTGCAGCACATCTGCTGAGTCTCTTCTGCACATGGTTTGCTCCTAGGTCGGGACAGAGGATCTAACCACAGATGTTTCCAGCTCCCATCCAAATCTTGCCAGTATTTCCAAGCAGGTTCTGGTTTTTCATGCCCTGAGTCCCAAAGGATCCCACTGCACCTTGTCGCATGATACAGCAATCCTTTCACCCAGCACTGTAGGGCAGCCACCTCTGGGGTGGAGCACTGCAGCTGTTTAACAGTGCACCACAACACTACTGGCTATGAATTGAATACCACATCTTGAGGGGAGTAGTTAGGGAGGCAGAAAACTGGAATTTGCCCAGGACACTACGGCTAACACCTAAAGATCCAGGAGATCTTTACCAAGCACAAATAGTGAGGCTGTCAGCTATAATATCCTAGTATAGGATTCACCAGTAACTGTGCTATACCAAGCCTATTAGCCAATGCATTGGCCTCCATACCTGGCAGGTCTGTAGGACAGGGAACAGACCCCAGGTGAGATGCTAGTGCCCACCGCATTTGTGCTGGGGGAGCTGAGAGCGGGAGTAGGATGGCAGAGTGCTGACTCACAACGATGAGAGATCTGCTCCAAGCAGGGACAGATGCTGCAGGAGATAGATGAGTTCTTCATGTCTCCTTGGTAGAGTCGTGAGCTGCTTATGAATGGGCAGCTCGGCGCTGAATGGCCCGTCCCTCACCTGGTGACTTTGTCCTGCCTTCCAGCCTGGTGATGGCCCTCTCAATCAAGCCTTTAGCCACCGGGGCATGACTACCCCAGCTGGCATATTCTGGGTGCTGCCTTGCATCCTGGGAAATGCAGACCGGACGGCTGCCAGTTCCAGAGCAGCCTGGAGCAGAGAATCACGGTTCAAAGAATTAAACAAATTCCGTGCTCTGTTATGTGACAAAGGAATAAGACTCAGTCTGGACCTGCAGCCCCTCCCAGCTACTCCAGCTGTGGGCTCCCACCCCCCCAGACAGCTCTTCCAGTGCCCCCCACTCCTGACTCGCAGCTCCCCTGCTATTCCAGTCCCGGGCTCCCTGAACAGCTTCAACACCACAACCCTTAACTGTATCACCCCTTGGGGCTGGATCTTGGCACCTCGCTCAATGGCATGATGGGTAATTTAAGTAAAAATGAATAGCTGGCACTTTGGTTCATCCAGCTTGTGTTAAAGTTCAGCTTGGATAAAAGTGGGGAGGAGAGATGCACCCCGCCCCCTTCAACCCAGAGCAGCACCTTCAGATAGTGCCCCCCCGCCCCACAGCTTTCTCGAACTGGCTGGATGCTGCAGTGCTGGTCTGGACAGTGTCCTCTTCTGGAGGGGACATCTGAGCCCCCTCCTTCTTCTGGGAGGGCTGAAATAAAAACGGGAAAGTCTGGTGGGATCCCAGCTGGTGCCATGGAAAGGGACAGGGAGAGTGTGTGTGGTGGGGAGGGGAGTGATCTGAGTTTGTGAGCCCCACAAGGGAGGAGCACTAATTTGAATAAGGCTCCGCTCACACCAGCGTAACGATTAATTATTGTTTAATAATTTCTTGCAAAGCATGTGCAGATCCCCTGCCCTCTGTTGCACTGGGGCCTCTCAGCAGCATGGCCAGTTAACGATTATTATGTACTGGATAATTAGTGTCTGGCCCTCTGTCCTGTCTCCAACTGGCCAGTGCTAGGTGCGTTGGAGGAGGATTCAAGCCACCCTGCAATGGACAGCCTGTGATCGTTTGTACTGTCCCCCTTTAGCCTCCCTTGGTGGCAAGATGGGGGTGACCAGGCCTGAACCCAGCACCCCAGGCGAGGGCTCCCCATTGGTTTACAAACAGTTGTTATCCTGGGTCCAATCAAATTTCCCCTCCCAGCCCTCATATGATCTGGGAGTCAGCGCGCTTGGACCCCAGGCTTAGCTCCGCCATGGATCCAGTGCATGAGATGAGGTGAGTTACTTGCCCTCTCTGTGCCACAGGGTGCCCACGAGATCTCACTGACCCCTCCCAGGGCTGCGGGGAGATCGAAGGGATGGTTGTGAGATGCTGGGGGATACTGGGATGAAAATCTCCAGGACTGGGTCCACCACTGCTCCAATTGCGCTGGCTTCAGTGGTGTTCCCCATCCAGCCTGTTGTTCCTATTTCCAAAGGCTCAGGCCTAGATTCTCTTTGTGCCCAGGTGGCACTCAGAGGCAGGGGTGGGCAGAGCTGCCTGGGATCCCTGATCTCGTGCTACCCAATCCCAGTGTAAGTGAGAGCAGCTAAGGAGCTGCCAGAACTTACGCCAATTACACCAGGTCCTGCAATGACCGTACGTCAGTCAAAGATGGTGTACTCTTCTCCCCTCCCCCTCCTTCCGCTTTGCTGAGTGGGCATGACTGTGCCAGCTCCACCAGCTGGATGCCAGCAGAGAGCTCCTCTTTCCAAGGGCTCTTGCCTGCCATCTCCATCCTGAATTCAGCCGCTTGGCAGGGCCGGAACAGCACAGAGCCGACCTGAGAATCCCTGTTCACTTCTGGAGTCATCTCCTGTTGGTGGGGAGGGGCGACAGGAGGGGCTATTTTTCTGCTCCTCCCCACTTTAGGAGTCCCCGTGAGCCTGGCAACACGGACAGACCTTGGGTAGGTTAGTCAGTCCCTGAAATTCAGAGAACGCAAGCCGGCTTGACATTTACAAACATCAGACAGTCCCCGAGAATCAATAGAGTTTAATAAGCGCCGGGCAAAGACGAGAGACCTGTCACAATGCCATTCCACCGCTCTGTAAATGTTATTCGAAATCATGCTCAGAAGGGTTTTATCCCACGCAGCGTAGAGCAGCCAGGCTCTGGGAATACGTCCCATCAAAGGCCGTTTCGCTGGGAACTGAGATGAGCTGGTCGGCGAGGGGCCCAGCCAGCCTCCCGGCCCTGCCCCCTTTGTGTTATGTGTGTATTGCCACCATGCTTCCTTGCACTGGGGGAGGCCAGCAGCTCCCGCGGGTGTCACCCAGACAGAGTTAGCCAGTCTCCTTGGCCAGAGGCCCGGTGGAGTTGGGATGGAGATTCAAGGCCCGGGGTGTGAAAGGGGCAGAACACTCCTCGGACAGATTCCTCCGGGAAAGGGAATAACAGCGACAACGTCAGGGTGAACGAGCCCAAGGCTGCAAGGTGCAGAATGTACCCACAGCATGAAGCCTCTGGGGGAGCAGCTGAGCACCCACAGGTGGCATGTGAGGCCAGCACCTTCGAGGGATCACGCGAAGCCAGTGCCTGCAAGCTACTTGGGCTCCCAACATCCATCGCCTGCTGAGGCTTTCTGTGCCTGGCTGGGTGAGTGGGGAAAGGGGTGCGACGCTTTTCAGGGTGACCTGAGGTGTCTGGGGGGATTCGCTAGCACCCACTGATGGAACAAGGGAGTCTTGTCTGTGCCCGCCGGGGGCGAATCCCAAAGCTACCCGCTACTGCCAACACGAGCCCTCCACACCAGGCTATGGGCAGCCCCCTCTTTCCCTCTGCAGGCTAGCAACAGGCACCCCATCTTTTCAGGCTTGAGTGCCCACTGCCCGCTCTGTACACCAATCCATTGCCTCCACCTCACGCCAACCCTGACTGTAGCACAAGGCGCTTAGCTGTGGCTGTACTGCAATATACCGATTCTCGGATTAAAGATCCCAAAGCCAGTGGAGGGGTTTGGCCACAGAAGGTGACATGTGGAAGAAGAACATCACAGGCAATTACAGCCTCTACTCGCGAGCAAGTTCCTCACCTGGCTTATGTGGTCTCTCACCCCACAGTCCGTCCAGACAGCTCTTCTCCAGCCTGGAGCTCTGCGTTCCCCTCTTCATGGCATGCTCCCCCCAGTGGAATGTCTTCTACATAGCAGGTCCCACTGGTGCCGTCTCTTCTGCCCTTATGTAGCCCCCAGCTGATTGTCCCTTTTCAGAATCAGGTAGTTTCACTCACGTCAGCCCTGAGCATCCCCTGCTCCAAGTCTTTTCTTGGGGTTCTTCTGTCACCTATCGGGCCAGCGTCTGGTCCAAGCTGGAGATGCTAGGCTGGGTGGAAAGAGGCTGGTTGCTCCCACTCTTGCTGAGGTAGCAGAGACCTTCCCTGCCTCAGGTAACATTCGCCATCTCCAGCAGCTGTGGAACTTTGGATCCCATGTTATACGCGTCCCTCCAAATACTCCCCCTGCACACGTCTTGCAGTAACCAGGGCGATCGGCTCATTCGGCAGAGATGACCCACAGCCCTCTTTGGTGGTATACTGGGAAGCCAGTCAGTGTGATGCCTACCTAGCCGTACCTATTCCGCTGGCACCAAAGTTTTCTGGGGCTCTCCAGCGGTGCTGGAGATGTACGGTAGAGGTAGGAGGGCAGATGGTGGCCGCTTGTGACAAGCAGGGAGAAGGGTGGACATGATCTCAAAAGTTTCACTGGAGGGGTAAGGCTTTTCTGAAGGGAGATATCTGGAGTTGTAACCTGAGATGAGAAGGGGGAGGGGAGTTGACACCTACCCGGGAAGTGAACAAAGGAAGGCAGACGGGTGGAGGGTTTGAAGTCAGGTAGAAGCTGTCTGGGAAAGAGGTGGGGAGCCCGGATTCGGGGTCTCATCTCCCTGCCCCCCAGAAGAGCCTGACTAAGGGAGCCTGTTTGTACTGACAAGCTCGGAGTTGGGTTGTGTTCCTGGCATCTCCAATAAACCTTCTGATCTACTGGCTGGCTAAGAATCACTGGAAATCCCAGGAAGTGGCGGGGGGGAACGGGACTCCCCCACCCCCCGTGACACTGCTTCTCAGAACCATGCGGTATTACCCCTCGACTCTGCAGAGTCAGGCTGGAAGAACAGGGCTGGTGGGTTCTTAAGTCAGGAGCTCTGCAGGGGCATTTGCTATGGTGGAAGCCTGGTGCCTGGCAAGGCCGGGTGCCTGATGCATGGTCTTGGTGCTGGCTGGGGATGTTGGAGATCTTGGGTCCGTTCCCAGCTGTGCCCAGTGTAACCTTTGTCAGGCCTGAAGAGAAACACTTCCAGTGCTAGGGAAGAAAAGGGAAATTATCCAAACGAGCCAGTGGAACCCAGGAGCATGTCACTGGGCTGCCAGGGAGCTTTGAGCCAGGGCTGCTGAAGCAGCTTCCCTGGGCATTGTGCCCTCTAT
This sequence comes from Dermatemys mawii, assembly GCA_007922305.1. Lineage (NCBI taxonomy): Eukaryota > Metazoa > Chordata > Testudines > Dermatemydidae > Dermatemys > Dermatemys mawii. The sequence continues at coordinate 36,350,512 of ML677366.1, read as the reverse complement.
ACAATGAGGCTCATAGCACTGCTGCGCCACATAGAGGCGCTGTGCAGCTAAACCTGTCATTGTCTGTATGGTAATAGAGCCAGAGGCGTCCCAGAGCTGGTTCCAGCTGGCAGGACAGTGAGACAGGACATTGGTGGGGTGTTTCCACAAACAGAAGGTTTGTTCCAGTTTAAATAGAAACCACTAAGGATGGAAAGGATGCTGGGGGTGCTGGTAGATCTGGAGGGATGCTGGTAGATCTGGTGGGTTTTGCAGGGGGCGGTGCTGGTAGATCTGGAGGGGTTTGTGGTGGGTGCTGGTAGATCTGGTGGGGTTTGCGGGGGTGGGTTCTGGTAGATCTGGAGGGGTTTGTGGTGGGTGCTGGTAGATCTGGTGGGGTTTGCGGGGGTGGGTTCTGGTAGATCTGGTGGGGTTTGCGGGGGTGGGTTCTGGTAGATCTGGAGGGGATGCTGGTAGAGCTGGTGCAGTTTTCTGGGGGGTGCTGGTAGATCTGGAGAGGTTTGTGGTGGGTGCTGGTAGATCTGGAGGGGTTTGTTGGAAGCACTGGTAGATCTGGAGTGGTTTTCTGGGAGCACTGGTAGATCTGGGGAGGCTTGTGGGAGGTGCTGGTGGATCTGGAGTGGTTGATCGGGGGTGCTGGTAGATCTGGAGGGGTTTACTGGAAGATCTCTTCATCTTCAAGAAGGTCTTTGACAACCCACCATGACAGGTGTGGAGATCCCCACTTGGCTGCAGCCATGGAGGGGTTACGGGGCAGAGTTGCTACCTCCCCCGCTGCAGCAGTTGGGATAGAGGCTGCAGGCCAGGCAGAGAGCTGGCTGCTAGAGAGGCAGAGTGAGGGCTGTACTGATTGGTGGCAGGCAGGCACAACGCTCCTTGGAGAGCAGGACCAGCAGCCCCTGAGGGCTGGGCTCAGAGAGCTGCAGGGAGCAGAGCTCCTCAGCCTCTACCTGTACTTTCTCTTATGCTCCAAGAGCTAAAGGAGAATGGGGCTTCTAGGGCCGAGCCAACCGGTCAGGGAGAATGCGACAAGTGGGGATGGACTGGGAGGCTAGGTGAGCATAGTCCAAAAGAGCTGGTGGCTTCTCAGACCCTGAAGCCGGGGGAGGGGCTGAGTGCCCCCCTCCCCCCTCCACTGGATCACATTGCATTACTCGGTGTTGGGATGGAATGGAATGGGCTGCAGGGACCTGTGCGGTGTTACTGTAGATTCCAACAGCGTGCCAGACTGAACTGCATTGCTTAAGGTGTATGGCGCAGCCTAGGGATTTGGGACGCCATTGTGCTAATACTGTATGAGGAGCTAGGCCATCCTAGGGGGGTCACCCAGTGACATGAATGGGCAGCAGGTTTAAAACAAACAAAAGGAAGTATTTCTTCACACAATGCACAGTCAACCTGTGGAACTCCTTGCCAGAGGATGTTGTGAAGACTATAGCAGGGTTCAAAAAAGAAATAAATACATTCTTGGAGGATAGGTCCGTCAACAGCAATTATCTAGGATGTGCAGGGATGGTGTCCCTAGCCTCTGTTTGCCAGAAGCTGGGAATGGGCAACGGGATGGATCACTTGATTATTACCTGTTCTGATCATTCCCTCTGGGGCACCTGGCATTGGCCACTATCAGAAGACAAGATACTGGACTAGATGGACCTTTGGTCTGACCCAGTATGGCCATTCTTATGTTCTTCTCCTGTAGCAATATTTTCACCCAAACAGTAAAAGCTGGGGCTGTACGTGTGCCGAGTGAATCGCAGAGGCCCTGAACCGGATCATACTGGTAGCCAGACAGAGCTGAACACAGTGAATATTGATTTGCACTAGATTGGACTGGAGCTCCTAATGGGCGGTAGCAGAGCAGGTGCTATGATATGACCTAGCAGTGGATGGGCGAGTTCTGGACACAGAACAAAGGGCCTGTCTAGGGGCTCTGCAGTTGAAAGTCAGGACAGAGAGAGAGCAATGAGCTGGACGCAGCGGGGCCAGCCCATGTGCCTCTGAGAACTGCTGCCTGCTTGGCTTTTTCCCATCCCAGTCTCTCACTCCCTAGCCCAGCTGAGGACGGGAGCCCTGTGGCCAGCCCGTGGAGAAGAGGGCTGAATCAGGCCGGAGCAGCGTTGATGGGCTAAAGAGCCCCACTGGTCTTCCAGAGAGGAGAAAGGGGGCTGCAGTACAGGAAAGGGTCCCTGTTGAGGACAGCACCTGTACCGCAGGCTTGGGAGCCTGCTCTGCTTTAGGCTGGGAGGTCTGAAGCAGGCAGCGCCTGGGCCCGGCCTAGTGGCCCCACGCAGCCAGCATTCCATGCTGTTTGGCTGCAGTGGCAGGAGGGGAGCAGGCAGAGGAGAAGGGGATGAGGAATCAGCTGGACTTCGGGGGCCGGTTCAGGGCCCGGCCAGGGCTGGGGTTCGCATGCTGTCTGCTTGTCCTCGAGGGCAGGGCCACTCCCTGCCAAGTGCCTCTCACTGACTGTAGCGATGGCATGTGTCAGGAGGGCACCCTTCCCCACCAAGGAGAGGGGCCTTGAGCAGGGACAGTACTGGCCATGGGAGCCAGGTACCAGCCGGCGAGTCCAGCAGGTGAGCTGGGTAAGCGAGTGACGGAGGGAGCATCCAGCAGGGAGCTGGCATGCCCAGGGCAGGGAAGCGCTGCTGGCTGGAGCTAGCTGGGAGCTGGAAGAAATGCTCAGAGATACTGAGGAGCAGGACCCATGAGTGAGCAGGGCCCCCAGCGCGGAACTTGGAGATGGGGAGGCTGATCACTGTACAGTAGCAGACTGGAAAATCTTTCCTCTGTGGGGGTCTGTGTGATGGGGTGCAGCCCTGCTGGCATCTATGGCTGCAGGAGTTTAATCAATTCAGTCTGAATTAGTGCCCAGAGCAGATTTTCTCCTGATTTCAGGAAAGCAAACTGGGGTCCGAAGGCTCCATGCGAACCAAGTGAGTCATTGACTGGGCCAGGCCTGTTCCGGTTCCTAGTGGCAGGACTGCTTGCCCTCCGCCCATCCCCCTCACCCTCTTGCATGGACTGGGAAACCAGGAAGGGAGGCTGCTAGCTCTGGGGCAGGCCCGTCTCTGGAGGAACCTGGCCCTTCAAGGGGCCTGGTCATTCAGGGCCTCATCCGGAGCATGTCACAGAGCCAGCGCTGAAGCCCAGAGCCAGAGGGGACCAAGGAGACGTGGGAAGAATCAGTTGCTTTTCAAACCCTGTTAAAGGAGAGCAGGGTGGAAGTGACTGTGGACCCCAGCGTCCCTGGAAGGCGGGGAAGGAGCGGGAGGGAGCTCTCCTAAGGGCACTGGCTATAGGAGAAAGTGCGCCTGTGAAGCACATCGGGCGCCCGTGCAGCTAGAGCCAGGCTGCAGCTGGAGCCTGCGGGAGCAGGGAGGCACGATGAGCTGCTGGCAGTGGCTGGGCAGGGATGGCCTCACCCAGGTCAATACGCTGTGAGCCTGTGGCATGGCCACAGGAGTAGGGAATGGAAAGATGGGATCCAGGAGATGCTGGGGCCGTTGGTCAGTGCCTGCTAACACCCTGGAATGAACCGCCGAGGTGAGACTGACTGGCCTGGACACAGCAGCTCTGACAGGGCCCAGCAGAGCTTTTCACCTGGAGTGGATTGTGCCAGAGGAACCTGAACTCTGCTGAGTAGCGTAGGGCCAGGGGAACACAGAGGTGCCATCCAGCTCAGCTCCCCACACACCACAGAGACCAGTGAGCCTCACCGTTCCCGCCCCAGCTGTGAACAGTGCACAGGGCCCGCCAAAACACTAGAGTGGGGTCACGTGTGCCTCCGGGAGCCAGGGTTGTGAAATCCCTGTCTGTGGCACACAGTGCCCCTCCCATGGACAAGCTTCGTGTCCTATGGTCGCCCTGCACTGCTGTGGGGCGAGGTGCCCGGGCTTGGGGCTGCTCCTGTGGAAGGGGTGGGTGGATAGTCACATTTTGGGTCAGGAAGGCATGAGCCCTTTCCATCCCCTCCTTCTGGGGCATTCACCAGGGTTGTAGTGGGCACGTTTCCACGTTGTCCAGCCCCGAGCAGGTGTCGGCTGCTAGAACCCCGGGGGCACGCACCACAGAATCACTTTCCCTGTGACTGAGGGGGCAGTTGATGGATTTCAGGCCTCTCCCCTGGTGACCCGCTGTGCCCAGCCTGCCAGCCTCCACCACTGCCTGACCCAAACTATGCCTGCTACACCCTGGCTTCCTCCCTGTACTTCCAGCATGTGCTCTACAAGCCCCTCCAAGCTTTCCCAAGTGCCGGTGTTAGCAGGGTGTTTCAATCCACATTGTGGCGCTGATGCCGGTTCGGACCAGGGATCGTGTTCCTGTGCCGTACACCCGCAAAGCAGGTACTGCCACCGCCTGGGGGACCCTGGCAATTGGTTAATGGGGCCTCTGATCAGTTGTGTTTGCCTGACTGGCAGGGCGGCGAGCGGACTTCTGTTCAGCTCAGCGGCAGCCCAGAAGGAACAACATCGTCCCAGTGTCATTTCTCACACCCTGGCGTGTCACAGCCCCAGCTGTGGGGCTTCCTGCAGACCAGGAAGGGACAACTCCTGGGGAAGGCTCAGGCCTCTGTCAGTGGGGCTAACACAGGGCAGGCCATCTCCCCCACCCAGCCCGGGGGCGGGGGGGGGCGTGTTGTGGGAGGGAGGTGTGAGTGTCAGCATGTGTGTGCGTATGGTACACACTGGGGTCAGTTCTGTGCCCGCTCTGTCTGCATGCGTGCATCTGTTTCGCCTCAGGTGTGTGGATAGGTGTTGGGCTGTGTGTCGGGGGCTGTACTGGGCTACGGCGGTGTGCGACAGGCCGCATGTTGTGGTGATGGAAGGAGGCCCATGCCCATGGCGGTGCCAGCTGCACTTGGTTCTCTGCCCCTGTCATGGTCAGCCGCACCGATTAGCGGCTCACAAAGTCAATTGTTCAGCTATGACTGTCTCCTGGGTTACCATAGCTACCATCCTAAGCACATGGCATGTCTCCAGGGCAACGCAGGGGAAGCACGCTCTGTTGCCGGGGTAACCAATATAATTGTAGTGCTTTTCGGAAGAAGTGGGGGTTAAAGAGAAAAAGGAGGTGGCAGCACGAAATTGCTGGCTGGGGCAGCGGGTGGAGAGGGCACTCAGCACACACAGGGCAGGGTGTGGGGCAGGGGTGGGCGGGCATAGGGCAGCAGGCACGGAGACAGCCCCTATCCCACTCCGGATTGGGGCCAGGGATGTCCGCACAGGTGGGTGGTCAAATGTTCCTCAGCCCCCGGCCCCAAAGGAATCATGAGCCACACGCTGGCACTCGGGGAGGGGTGCCCGCCCTGTGCACAGGGCGCACTGCTCTCTGCGGGGCTCGGCACAGCAGGCAGAGGGTTGGGAGTGAAGTGAGGTCGCAGGTATCAGCTGTAGTAGCCGGGGCTCTGTGAAAACTCCACCTCGGCAATGGACAGCCTGAGCCGGGCAGCCAAGGCCGGAATGATCCAGGAGACCCAGTGCCCCCTCACAGCCTCTAAGGTGGAGTCCCTGGGGGCCAAGGCTGAGGCATGCCAGCAGGGGGAAACGTGTGAGATGCAGGCTGTCCCTGTTCTGGGGGTGAGCAGATGCCTGCCTTCCACAGAGACCTGGACACAGCCACCAGCGCACACCCCTTGGCCATGCTGACACACCCAGTGGGAGGCACCTACAGGACACACCTACCCTATACAGGCACACCCAGACAGGACACACCTATAAGACACACACACACCCCATACAGGCACACTCAGATGGGACATACCTACAGGACACACAGATCTACCCCATACAGGCACACCCAGACAGGACACACCTCTAGGACACAC
>ML677366.1:36101567-36344675 GCA_007922305.1 Dermatemys mawii | reverse complement strand
ATGGGACACACCTACAGGAAACACCCACCCCATACAGGCACACCCACATGGGACATACTTACAGGACCGATGGACCCATAAACCTGTACATGCATATACAGCATGGTGCACATATCCAAACCCCACAACCATATGCATGCACAGAGTTATGTCCCTGCCGCCTGCACTCCCATAACCGGCACATGGCAACACACACACCGCCAAGGGTACGAGCCCAGCCCCTCCCAGCAGAAGAGAGTCATTGGGGAAGGACTGTCCTGATTTATATTTCATCCTAACAGCAGCAATGAGGGGGCAGCTTGACCCTTCCCCTCCCTCCCCGCAACCCATCCAGCATGTCAGTAGGAAGCACGGGATGTGGCTGGGGCACCCTTCAGGCTCGAACACCGGGGAACGCTTAGCAAAGGGAGGAGTCAGACGGTGCCGGGGGCCGTGCAGCAGCTGTTCTGCGCTGGCAAAGGCCTGGGACCAAGTGCCCCTCCCTTGCCCCCCCAAGTGAGGACCCTGCTGGAGGGATTCAGCCGGTGTTCAGAACGGGAGCACAGAGACACTGGGGTTGGGGGAACATGTGCTCCAGAGACGGGGAGAGGGGCAGGGGCAGGGAGAGATTTAGGAACTGGAACAAATGGCCTTATCCCAGGATGGTCTTTATCTGGGGCTCCCTTGGAATAGTGGGCAGGATTAGCCAGCTCTCCTTCTGGGGTGTCACAGGGAGCGGCACGTCCGGGCAGCATGGAGGGATGATTTCAAGCTCCGGTCATCCCTCAGAGTTTCATGTGGCCATCAGAAAAGCTGGGCATCCCATCAGCCACCCCCATGTGGAGCAGGGCAGGAACTGGCCAGTGCTCAGCTGGGCTGGAGGGAGGGGCCAGCCACCAAGAGCCAGCAGCTAGGAAGAGTTGCACGGTTGAGCTCTGGGGAGACCCTCTGGCTCAACACCAGTGTAACCCAAAGGAGTCGCTCGGCTGGGCCTCTCAGTACCAGCTGGAGAGCTTCAGAGTCCAGGGACCGAGGGTCTCAGCTAATGTGGGGTGGACGGACCGAGGAGCATGTACGGGGGACGTTCCCATGCCGGCTGCCCCCTGAAAAGCCCCATGCTCCCCCTGGTGGGGTGGGATCGGCCAGGAGCTGGCCTGTGAGTTCAGAGACAGGGCTAAGGGGGACTCACTCCACTGACTCTAGATTTACACCAGTGTAACTCAGATGTGAATCTGGCCCCTTGCATCTGATGTTACCCCATGGGCCTGGGGAACGCCCTACTCTGTGGGCAAAATTCTGATCTGATTTACACTGGTATAAATCTAGAGTGACTCTGCTTATTTTAATGGAGTGACTCCTGATTTTCAGGCTCCACTAAGGGAGCGTCTGTCTAACATGGGAACCCTGTAAGTGAACACGCGTGTCAGGGAGCAGCGTTCGATTGGACCTTAGTACATACATGAGCATCCGGGGGCTGGGCTGGGCTGGACTGCCCTTCAGGTGGGCTGGGTCCTGCCCCCATCCACACAGTCCCCCTCTCCCTTTGCCCTCTTCCCCTCCCTGTTCCTCTGATCTCAGTGTCTGCCCCAGGTATGGCCCAGCCCCAGAGTTTCCGTGCACACTCCAGGGCTGTTCAGCACTAGATCCTCTGTGGCTCTGCCAGGTGTGGCCGAGGTTGGCTCCACTCAGGTGTTACCCACTGCACCACCTAGTGGCTGAACTGTACAACACGGCTTACCATCCCATTACAGTTCCTCCTCCCTTCTTTTCTCTTCCCTCCTGGGTTTCTCTGCCGCCCTCCTTTGCTAGTTCCTCATTTCCCTCTTCACTTCTCAACCCCTCCTGGCTCTTCTTCTCTCCATTCCTTTTCCATTGTCTTCACCCAGTGCTCTCCCCTTTTTTCCCCCAGCCACCAAGAACCAGCAGGGGCCCGTGTGGATTGTGCTGAGGGGCTGGGGCATGGCCCAGCTCTTGCAGGGAGAACGGAGCCTCTGAGCTGTGGGGCTGAGCTCCCGGAGCTGCTCCTGCCACAGTAATGAGGCACAGGTGCCCCAGGCGAGGGGCCTCCACCAGTCTCTGAGCTCCAGCTCGGGGATGCTTTTTCAAAGAAAAGATTTTTTCTTCAGAAAAACCAGTTCTCATTGAAAATAAGAGATTTCATGGGGAAAAATTACTTTCAATTAAACATATTGGGGGGCTTTCAGTCATCATCCCCACCCCAAAAAAGCCCCAAACAACCCAGAGTGGTTTGGGTGGGGATTGGGCAACTGAAAACCACATTTTCAGTTGTTTTTTACAAGACCCCAATACTTGCCACAGAAAAGAAAAAAAAAAACCAAACTCATACCCCCGGCAGCTCTTGGCTGGGCATCTCCTAGGATTGACCAAGCCATTGAGGCTTAGCTGTGCTGCCAGCCATCGCGGCTCTGTCAGGATGCACAGGATACGTGTGGCGTTGGTCTCAGTGCCCAGCTCTGGGCATCCTGTGACTATGAATATCGGCTTTCGTTCCAAAACAACATCTCTAATTCTCGCAGTGGCAGAGAAGGACCTGAAAGCCTGGCCCCAGGAGCCCCCAGAGTGCAGAGAACCTGACCACTAAGATTTTTAGTTTAGATCTCACACTTTTTAAGCCAGTCCATGATATTTTGGGGGCTGGCTACAGGTTTTGGCGGTTGGCAGGACTCAGGCCAAGGAGTCAAGGCGGGTTAGACACCCATGAAAGTCAATGTGAGTTGGGTACCAGATCCCTTGGGACCCTTTGGAACTCCTGGCCTTAAACTATTAGACCAGTGCTGTTGCATGGGGCTTGATTGTCCCTAGAGATAAATGGTTCTGCACATTGTATCAGGAAAGGCTCTGCTGGTCTTAGCACCATGGCACAGGCCTGCCCTCTGCCCTCCATCCAGCCTGGGAGCCTGGAGATGAGCAGACCCAGTCTCCCCACTGTGCAGGGACAGGGGTGTAGTGGCCTGGGAGCGGCAGGTGCATGGAACGTGGTAGATCAAGGGGCTCTGGGAACAGGAAGGGGATGTGGCAGGGACCGAAAGACAATCCCGCAGCTACTAGCAGGTCCCTAGGAGCTCGGGGTCACACATGGACATCCACATGGCCTGAGCGATTGTGAGGTTCTGCTCTGCACACTGCAGGGATGAGCTGGATTATCAGAAGGTGGGACTCTCATCTCTAGATCACTGACTACACTGAGGAAGGACGGAGACAGGAAGGAGAGTTTTCCTCAAGGATCCCACAGCATCCAAGCAATCGGCCAGACGGATTGTGTCCGCCTTCCTCTACAGCATCCCTGATTGGCCAGAGCTGGAGACAGGCTATCCATCAGGGTGGGCCAGTGCACTGAGGAGCTCCAGAGAATCGTCTCCCTTGCTGCCTGGCTAGTGTGTCATGGTCGTATGTTCCAGGTCTAACCAACCACCAGAACTGGGCCCGAGAAGGGATTTTCCCCCAGATCTCACTGGCAGGGACCCTGTCGTGGTTTCACCTTCAGCATGGAGCAGGGATCAGCTGCGCACATCCGGGGTGAAAGTAGCTTAAAGGACTTACTGGTATGCCAGAATCCTGAGCAGTGGGGGAGGCCTCAATCGGACGAGTCGGGGCCTCAAGGCCCCAGGACAGCATGTGCTTGAAGCTGGATTTCAGACACCTGAGGCTGGGATTCGGGGTCTGAATGGTCCTGTCATCTGTCCATCCCTGTGGGGCTTCCCCCACCAGCACTCCCCTCAAGTGTAATGGGATGTTGAACTGCAATACACTGCTCAGTCCCTAGGGGGTGCTGTGCATAAGAACCTTATTTAAGCCAACCTGGACCATAGTTGGGCATGAAAGCCGCTGATGTTGAGTGCAGCTGGGTGACTCAGGGAGCTCTGGGACAGTCCAGAGCTGGTCCCAGGCCAGGCCAACAGGGAATAGTGGCTCCTTCATTCGCCAGCGCGTCGCTGTTTGTTGTTTACCAGGGGAGCAGGCGTTGCCCAGCTGAGCTCAGTGTGCCTGATGGGCTCCCCAGGGCGGGAGGGGGACCCTGGCGGTCCAAGCCCTCGCCCTTCCTGCGGGTACAGAGGAGCATGGAGATACTGCAGGTGACAAGCTGGAACCAGGGCTCGTAAAAATTCCCCTCGGTGTCAGTTTGACTAATTTGTTAGTCTTATCGCTGGCAGGATCCGCTGGGCCCAGCCCGGGCCCAGGCCATAAAACTAATGTAGTGAGGCAGCAGCCCGGCGTAATGATGGGTACGGCTCACCGCCTGGAACAGGCATTAGCTTTATGAACCGGGGGGTAATTGAAAGGAAATATTTGTCATTGGGCTCCGGCAGAGGAGAATTTCGCAGGAAACTTTGTGGCGGCTGCTGCCTCAAGCCTGGCCTGCCTGGTCGCCTGCCCACCCAGCTGGGCAGGAGACCCGTGCAGGTGGGTGGGTGGAGACGGGGCCCCGGCAACCACCCAGGGTACTTGTGTCTGAACAGCCACTTCACAGCCCTCCTGGCACGTAGCTCAGTTGTGCTGCAGACCCATCCCAGCCCGTGTCTCTCCCTCAGAGGGGCTCAGCAGAGACTCCGGGGGGTGAGCAGCTAGTGGTGCTGATTTAGGACAGGTCTCCACTGACATCCCCTGACCTACCTATGCAGCTAATGCTGGACCTGCAGCCCTCCAGACTATCCCAGTCTCCTCTTGCACCCCCCTAGCCTATAGTCGCCTGTACAGTCCTGACACCCCCTCCCCACCCAGCTAGGCCTCTCAAACCCAACCCGCAGCACCTTGGGTTTGTCACCTTTTCAATCTTGTAATGGAGGAAAAGAGCCACAACCCAAAGCTGGGGTGTCTGGAAGCCCAGTTAGAAACCCAGCAGGGGCAGGGCTTGATGCTCTGAGGTCGAGCCGGGAGCCCTTTCGCTGATCCCCCACCATTATCAATCATCCAAAATCCACTCCCGCCCTCCCCATAGTAAATCCACTGCACTCGCCAATGGTATCTGAGCCCCCAATTTGCCCGGGCACCTCCCCCTTTCTGGCTGATCTCCCCCATCAGTTGCAAGGACTTAGAACAGCCTCCTAGCAGGTAGCCGACTGCAGCCTGGTCCACGCGGCTGTGTGCGATTGTGATGTTGTGGACATGTCGTGTGGTTGTATGAGGTGGGGCAGGCAAGATGATGGATGGGAGATGCCACCATCCTTTCATCTGTCATTCTGATGAGGCCAAGGAACATTAATTGACTTTAATAGCCAGCAAATGGCATCAACAATTTCTACTAATACGCAAATCAGTTAGCGAGATGGATTGGCAGGAGCAGGGCTGCCGGGTTCCTCGAGCAGCAACAAGCGAGCGATGCAGGCAGCCAGACAGGCAGTGTGGAGAGCAGCGTTCGTCCAAGGATTCCTGCTGCGAAATGCAGCCACCTCTGGGGTGAGCAGCGGCAGCCTTGCCACCACACTGCTTCCCTGCTTGACACTTCAGGTGCCACGTTGCTCTGGGCAGGGGTGGGATTAGACCAGCAGACTGTCCCCCTTCTCCCTCAGAGAGGGCTGAGAACCCCATTGGGGCAGGGTTCGCTCCCTGGGAGAAGAGACAGAGGGGTCAGAGTGGATCCCCTAAGATTCATACGGATCTTGGCAGACAAGTGCCTAGTGGCCCTGGATACGCGGTTTGAAGCCTCCCCTATTCTGGAGCTTCCTATGTGCACACTGCGCAGCTGAAAGGGAAAACTCGGTCTCTTTCACATTTGTCCCTGGTCAGTTTCACCTCTGGCATCCCTTCCACTTAATAGAGCAGGTTAAATAAATCTTCCTGCCCAAAAATGGGGCTTAACTGGGGTTAAAATGGGGTTTTTGTTTTTCAAAAGCCCAGAATGTTTTTCAAAAGCCCACTTTCTACTGCCCATGGTTGGACCCAGTCTAGCTCTAGCACAAAGCTGTTGCATTAGAGCTGCCAGCGCTTCAAGGGACCATCTAGAACTGAGAAACAGAGACTGGCCTGACCCGGCCCCCAATGTGCCAGGCCAGGGGCCCCCGCACCACAGCCGTCAGCAGGGCCAAACCCTGGTCTTTCAGCCCCTTAGGCTAAAGCACAGATGGGGTGGAGTCACCCTCTCCCCACCGCTGCACCCCCGTCTGTGACCTGCCCTCCCACTTTCTCCTGCCCCTGCCAGGCCGGGGGGCTGTGGGAAGGCCTGGCCCTGATGAAGTTAATCATTATCTCCCTTAATCCCGCCACTAATCCCTGCAAGCTGGGAAGAGCTAAGTGCTTATGTTCTCTGGCTGTGTGTGGGGAGGGCGGCTTTGTGCCAGGACAAGGGCCAGCACCTTAGATCCAGCTGGGCCCAGGGGCAGGGATCGCTAGCCGGAGATCCTGCTTTGCCATGCTGTGTTTGCGGGGGGCTGTCACTCCCACCGCCCCTCCCCCACATTGGGTGCTTTCACCCCCTTGCCCACCACTGTCCTCACTGGACAGAGTCACTGACCCAGCTCCTCCACCTGCTCCATGGACCAGCCCCTGCCCTCCAGAGAGGGGAGTGGGAGGGACACAGCACAGGGCCCTGCCCGCTCCGTCCTGTGGTGCATTAGTCAGGTAGGTCGCTCGACAGAGGCAGAGGTGGGAAATATTCTTGCTGGTCCCCCTCTAGAGGGGCTTTTGGTAGGTGTGACCTAACCGCACCCCCCCCCCCCATGCCTGCCTGGTCCCGGGACCAATCCTCAGGCAGGTTCTCTAGCAAGCGTCTCCGCCCCAGGACACCCTGCCTACCCCTCTGTCCCAGCAAGAGGCTCCGATCCCACGTGCAGCCCATCTGTCCCTCTGTCCCTTCAGCGTCCCTGGGGTAGAGCTGACAGAAGCTTGCCCCATTCCCTGCAGCTCTGCCCTGGCCCCTGTGAAGTCAATGGGATCTCTGCCATTCATTGGAGCTGGGACGTCAGCGTCCATCCCAGCTAGGCCCACTCGTCCAGTGCCAGCTTCCTGATGGTGAGCTGGCGGGATCTTTCTTTCTCCCTGACACTAACACTCCCCACCTGGGCCAATTGCTTGGAAATCCCTAACTGGACAGCTGTGCCCACTTGGAACAGATCACACCGGTGGCTCCAGCTTCCATGTGTCCAGTCGGTAGCCACCCTCCACCCTCTACTCTCCCTCCTCCCCCAGCCAGCAGCCCCACCCATGCCTGCAGACTTTAACTGCGCTCTCCTTGTTTTGTTTTGCAGATGAATCGCCCCATCCAGGTGAAGCCGGCGGACAGCGAGGGCCGAGGAGGTAGTTGTCTTTTGAATACATACCCCTGTGTCTTAGCTGGCTGCTCTTGCTGCACCGTGCAGGGAAGGGCGAGGACTCACTATGCTCTTCTATTCCATCCTTCTCCCTCCCTGAACGTTTGTCTGTAGCATGGGGCCATGGAGAGCGAGGAGACGGGATCTCACTTGTCTGCAGGGATTAAAACCCTTCAGCGCCCACGCTTCTGGCCCTGACATTTTGTGGTGCCTATAAAGCACATGGGAAATGGGCTGCTGAGGCACTCTAGGGAATATCTATCTATCTATCTATCCCCTTTACACCCTTCTATCTAATTAATCTTTCTAAGCGGGTAGGAGGGTCTGGATATCTGGTAGCAGACTCATTAACCTGTATGTCTGATCCACTTGCTGGAGGAAGACAGAGCCCCACTGGAGTAGCCGGGGCTGCACCAGCTAGCGGCCATGTGTTCTGTAAGCAGGGTCAGTTTGCCTGCCCTTCTGTTCTCATCTGCCCTCATAAAATGGAGCCAGCTAGTAGCTGCATCTGTCGGTAGCTATCTCTGAAGGAGCCTGGGCTTGGCAACTGGATGGTCCTGGCATAAAGAATGCACTTATAAAGTTTGCAGATGATACCAAGTGGGGTGGGGTTGCAAGTGCTTTGGTGGATAGGATTAAAATTCAAAATGATCTGGACAAACTGGAGAAATGGTCTGAAGTAAATAGGATGAAATTCAATAAGGACAAATGCAAAGTACCCCACTTCATAAGGAACAATCAGTTGCCTGCATACAAAATGGGAAATGCTTGCCTAGGAAGGAGTACTGCGGAAAGGGATCTGGGGGTGTCGTAAATATAAGGGGAAGGGTAACAACCCTTATGTATGCAGTAACATCAAATCCCTCCTAGCCAGAGGTACAGAATTGCTTAGCTGTAAGGGGTTAATCAGTTCAATTAACCTAGTTGGCACCTGACCAGAAGGACCAATGGGGAAAGAAGATACTTTCAGATCTGGGGAGGGTGTTCTGTTTTGTGCTCTTTGTTTGTTCTCTCTTGGAACCAGAGAGGGGTCAGGGCAGGAAAATCCATCTTCTAGAGACAATCCTGAAATAAGTCTCTAAGATTACAAGAAACGTAAGTAAAGCAAGGCAAGATATTAGATTATCTTTTGTTTTAGCTTGTGAATTTCCCCTGTGCTAGAGGGAGGTGTGTTCCTGTTGTTTGTAACTTTGACGTTAAGCCTAGAGGGGAATCCTCTGTGTTTTAAATCTTTTTATTACTCTGTAGTTTTACCTTCCATCCTGATGTTGCAGAGGTAATTCTTTTACTTTTTTAAAAAATAAAATTCTTCTTTTAAGAACCTCATTGATTTTCAGTGCCCTAAAGATCCAGGGGTTTGATCTGTGCTCACTTTGTAACCAATTGGTTAGTATGTTATTCTCAAGCCTCCCCAGGAAAGGGGTGAAGGAACTTGAGGGGATGTTTTGGGGGAGATAGGGCTCTAAATGGCCCCTCCCTGAATCTTTGTGTAAATCACTTGGTGGTGGCAGCAATCCTGTCCAAGGACAAGGAAGGAATTTGTGACTTGGGGAAGTTTTAACTTAAGCTGGTAGAAATAAGCTTAGAGGGTCTTTTGTGTGGGTCCCCACATCTGTACCCCAGAGTTCAGAGTGGGAAGGTAACCCTGACAGGGGGTCATAGTGGATCACAAGCTAAATATGAGTCAACAGTGTAACGTTGATGCAAAAAAAGCAAACATCACTCTGGAATGTATTAGCAGGAGTATTGTAAGCAAGACACAAAAAGTAATTCTTCCATTCTACTCCGTGCTGATTAGGCCTCAACTAGAGTATTGTATCCAGTTCTGGGCATCATATTTCAGGAAAGATGTGAACAAATTGGAGAAAGTCCAGAGAAGAGCAACAAAAATGATTAAAGGTCTAGAAAACATAACCTATGAGGGAAGATTGAAAAAATTGGGTTTGTTTAGTCTGGGGAAGAGAAGACTGAGAGGGAACATGATAACAGTTCTTAAGTATGTAAAAGGTTGTTACAAGGAAGAGGGAGAAAAATTGTTCTTCTTAACCTCTGAGGATAGGACAAGAAGCAATGGGCTTAAATTGCAGCAAAGGCGCTTTAGTTGGACATTAGGAAAAACTTCCTGTCAGGGTGGTTAAGCTCTGGAATAAATTGCTTGGGGAGATTGTGGAATCTCCATCACTAGGGATTTTTAAGAGCAGGTTGGACAAACACCTGTCAGGGATGGTCTAGATCAGGGGTCTCAAGCAAGCGAGCCGCAGGCTGCATGCAATCCACGGAGTTATTTGCTGCGGCGCACCAAGCTCCCTGTGTCCCACTCTACCCCCCTGGAGTTATTTCCTGTGGCTGCCATGTCCCTGCTACTCTGCCTACCTCCAGGCACTTCCTGCTGCCAAAGCAAGACAAAACAGGCAGCCAAACAATGTAATAGCAGAGCATTGCACAACTTTAAATGAGCATGTTCTGTAATAGGGTGACCAGACAGCAAGTGTGAAAATTCAGGGAGGTTTTGGTTGGGCCCATTGTAGCAATAGAGACCACGTGCAAATTTTAGCACTATATGTGACTCGAACTTCCCCAGCACCAGCAGCAATTTGTTGCCTCTGCCCGTGGTTCACTTTCATCCACTCCAGTTCTCTCATCCCTGACGTAAACAAAGAGCCAAACCAAACTCTTCTGAAGGCACCTTCTGGAACTGCAGCCAACTTTAAATTGAACACTCTAGCCGAATCCAAGTGCTTTCTCGCCATTGAAACGCTCACTGGGGAGTTCTCTCTTGTCTAGCGAGAGATCAGCATTGTTGCAGGGCACATGTGGATGGATGTGTCTTGAATCTTAAAAGCCATGGGCCAGCAGGCTGGAGCAGGGCGCTTTGTCCCACCAGCCTGCCGTTAGACCCATTCCTCTTCCTGAAATGTCAGGGAACTGTGATTATCGTCTGAGATGCCCAGCAAATGCAGAGATAAACGGCCCGGGAATCAATAAGAACTTGGCCTTGGCCTGGTTCCCGAGTGATTGGTGAGCCCGTTCCCTTCTCTGCATCACACACAATTACTGCAAGCGGCAAGCTGTCACTTGCCCAGCAGCGTGGATAGGGCTGAGCCCCGCAGGGAGCAGGACGGGGCTCCCACCCCTCGCAGGCACGTGGGAACATTACCAGTACATGTGGAACCCAGCAGGAGGGAATAAAGGACATGAGACATCCAGAGAGGAAGGCTAGGCCGCTGGTATGAGTGCCAGCCTGCCACTTGGGGACCCCCACTTCCATTCCTGTCTCTGCCTTGGACAAGTCACTTGGTTGCTCTGTGCCTCAGTTTCCCATCTGTACTGTGGAGATTCTCACGCTGCCCTACCTCCCTGGGGGCTTGCTAAGGGAAATACATTAAAGATTATGAGGTGCTCCGTGCTAACGGTGATGGGGCCAGAGAAGTCCCTCCGGTAGAAAAGAGCTGGCAGGGGTGGGTGATGCTCTGTCTGTCTCCTAGGCCTAGGGCGTCTGGTGAGGCTGAAGGCCTGGAGTTGTCAGTTGCGCTTCATGTGATGATAGTTGTCAGCCATGGCGTACTAGACTCCAGACACCAACCTCCCAAGCAGGCCTGGTCCAAGTGTCTCAGTAGAAACTCTTGTGACCCAAAAAATAACCTAGTCTGAAAATGATCAGTTTGGAGGAAAATTTTTCATTTATTTCTAAATGTTCCAGTTTTCTATGACCTCCCTACCCCCGCCCCAAATTTTTATCTTTTCAGTTCTCTGTCTCCCTCCACCGTCACTGGGCCGACGCTCTGGAACTGCTCTGTTGGAAGCCAGGTGTAGCGTGCCTCCTCTCTGCACTGTCGCCAGGACAAGAAGCTTGCACAGTTTCAGTCTTCCTGAGTCTGACCTCAGGGTATTCAGCATCCCTTTTCACACCATGCGCTTCCTGCAGCGAGTCCCCCTGGGGAAGCCAGAGGGCCCTGCACCCCAACTCCATAGTCAGATGTGATTCTCAGCCAGTGTATAAAACAGCAGGTTTATTAGTCGACAGGGACACAGCATAGAACAGAACTTGGTTCTGCCCTGTAGTGACACAGCGCTGCAGATCAGGCTGTGCTGATGGCGGTATTCCTGTGTCTGGGGTCCAGCCTTTAGAGGGCCATGGGATCCTAATTACAACAGCAGTTGGCAGGGGCACACACGCAGGCCAGCTTCCGAAAGTCTGGCTCTGTGGAAGTGGGGTCAGGCCCCTCCATTGAAATGCAGCTACCTCTGGGGTGGGAACCGACGACCCTGTTGCACCCACCATGCTACAGAGTGGGGTTGGGATTTTTAGGACTAGAAGGGAAAATAATTTTTCCAATTGAAACTGCAGGGGTGGCGGTGGCTTTTGAGGAGGCTGAGTGTGATTAGCTGGACTGGACTGGTGCACGGGGACTGCGCCTTGTGGAAAAAGTGCCTCAGGAGTGATTAAGGGCCCCAAGCGGTCAGAATCTCAGCGTTACACCTCATCTGGTAGACAACGGCTCCGGCCCCACAGCGCCAGGCTGGGGCATTGATCAGGGCTTGTTATTCCTTACTTTGGCATACCGGTTGTGCAATGGTGCTGATCTGCTCCCCGGTGTGTGAGGTGCTGTACAAACATGCCCTGAAGACCCACTCCCTTCCCCACAGAGCTCCAAATCGAAGAGAAGGAAGAGCATCACCTGCTGATTCGGCCATGCCACTTCCTGGCAAAGTGCCAGGCCTGAGCTTGCGGGTGAGCAGAGAGGGCACCAAAGTTGGCAGCCTGCGTTTTTGCTACTGCCAGTCCCCGTGGAAGGTGCCCAGTTCCCAGGCGATCCCTGAGCAGGCCATTAGCTCTGGGGAGCTGAGGGAAGCAAAACTGCAGAGAGTCGTGTGCTAATCTCACCCCTTCTGCTCCTCTTCCTGGCCTTGTCTCTCTTCAAGGGGGTCATGTGTCTTGGGGTGAGGAGCCCGATTGATAGGAAATGGCTGTGATCTAAATGCAGTCTGTTTGTTCTCCTGCCCAGGGGAATCTCAAGATCCATGTCAGGCAGATATGGAGGGCATCACAGAGACCTCACCTCCATCACAAACCTTAGATCATGTGCTAACGGTGCCTGGGTTATTAGTTCTCCTTCCCCTCCCACCAGCTAGCGAGTGGGCAAGTGTAATGGGTATATAGGCTGTTCCTGGACGGTGCTTTTCCATGAGGGTGCCCCTCTCCTTTCCCCTGCAAGGGGCACCAGAACCATTGAGCCAGAATTTGTTGAGTTCTGCCGTTGGGCAACTGGTTTCTCTCTCTGGGCTGCTTCTGCCATTCCTGTCGCTCTTTCTCTGCCCTTTCCCAGTGGAAAATCCGTGCCAGATGCTCCACAGATGTAAATTGGCACAGCTCCATTGCCACCAGCTGAGGATCAGGCCCACTCAATGTATTTCCTATGCAGGTATCACACTGGAATTCACAGACACCCAATGGAGCCTTAAACTTTCTAGGGCCGTAGGATCTCACAATTAGTGGATCATCCAATGTAATGACCCCGAGATCTGTTTTCTTTGTGCCGCCATTGCGTTCTGAGCCGTAACTCCTGAGTTATACAGTCTAAACACCCAGGGCCTCATTCCCATCCCACAGCCCTGTTAGCCAGGGTACGTAATGATGTGACGTCAGTGTAGAGAGCTGGCCATCCCCAGGTTTACGCGCCAGTGTAAATCTGCAGGAACTCCACCGCGGTCAGCCCAGCGTAGCGCCATTGACGTGAGTGGAGCGGTGCTGATTTACACCAGCAGACAACTTGGCCCACCACTAATTTCACAACGTGTTTGGAGGCAGCTGTGTGCGATTGCTGCGTTTTCCGTCTCAGTGATTAACATTTAGCCCTTGTCTCTGGGCAGTGCGTGGCCTGGCTGGCTTTCTCCATCACACCACCCAGGCGTGCTTCCATTCCCGGGCCTCCAGCCTTTGCTTTCCTTGGAGGCCAGGCTCAGCCCCTTCTGCCCAGGAACACAGACAGAAGAGCAACAGGCACATTCAATATCTGGAATGTGGCTGGTTGTAGATTTCATAAACATTAGCCAAGCCGGTGTCCTGTAGCAGTGCAGACACACACGTCCAGCAGGCACAGCATTTACTGCACCCGCACACAGGCAGAGATTCCTCAGCCACACGCCTACTGTAATACCCACACACACTCACAAGCGTACACAAACACCGCGTATACTGCACCCACACACAGACAGATTCCTCAGCCACACGCCTACTGTGATACACACACACACACACACTCACAAGCATACACATGGGACTCCACACTCACACATTATAGTACACACCACACCATATGGTCACCAAACACCTCAACAGCTGTAGATGCTCTACACATATGTGTGGGCCATACCAGATACACAAATGCACACCCCACACAGGCCACACGCAAGCATCAACACGTGTCACAGGCTGCAAAGGTGCAAGCAAGGCAGAGGGAAGGGATGAAGAGCTCAAATGGGGATACAAAAATAGAAGAAGCTTTAGGTCTCCTGAGTTGAGTTCTGTAGCCCAGCGAACAAACAGGATCACACATCCACATGCTCCAGTGCTGTTGCTGGTAATACATTACAAGAATGAATGCAAAGTCACACACACACACACACACACATGCTCTTTCATAATAACCCCCCATTGCCTGAAATCCTGTGCACTGCAAGAGAATCATCACCCCAAATAATCCTGGCAGAATTTTCCAGTAAAGTTTCCTGAACCATGCCCGGCCCCAGAGCCTGGTCATTTCCACTTCCTTGTTGCTTGTATTTGTATTACAAGAAGCATCCTAGCAGGCCTCCATTGTGCAAGGCGCTGTATAGACAGGTGGTAAGAGACAGGTCCTGCTTTGGACAGCATTAACCCATCACCCTGAAACTTACTATCGTAGCATCTGGTGTGCCCATTCGAAATCAGTCCTGTCATGCTGGATGCTGTAGAGCCACCTAGTAAGAGACTGGCCCTGGCCCAAAGAGCTCCCAAGAGATTCTGGGTGGGACAGAAACAGAAGAAATGACTCTAGCTCAGCTGGCAGGAAGACAGACCCATGGCTGCACTCTGCCCCCTTTGGGAAGGCAAGCAGTGCTCTCTGGATCCCGGCTCTTGGGACGTTCTGGCTCCTGACCAAATACCATCAGGGAGACTCCACCGCAGCGCCAGGCAATGAGACTATTGTCTGCCGTAAGCAAAGGTCGCGCCCTGGTCCAGGAAGTGTTATCTACTGGTTAGAGCAGGGGGCCTGGGGATGTATGTCCTTTACTCTGCGGGTGTGGAGTGTGGTCTAGCTGCCAAAGCAGGAGTACGGATCTGATCTTCTGCTTTTGTATCCCCGGGGATACAGGAGTAAAGCAGGCGTCATTATGCTGAAGTCAGTGGAGTTACCCCAGTGTAAGGCTGGGGTCAGGGAGCAGGGAACCCGGCTCTGGAAGTCAGGACTCCTGCAGGTGAGGGGGGAGTTTATTCCTGGCTATAGCAGGAAGTACAGTTTGGCTGTTTGAACCAGACACTG
This sequence comes from Dermatemys mawii, assembly GCA_007922305.1. Taxonomy (NCBI): domain Eukaryota; kingdom Metazoa; phylum Chordata; order Testudines; family Dermatemydidae; genus Dermatemys; species Dermatemys mawii. The sequence continues at coordinate 36,329,908 of ML677366.1, read as the reverse complement.
GGAATCAGGAAGCCAAGGTCCTATCCCTCTCCATTATGAGCCCATTGTATGGACCTTTAGCATTCTGTGCCTCAGTTTCCCCATCTCCTGGGTATTGCGGTAGTGCCCAGAGAGCCCAGTCTGGCCAGAGCCCCATTGTACTCCGTGCTATCCAAACATTAGAGGGATGATGCTCCTCTTGCTCAGAGGCTGCTGAGGGGGGTGCAGCGTGAGCAGGAGTGAAGGATGGAACTTTAGCCTGGTCCTTGCCTCCTGGCCCCCACCCACAATCCCAGTTGAAAGCCAGTGAGCTTGGTGGGATCTGGAAAGGCTACGAAGTCCCCCGGACCAGCTGCGTTTCTTGTAGGCCCCTGTCCCGGGGTAGAGGCTGCCAGGGTTTGTGAGCGCCAGTCTTTTCTCCCTGGCCGCCTGTCCCTGGCGTGATGGCTGTGTGTGAAATCTCTATAGCACAGTAAATAACTGTATTCCAAGTGAGATGTAGTTATTAACCACGACTCAGCTGGTGCCAGCGACACCTCCAGCGCATCCCAAGGGGACCCAGGAAATAAATTACCCACTTACAGGATGTAATTGGTGAGGGATTAAAAATCAATAGGAAGGAGAGTGCGAGCAAGCCGCCTGCGCCTGGCCGCAACACATTGCTCAATGGAGGAGAAATCCCATCGAGGTAGGCGATGGCTCCTCCCCTGCCCCCCCCCAGCCCTGAATGTCCAGCCTCCTCCACCTACTCCATCCCTTTGCTGTCTCCAGACCTCCTTGGGGGTGTCTTTAATGACAGGGTCCTTGACCTCTCCTGAATTAACTGTGATGACAGCCAGCTGGCAAAGAACTCAGCCTGACCACACCACGTGACGGATCTGACCCTTGGGCTGCACAGTCCCAGAGGCTGCCGTGCAGTCCTGGCCGTGATGGCCGAGTCCAGCCCTGGATTTAAGTAGACTAGGTGGTAGAGGCTGAGAGTCAGTCTGGGAGCTCAGGAGCCCTACGTGGTCTGTCTGTGTTCAGCACAGCTGCCTCAGTATTGTATTCATTAGCTGAGTCCTGTCTCTTCTCTGCCATTGCACTGGAGTACCAGAAAATAAGCTGTGGGCCCCCCTAGGCTGGTGTCCCACTTCTGGCCATAGTGGAGCAGAGCATTTGCCCATCACAGCCAGTAGCCAGTCCTGCCAGGCATGTCAGGTCAGCCTGTCTCCAATATCTGCTGCTTCAGAAGACGGCAATGTTAAACAAACTGACTAGCCAATTGTGTGCTCTGCACACGGAGGGCAAATTCCTTGTTGACCCATGGGCAGGCCAGCTGGTGTCCTTAAGCATGAGAATGGACTCCCTCTATCTACCATGCATCATTAGATGTGTGGTTCATTGGTGGCAGACACCAGGCCCCTGCCTAGCAATGCAGGGCTTGTCTGCTGGGTCACCCCAGGATAAGGTGTGAAACCCCTGCAATAGTCAGCAGCATGCTGGGTAATGCCAGGGAGTAGCTCCAGCCAGAAAATCAGGGGAAGGAATGTGTCTGTTTGTGCCAAAGGAGGCGAGGGAGCTGGACCGAGGAGGTTGTTCAGGGAAAGCAGGGAGGAAGGTTGAGCTGAGGAGACAACATGGTGCCTCGGGGGAGGGGGTCTAGTCCAGCCCAGGGCACAAGGCAGCTGAACAGTCAGGCTGATAGCGGCCTGTCCTGGATCCGTGGGCTGGGGCATTCATAAGGGGGCATCCTGCCGTGGCTGGGTGGATGTGCTCATCCGTCTCAGAGGGACAGACGATTGCTGGCCTTGCGCTTCTCTGAGGGGGTCGGTGTCCGGGAGTAGCCATCTCTTGGGAAGGGTATTACACCCACCCTTCGCTGACCTACAGCCACATGTCAGCGGTGGAGCGGTGTGGTCTGTGCTTCTGGGACGGGGGGGCGGTTTTATAGGGTTGTACTCACACATGTCCAGGACAGGGAAGGTTACACAGATGTAGCCATATGTCTATGGGAGGGCACTCTATGAACATGCCCACACACCTCGGGGTGCTGGCAGACAGGTAGCGAAGGAGGCAGCATTTCCAGGCATAGAGAGCTCTGGGCCTTTGGTGCTAGATGGTCATACTCACACATCTTGGATGGGCCTACGTTGTCTCGGGGATCGAGGAGGATATGTGGATTTCCTTTTCTCTTGTTTGGGGGGTGTAATCTGGATGGGCCCATGTGGGGGTGGGCAGTAGGGCTGGTCAGAGACACTTCCAGGGCACTAGTTCTGGCAGAAACTGAAACTCCTTGTGAAATCACTGACGTTGTGTTAGGGAAGAAAACCAGGGTGACGGGGTAGTTGTGACTATGCCAAAAAATGCTGTAGTGACATTTCCAGAACAAAATGTTTTGAGTCTTTGTTTTGAAATGACTTTTTATTCTGATTTTTTTAAAATATTATTTTGTAACCCCTCTGCCTGTTGGAATTGGCAGCAAACAGGGCCGAGTTCACTATCTAAGGGTTCCTTTTCAACAATACAACACAGAACCGGCTCGAGCCCCAACCCAGTAACCTGGGACAATTACATACCACCTGTTGGGTGCCTCTAAGAGGCAATACTTCCCCTCTCGCAAGCACGGAGTCTGAGTGTGGAAAAGAAACTTTTAATAAAAGGTGGGAAGTAACCGGCATTAATTTGGGAAAGTGCCACAAGCAGGATTCATAAACATAAACCCTGAGCAAAAGCCCCGCCCCAGTGTTCATTGGGCAGTGTCCTTTGGCCTCCGGTTCTTAAGTCCAGCAACCAAAAGTTCCTTTAACGTGTCCGTCCCTTCTCTGCACCCACTCACAGTTGTTGTCCTTGGTCAGGGCAGACCCAGAGTTCAGAGATGCATCTGCAGCGTTCACCTCCCACCCTGGATAGAGGGATAAGAAGGCACCTTACTCACACCACTTCCCAAGTACTCACTTGCCACTCCTCTCCAGAAGCTGCCCAGTCACCTTGCCTCTTTGCAGGGTACTGCTCTGGTCCTCTCCACCAACCACCCTGACAGGCAATCACAGAGCCAGTCGGATGTTTTCAGGTCACACTATTTAACACAGACCTGCAGTATGTAACAAGACATATATGAGTCTAAATTAGCTTTGTTGCTACACAGTACAGAGAGAAAGGATGAAATGATGCCTAGACCCCCTTAAGCAGGCACCCCACACTACCAGATACCTGTCCCCACCCCCTTTCAACGCATTGGGACCCATGTTCCCTGCCTAGCAATTCCCTGCTATTCTATTGTGGGTGAGTCCCTCAATCAGGACATGCCAAGCACAGTTCTGCTGCCTTACGTCTTCCCCGATAATAAGGAGACTGGGGATCCAAATCCTGCCAAAAGTGATAATTTGGGCAAGCAATCCCATCATGCTGAGCCCTAGGCAGGGTGGATGTGCCTGTGCAAATGAGATTAGCACCTGAAGTCCTCTTCTACTGTCTCTGGGCACCACACCACTCATGATGAGCATCCTGGGGCAGGCCACGCTTCCCTGCTCATATCCTCAATGGGAGGCATCTCAGGTGTGTTGCGTGGGGCTGGCCTGCTTTCTGAAGCAACCCTTTCACTTCTAGTCCAGCCCTTGGAAGGACGCTGTGTCCAGGCCTAGCTCCTGAGCTGTGCAGTCCCAAAGGCAATGCTGCAGCCCTGTGGGTCTCTGTGTCGATTATAAAATCACAGTTCAAAGGGGATTTCCCAGTGCTCCTCTGAATGGTGATCTGAGGGAATCTGGCTACTAGCCCTGATCCGTCTCTCTGTGGCATTTATCTGGTTCACATCACGATGACATCTGAGCACCTCCCAGTTGTTAATATATTTACCCTCACAGCATCCCTGTGCGGTAAGAGAGTGCTACTATCCCCACTGGACAGTTAGGAACAGGTACAGAGAGGCTAATGGATTTGGCCAAGGTCCCACATGAAGTATGTGGCAGAGCTGAGCACTGACTCCAGTTCTCCCAAATCCTAGGCTAGCACCCTAGCCAATAACTAGGGTCTTGTATGGATTAAGGTAAGGTGCGAATTTAAAGAAGAATACATGGCCACTCTCATTCCAGAATATGTTTTTTTCAAATATGCTTAATCCACTTTGGCAGTAGGTTGAACCAGAAAGCACTCCTGGAGTTATTCCAAAGTCAATCATTCCTCTTTATATTCACACCCTACCTTAATCCAGACTAACTCTCTTATGTAGACGAGCCCAGACAGCAATCCTAAGGACCCGAGGACAGGCGGAGGAGTAAAACCTAGAGAGCGAAGCTGAGGCGTGGAGCTGTCAGCAAAATTTACACCAAGCTGAATCCTACAGCTCAATAGAAGCCCGGCTTTTATCGAGATGGTTTCTGTTTAACTAGACAATGTATAAGCCCTGTTCCCTTAACTAATTTTCCTGGTGCCATAACTGACAAAGCATTAATCGTCCCCTGCCATTATTTATTTATTTTCTCTGGCCGCGTGGTGACAGGACACCTTATTTTCTTTGTCAAATGCCATTAGCCTCGGCACCGGCATACAGGCTGCAGAAGACAGATGCTGGTAATAATCATGAAATTCTCATTATTTACCATCACTTCCATCGTGTTTCAGTTATTTATGTCCCTTGGGCATGGCCAGAGACTGTGGGTTATTCTGATAGTCAATCATAAAGCTGCAATTGTTGTTAAGAGTCGCTCTGTCTCTCTGCGTTTCGCCGGCTCCCCTTCCGCTGTCCCCCAGACACGTTCTGCATCGCCCTGCATGCTCTGCCTTTGGTTTGCAGGAACGAGTGTGATAATCATGTGGATTGGGAAGGGATAAAGTCCCAGAGAAAGACAGGTCCCAGGCCAGGTTCCCCAGTTTGCTGAGCTCTACCAGCTCTCCTGATCCACAGCTCCCTGCTGTAACACCCAGCCCTGTCAGTGCACTGCTGTCCTGCTACGTCCCTGGCTGTTCCAGCCTTGGGCTCCCATGCAGCTCTGCTGATGCCTCTCAGTCCTGATCTGCAGCCAAACCTGCTATTCCAGCCCTGAATTCCCACCCACCCAACTCTGCCGGTGCCTCTCAACCCCAGCCTAAAGACACCTCTGCTGCTCCAGTCCGAGACCCAGCCAGGCTGCACCATTCTGGAGCAATCTGAAGTGCTCCCTGCTGCGGCCCTTCTGTGATCACTAGGATCAGACCAACAACCCGATTTTCACTGTGGCCCAAGGCACAAACCCCAGGTCTCCCCCAACGAAACCCTCCATGGTCTCCTTTGCTTTAAAGTGACAGGGGTGAGGGATACGCTTCCACGGGTCATGCCCAGGTTGCCTCTCCCCTGCGACTGCCAATAGATACTAAGCAGGGACAACTGTTTTAGCGTTGGCCCCATGTGGTACCTCCCTTGCAGGAAAAGCACTGCGGCCCATTTCCGTGGAGGCCTCTAGGGTGCGTTGAAATGCAGATTCTCCAGGCTGCAGAAAACTGCGACATTTCCAAATTTCCCTTTGTCCCGAACTGGAATAAGAAGTTGACATTTTAAAATTTTGTGGGAAACAAAATTTCTGAAAAATTCTGCTTTACTGGGAACCTCAAAACCACCTTTTTGACAGGCCTCATTTTGACTTTATCCTTTCAGCAGGGGCGCCAGAACAGAATGGGCCAGGGAACCATGGTCCCATCACTTTTTACCGGTAATAAGGGCAAGCGACGCGGGGTGTGGGGTAGGAGGTAGAGAGGAGTGAGTGGAGGTTGAGGCCTCAGGAAAAGGGGCAACACATGTTGGGGAGCAAGTCTTGGGTGCCAGTCACCCACCTCACACACACTTTTAGGGAGCTTCCTCCACTCCTGCCTTTGTTATGTTACAATTTTTATATATAGCGATATAGATATATAATATAAATGGTAAAATTGAAACAAGGAGCTCTGATCATTTTTCATTGAAAGGTTGGTAAGATGGACACGTCCCACATAACCGTTTGGTTCTGTCCAATCAGCATTTTTTGATGGCAAACTTTCCTGTGAAGGGTTTCGACCAGCCCTAGGGGCCACTGAGATGGGCTGTATTTGAACTAGAGATGAGGGTGTGAGAGACACCGTATCCCACAGAGCTGTTCCTGCTCTCCTTGTTTTCCCTTGTTCACACGGCTCTCTTTATAACGCCCTCCCTGGACTCTGCACGGCGCGAGTCATAAATGGGCACTGAAGAGAGAAGTTTGATGCAGCTGGGAGCCACCTTTGACTTGGCTTCCATTTGAGAGAGCATCTTATGGAACAAGACCTTCTCAGGGGTGTGGGCTGTCGATGGGAAGATCTTACCCTAGCTTGGAGTCTCAGCCAGAGCAAGACATCGTGTATGTTTCTGAGCCTCTGTACCAACCATTGCTGTTAGTCTCTAGCACTATCTGGACTCACCGGTTTGATTGCAATTAAGATGCCTGAAATATTTCCATTCACAATGAATGAGCACTGGGAAAGGGTTGGCTCTTTTATTTGAATCCCACTTTGTAAGGGATTATTTGCAGTTATGCATGGCTTGATCATGCTAACGATATATCCTGCCTCAGGACATAAGGGATTCAAGGGCCTTAGGCAGAATTCACCCCAGTAGCACTGGTGGAAAATAGTGCAACTGAGCATTTTCCCATCAGAAAATGCCATTTCATCAAAATCGAAACTTTCATGGAGAATTTGTCAATTCTGATTAAATTTAATTTAGAAAAAAAGTCAAAACAAAGCTTTTCGATAATGTGAAAATGGGATGTTTTGACATCGAATGTTTCCCTTTTTTTAAAATGACTATTTTGTTTTTTCTAATATGAAATAATTTCATATTGAAATATATTTTATATTATGATTTTTTTTTAAATGTTAAACCTTGAAATAGAAACAAAATGTTTCATTGTAGCTGCATGAAAAACTTTAATGGATCCAAAATGATTTTTCAAATTTCATTGGTGGGAAATTTTGAAATTCGACCGTTCGTTCTGATTCAGAACAAAACCAATTTTAAAATCATGGCGTTTCCCATGCAATGGACGTTCCAGTTCCTGTGCAGCTCTCCCCCACAGCCCAGGACAAGTGGTGGACAATTAGCAAGATGCAAACATCACTCACTGGTTACTGCTGGAGACAGTGTTTCAGGGATTGAGTTAAACCCAAAGACGCCAGTTCTTTGCCATTACCTGTATTTATAATGGAAAATCATCTGAAATAACCAGACTGGCCAAGTGGTCTTTTAGAACAGCACAAAACTTACCAATGCAAGGAATAGGTTTGTCTTCCTTTTTCCATCCATTTTCCAAATTTTGACCCCAACAACAGTGGTTTCCAACCTTTATTCACTTGCAAATCCCAAAAATTCTGAATGGAGGTACAGACCTCTTGGGAAATCTTAGACATAGTCCGTGGGGTCCATGGACCACAGGTTGAAGACCACTGGCCTACAGTACTGGCAGCCTGGTAAACAAATAGTCAAAGTGTCCAGTGTTGACGACTCGGGATTTAGTTGTGAGTCTTGCAATATTTGGTGCATTTCTTAAAACCCCAGGTCCTGAAGTCAGAGGATCATCTAAGAATCTCAGCTTTCATTTTAAAAAAAACAAGTTTCTAGCCCTCCTGGCTGCAGAGAGACTCTGGGAAACACAACCCCAGTACACCCCAAAGAAACCGTCAGCAACTAAAAAGACTCCCCAGCTGGTGGTCTGTCGAAATCTCATGCTTTTTAAGCCAATCTCATGGGTTCGTTGGGCCTGAAGCAGAGCATTGAGGGCTGAGTGTTGGCTCCCCTGCTTCACACGTGTGGCGTAATGGATGTGACACAGTGTCCCAAGGAGCAGCGAGCAGGCAGCTAGTCACATGGCTGAGTGAGATCAAAGCAAGACTGGAAAGAGTTTCTGAGGAATCTGTCTGTAGCCGCCCCAGGCCATGGCCTGTTGGTTTGGTGCAGCCGACTCTTCCAGCAGGTGTGTTTGTAATGCCCAAATGTCACCCCACCGCCTCGATCGCTGCGTTTGTGTGCATGCCTGGTCCGCTGGCTCACCATGTTTGGTTTGGTTTCAGAAGACAGGAAGCTCTTTGTGGGGATGCTGGGGAAGCAGCAGAGCGAAGACGATGTCAGGCGGCTGTTTGAACCCTTTGGCCAGATCGAAGAGTGCACCATCCTCAGAGGGCCCGACGGAGCCAGCAAAGGTGGGAGAGGGTCAGGTCCCACCTGAGAGCTGGACAAAAACCAGGACCCAGCGCCCACTCAAACAGCCGCGTGACTTGCCGTTGCCCAGGCTCGTGACCCCCTTTGTGCCGGCTTCTTTCCGTTAGTGTTTGTGCGTAGGGACAGAGCATCACCATTACCCAGGCACATCCCTTTGCACCAGAAGTGACACGGTTGTTATGGGATGCAACACAACGGTGTCTGAGATACTCCAGGCACCCTCAAGGGGGCGTCTTGCTGATCACTGCCTGGGATGGAGGAACCCCCCTTCACCTCCAGCCTTTACTCCCCTGGCCACTGCACCCGCCTCAGCTCCAGCCTCCTCTCCCCCAGCCACCCAGCGTACCCCCCTCAGCTCCAACCTTCTCCCCAGCCAGCCAGTGCGCCTCCTCCCTAGACAGCCAACACCCCTCCCTCAGCTCTAGCCTCCTCCCCGGCAACCCAGTGCTCCCTCATCAACTCCAGCCTTCACTCCCTCAGCCACTCAGTGCACCCCCTTCATCTCCAGCCTACTGCCCTGCCAGCCAGGGCATCCCCTCCCAACTCCAACCTCCTCCCTAGACAGCCAACACCCCTCCCTGAGCTCCAGCCTTCTCCCCTACCACCCAGCGCACCCCCCTCAGCTCCAGCCTCCTCCCCAGACAGCCAGTGCACCCCCCTCAAATCCAGCCTCCTCCCTGGCCAGCCAGCGTACCCGCCTCAGCTCCAGCCATAGGCACCAACTTCCCCTCTGCCTGGTGGGTGCTTGACCCCCCACCCCTGACCCCGCCTCTTCCTACCCCTGCACTGCCCTCACCCAACCCCCATTCCACTCCTTCCCTCTAGCCCAATGCTGTTACGCAGTAACATGACTTGAGGATCTCAAAGCACTTTACATACTTGGGTGACTCTGACCATCTCTGCTTTGCTGACAGTAACTTGCAGAATAACGTCCCCTTGGGCAAATCGACGTGCCCAAAGGGATGCAGCAAGTCCATACAGAGCTGGGGCAAGAACCCTGGATTCCCAGGGCTGTGTTCTACCCACTAGGCAATGCTGCCTCTCCTGAATATCCTGGACAGGTATGACTATGCAGGGCCCGCAGAGCCTCCTGTCAGCGTGTGTTGTAGCCAGACGTGAAAGTGGGCCAGTACAGGCCGGTATGCCATACCGGTAAGAACCTGTACCGGCCCATAGGTAGCCTAGATGAGGAACAGCTGTCCCAGCTACAGGCACTTACCGGTTTGGAGCGGGCTGGGGCGAGCTCTGACCTCCCAGCCCCACCCCTCCCATCTGAGGCCCCGCCCCTTCCGGGGGCCAGAGCCGGCCCCAGCCCGGCCCCTGTGCCGGTAAGTGTCTATAGTTACTTTCACCCTGGTTATAGCCACGAACACACATTCTCCTCTGCAATGTTCCTCTTGATGTAGCTCCCAAACTTAACACTTATTCTTTTCTCCCCCTAGGATGTGCCTTTGTAAAATATGGGAGCCACGCAGAGGCCCAGGCAGCCATCAACAGCCTGCACGGCAGCCAGACCATGCCAGTAAGTTCTAGGGCTGGGGCAGGAGAGAGAGAGAGGCTCGGTTTTCTCTTCCATTGCACTGGCCAAGTAACCGGGAGCTGCACCTGGTACAGCAAGAAGAGAAAGCGATGGTCACACAATAGTCCCCATGTTCTGTTACCCCCGGGCATCTGCACTGGAGTGACTGGACTTGAACCAGCATAACAGAGGAGAATGTGGCCCAGTGACTCACTGGCCAGCTCTAGCTTAAACCAGTTCACCTGAGGCTGAAATTCATCTCAGCTGCCCTTGTTCAGATCAGCTCCAGAGGCTCCTCCTCAAAGCGGGTGGTTTTACACATGCAAACGAGGTGCTGTAAGGAAAGTCCATTGGGTCAATGAGCTCGAATCCCCAAATGTCCTCATCTCTGAGTGTAGCTAACAGACTCCAGGAGTCAAGGAGATTAGCGATCAGTGGTGCCAACTCGGGGGTGCGGGGAGGACCCTCCCCCATTTTTGCACTTGCTCCAAATTCCATAGGAGCTGGGAGGGCCCCTGGCCTGACCACATTTAATCAGTGGTCCCAGTGCTGGAGTGGTCCAGAGCATCGCTCCAACTGCATGCTTGCAATGCCACTGCAATTTGACCCAGTTGCCCCTCCATACAGAGTGACAGTGAGGCCTGGCTGGGCCAAACATCCTTGTGACCTGGCACACTGGGAGTTTTGTTTCTGTCCAGCAAAGTGGGGCGGGGGGTCCACCAAGAACTTGATTCCTGGCAGAACTGGGTGGGTAAGAGAAGGGGAGATTTACAGGGAGAGGAGTGGGGACCAGAACAGGATCCTGGCTGTAGGGGGGACAGGAATTTATCCCGCCCCCAAGACACATCTGAGTTGATGCCACTGGTAGAGATGGAAAAGGCCTGCATGGCCCCAGTTCTTCCAAGCCCATTTTGCCAATGCAGGATTGCTTCCAGTAGCACAGTCTCAATGTAGACAGGAGTTATGAGGAGTTCCCCTACACCACTTTGTTAATGCCCCTCAGTCCTGAGCTCCAGTCCCCTGCTCATCTCCTCCTGTATCCCCCAACCCTACACAGACATACAGCTTTGCCAGCTGATCTGTGTCTTAATCTGCGGCGCCCCCTGCTGTTTTCATCCTGGCACCCCGCCCAGCTCTGCCAGTGTTCCTCAGTCCTGACAGAGCACTCCCTGTCCTTCCAGCCCTGGACATCTTCTAAGTGGAGACTGCGAGCGGGACGGTGACTTTGTGGCATGGGAACAAAGCTGCTGGGAACCAGACTGAGCCCAGCAGCCCTCACCTTTGGCCGGAGGCAGGATTTGAAACCAGGTCTTGAGAGGGGAAAGGCAGTTAGAGCCGTGGCTCCATCCTGAATTCAGAAAAAGGGTTTGCTGTTGAGCTGGGACGTTCCCATGTGCACACTTTGCCCGTTCCTTGCCACTGTTGCAGCTGGCATTGTGCACAACATCACATTCCCTCTTCTTTCCCCACCGCTCTCAGGAGAGGAAGCTCTCATCTCTCCCTCACGCCCACACCTCCGCATCTCAGTGCCCTGGGCACTGCTGTAAAATCGCCCCCTCAGGAGGCACTGAGTGGTAGAGAAATGGATACGCCTACTGGCCATGTTCTCTTCCCCTCCCACACCCATGCATAGCGCTGTCTCCTTAATCCAATCACCAGCTAATCTGATCCTCCATTTAATTCGATCCAAATCTTAGGGATCAAACAATTTCTTGTAAAAATAACACCAGGCCCATCCTTTATTTTGATTAGCGCTGAGCTCTCTAGACAGGTGTTAGGGGTTAATTCAATCACTGGCTAGAGAAAGTTGCCATTTAATTAACAATGAAGGTCAACATTCTGAATGGGAGAGGAAGGGAACAGAGTCCAGGGAAAAGCAATGAGTATAAAAGACGACTGCAGTTAAACATGGCATTGATCAAACACTGCTATGGAAAAGTTGGGTCAAATTCTTCCCTGGCAGGACTGCACAGAAGTCAGTGGAATCACCCTGGACATGAATTAGCACTGCCACCTGCAGGATGGGCCAAGAGATGCAATAAGATATACAAGACGCTCATAAAATGTACAAGATCAGTCGCTCACATAAATCAGATGATGAGATCATACGATAGAGAAATGAGAGGAAGTCTCCCTCTCCGCATGATCCCCCAAGCCTGACCTCAAGTAACGTGACCATATTTTCAGACTCAAACACTTTTGTGGCAACCTGTTTAAGGGCACAAAGTATTCCTACAAAACCCAAAAGTCCACTTCGTTTGAATGTGTGCCAGCTTCTGACTCAACAGCAACATGCTAATGTTTCCTGAAGTGGAGGATTTTTTCTACTAACCTAGAGTCTGGATGAGTTTATCATGAAATGCGGGACAAGTGTCATTAACGTTCACTCTGAGCCAAGCAGCAGCTTGGAAAGTGTCTGCGATCATTCTGCTTCTCCCTTCGCTCCAAACACTGTTCATCACTCTGAACGCTCATTCCGCTGGACTGTTGGTTCCTGGTAAATACAGAGCAAATCCAGCTTGGTACAACACTACAACAAGAACAGATATTTTGTAGTCCACAAGTTTGGACAGGTGCAGTGAAAATCTGAGACATTCCAGCTATCTTGGGACATGATATTAAAAAAAACAGGCCTGTGCAGGATAGTGAAACCAGGACATATGGGCCAGATCCACAGGTGGTGTAAATTGGCATAGCTCTGTTGACTTCAGTGGAGCTCTGCTGATTTACACCAGCTTAGGTTCTCCCTATCCTGATCACTAACACAGAAGTTGCAGCTAGCAAGAAGGAGAGAGCAATGAGGAGGGGTTAATAATGGAGAATAAAGATACTTGCCAGGTGCCGTCAGAAAGGTTGTGCTCCAGGTTCATCACCTATATTTATCATCCCCTCTAGGGCATACCTAGCTGCCTGTTGCCAACGCTCACCTGCAGAAGTGATGCAGCTGTGTTTTCTCTTTCCCCTAGGGAGCCTCCTCCAGCCTGGTGGTGAAGTTTGCAGACACAGACAAGGAAAGGACTTTAAGGCGGATGCATCAGATGGCAGGACAACTGGGAATCTTCAACCCGATGACCATCCAGTTTGGAGCCTACGGCGCATATACGCAAGCGGTAAGAGACGTTGCCTGATCAGATGGGGTGGGGGGTGAATCCTTGATCGCAGATGTGGGGCACCGTACCTGGGTGTCCTTCAAAGAACTGATAGGGATACCTTCATGGGTACTGCAGATGCCCTAGCTCAAGGGTGTCCATAATACATTCTTAGTAGTAGGGTGTCCTGGTGTCCATAAAGGCCCAACTATTAGACACTAAGGTCCAGTGCATGTGGGAACTGGTATGCCCACTGCTTTGGAAGAGCTGGATACTACACAGTGAGATCACTGCTCATCCGCTCCAACTGTGGCTAGCCCTTTCTCCCCACCGCAAAGCAGTGGGGCTCCAGGAGCAGACATGCCCACTTCCCTCAAACTCATCAGACTAGAGGCCCAAAAAGCTTAACTCGTGGCTTAGTGTACAAGAATTTCCTCTGTTTTTTGTGGTTACCGTCTTAAGTAGCATATACAAGACTAGGTGTGTGCTAGACAAACCAAATTACAGCTCCCCCACACACACACACGCTATTGAAATCATGTCCAAAATGTATTGCAATACCCACCAATCAAAATTGGCAAAGTCACATTCAAGCCAAAACCAAGCCCTCAAGTTAACCCATCATGCACCACGCCTGCTTTTAAAGCGTCCCGCTGTTGAAGGCACCTTGCAATACACAGAAGCAGCGAGTCTCTCTCTCTCTCTCCAAAACTCCTGAGTGGTTTTATACAATTTATTGTCCTGGCTTGGTAGGTCTTCATTGACGAGAGGCGCAGGTCTGGATTAGCAGGTCACACTGAGGGGTCAGGGAAGGATACACTCACCCCACAACTGCTGTCCGTCTCTCGCTTTCATAACCATTACACCTACTCAGTCAGTGAGAGCCTAGGAGACAGCGTTGAAGTGGAACGGAGCAGGACACAGTATATCATAATGTGCTTTTCATTCCAAAGGGCTAGAGGCAGGAACGACTGGGCCCGAGCGGAATTCTCTGGCCTGTGTTTTGCAGATCAGACCAGATGACAACGATCTGTTCAAGCCTTAATATCTGTGACTCTGTGCTTGGCAAAGCCATGCTTTGGATAGTGACAGTGCAGTGACTGGCAGTAAGCGCTCTGCAACAGGTCACACACCGCCAGACCAGGGGAGGGAATGCTGGCACAACGCCTTTCTGAACAAGTTCTCATGCAGCAGCAGCCTCTGGCTACCCTCAGCACTGCAGACTAGCGCAGGTATTTGGTGTGAGCCCAAGTCCTGCTGTGGTGGCTGAATCCTTTTCTTCCTGGCCCAGAGAGAAGAGTGCTGCTAACAGAACTGGGCAGACCGAAAGGCAGACACACAGTTCACTCACTCTCCACTGTGCAATACTTTCTCGCACACCATTAAACACCTAAAGAAACAGGCCAGGAAAGAGGCAGACTCAGCCCAAAATCCCCAGGTCCAAAACCTCCCCGAAATGCGGGCTGGTTTTGAACTGCAGCTGCAGCCAGACGTCCCCGGAGAACCCATCCGTCCTTCTGGAACTGAGGGAAAGATGTCAGGAACTCATGCTCACCCCTGCTTATCATTCCACACACAACTCGACTGTAGCAGGCCACAGTGAAGAAAGGTTTCAGAGCAGTAGCCGTGTTGGTCTGTGTCAGCAAAAACAATGAGGAGTCCTTGTGGCACCTCAGAGACTAACAAATTTATTTGGGCATAAGCTTTCATGGGCTAGAACCCACTTCATCAGATGAATGGAGTGGAAAATACAGGAGCCGATATGAATACATGAAAAGATGGGAGTTGCCTTGTGAGGTCAGTCTAACGAGAGAACTCAATTAACAGTAGGATACCAAGGGAAGAAAATTAACTTTTGTAGTAGTAATAAGAGTGGCCCACTTCAAACAAGAAGGTGTGAATAACAGTAGGGGGAGATTAGTATGGGGGAAATTAAGTTTCGATTTTGTAATGACCCAATCACTCCCAGTCTTTATTCAGGCCTAATGTGATGGTGTCCAGTTTTCAAATTAATTCCAGTTCTGCAGTTTCTCGTTGGAGTCTGTTTCTGAAGGTTTTTTTGCTGAAGAATAGCCATTTTTAGGTCTGTTACTGAGTACCAGAGAGACTGAAGTGGTCTCCTACTGGTTTTGAATGTTATAATTCCTGATGTCAGATTTGTGTCCATTTATTCTTTTGCGTAGAAACTGTCTGGTTTGGTGAATGTACAAGCAGAAGGTGCCATAAGGACTCCTCGTTGTTTTTACGGTGAAGAAAGTTACACAGGAGGGTGTGACTGACTCCTGAGTACAGAGAAAAGCTAATTTACAATTCCTTTCCCTCTCCCCTTCTTCCCCTTCCTTTCTCTTTCCTTTTCTGTTCTTCATTTTCTTTTTGTCCTTTTCTTTCTTTCTTTCTTTCTTTCTTTCTTTCTTTCTTCTACTTCTTCCCTCTTTCCTTCTTTCTTTCCTTAAGATAATGCAGCAGCAGGCAGCCCTGATGGCTGCAGCACAAGGGACCTGCCTGAACCCCATGGCAGCCATCGCCGCAGCCCAGATGCAGCAGATGGCGGCCTTTAATGTCAGCGGACTAGTTGCTGCTCCTATGACCCCCTCATCAGGTATTTGTCACCCCTCGCTGCTCAGTCTCTCTGTGGAGGGTTTCCAGATCCTGTTATGGCAGCCGTATAGCAACTGTCTGGTGTAAAACATGGGGTGGATCCTCTTGGACCTAGGAAGCCTTCATCAGGCACGCAAAGAGGACTCTCAATCTCCTTTCTTAACAAACTTTGCCAAAGCAAACAAGCCAGCAATCGCTGTCTACCTACAAGCCCCCAAATCCTCCCACGTGGGCCCCTAAATCCACCCCCCTCAAGCGACTCAGGGCTAAAGCTCTCATTCTTTCTCCCCTGTTCCCCCTTCTCTTTGGGGGTTAGGTACAAGCACACCTCCAGGGATCAGCACAGCACCCGTCCCCAGCATAGCCACGCCCATTGGGGTGAATGGGTTCAGCCCCCTTCCACCACAGACCAATGGGCAGCCAGCATCTGAGACCATTTACACCAATGGAATCCATCCGTACCCAGGTAGGTTCTGAGGAAGGAAGAGGGGAGGAGCCTGGGAATGTTCTGCCGCCCACACTCTTGCTGTTGGGCTGGCTTGTGCCTGTCTGCTGGAGGAGAGATGGGGGTTGGGGCATGTACCGTGCGGGTGCACAAGCGTTCCCCCACCCCCGTGTCAGCCACACAGAGGACGGCCGCCTCTGTAACCCCGGTGCTCACCTGAGCACAGAGATCCCTGAGGGCTAGCACCCTTGTCAAGAGTGGCAGGGAGGAATTGGGGCCGTGCCCTCTTTCTTCCCCTCCCCACCTGCCACTGCTGTGGGGTGCAGCAGCTATGCCCAGCAGAAACTCCGTGAGTCGTTGTACCCCCTGAGTCACAGAGCTCCATGCTACAGCAAAGCGGCACCCTGCCATCCTGGACATGGCACGGTGCCTGGATGGCCCCACACGGCTCTAAAGGAGCAAAGAGAAAAGCCGAGCAAGTGCCCCTAGATCGCGGCTTTCCAGCAGGCTTAGGTGAGGAGCGGGGATATGCTGTATGTCTCCGGCTATTGGTGGGATACCGGCTCTTTCAGCTCCAGCTCACCAGCTCCTCTCCTTCTGGGGTCAGGAAGGACCCAAAACAGTACCCACTGGGAGTCTGCCCAGAGAGGACATGCCATGCAGCATGCTACTAACTAATGGGACACAGGGCTCTGGGGAAGGCTGGTAGACGAGCAGTAGGTATTTCATTTAGGGGATACGTCCAGACCCAGGGCTCTCTGCTGGTTGATTTGCTGCGTCCTGGCACTCAGTGGCATAGAGAGGAGTGGTCACTGTCAGAGCTGGGCAGGAATTATTCAGTGACACGTTCTTTCGATTCACCTAAATCAAATTTTGCAGAGATGGGTCGGCTTTGGCAAAATTCCCATTTTGAGAAAAAATTGGGAAGAATCTTATGGAATTGTCAAATGTCCTATTTCAACGTTTCCTGGGTGAAAAGTTCTGGTTTTCAGTTCCAAACGACTTGTCATTTCACAACAGATGCCAATGTCCAGTGGGTTTGTATTTCAATTTAAAAGGTCACCATTGAACTAGAACGATTTGGAATGATCCAAACGAGTCATTTCGGCTAATCCCACGTGACTTGTTTTTTTCAAATTTGCAGTTCGTGCCAGTTTTTGAGGGTTTTGACTATTTGTTCTTCTTTGAGATTGAAAGTAACGCTGAAAGCTCAAAACTTTTTGCTGAACACAAAGACCCTTTCCCACCCTGCTCTGTTCATTTTGATCTTTGCCGTGAGAATATGGCTTCCAGATGCCATATTCACTAGAATATGGCTTCCAGATGCTATCCGGCCTCTGATGTGAACCTGGACATTCTCCAATTTCCTAATAAAAGCCTCCTTCCCTCGGAAAGGGCCTGATCCTGAAGGCCGCTAAGAACCCTCCATTCCATTAAAATCACTGAGAGTGGAGAGCACTTGTCGCCTCAGAAGATCAGGCATAAATGTTTCAGAGGGAACATTCAGCATCCCTTAATTTCTGAGTAATTAACAGTGATCAGGAGTGTGTCTGGTACTTTGTTTCTCAGTACACTACAGATTGCTCTGGGAGGGGACAGGGGACAAAAAGCCAACAGGAAAATGATAGGAGGACAAATGGTCTGTTGTATCTCTGAGTGATTCCTGCTGGCTGCTCCTGCTGCAAAACCTGTTTCTCCTCTGGTTTATCTTGCTTATCCTTTCTTCCTTCTCCCTTCTTTTCTCTTCCCAGCTCAAAGTCCCACTGTGGCAGATCCCCTCCAACAAGCCTACGCAGGCATGCAGCACTATGCAGGTCTCAAAATTTGCTTTGCAGTTCTCCCTCTGTCTCTGCCTTGCACGCTTTCTCAGTCTCTTGATTTGTTTTTGTTGCCTTGTGGCTTTTAAGTGAAATGAACATGAAAGGAAATGCATGGGTGGGGGACACTGAGGGAGGAAAAGGGGACGCTTAGCAAGATCTTGCAATTGCATGTTTCGGTGAATGTCTCTTCTAATGTGTAACCATGGAAAGCAATGAGTTCCCCATCACTTGGCGTCTGTAAGTCAAGATGGAATCATTTCCTAAAAGGTTGTCGGGATCAGTGCAGGAATCACTGCGTGAAACTCTCTAGCCTTGATTATGCAGGAAGTCAGACTAGATCAGCGTTTTTCAGACTGGGAGTCCTGACCGAAAAGGGGGTCAGAAGACTATTGTGGGTGTGGTGGGGGGGTTGTGAGAGCAGTGGCAGCTGCTGGCAAGGTGCCCAGCTCTGAAAGCAGCACCACCAGCAGCAGCAGCACAGAATTAAGAGTGGCATGGTGTGGGGGGGTATCACTTTTTGGCAAGGTCATCACAGCCTGAAATATTTTCAAAGGGGATCCCAGCAAAAAAAGTTTGAGAACCCCTAGACTAGATGTTAGCAATGGTCCTTTCTGGCTTTAAAATCTATGCAGTGAAGGTCAGGAAACTGAGAATGGGAAAAGTCTTGCAAAAAAGACCGCAGAAAAGAACAGAGGTGAGACCCCGATCTTTCTGCTTGTTCCTGAAAGAGCGCCATTCATAGCAACAAAGCCAGGAAATAGCTTTGAGCTCATTTACATGGCCTTACCCCAGGTGTGCTCATTTACATGGCCTTACCCTAGGATGCTGGCTAATTTAAGGTACTAGTGGGTAGGATGAAAGTTTTAGTGCAAATAAGCCTGAGATAATTCAGCAGAGGGAGGCTCACTCGCAGCACAGATATACATTAAGGGAGTGCTAGGGAGGAGGCAGCCTCAGAGCATTAGAGAGATGTGAGGTAATGGTGGAGAACCAGTTCAATATGAGTGCCAAATGAGAATCAGTTGGGTTGAAGATCAGGTCAGTACAGTTCTAGTAGGGAGTCTGTTGAGAGATCACTTGAAAGAAAGCAGAGGTTCTAATTAGGTTTGTGAGGATTCTGGTTTTATTTGTTGTTGATGCTCTCAAAGGGGTTATTTTTTCCTGAAAGATTTTTGGGGTTTGTTTTTACTTTTATCAGCTTAAATTTTGTATTAGCAGGAAATGAAACCAAACATATATTCATAGTTGTAGTGTGTTCAAAATATGAGGACTGTGGGAAATGGGAATCTAACAGAGTGAGAAATAAAATCATAAAGTAAGATCAGCATGGACTTTCATCATTTAATTAGGGGTGATGAAAAACCTCCCATTGAAATTGGTTTATGACAGAAAACTGGGGTTTTGACTAGATGGAATTTTTTTGAAAAAAGTGTGTGTTAATTTTTTTTTTGCTGAAAAACCAAATGCCTGAAAACTGAAATATTTCAGTATGGAAATACTGCTACAGTGCCTCTTGGGAGTTGTAGTTCAGGCACGTCACATCTCCATTTTCCTCTGTGGGCCAAGCTGTACTCCCAGACTACATCTCCATGACGTACTGTGGCTAGGAACTTGTATGAGGCACCACTTCCACTAAGAGGGATGACCGTGGTGCATCATGGACAATATAGTCTGAGCAGGGAGCCTGGGACATAGGGCACAATGGGAGCCTGTGGCACTTAACTGCAACTCCCAATGAGGCATCACAATGGCATTTCCAAAAACAAATATTTCAGTTTGTTTTTCAGCCAAAATATTCAGATTTTGATTTTTCCATCAGACTTTTCTATGGGGGAAAAAGTCTATTTCCTGATCAGCTCTAAACTTAATAATTCATTTTTAAGTCTGATGGCATACTGCTAGAGTCTCTCACATACATTTGAACAGCCAGGAAGGGTTTGCCTGAAAAACCTCACCCTCTGAGCAGGGATTGAGTTTGCTGGGAAAGGTGTAACTGAGTTACAAGCAGTTAATAGCAGTACAAGTAGCGTAGTAGAACCTAGAGGCTGAGACTGGAGCCCTACTGTGCTAGATACTGTACAGGGGCATAGTAAGAGACAGTTGCTGCCCCAAACATCTTGCACTCTGACCAGACAAGACAGGCGAAGAAAGTATTCTTATCCCCATTTTATAGATGGGAACTGAGTACAGAAATTTAAGTGACTTGCCCAAGGCCATAGAGAGAGTCTGTGGGTGGCAGAGTTGGAAAGTGGACCCAGATATCCAGAATTCCAGTCCAGTACCTGAAGCACACATCCTGCCTTTCTGCTGACTCACTGCTGCAGCTGGCTTGTTACCACACCCCGCCACAAAGGAAGAAGACGGACCTCTCTAGTCAGATTGGATCTAGGGTGTGGGCTGAGTAACTCCCAGGGAGGAATCCTGGGACTACCAAAACAGCTTACGTTGGCTTTTGCTTCTCTTGGAATTCTGTTTGTGAATAAAACCAAATCCCAGGAAGGGGCTATGTTCTGAATCAATACAGTGTCAGAGACCTGAGTACAGAAAGCTGGGGAAGCCAATTCTCTCTCTCACATACTCTCATCCCTCCAATTTAATTTAATTTTTAAAAATTTCCTCTCTGTTAATGTTGATCTTCACCAATGGAACCATTTTTCACTGGGGTTTGGGATGGGGGCGAATTCATAGGTTACAGGAATGTACTGGTTAAAACTGAATCCTTCCAAGCCTGCTGTAGTTACATACCCCTGCAGGCTGCAAATCCGAGGTGAGACAGCATCTGGCATACCATATGCAGGTCTGGTCTCTGCTTACAATAGAAACTGAGAAGATGCGCATTCAAACAAGGGAAACCAAAGTGACACACAGACTGAGAATTCCATCAGCAGGGAAAGAATAAAGAAGCCATGTTTATTTATTTAGCCTAAAGAAACTGTCTTTGAGGAAGGACATGATGATGCTGTATAAATACTGAGGACCAGATCCTCAGCTGATGTAAATCAATGTAACTCCAGTGATTTCTGTGGAGCCGCCCTGATTTACACCAGCCTACCATCTGGCCCTGATAGAGCAATAATAAAGTGAGAGAAGGAAAATGACTATTTATATTGAAATGAAGTGATGGGTTTTATCTTAGATATACTGGAGTAAATCTGGAGTGACTTGAGCTCAGAATAGGGATTTGATCCTGCAGGCCAAATTCATCCCTAGTATTTCTCCATTTACTTCAAATGAGTTCATAGCAAGGATGAAAATACACAGAAGTAGACACAAATCTTCTCATTCGTATTGGCTGCTTTCTAGATTCCTCCTTAAGCTCTGCTCAGCTCGCACCCTTGGTCCTTGCTCACTACAAAGTCCGCTCCTACATCCCTAATATTTAGGAGGGGTAAGGAAATACCTGCCTCAGCATATCCCACCCAATACTTTCCCACAGGACCATCACCTGGTGCCAGCCTGCTACAGGGAGTCACGTGGCTAAAAAGTTTGTGCAATACACTGAAAAGGGACCCTTCAAATGCCTGCAAGCTGTGGGTTTTGATTCCTTTTGTTGCATTATAATGAACATGTTTGGAATTACCCCTCACTCTAGATAATTCACATGGGCTATGCAGAGCTTTCTCAGAGGCTGAAATAGCAGCTGGCCCCTTTTTCATTGTGCAGAAATAATGCTGTAGACAAAATGCTACTCACGGGTATTTCATCCAGTTAATTAAATGTTTCTCTCTCAGTACAGAAAAATCCACATTTCCGTTAAAGCACACTAGCACTGAGCCAGCCTCTCTGCTCAGTTACTCCATTGTTTGCAGCTCGGCAGAGCACCACTGGTGGGACTGAGCACAGAAGTTTGTCCATTGCACATATGCACTGTATCTGAAATTTGAAATACCATCAATTTCACCCCTGTTCATTGAGGCTGTTCTGTGTTCTACAGCAGCATCTGCGGGCACCAGCTGGGATTGGGCCCCGTTGTGCTAGGCACTGTCTGTACACATAGCAAGAAACACCACCGTCCCTAAGGAGCTTGCATTCTAAATAGACAAAACAGACAAAGGGTGGGAGGGGAAACAGAGGTACAGGGAAGGGAAATGACTTGGCCAAGGTTATATAGCAGGTCAGTGACAGAGCGAGGAATACAACCCAAATTTGCCTCCTACCACCATTCAGCTAGATCAGGCTGCTCCCTCTGTTTATGTGATTTAGCATGTACAGAGTCATACCACATGTCTCATTTAGGTGAACAGGTTGTGTATAGGTTCCCGCTCTGACGTGTATGGGCCAGATTCTGATCTCTCTGAAACAGGTAAATCAGGAGTCAGTGGAGCTACACTGATGTTAACCTGGTGTAAGAGCAGAGTCAGGCACAGTGGGAAGCAGGAGGCACAAACATGAACTGGGGTGCCTGGAGCAATACCGATTGACAGATGATACACCTTCAGCAGAAGTCTCCACAGATCAGCTGAGCACTGACCACAAAGAGTGCGGGACTTGGTGAGCAGTGACAGTGGACAAAGCTTAGAGTCTTCATAGCTTCAATGTGGATAAATCCCCACAAGTTCTGAGACTATCTATGCTACCTCCAAATGGTCACAAGGATTTGCAGAATGGACCATAAATCTCATGAGAACAGGATTTTATAGTAGATTTAAAGTTCTTCCTGCTTCTTATCCAAGCAGGAATACCAACAGGACAGCCTGTTTCATTGTATTCAAATACTTCTACTTCTCATTCAGAGGGGACTCCAGATGGGCAGAGGCACTGAGCAAAAGTGGTTGAAAGTTAACCCAACTTTTTTATGCTGGGTTTGGTTGGAGTTGGGGGTGGTCTGGCCAGGAGTTAGTTTGGTATCTGCACTGGTGCTCAGGTCAGATGTGGATAATGTTCAATATAACACTGGGAGAAGAAAGGAGAAGATTGTGCAGGAAGGACTGAGAAAGTGTTCCACCCTGGCATGGAAAGGAAGCTCCCGTCTGTCTGGAAAGAATTAAGACACTTGTGCATTGCCAGGCAGGATGTTATGGAACAGAAACAAACACCCCAGGCAGAAGTTCCTGGAGAGGGAAGAGGGCCTCCCAGCTGCCCCTGCAAGGAGAGCAGGGGCTGATTATTGTCCCTGGAAGGAACTATAAATGGGGGAGCAAACTGCTGCACTTCCCCTAGTGAAGAATTGCCACAGCAGAAAGGAGTGGGTGGGGCCGGCAATGTAGTGCTGAGTTTGGGGAAGGAGGAATGGCTGGCCCGCTCCTGTCTGTCTCTGGGAGGAATCCTCAGCCATTCTGAACCTCAGAAATGGTATTGTTTGATTCCAGCTCTAAAACTGGGTGGGAACCGGGTGGGGAACACCTAGCCAATCTAACTGACCAACCTGCTGCCCAGGGCCAACAATTCCTCCTGTTCTTCATTCCCTGGTCAATGTCACACTGAGAAAGGGACCAGGCAGATTAGCAGCTGTACTGATGAAGAGCAAAAAGTGTCCAGCAAATGCCACTTTCCTGGGTTACATCAATGGGCAAAGAGCGAGCCCCAGCTGGGGTGGGTAAATGAATGACCAGGCCAGCAGCCCCAGCTGAGCATCACAGTCCTGAGAAGTTCTGGGACTAGAACTGTGTCCACATGTGAATGCAGTCAGGGCATGACACGGGGGCACCCAGACCATTTCCCTTCTATGTACTTCTCATAGGGCTGGTCCAAAGAGAGAGAGGATCAGCTGGAAGAAAATTATACACTAGGATCCCTGGCTGAGATCAGTGGGGAATATGTCCCTGTGCTGCTGGGTGAGCTCTGCACTGCTTCCGTTGGGATAGAAAACCCATGAATGGTTCTCCCTGCCATCCTCCAGGAGGTGCAGAGCCCCAGTGCTCTGTGGGAGCTTTCATTCGCATGGGCACAATCATTTCCTCCCCAGCTCATCCTGTTCCACCCCTTGTCCACACCATAAAGTGACAAAGAGTCTAGTAGCACCTTATAGACTAACAGATATTTTGGAGCATAAGCTTTCATGAGCAAAGACCCACTTCATAAGATGAATGTGGTGGAAATCTCCAGAGGCAGTTATAAATAACGCTCTTTGTCGCTTTTGAAGATCCAGACTAACACGGCCGCCCCTCTGATACTGGACACCATAGAGTGAGAACTCTGTTGTGAGCTGTCTCCACACTGTGGATGTCACAGGGGTAGAACTAGAAGCCTCTGGGACCAAACAAGCAGCTTTCTGGGAGAGATGAGCAGCGCTATCCACAGCTTAGCCAGGCAAAAGAAGTTAATGGGCTCATGAAAACATGGCCCCTGGATCTGGGTGTCTCCGAACCGTTTGCTGGGGGTGCCATTTGTGCTGTCTCGGACTGTTAGCAAAGCAAAGCAGAACAGACTGCTGAGGCTTGACCGTTTGTTTTTCTGTTGTCCAGCAGCATACCCAGCAGCCTATGCACCTATCAGCCAGGCCTTTCCCCAGCAAGCGCCCATCATTCCACAGCAGCAGAGAGAAGGTAAGGGGAGTGGGGGAGTGTGTACTCGGGAGGGAATAGGCTGAATAGTGAATTCATTGATGTGGGTCTATTTGCTGGTCACTTATCCAGCTGTATGTCTATTCTGGGGTGGGGGAGCAACATCCGTTGGTCAATAAAGTAGAGTGTGTGTGTGTGGTGAGAGAAAGAGAGAGCCCTTTAAAAAGGAAAGATAAGTGAATGCTGTTAGACTTTTCTTCTGAGACCTTCTAGGGTCTTTGAAGCAGCAAAGATTTCCAGGCCAGGAGATAAATAATCAGGCTCAGTAATTTGAAAGGAAATATCGAGGCAGGTCTATTTTCCTGAGTTGAAGCAGGTGATTGAAGTCCATGCTACCAGAGATGCTTAATAGAACTCAGTCGTATCCCAGAGGAAGAAGAATTACTGGCAGCATGTGTGTGTATATGCTAGGTGTATTCACCTAATCCCAGAATTTCATGGTTGGATGGTGTGTGTAGATGAATGGAAAGGATGGATGAGAAGATAGATAAGTGATGTACAAATAGAGACATTGGGACATAGAGACATGACAGGAAAGGTGGGTGAAAAAAATGAAAAGAAAAAGATGGGAGGAAACATAGTTGGAGACGTGGAGTGGGGTAACAGAATAATGGGCATATACAGGGGCCTGAATGAACTGGTGAGCGGAAGTAGCTGAATTGCCAAGTGAACATTTGGAGAGAGTGCTAAATGAGCAAACAGTTACATGAAAAGACCTAGAGATGTAGGGAGAAATGTGTGGGCGTAGATGGCTGGTTGGATATGTCAGCACAGGGCTAAGCAAAGCAATGCTGGCCCATATGGGTGAATGGAGTAACAGGTAGCTGGACACATTTACAAAGAGATGGGTGGGTGGACTGACAGAAGGATGCACTAGTAATTACTAGGGAGAAGACTCAGTGGCTGAAGCTGCTCATTGCAATGCCAGCTCAAACGCAGTACACTGCACAAGTCTAAGAATGAGGAGGAAGGCACATGTCGCCTCTTTGCTAATGGGTGGCTGTTTTTTGTGTGTGCACATGTGTTATCCCAGGTCCCGAAGGATGTAACCTGTTTATTTATCACCTGCCCCAGGAGTTCGGAGATGCGGAGCTCATGCAGATGTTTTTGCCTTTTGGCAATGTCATCTCTGCCAAAGTCTTTGTTGACCGTGCCACCAACCAAAGTAAATGCTTTGGTAAGTACCAAAGAACCTGCTCTCATCTTTCCCTCCAGGAGTTTTGCAGCATTGGCACCTTTGGATAGTTGGGTCTCCTGTTGCATTTCACACGAAAGAGCATTTTGATGCATAGCGATGCTATGCTTCATTAAGGAGCCAATTAAGCCAATCAGTGGCCAGGCTTACCAGCAAATCTGAGCTGCTTGGGAAACACATGGGACATTTCTTCAATCCCATTCCAATTACACCCAAAGCAATCTGCATATGAACTGATAGCTGAGACTAGACCCTGCAACCCCTCTGCAATCACATCGTTATTGACCTGTCCAGTCTGTTACATAAATAGGCTGGAACGTGTCTGAAAGGACTGACCATTCAAGGAACCAACAACACTCCCAAGTGGGCTTCTGAAGGAGGTGGTGCAGAATGGTACTCAGTACACCAGGGTGCGAGATGGTATGTTAGGGCAGTCCATTCAGGCAGGAGCTTACCTGGTTAACGAGGCTGCTTGCACAGGTCTCACTCTGTTCCAGAGGCTGAGATGTTCTCTCTAGAAGTGGATAAAAGTTGAGTTCTGCAACATGAAATGCACCCAGATACACAGGGGTTTGTGGCAAAGTTCCAGCAAAGTGAAACTTATGGAATGTTATGTCCAGGGCTTCCTTCCTTTCATTCATAAGAACATAAGTATGGCCATACTGGGTCAGACCAAAGGTCCATATCACCCAGTATCCTGTCTTATGACAGTGACCAATGCCAGGTGTCCCAGAGGGAATGAACAGAACAGGTAATCATTAAGTGATCCATCCACTGTCACCCATTGCCAGCTTCTGGCAAATAGAAACTAGAGACACCATCCCTGCCCATCCTGGCTGTTTGCCATTGATGGACCTATCTTCCATGAATTTATCTAATTCTTTTTTGAACCCTTGGCCTTCACAGCAACTTCTGGCAAGGAGTTCCAGAGGTTGATTGTGCATTGTGTGAAAAAATACTTCCTTTTGTTTGTTTTAAACCTGCTGCCTATTAATTTCATTTGGTGACTTCTAGTTCTTGTGTTATGAGCAGGAATAAATAACTGTTCCTTATTTACTTTCTCCATATCAGTCATGATTTTATAGACCTCAATCATATCCCCCCTTAGTCTTCTCTTTTCCAAGCTGAAACGTCCCAGTCTTGTTAATCTCTCTTTATATGGAAACTGTTCCGTACCCTTAATCATTTTGTTGCTCTTTTCTTAACCTTTTCCAAATCCAATATATCTTTTTTTGAGATGGGGAGACCACATCTGCACGCAGTAGTCAAGATGTGGGTGTATCATGGATTTATATAGAGGCAATATGATATATTCTGTCTTATTATCTATCCCTGTCTTAATGATTCCCAACGTTCTGTTTGCTTTTTTGACCGTCACTGCACATTGAGTGGATGTTTTCAGAGAACCATCCACAATGACTCCAAGATCTCTTTGCTGAGTGATACCAGCTAATTTAGACTCCATCATTTTATATGTATAGCTGGGATAATGTTTCCCATGTGCATTATCTTGCATTTATCAACATTGAATTTCATCTGCCATTTTGTTGCCCAGCCACCCAGTTTTGTGAGATCCTATTGTAGCTCTTTGCAGTCTGCTTGAGACTTAACTATCTTGAATAGTTTTGTATCATCTGCAAATTTGCCACCTCGCTGTTTACCCCTTTTTTTAAATCATTTTTGAATACGTTGAATAGGACTGATCCCAGTATAGACCCCTGGGGGACACCACTATTTACCTCTCTCCATTCTGAAAACCGACCATTTATTCCTACCCTTTGTTTCCTATCTTTTAACCAGTTACCAATCCATGAGCGCACCTTCCCTCTTATCACATGACAGCTTACTTTGCTTAACAGCCTTTGGTGAGGAACTTTGTCAAAGGCTTTCTAAAAATCTAAGTGCACTATAATCAACTGGATCCCCCTTGCCACGTGCTTGTTGACCCCCTCAAAGAATTATAGTAGATTGGTGAGGCATGATTTCCCTTTACAAAAACCATGTTGACTCTTCCCCAATAAATTATGTTCATCTATGTGTCTGACAGTTTTGTTCTTTACTATAGTTTCAACCAGTTTGCCCAGTACTGAAGTCAGGCTTGCCAGCCTGTAATTGCTGGGATCACCTCTGGAGCCCTTTTTAAAAATTGGCGTTATGTTAGCTATCCTCCAGTCATCTGGTACAGAAGCTGATTTAAATGATAGGTTACAGACTACAGTTAGTAGTTCTGCAATTTCACATTTGAGTTCCTTCAGAAATCTTGGGTCAATACCATCTGGTCCTGGTGACTTATTACTGTTTAGTTTATCAGTTTATTCCAAAACCTCCTCTGATGACACCTCAATGTGGGACAGTTCCTCAGATATGTCACCTAAAAAGAATGGCTCAGGTTTGAGAATCTCCCTCACATCTTCAGCCGTGAAGACCGATGCAAAGAATTCATTTAGTTTAACTGCAATGGCCTTATCGTCCTTGGGTGCTCCTTTAGCATCTTGATCATCCAGTGGCCCCACTGGTTGTTTAGCAGGCTTCTTGCTTCTGATGTACTTAAAAAAAAATGGCTACTACTCTTTGAGTTTTTGGCTAGCTGTTCTTCAAATTCTTTTTTGGCCTTCTTAATTATATTTTTACACTTCATTATCCAGAGTTTGTGCTCCTTTCTATTTTCCTCACTAGGATTTAACTTCCACTTTGTAAAGGATGCCTTTTTTGTCTCTCACTGCTTCTTTTACTTTGTTGTTTAGTCACGGTGGCACTTTTTTGGTTCTCTGTGTTTTTTAATGTGGGATATACATTTGAGCTGAGCCTCTACTATGGTGTCCTTAAAAAGTTTCCAGGCAACTTGCAGGGATTTCACTTTTGGCGCTGTACCTTTTTAATTTTTTGTTTAACTAACTTCCCCTTTTTTTTGTAGTTCCCCTTTCTGAAATTAAATGCTACAGTGTTGGGCCGCTGTGGTGTTTTCCCCACCACAGGGATGTTACATTTGATTATATTATGGTTAAGGCTCTGTGTTAGTCACAGAGGTCATGGAAGCCACAGATTCCATGACTTTCCGTAACCTCCGTGACTCCTGCAGTGGCCCGTTTGGCTGGCCCGGGAGCCACCTGAGCAGCTCAGGCAGCCCCTGGGCCAGTCACATCAGTTGCTGCTGAGGCAGTCTCGCCCCTCCCCCTGCCCAGCAGCAGGAGTTTGGGTGGTGGGGGGCTCAGGGCTGGGGATTATGGTGCGGGGGGGTGCTTATAGGGGAGGGCTCCCCTGAAGGGTGCCAGCAACTCCCCTGCCCGCAGACACCTCCTCCGCAGCTCCCATTGGCTGCAGTTCCCAGCAAATGGGGGAAGTGCCATGGGTGCTTGGGGCAGGCCCCCGGGGCACTTCTTGTGGAGTGGGGCTTGGGACAGAGCAGGTGTAACATGTGGAGCTAGGAGATGGAGATTGCAGCTTCCCCGGGAACCTGCCCCAGGCCCACCAAACCCATATTATATCATCTTCCATCCTTTCCTCGTTACTAGGTCATAGAGAATCTCCATTAATAAATCCTCCCCTAAAGGATGTCTCTGCCCGAACCACGTGCTCTTCTGTACATGTTGACTTTCCACCCTTTCCCCTCCCCCCCCCATGCCCCATTCTATTTCCAAGAAAACGACATGATGCCTGGACTTTGGAGACTTTATAGACCTTGGCCTGAAGAAAATGACAAACAAAATCACTTCTCTTTAAGGTCTCATGTACTGTTCGTGTAGTACCGGGACTTGAGAGAGATATCATGCATTAGTCTTCTAGTCAATGGTCTGCCCTGAAAAGAGTTGTGTAGAACACAGCACTGCAATTCCCATCAGCCTGTGGGGCAGCCTAGTGCCTCAGCACAGTTTGTTGAGGTTGTGATAAGCAGTGGTGGCTAAGGCAGTAGGAGTGCTGTGCATATGTCCATCCACGTAAGACAAGCAGGACTGATACTGTGGCAATGGGCTTGGTATAGCAGAGTGCATGGATGATTGGTAGATATCCCCCGCAGTGATCTGGGATGAGCCAGATAGCACGTAGGCTTCAAGATGGCTAGATACTACCTCTAGGAGGACAGAACCATCCCAGAGAACAACTATTTTTCCTGTCTTTTGCTCTGACCTAGGCCTGGGTGGTCACTAAGTCCTGGACCAGGTGTGGGGCAAAGACACACTTGTGCCTGGAGGGTGTGTGGAAGATATTTAGACAGCCCTCTTTATGTATAGAGGATGAACGTACCCTCAGGTCAGCTCCCTAGCCAAGTCTTTATCTCATGCCAGGACCTGCTCAGACAACAGGCGTAACATAATGATCAGTTTAATGTTGCAGTCACTGTGTTGTGTACAAAGAATGTTATAAAAGGGGCCAGCAGTCTTGTGTCCAAAATCAGTTTAAAATAGAAAGCAGACATGGCAGAAAGTCTGTCTGATCTCACTTTCCACTAACAGAACAGACCCCTGCAAACAAGTCCATGCCTACCTTGAGCCAGCTCTTCGCTGGCATACAGAAGTGTGGGTTCAATGGGGTCCATGGAGCTAGAGCAGCTCAAGCCCAGTTATTTTATGGCTACTGAAGGCCTGAACAAACCCCTGCAGCCAAAAGATCAAAAGGCCTGCATTCATGTAAGCAAACTCAGTACATGGGGCTGGTCCAGTCAGAGTGACAGGGTGGTTCAGTGGGTAGGGTACTAGTGCAGGACTCAATTGACAGAGGCTCTGCCACAGACTCTGTATATGACCTTGGGCATATCACATAGTCTCTCTGTGCCTCATTTCCCCCTCTGTGAAATGGAAATGATAGTTCTTACCTACCTCGCAAGGTGTTGTAAGGCTAAGTAGATGAAAGAATTCGAGGCACCCCTATGGTCACGGGGGGCCACATAGGTTTAATCAAAGTACAGATGAGCAACATCAAATGAACTTAGGGTAGGTGTTTGACATAGCAGCCTGCATTAGGAAGCGCTGGTGAAAAGGGCACAGGTTGTAGAAAGGGAGTAAGTAGCAAGAGGCTGGGAATCTCTTAGTTGCTCAGGCATCTCAGCATTTCACTCTGCAGCTCCCTGGAGGTTTGTTCCTGTGTGGCCATCCCATTCCCCGACCTGCTCCTGCTCAGCACTCAGCTCACAGTCCAAAGAAGGTGGCAGGAGTCATGGCTTGTTTCGAAACCTTGTACTCCTGAGAATAATAAGAAAATCCCCACATGGCATGTGCTGCTATCCCAGTGGGAGGAGTATGGAAGGAGACAGTGTCACAACCAGTCCCCCCAAACCCACAGTTTGATTCCTTCCCCCAGACTCAACTCACCCAATCGGTTTTCTGAGGCTGATAAACTGAGTACTGACCTCTGGCTAGTGACTTTAAAGCTCAAGGTCGTCTGTGTGTACTAAAGATCCCCCGACCCTTTCCTTATGATAAGAGGTGTGTCCATCTCCCCTGTCCTCTCTGGCTGTGCTGTGCCCTGAAGATGGCTGTATGTTGGGCTGTCAAGCATTTTGCAAAGCTGTGGGTTGTGAAATACAGGAGGTGTTATTGTGATGCGTGGGATCAGCTGTCTTTGCTTTCAACATTGATACACCGGAACCAAGTAAACTACAGTGTGTTTACCTGACAGTTACTGCCTTAGGCCAGTTATTAGGCACAGACCCACATGTCTATAGTCGGCCCAGGGTGGGGATTTTACTACTCTTGGGATAACTCTGGGAATGGGGCTAGGAATATATACTTTTATATAAGCTATTGACACACTGGTAAGATGCTTTACAGCTGGTCTTCCACCCCAAACATGCTGTGGCAATCCCTTAGCATCCTACTGAAATCAATGGGATACCCTTGGTACAGTATATCATTCAGCAAAGGGAAGTGCATCCTGCCTGAGGAATGTGGCATACTTAGCAGCATTCTTACACGGACAAGATGGTACCATTTCTCCAAGGGAGAATGAACTTTTGAATGGGCATTAAAGACTCTAGGAACCAGGTCTGTATAAATCAGCGTAACTCCATTGGTAACCCCAATTTTCACTGCTGAGTATTTGGTCCTAGAAGACAGTCCCTGCTATGGTGATGTCTCATATAGCTGGACAGATGTCAGAGGCCATTCAGATGCAATACAACCTTAGAAATCGCAGCAGCCGCGTTCATTGCTGTTGACCGCGCTATGCTGCCCTGCAGTGAATCAGTAGTCCTCTCTTATCAGCTTGATTTAGTTGCATGGCACTGCAAAGAGTTCCTGGGTAAGTTCTGAGGCATCTTGCATTGGCATAGAGCTGGGAAATATGAGTTGAGAAATATGAGCATGCTATGACAGCTAATAGATACCAAGTGCAGTGATGCGGCCTCTGCTGGGACACAAGTTTCTGCGCAGTAAAGCAGCTTTCTGCGCTGTAACACTCTGCCAAGTCACTTTGTGCCCTGAAACTGAGGCGTTGCAGTGCTGTAAAAAAATCCACCCCGACAAGAGGCAGAGAGCTTTCGTGTAGACACGATGGCGATTACAGCACTGCCATTGGCCTCCAGGAAGTGTCCCATAATGCCCGTTCTCACCTCTCTGGTCATCGGTTTGAACTCTTCTGCCCTGCCCTCAGATGACCAACCGTCATCCCCAGCCCATAAATTCCTTTGGTATTGTGAAAGTCCCCTTCCTGTTTGCTCGGTGATGTGTTCAGTGGTGTCAGGTGGCGATGCCTGCTCCACGCACCAGGCAATCTCCCGCTTGAAGAAATGCTGAATTGCATGACCTCATCAGCATTTGGGGCGAGGAGGCTGTGCAGTCCGAGGTGCACTCCAGCCATCGGAATTATGATATCTACGGACAGATTTCACAAGGCATGACAGAAAGGGGCCATGACCGGGACACACTGCAGTGCAGGGTCAAAGTGAAGGAGCTGTGGAACACCTACCACAAGGTGCGGGAGGCAAATCACTGTTCCAGTGCTGCGCCCACAATCTACTGGCTCTACAAAGAGCTGGACACTATACTCGGTGGCAACCACACCTCCACTGTGAAGACCACTGTGGATACTTCAGTGGCTCATATGCCAGTAGAGATTGGACCGAGCCAGGAGAAGGAAATCTTGGATGAGGATGGGGAGGGGGACCCAGAAGCAGGGGATGATTCGGATTGCAGAGATACATGCAATCAGGAGCTCTTTTCTACCCTAGAGAAGCCATGCCAGTCACAGCTGCCAGATGCTGGCAAAGCACAAACAGGAGAGGAGGTCCCTGGTAAGTGGATTTGATTATGAGAATCACTAAAGCGAGTTGTTGGGGGCAGAAGGGTTGCAGAAAGCAGCCTTGTCTCCCACCTCAGGGCTGGTCTGAGCAGCAGAACAGGCTTTTGACTGACTCCCTCACTTCACGGGAAACTCCCTCAGAGATCTCCAGGAATTCCTCATGGAGATACTGGGCAATCCGCTCCCACAGGTTCTTCGGCAGAGCTGCTTTGTTTCTTGCCCCACTGACAGTAACTTTTCCACACCATTGTGCCATCGTAGGGGTTGGCTGGGGGGGACCATTGCTACACACAGGCGAGCCACATAAGGGCCAGAGTGGAAGCTGCAGTCTTGAATTCCCTTGATTCCCTGCTCACCCGCAGGAGTGAGAGATCTTCCATAACGATCACATCCTGTGGAAAGTGTGGGGACAGGAATGATTATCAGGCCCCCCCCACACACAGTGCTGGCTGTCCCCAAGAGCCACGTACCCCATATACAGCAGGGTCTGGGAAGAGTGATTTACCCTGTCCCTGTGGCAACGCACTGTTTTGGACGTCTTGTGGCTCATGTGTGCTTGCCTGGGGTCAGCCAGCTAGTGGCAGGGGTGTGAGTACTGGCTGTGTTTTAAATCACTGAATCAGTGTTCTCTGTGTTGCAAACAATACTGCTTCTGTAAAATACCGTGTTTAAACATCACAGAGATGACCTTGGGAGCCCAGCCTCCTTCTTTGTTATCGGCAGCTGAATGGCTGTGCAGAATTAGAAAGCAGCCAAGAACAACTAAGGAGAACTTTCTGTGTGATGTTATGATGCACTCCGCCACCGAGAAACAGGAATTGAAGGAACGGCGGGACAGTGAGAAGAGGGGAGGAGGACAAGGCACACCAGAATGAAGCCACGGAGCAGCTCTTAACAGTTATGGAGCATCAAGCAGACAAGCTCCAGGTGATGCTAGTTCTTCAAACTGAACTGCTCCGCGCCCGCCCTCCCCTGCAGCCACTCTTGCAAAACTCTTTCCCATGCTCGCCCCAGACATCACCAACACACTCTTATCAACCTTCTGTGTCCAGTCTGTACCTGCGGCATTTCACTCCTCCCTCCTCACAGTCCAGCACTGTGGAACTCCACTACTCACTGCACTCAACACCTATCCCTCTATAGTTTGGCCCTGCTGAAGTACAGCACCTACTGCATCGTACTCCAAAGGAGAAGGTTGGATATGATCCCTGGATATACACAAATCTTTAGCTTTCTCGGGATCCCATCTCCTCCTCGGACCTTACCTTACCTTACCCCCCGCCCTCGCTGCTGATGGGGTTTTTTTGTTTGACTCTCTCCTCTGGTTGTTCTTTAATAAAAGAATTGTGCTGGTTTGAAAGCAATCTTAATTCTATTAATTGAAAGCAAACAGAGCCCTGCAAAGTAACAGATAATTATCTTAAACCTTCATATTGCATCGTCTGCACCAATCACAATCCCCTCCTAGCATTACAAGCACTGCACTCCTACACATAGCAACAAATATTAGTGTCTTTCAGCTTCGGATTTCTGCCTCAAGGCATCCCTGATCCTTATGGCCCTGCGCTGCACCTCTCTAATAGCCCTGGTCTCTGGCTGTTCAAATTCAGCCACCAGCTGCTGAGCCTCTGTGGTCCAGCTCTGAGTGAAACTTTCACCCTTCCCTTCACTAATATTATGGAGCATACAGCACCGTGGCTATAAGCATAGGAATATTGTCATCAGCCAGGTCCAGCTTCCCAAAGAGGCAGCACCAGCGAGCCTTTAAACGGCCAAAAACACACTCAACAGTCATTCTGCTCACCTGTTGTTGAACCGCTCCTTGCTGCTGTCAAGTTGCCCCGTGTATGGCTTCATAAGCCATGGCAGGAAGGGGTAGGCGGGTTCTCCCAGCATCACAATGGGCATTTTGACTTGCCGTACGATGATCTACTGGTCTTACCAGGAAGGAAGTCCCTGCTTGCAGCTGCCTGAACAGGCCAGTGTTCCAAAAGATGTGTGCATCATGCACCTTTCTGGACCAGCCTGTATTAATGTCTGTGAAATGCCCACACTGATCCACAAGCACCTGGAGAACCATTGAGAAATACCCCTTGTGATTAATGTACTCGGTGGCTAGGTGGTCTGGGGCCAGAATTGGAATATGCGTGCTGTCTATCTCCCCCTTCGCAGTTAGGGAAGCCCATATGTGCAAAGCCATCTACAGTGTCCTGCATGATGCCCAGCATCACGGTCTTTCAGAGCAGGATACGATTAATGGCCCAGTAGACTTCCATCTACATGAGTCCAATGGTAGACTTTTCCACTCCGAACTGTTTTGCGACTGATCAGTCGCAATCTGGAATAGTCAGCTTCCACAGTGCAATTAGCAGGCGTTTCTCCAATGGCAGGGCAGCTCTCATTGTCACGTCCTTGTGCCGCAGAGCTGGGGCAAGCTCATCACACAGTCCCATGAATGTGGCTTTCCTCATCCAAAAGTTCTGCAGCCATTGGTCGTCATCCCCGACGTGCATCACAATGTGATCCCAGCACTCAGTGCTTGTTTCCCAAGTCCAAAAGCACCATGCCCCTGTGGTCAGCACTTCCAGGAATAACACAAGCAATCTTGTGTTGTAGCTAGTACAGGAGGTGAGATCAATGTCGCATTCCTCTTGCCTTTGTAGTTTAAGGAATAACTCCAGTGCCACTAGTGATGTGTTGGTCACAGCGAGCAGCATACTGGTCAACAGTTTGGGATCCATTGCTCTAGCCCGAAAGGGCAGGGCACAGAGTACACAAACCGTTGAAAGATGGCGCCACATGTAGACAGAAGCACAGGGATTGCTGGGATGCAAAGCGATGCATCATGGGGCATTGGACAGGACCCAGGATGTCCCGCAACCCCCTCCGCCTGCCCACAACTCTTAGCGGCACAAGAGAAAGAGGTGCTCTGGGATAGCTGCCCAGAGTGCAGTGCTCCGAATACTGCTGCAAGTGTGAATACACTATTGCTCAGGCAGCTGACAGTGTGAACATACAACAGCGGTTTCTCTTCAACACTCTCTAAGCGGCGCTGTAACTCTGCCAGTGTAGACATTCCCTCTCTCACCAGCAGATGTTGATCCAATAAAAGATATTATTTCACCCACCTTGTCTCTGTAATATTCTGGGATCAGCATGGCTGCAACTACACTGCATACAATCATGACCGTGATGCACGGGTAATAGACAATGTCGGAAGGCATTAGTACCATGCATTGGAACCTTCACTATCCCTCTAGGGCAGTGTCATCAATAGTGCATTGAAAGAGTGTATTGGAGAGGTAGGAGGGCTCCTACTGGTTAATCTGGGGTAAAAGTCACCAGTCCCAAGTTGGTTTCCTAGTACAAGGAGTCATGCTGGACTCTTGGCTCTTGCTGCTTTGGGTGGGAGAGGCTGGTAGATCTCAAGCAATGAAATAATAGTAGTTGGGAAGCACAGTGCAAACATGCATTAATCCTCCACTCATGCTAAGAAGGAAAAGTGGAAATATTATTATCATTGCTACCCCTCGTCTCTCTTCTCCTCCTCTCTGCCACCTCTTTCCCACTCACGCCTCCGCACTCATGCACACGCCTGCAGACTCATATATAGGCGAGCACATGCTTGCAGTTGGAAACTCAGACACACTACTCTTTGCGTCCACAGTCCCTTACGCTCCTGCACATTCATGCATCATATTCACAGTCATGCTCCATATGCAGATCTGCATGCCCCCCACCCCCCACCCACGTACTCTCAGTAAAACTTATACATGCCTCTCCTGTGTTGGCTAAAGTTGAACTCGAAGCTGGAGGGAAAAGAAGGTGATAATATATAATACAGTAATATATAGTCTGGGAGCCTTCCAATTCCACTGTTCCTCCAGAGGGTTTCCGGTTTAGAGTCCCAGCACATTTCTCAGCACAGCTCATCTACAAAGCTCGTCCAGATGTATTAATTACACACAGTTTCTGGCAAGAACACTCATAGCAACAATGACTTTTTGGTCTTTCCCTGACATTTCTAGCACACCAACCTGAAAGTGTAGCTGAAAAACCTGTTTTTGCCTCCAAGAGATGTTTCCAGGGAAGGCTCAGAACTTCTCAGTAGCCTACTTGGCTCGCTTGGTGTAGACAGGGAAACAGCTACAGATAATTCCTCTCTTCCCAGTAGTAATCCTGTGGAGAATACAGAGCCTAATAAAGTTATTGACTCCTCCCACTGAAGAAGAAGAAGATGATGATGATTGATGAATAAGAAGAGCTTGTGCAGCCTTTAAGGAAGTCCCTGCGAGAGAGCAGACACCCCTCTGCGGTTAACGTATGATGCAGCTGGAGTTGCCAGTGAGGTGTCCAGACCTACTGTGCATCATGGTGTGGTTGTGTCCCCCTGGCTCTAAAACACCTATCGAGTCCAAAAGGGAGATAGAGCCTCTAAAGATGGGACACTTATTTTTCATGGCAATGCTCCCTTCAGGTGCGGTGCCGAAATTGTGCCTATTCTAGTGGGCCTGTACTTTGCCCGGCATTGAATGTTACCCCATAGACTGACAACAGGGATTAAGAATGTATGTATTATCTTTGGGTTCTTTTCTTCTTTGTTCTGGTTCCTTAATGGGAATATTAAGGGTATTTCTGGTGAGAGGAGAAGTGTAGGCACTCCATATAAGAAGGGGCTCTGAATTTAATTAGGGGTGTGCTATCTGGGGAAAATCTGAGTGCTTCAATCCAGCCTTGGAGACTACAACTCCCATGATACTTAGGAGAGGAAAGAGACTTCTGTTTCCAAGAGTGAGGCTGGGGACCGTTGGTTTTGGACGCAGAGGCAGATGCATTTTGTTGAGCTGAGGCTGTGTTACCGGTCCCGTGGCCAGGGATGGCAGGTTGCTTTGTGGAGCTGCTGCTGAGAAACTTATAGGGCTTGAACTAAGGAGGGAGCCAGGCAGGCTATTGCTGGGCATCAGTGGAGCCAGGGCAGAGACTGTCCTTCAGTGAAGGCAGGGGGAGGAAGCACCACCTTGTTTGATGGGGCAGTGCATGCAGGGGGAGGGGACAGTGAAGAGACTTTATGGAGTTGCGCTGAGTATGAGAAGAGATTAAATGGTCTTCTTGTCTGACCGGGATCCAGGTTACTGCCCTCTGGTTCTAACAGCTCCCACTTTACGGGGGTTGTGCAGCTTGGAATGATCCCAGATTAGATTCACTCTGCATCCGGCTAGACTGTGTTAGTGGATCTACAGAGCTTTACTGTCCTCGACTTCAAGTGCACCCACACAAGCATCTAGAACTCTGGAATTAAGAGGCGTGCCCCGCTCTGGCCAATTTACTACATTTACACTGCCACCAGTTACTCCATCCAGAGGGGGACACTCCTCTTAATTCACTACTCTAAATAGCACTTAATACTTGATTTATTGAAGTGCCCCCAGTGACTTCAAGTGGTTGGTAGTGAGACAAGGTGGGTGAAGTGACCACTCTTTTACTGGGCCAACTTCTGTTGGTGAAAGACAAGTTTTCCAGCACACAGAGCTCTTCTTTCAGGTCTGGGAAAGGTCTCTCTCGCCAACAGAAGCTGATCCAATAAAAGAAATGACTTCACCCGCCTTGTGTCTCTGACCCCCTGGGACCAACACTGCATATATTAAAGTGGTTGTGACATTTTAATTATTCTGAATCTGTTATGGCATGTTTTTCTAAATTGTGCAGTGAAGGGGGGCTAACTCTAGTCTAAGTGGGTATTGTTTGCAGAGAGGACTGTATGTAAAGGCATGTCTGATCAGGCCTCACCCTGCTGTGGACAGGCTGGCCTGGAATTAGGCGGCCATATTAAGGCACACGCAAACCAAGACAAGGGGACCCTCACATTCTGCCTCAGGGAAGTTTCCATTATTGACATCTGCTGAGCAGCTTCATGGTCTCCTTGGCATGTTCACAAACCATCATGGCTTGGATTCGGCCTGGAGGTGGGAATCCAGTTTCAGTGCCTAAGCCTACCTAATCCAGAACTGGGTTCTAGGGCAGGGAGTCCAAACTCTCTCATCTCAGAAGGTTTTGTTTCCATTTGGTATCTCTCTCATTGGAATAGATCATTTTTTCCCAGGCTACTCATGGAACTTATAATGTAGGGAGGGATTTTATTGTTACCATAGTTAGACAGATAACTGCACAGAGCTACACGAGAACCCTACCTGTTTGCTTTGTTGGCTTGCGCCTGGCAGTTGCTGCCTGTTGCAACTAAGCTCTCGTTTTTCCTCTTGCAACATCTTTCAAGTTTCCTCTCCAGGAGCAAGATTCTTGGTGATTAGTATCTTTCGAGAAGGAGACATTGCAGACTTGTAATTCTGCTTCATAGCACTCATGATTCTGACCAGAGTCTCCCTTCAAACAGAGCCGGGGGGCTCCCTTTTCAGGGGATGTTGATTTTGCACTTTTATTTTATCTTATGAGGTATGATTGATTGGCTTGTTCCTTTGGGAGCTTTGCCTCCTGCACAATCAGCCCTGACCACTTCCTCCAAAGGCAGCATTTCAGCTCAGCAGGAGGGCATGTGACAGATAATAAGAGTCCCATTACCACCACTCGTAAGGGTTAAAGAAACCTTTCAGAGCTTGGGAAGTTACAGCACTCTGGTGCTAGGTGATGAGACCCTGCAGTGAAATGCAGAAGTTCAGGTGAGTCATTTCCCTTTCCATGCTACACTGTTGCAATGCTGGATTTTTTTTGTTACTGATTGTGATTTAGCCCAACAGGTGAGGTTCACGGCTGTGAAATTCCTGGAGGGGCACCTGCTTCTCGTACATGCTACCTTTAGTCTTTCCTGCACTGGGGTTTCAGTACTCTATGTGAGTAGTATGGTCTGTTTTCCTCTGGATTCTCATGTGGTTGTCAATGTGCAGAGCTCTTTATGCTCATATAGTCCTTTCTCTTGAAAGTGGGGATGTTAGTCTCTCCTTCCTGCCAGTTTCTCTTTTCCATGGCTGTCCTGTCTGTGAAAGGAACCAGACTAGCCACCCTGGAAACTGGTATGCT
Organism: Dermatemys mawii; assembly: GCA_007922305.1. Lineage (NCBI taxonomy): Eukaryota > Metazoa > Chordata > Testudines > Dermatemydidae > Dermatemys > Dermatemys mawii. The sequence continues at coordinate 36,290,319 of ML677366.1, read as the reverse complement.
CCATCAATCCATGGGTGGGGATGGGGAGAAATGTGGGCAGCGGCAGGGCAAGCACAGATTCACACACACAGCTCCCTTAGTCCTGTACCTGTGCTTCAGGTCTGACCTGTGACCTTTATAAAAGGTTCACCTACCTTGTCTCTCCAACAACAACCCCAGAGCATAAGAAGCTGGGTCACTCTGCAGGCTTATTCAGTTGTCTGCTTAGCCTGCCGTGAAAGGTGCCAGTCGAAGCCTGTTGTGATGTTCACTGGGGAGATGGTTCACCAGATGAGAACAACTTACAGCTGCTTTTGACCTGGGCTGCATTTGAACCAATGCCAATGACTCCGATTCCAATAGTTAGACAGGTAACTGTCTAATCCCTCTAGCACCTATCTTGGACTTCATAATTCTTGGTATAAGTTGGTCATCAATGTTAGACTTAATCGGCATGATAGCGTGCGGTCTTGCCTCCTTCTCATGCTCACCTGATGTTCTGAAGGGGATTGCTGCTGCTCTTGCTGTTGTTGTGTATGGTGTGGTTGCGATGTGTGGCACCACCCCTTAGATGTGGAGGTACAACTGATGGCCCTGGTTTGTTTTCAGTCTTGGCAATCCACACCTACGCTTTCCTGCTGAAGGCTCATATTCAGATGGTCAAACAGAGCCGTACCAATGTCGGCACGTCACAACGCAACATTGCTTTCATAGTGCGCTGCCTCACAAACATCTTCCGCCTTCAGGCAAATATCGTAGGGTGATGACATTGCATCTTCCCCAAAGTGAATGCAGGACACTGGTAATGTCCTGCCAGCTTACGATCACAATTGTTACTGCCCCACACAACTGAGCAAGCTTTTTCTGAGGCCGCAGGTTCATACTGTATTCAGTGTGAGTTCTGACAGGACCTGCACGAATGCCACCTTGTGGCTGGAGCACTGGTTGGTGGTTAAAACAAAGAAGTGTGGGGAAGAGATGTGGGTTCTACTCCCAGCTCTGACAATGACTCGCTGCATGACCTTGGCTGTGCCATTGCCTGTCTTTCCACACACCCCACCTCCTCCGCATCGAATGACCCCCATACTCACTAACTCACACGGGCATGCACATGAAGCTTCACTCATTCGTGGCTGTGACGCACGTTGAGATCCAGGACGGAAGGTGCTGGGAAGATCAGGTTCTGCTGTACTGCAGTTCTCATAACCTTACCACCGCTGCTGCTTCTTTCCTCCTCCTACTCCCAGCCCTGCTCCCTTAACAGCTGCTGCTGCTCCACGGTGCCTCTCCCTGACACTCAAAGGAAAGGAGGAAAGCATTACAGAGTTGCTACCTCCCATCCGTGGAAAGGAAAGTATCCATTCCCTCAATGTACCCCCTTTCCGGGATGTGAAAATGGTACATTCAATTAAAATGACCTCCTGCTGGGACTGGCTGCCAGCTCCCACGAGATGCAGGGACAAATGGAGCAGCCATGCACACGGGAACTCTGCAGGTTATTATTGTGTGTTACTTTTTGATTGCGGTAGCTGTTAGCAAGAAGAGAAAAAAATACAACAATAGGTGACAGCAGAAGCCTTTCAAATATACAGTACCACCACGTCAGCCTCTTGTGAGTAAGGTTGATGCTTCAGGCAGTTGTAGGCACCACATGCTGTATCTCAGAGTTCCTGGATTTAGTTGAGGTCTTCTGCCAGCCACGTGGGCCATTGGGGAGATGCTTTGGGGAACTCTTTTAAGTGCTGGAGCAGTTGGTGGTTGGTTTGGAGACTGTACTCTTGGCGAAAGGTTGGGTGTCTTTAATGAGTTGACATCAAGCATGGCGAAGCCCAGCAAAGATTGGAGCTGGTTAAGTGAACGTGCAGGAAGGGCACTGTTAGCAAAGGGCAAACTTCAATGGCGTCCACAGCAGAGATTAGGACAAAATTGATTTCTAGGAGCCTGATTCTTCACTGCTTTATACCCTGTGTTGTCACTGGTTCCTTTGCAAAATGCTGCAGAATCTAAGTGGCTAATCTAACTATACACCCGCTTTGCACAGCTGTAAATGACAATGCAGTGTGCAAGGCAGAGAAACAGGTCCCAGATCTCAGATTCTCTGGAAATTCAGAGATTTACATCTCCTGGGTTTTGTTGAGACCATTATAAAAAATAGAACCCATGTACAAAATTCATATACAGATTTGAATTCCAAGTCCCCTCATAATTTGGGATGGGATGATTGATGCCTCCCCATGTTGGGGGGGCACCAGCTAAAGGGGGGGGACATGTGACCTCCACAGGTGTCTCTTCCCTGCCCTGCCCCCAGCCTGGGTCCGCTGAGCTCTCCCCGCCGCACATTACCTGGCGGGGGGGGAAGGGAGGATTCTGTCCTCCCGCTGCACTGGCTCCTCTTCCCCCTGGCACATTCGGCTGCTCTCCCTGGCAGCTAGGCCTGGCCCCATGCGGCGCAGCAGCTACCTAGGAGAGCACCTGGCTGCCATGGCAGCAGGCTGCCCCTCCCCCACCCCGGCTTCAGGGACACGGGCAAATAGATCTGGAGCCCCATCTTCCCCTCCTGCATGCTCAGTATGCATCAGCAGCTGCCTGGGAGAGAGGCTGACTAGGGAGAGGTGGCAGCGGCAGCCCGCTCCCTGCCCAGGGGATCGGGGCCGACTCCAAGCATGCTGGCGGGGAGGGGTATTCTGGCCTGCTCTTATCCCCTGTCCCAGCAGCTGAGCCTGGACGGGGGGCAGCCTGCCCTCACCACAGCCAGGTGCTCTCCCGGGAAGCTGCTGTGCTGCTCCGGGCAGTTCTTCTAAGCCCTTAAAAGTTCAGATGACCCATCACTAAACTTTCCAACTCTCTGGAAATTGCAGATTTGGGCTAATAGCCTTGGGAGAAGGTGCATTTCCTGTGCTGTATTTTCTGCTATTAGTAGAGCCTGTGCCGTATCTCCACCAGAATGGTGGTTCTTTAGGTTCTAGCCTCAAAGCTGGAGACACAGAGGCAGCACTCAAAGGAATTGGGTGAGGGAAAGACGTTCTCAGGCCTCCAAGGTTCAGCGTTTCCCATTCAATGGCAGTTGCGGGGAAAGGTTTGGCAGGGTGGTGACATGTTCGTTATATTATATCCAAAATAGCCCAAGCATCCTTTGGACAGAAGCATAAGATCTCTTGGTTTTAAAAGTGAGTTGTTTTCCTCTTTAATGGCTACATCTTTCCATTCTGTGACAGGCGTAGGATAAGGGCATGTGGCTTTTGCTTTAAAATGCTTTTGTTTGAACCTCTTCTACAGGGAGTGGCTTATTTCGTAATTAGCCTGGGGACACAGGACGCTGTAGGAGTCGAGGGCTGTGTTTGGGAGCAAGGGCCAGACATAGCTGCTCAGGATCTCCTGATTTCTGGCAGAATTCTCACGAAGACTGGCCCTTGTTCAAAAAGGTCACTGTCTGCCATTACATTAAATGAGACTGAAGCCGCAGGAGGCCTCCAGTCAGAATAATGGCCATTTCCTTACAACTTTTCCATGTGGAAGTCAGTGTGCCCCTAGTAAAGATGGCTGGCACTTCCCATTGTTTCCAATAGAACTGAAGCCAGGCTATCTTTGATTATCATGACTGTGAGGAGATAGGACTAGGAGAGAAACTCAGGTGGTGCAGGGGAATATGGGAAGAAGGGGGACTGAGTGGGATGCAGGGGAAATGTGGGGTGCAGAAAGGAGTCCGACAAGGTATAGAAGGGATATCATGGGGGGTGCTGGGACATGGGGGGCAGAGAAGGAGAATGTGCGTATTAGGCAATTGTAAGGGGAAAGACGGAAAAATGTAGGGGCAGGGGAGGGACAAAGGAGACTAGGGCAGTGTGAAGGGAGAATGTGAGTTTACCCCAGGTCCAGGGAAGGAAAAGTGGATCCCTCCTCGGAAGAGCCAGCAAGGAGGCCCACAATTTTGTGCGCACATCTGAGGTTGGATTTTGACCCTCACGTGATCACACACTAAGTGAGGGCAGGCAACTTCCACCTTTAACAGGAGCCAGCCAGTGTGAGTTTAAACCTCATGATTTTGGAGGGGTCTAGTTATTGAATGCGGAGGGCTGTGGTCACAATATTCCCAGCATCACCTCTCCCTTCCCTGCACCAGAGCCTTCTGGGTAATCCCATTGCACTTGGCCAGCAGTTACTGTTGGATGCTTGGAGTCAACTTGTGGTGATGAGTGGAGAGGGTCTCTGGTGCTCTTGGTGATGAATTGTGTCCTTCCTTCTCCGTCCCCACTCTCACCCCTCCCCTCCCCCCCAGGTTTCGTCAGTTTTGACAATCCAACTAGTGCTCAGGCAGCCATTCAGGCCATGAACGGCTTCCAGATCGGCATGAAGAGGCTAAAGGTCCAACTAAAGCGGCCAAAAGATGCCAACAGACCCTACTGACCCCTGCTCACCCTGGCCCTGCAAACAGGTAAGGCATTGGCAGACCAGACTGCCCCAACTGTGGTACAAGTGGGAGAGTGTGGGGGTAGTTTGGTGTTTTCACCAGATCATCTGTGCTTGCTGCCAGGAAGCCAGGGGGCAGTATGGCATCTCCTGCTGCTTCATTCATGCCAGGATGATGCTGACTTCTGTTGATCTGTGCACCGCTATCATTTGTTGGAGCGTTGGACCTTTGACTTAGCTATCAGAGCTGCTCCTTTAGCTCTGCCTTATTCTTTCGGACCTGGTAGCCCTGAGTTAGAATCAATGTGGTTCATTGGCTAGGGCGCTGGATGAGGACTCACTCCCAGATTTGCTTCTGATGGCTGGGCGATCTGGGGCAAGTCACTGTCCCTCTCTGGGCTTCAGTTTCCCCATCTGGAAACTAGTGATAATGATGTTTGCCCTCTTTTTAAAGTGCTTTGAGATCTCTTGGTGCTAGATATTGTTATTATTGTTGCTTCCTTCCGAATTGGTGTCTAGTGTGTATCATATGCAGCCACAAACCATTGCAGCGTCCCTGGTCAGCAGGGATCCTAGAAATCCATTTGCCGCAGAAAAACACGGAATTTGCATTGTTACAGAGAATCTTTGGTTTTTATTCCGGGTGCCTGGCTCTGAAGGCAGAGCAGAGAGCGGCATCTGCTGACGAGGCACCCAGCTCTGAAAGCAGCGTCACCATTAGCAGCAGTGCACATAGGCACCAAGACTGTGGGTGCTCTGGGGCGGGAGCACCCATGGGGAAAAATTAGTGGGTGCTCTGCACCCACTGGCAGCTCCCCTCCCAACATCTCATCTTCCCCATCCCGAGCACACCGTGTCCCCACTCTTCCGCCTACCTCCCAGTGCTTCCCGCCACCAAACATCTTTTTGGTGGCACTTAGGACTTTCCAGGAGGGATGGGGGAGGAGCGCACACTCAGGGGAGGAGGCGAAGAAGAGGCAGGGCAGGGGCAGGGACTTGGGGGAAAGGGGTGGAATGGGGGTGGGAAGAGGGCAGGGACTTTGGGGAAGGAGTGGAATGGGGGCGGGACAAGGGAAGTGCAGGGGTGGGGTTGTCAAGCACCCACTGGGAGCTGTGGAAGTTGGCACCTATGGCAGTGTACAAATAAGGTTGGCATCAGGGCATCCTTAGGCATATGCAGTATACGTGACTGCCTAGGGCACCTGAAAATTTGGGGCACCCCTGGGTTTTAGTGTCCACTCACCCATCTCTTCCTGTCCCTGTTCGGACCCTTCCTGCAGTCTCCCACCACAGCTGTTTGCAGCAGCGTGTTGAGTTTTCCTCCGGAGGGGATCTAGTACTTTAAAGTGAAGAAGCCTGCCAGACCTATTAGCACAACGTTGAAACTGTTAAAGAGCCATCCAAGTGGTAATGAAGCCATTTAACAGGCACTTGCCAATGCCTAGGTATATACTGTCAGTTTCTGAATTTACTGACAAAAACAGTTGTGCGTTACTGTAATATTTACTCAGAACATGTCAGTAAAATTTGCTTTAAAAATATTTCATTAGTGTATTGCTGAAGATTATAAAATCGCATCTCTAAAAACCGTAGCACAGATTTTTAGATGCACAATCTGAGTATTTCTCTTTAGCCTTAAATGCTTGGATCTTCAGACATATAGTTTTTTTAAATAAATCCTTCAAAAGACCACCTTTATCTAAAATACACATGCGAGCCCTGGCTACAGGCTCCCGTAAATCCTAAGGACACCCATGGGTGGCATGGTATGGTGTTGCCACCTTTACTTTTTCACTGTGCTGTCTGCAGTGCTGCCTTCAGAGCTGGGCACCTGCTGCTCTCCAGCCACCCAACTCTGGACAGCTAGGGAAACCAAAGGTCAGCGTTTATTTTTTAATTGCAGAAAAATGGGGATTTTAATGGTTTCTATCACGGAATTTTGGGGGTTTAATCACAGAAAACTAGGATCCCTGCTGATCATGCGCCGTTTATAGTAATGCATGGCTGCATACGAACAGCATATGCACATATAGTGATGTCATCAGCTACCTACCTACATGCAATAGCAGCATCAAGACTGATGTCCAAAAATACATGGGGTCACTGCTCTCCTGAGGCACATCCCCTGAATCTAGCCAAGGGCAACGATGTACAAGTATGTGGTGTGTCAACCACCGAGAGGATTAGAAGCTCTTTATTTGCTAACAGCTTGTTTCCAGAGGGATAAGCACCAGGTTTGGCCTTGACTCTACCAGATGCCTGTTCCCATCACTTATTCAGATCATATTCCAGACCACCAAACCCTTCCCATGTACACTAAGGGCACTTTCCAATAGAAACAATTCAAGCTGCAGAATTGGGATCTGAATTTCAGAGAAGGGAAAGAACTCGGAGTGTTTGGATTCAGGGTGTGGGTTTGGATCTCTCTCTGTTTTGGAAGTGTGCTGGACTTTCCAATTCCAGAACATTATCTGCCAGTACTTCCAGCCAGAGGCTTCTAAAGAGGGCCATGTGTTTAGGGAAAGTCAGGCCTGAACTCAGGATGGATATTAGATAAAATCAGATTTTCAGAATGAATCTTCCCCAAAACTCAAACGCACCAGAGCAATGTTAATCAAGCTGCCACTCCTCCATCCAACTTCCATCCCAAATGCAACTGGTCCAGAGCCCCCAGGTCCTTTCACGGGTTAAAAATGCCCTGTTCAAGTTTTATTTGTTATTCTCATTTTATTTTCAGGCACTCTAGCCAGGACATGGACACAGCAGACACTGAGCTGAAACTAGGAAACAGTGGGAGAAATCTAGTGAGAGAGCCTGTTCTTGCACCATTTCTAAACTAGCTGCGCGGCCAAGGGACTGGGTGGGTTTAGATGAGTATCCAAAATCCTGGCTCTAATCTTTGGCTGATCACTGTTTTGAGTGTAGACAGTAGTGACTGGAGGTGCTTGTGGTCTGCTTGTTAGTCAGGAATTTGTGGATCTCCAGGACTAGCACTGTGCTGCACTAATCCTCATGGGAACATAATGGCCTTTATATAGTGACACTGGGCCTATTACTCTGCCTCTTCTAAACACTTAGGGGGGATGCAGTGGTTTGATCCTCTTTTAGAACTGGAGGGGAGGGGCTGCCACAGAAAATTTCAAGTTCCTGGTGAACAATAAAAATCAGAAATATTTTGGCCAAAAACTGAAATAATTTTATTCTGAAAGGCTGCCGTAGTGCCTCATGGGTGCTGTAGATTGTATGTATCATACTCCCAATTCTTCTTAGTTGGGCAGGCTCCCTGGTGAGACTACGTCTCCCAGGATGCACTATGGTCCCCATTCTTGATTAGGGGAGGTGCATCGTGGAAGTTGCATGGTCATGGAGCATCATGGGAAATAATGTCCAGCTAGGGCTCCTAGCTTATACGGAAAAATAGGGTCATGAGGTACCGTTCAGACTGAAATATTGTTGGTTTTGGCTGAAAACCAAAACAAAATTAGCAAACAGTTGGCTTGTAGATTCATGTGCGCACGTGTGTATGAGCGAAATATACAGGCATAATTGCAAGACTCTTCCAACACACTCGCTCTCCAGGCTCTCCCAATATACACAGCTGCACACGCACCAAAGCTCGCCCACACACTCTATTGCTCACTCTCTCTAGGCAAAATATTTTCAGCAAATGATAAATTTGTCAGTGCATTTTTCAAGGTTCCTGAACTATTTGCAAATTCAAGTTGAATTTGGTGAATGGTTTTGGACAGAAAAAAAAATATTTTTTTTTTCCAAAATGTTAAACCAGTTTATTTTGACCGTTTTAAAATTAAATGTTTCAACTTTCCATTTTGAAATATTTTGGTTCTAAATTTAGCTATATTTATATTGAAAACACAAAAAAGGGTGAAAAACACCCCAAAATTAAACACATGCACACACTACTCCCATCTTGCACTAAGAAAGGGTGTGGGATTGTAACCCACACACCTCCTGGGTGTGGTGTTCTGTCCCATCTAGTGGCACCAAGGCCACCTAGAGAGAGTTAAATGAGTCTGCTCTACAACCTTAGCGAACAGGCAGTTGGCTTTTAGCTCATGCAGTAGAGCAGAGATGGCCAATCTAAGGCTCCAGAGCCACATGCGGCTCTTGGGAAGTTAATGTGCGGCTCCTTGTATAGGCACCGACTCCGGGGCTGGAGCTACAGGGGCCAACTTTCCAATATGCCAGGGGAGGGGAGGCTCACTGCTCAATCCCTTCCTGCCCCCTCCCCTGAGCCTGCCATGCTCTTGCTTCTCCCCACCCTAGCCTCCTGCATGCCACGAAACAGCTGATTGGGAGGTGCAGGGAGGGAGGGGGCGAGGGCTGCCGGTCGGTGGAGGCGCTGGGAGCGGAGTGGAGGAGCTGATGTGGGGCTGCTGCGTATTTCTGTGGCTCTTTGGTAAATTCTGGCTCCTTCTCAGGCTCAGGTTGGCCACCCCTGCGGTAGAGGCTCATGCACTAAGCTCCAGAGGTTCCCTGTTCGATCCTGCCCATTGACGACCAGGGTCTGTCGGTGTTACACAATACTCCTGCAATGAGACATGCTGCTGTCATGACCAGTAATGCCCTCTCTCCCTCTAGTCCTTTGCAAGTTTAGTTGCAACGCCCAGACGTGTTCCTCCAATCAGATACAAGTCACCATCTGAGCAATGCTACAAGGGGCTCCTGGCCCATGCTGATTTTTGTCTGTTATGATACTGTAACACATTAGAAGTTTAGTGATTTTTTTTTTTTCTTTCTCTCTCAAGTTTTGTTCCATTATTTGACTCGGGATAGGGAGGGATCTTATGCGGTATCAGTTAGTAGGATCCTGCTTCTTTCTGCTTTGGCAGATAGGTGCTGCATTTTCTTTTCTCCATTCTTCTGGTACATTCCCAGCTTTCTGAGAGTTATCCAAAATAATTGTCAGTAAATTTTTACCAATTCCTTTGATGCCCTGTGATTCATAATGTCGGGACTGGCTGGCTCGACCATGCAGGGACAGTCAGCCACTCTGTGAGAAACAAGCCCTCAGCCCAAGTAGCATATAAGCCAGAGGTTCTCAAACTATGGGTTGGGACCCCAAAGTGGGTCGTGACTCCATTTTAATCGGGGGGGGTCACCACACTGGCGTTAGATTTGCTGGAGCTCAGGGCTGAAGAGAGAGGCGAGGCTCGAATGAACTCAGGCTTCAGTCCCCCTTCCTGGGCTCACGTAGTAATTTTTGTTGTCAGAAGGGGGTCATGGTGCAATGAAGTTTGAGACCCGACCCTCCCCGCTCTAAGAAAATATGGCTAAAGATACCTAACTTCTGTGTTTGCTTGTGTAAGATGTGAAAGAGCAACAGGAGAGTAATCAACTTGCTGAACTGAAAAACTAATTACAAGCAAAGGGCTTAGTGGAGCAGGGAACTATAGTCTGCCCCTATTCACTCTGGAGACTTGAGAATGTGAACCTGAATTAGGGCACGGTGACATATGGTTTGAAAGCGTAGTCCCTTGGAGGTGTTTATCTGCAGTACAATGCAGATTGATGCAATTGGCAGGCGCTGATCAGGGACAGGCCTGGGACTGCAGTCAAGGCATGACACTAAAGAGAAGTGGGGGTTAAAACTGGAATAGAAAAGGAAGCTGCAGGTTGGGATTGAGGTGCATTATATGGGTCCAGGACTAGACTAGCGGAAGGGGCTGCTGTCAACATTTGGCAGAGCTGTGTGGGGAGCTCACTACTGAAACCCACAGAGTTGCTGTAGCTCGGGAGCAAGGTCTATTGGAAGAGCTGACTGGGAGACAAACAGGAGGGGCTGCAGATCAAGTCTATGGATTGGCCTGGATAGATGGGCATGGAGAAGCCTGCCTGCTGTCAGCCTGATTCTAAGCAGCATGATTTCATTTCTGACTTTCAAAAGCACAACCCCGGCAACCAGCCCATTCAGGGAAAAAGAGAGGTTGTGTCCTGAGTCAGCTAGTGCTACAGAATACAGTGGTGCCAACCCACATGCTATTACCAAGTGTCTGGTGCTATTTGACGTTTTTCTTAAAGCCCCAACTCTTGGAGTCATGTGATGAGGTGAAAATCTCAGTTTTAATTTAAACAAAACAAAAGTTTCTAGCCCTTCTGGTTGCAGAGACAGGCTTAAAAACATGGCCCCAGTGTACCCAAAATGCTTGAAGACTAGAAAGCATATAAAAAGCACGGCAAGTTTTTTTTAGTCTCCTGGTTTGTATGCCAATTTCATGATTTTTGGAGGCCTGTCTCATGAGTTTTGAATGCTTGGGGTTGGTAATACTGAAATATACAAACGTGAAGCTGGGGCAGTGACGCATCATGATGAGCTGCTATGAAAGCACAAAGGCCGCATTGGGAATTCGTGACCAGAGGGACAGGGGAGGGGAAAGAGGCATTTGTTTTTTTGTCTTTCCTCATGCTCCTGGCAATTGATAGCTCTGTGGATGATGTGATCTGAACAGACAGTACTGATTGGCCAGAAGGAGGCCCATTCAGTCTCTAAAGCAGTAACCCCCATATCCTGAACAAATTCTAGCTCAAGTAATGTCATGTTTTTTACTTGGATTCCTACTGCCGCTTCATCTGGCTTCAATAGTCTCATCTGTCCAAACTGGACATGATTAAAATACCAAGTGAGGCCTACAAGCTCCAGCCTGATATGGTATGTAAGGAATCAGTGCACCCATCTCTGGGCTGTAGTCCCCTCATGGATGAACTGATTCCTTGTATACTATATCAGGCCGGAGCTTGTAGGCCTCACTTGGCATTTAATCATGTCCCGCTGGGCGAATACAGCAACAAAGTATTCCCCCAAATTAGTTTGATTGTTCAAACAAATTGATTTCAGCTGTGTTTGTCACCACGTTGCATTTGCTTTCCGCAGATAATCTTGGCAGCGAGTTTGCTGGCAGGAACACAGGAAATCAAGAGGGACTAGCTCAGCAGTTTTGAAAAATCAGGCCTCAGGGTCTCAGAGTGGGCACCCAGAACCGAAGATGCTTGGAATTACTGGCTGCTCTGCGGAAATGGGGTTGAACTGAAAGACAGCCCCTGAACCTGGGAGGTGGTGTGGCTGGGAGGTACGGGGGGGGGGGAGGGGAACCTGTGTCAGTGTCCTACCCAACCTGTCAAGAGCAGGGTGATACCTGGAGCCTCACATGCACTTTGCCTTATTTCTTTGTCCAGGGGGGCTAAGTGCAGCTATGCAGGGGTGAAAGTAACTTAAGGGACTTGCCAGTACTCTGAAGTCCTGAGGAGGGGGCAGGGCTCAACCGGAAGAGGCGGGGCCTCTGCCAGAAGAGGCGGAGCCTTTACATGCCAGGGCCCTTGACATCCGGATTTAAAGGGCCTGGGGCTAGGGCTGTGGTAGCACCAGCTGGGAGCCCCGGGCCCTTTAAATCACTCCCTGAGCTCCCAGCTGCAGAGGTGTCTGGGACCAATGCAGCTATGGGACCTGGCTAAGCACATGGACATTCAGAGTGAGGACGGGTCAGTCTGTGGTGAGTGGTTGATCATTCCCAGGGATACCAAAGGGGATGTTGAGGTTCTTGGAGGTTCTTGGAGAAATCACCCTCTCGTCACTCCCATTAGCAACTTCGTGCAGAGGAGACCCTGGGCCCCTCCCACATGTCCCGAAGAGTCTGTATATCCCCTCGGGGGTGCCGTGTCCCCGTCTACCCTCTCAGGGAGGGCGTGTCCCTGCATAAGAGGATCAACATAAACCCAAACTAGCACTGACCTGGAAGTAAACAAGATCCTGGTCCAAGTTGTTTTTGTGACTAGGACAGGAAATGCAGCTCGGGGGGGATTTCTCATGGTTTATCAGCAATTCTGCTCCCAGGCCTGGCAGGATCCCAGAGAGAAAAACACGATGCCAACGATTCAAACAAGCCTCAGTTCAGGGTAACTTCAGGCTCTGGATGATGATTGTGTGTGGTTTTCCCCTGGAGAAATTCTTCTCCTCTCCCCTTTCCCATAGCTCCTAACCTTGCCCCCTGTGCTCTGCCCTGCCTCATCTCCCATCGTGCTCACCCTAACTACTGTGCTCTACACTGGCCCCAATGTCCTTGCCCTGTGCCATCACGCCCAATCTAACCCCACTCGCTTCCATTCTTGCTCCCTTTCATGCCTTGCCTGCTCTTCTCCCTATACCCGATCGACTTCCCATGTATGCCAAGTGACCTCCCTTCCTTCCTTTTAATCCCTCCTTTGCCTTGCCCTGTGCTGCCGGCTCCTCCCCTGTGCCCACCTTCAGTGCCTGTTTCAACACACACAACTTACACGACTGGCTCCCTCTGCAATGTGACCTGCCCGACCTTTCCTTGATTTCACTCCTGCTCCTTTTCTCCCCAGCCCAATGACCGTTTCCTTCATGTGTGTCTGGTGGAGCTGGTCAGCTCTTTGGGCCAGGACTGTGTCTCTCTCACTCTCCTGAAAGCGTCACACAGAGTGATGTGCAATGTGAATTCCGACGGATGGTGACCGCCAGTGAGCATTGCCTCTGCAGATCCTCACAAGCGCGTGCCTTTGCAGCGTGAGCCCAGACCATTATGGGACCCCGGGCCCAACCTCTTAGAGATTCGCTTGTTCAATGCAAGGGTTGGTGACCACGGCTGCCTTCAGTTCCATTTCTACTGCCCTAGGCAGCATGTCTCAGACCCATCCCTCAGCTCCCCTGTGCTGCAAGAGTTGGTGTTCCACCTTTAGCTCAAGTTAGGTAGCTACATGTTTGCTGGAGAAGTGTGAAGCCGTGTTCAGAAGCGTATCGGTTTCTTAGCCATTAGATTTGCGACAGTTCAGCGGGCTCCACTGCAGAGCCCCAGGTCAATTGTTATCTGGAGTGTTGCATGGTTCTGACCCATCCTTATCCCCTTCATTGCCCTGCTGAGAGCCTAGCATTTATTATCTGATAGGCAGATTTAAATGGTGTGTGTCTTGTGACCAGATATCCATAACAGCCCCAGGCATGGGAGACGTCCCAGAAGCCACTGGGATTAGCTTTACCCCTCCAAACTGCCTTGAACACGAGGAGCAGCTGAAATGCCTGTTGATGGAGAATTCCTTGAGAGGCCAGCCAGCCAGCACTGGACCCATCTCCTCTGTACCAAAGGTTTCAAAGGAACTGGACTCATCACATTCCAGTTCCACCTCAGAACCAAAGGATCAAAAGAAAGTTCAGTGAGGGAAGAACTAGTCGCAATGCGTCTTGAGATCTAAGGGCTACAAAAAACCCAGTGGCCGTGACTCCTCATAGGACGTCCTCACTCCTGTTTTCTCCCTTAACCGAGAATAGGTGCAGGCTCACACTCTCCTCTGACTCAGTGCAGGAACTGGTCGTTTGCAAGTACCATAAAGCCCTCAGATCCAAGCACCTATTAGTCTGTGGGCTCTTCAGATCCATAGAGTTGGAGCTGGGTTATCTGAATTCAAGTCTTGAGATCCAGTGACTGATTTTGTATCTCTCTCTGCCCCTGTTTTGTCTGGGAGCTCAGGGAACCAGTGATCCATGCTCTCATCCTTCTCGGGATAATAGGAGATCTGCCACTGCATTTTTAGGTCCAAAAAGACCAAGGTCTCCTTTGATTTTTTCCTGCCTCCATGCCCCTAATTTAGATCCAAGGACTTCCTGGATGGAGATAAGAATGGAGGGTTGTCCTGGTGGCTCTCTGATCCATATGTTTCCCTGCAAACCCAAGTGTAAGATGGGAGAGAGGGACCATTGTCCCTCCCCTAGCACCTTGGACACATGCTCCCAGTATTACAGGGAGGTTATACTGAGATGTGCTCTTTGGACTTCTCCCTCACCATGAGAGGTCATTTCTAAGAGGTCATGGATGGCCATCAGACACCATGGCTGATATGACACAAGTGGTATTGTGTACCCATCCAGCCAAGAGACAATCCACTGAGAGGCCTCTTGCAAAGTTCATCTTCTCCAGAGTACCTAGAAGAAATACTCACCTTATCACCTAAGCCTGTCTTTCCCTCTACTGATAAACCTGGAGGATGATCCTTGGAGTCTGAAGAAGAGGCAGAGGAATTAGAGAACCCAGAAGATGCAACAAAGAGTGAAGCCATCCTCGCTCGCCTCCCCAGAGGGACGTGAGACTGCGTCCTCACCAGGGGAGATGGAGATTGAACAGCTCCAGGAGTTGCAGAGACCCCTGACAGTCCAGGGTGGGCAGCGAGAGGGAAGTCGCACGAGCTCTTTGGGATCGGAAAGCAGGGGAAACGATTCTTCCTGTACACAAATGGCTCTTAAAGCCAGCAAAAGGCCTCTGGCTCAGGCCGGCCACACTTCCTGCTCTGGCAAAGAGACTTGGCCACCTTTACTGAACACCACAGCAGAGATAGGGTATTTCATCAGGAGAAGTGAGGCTACATATGTTAGACAGTGAGAAGACACTGTGTCATCACCTGGGGAGGACACAACTGACCAAGCAGGTGTCCCTGTGTCAAATGGCTTAGAGGCCCGTAAGCAGTTTGCACAGCGTGTTTGAGGGATGTCTCTGTCTCTGAACTCTGGGAAGCCCCTGTGTCATGCTTCATTCGTAATGTCACACAACATGGCTGTCTTGACTTAGGGGGCCAAGCATGGTGCTAATTTTAGTCCTTTGACCTTTCTTTAACCAAGGTCTCCTCAACCCTCCTCTAAGGGGTTGTTGCTGCTAGTCAGTCTCCCAAGCACAGGGATCTGCAGAGGCAATTCTGAGGGAGAAAGAAAATATACTTATCTGTAACTACAGTGTTGCCCCTGCAGATTTACACTCAACCAACTTCCCGCCCGTACACAGCATTCTGAACTGGTGGGAAGGACTGAGAGTGGTCAGATCTGCAGGCCTTGCCTTACTTCACACTGAGCTTGAGCTCCACAGATAGGTGTATGTGTGGGACCATCCGTCTCTGCTTTCTAGGTGCTATCTGGGCTCATGGCCCTAAGGTGTGGCACCCCCAAAGGTGTGGCTCTGCAGAGGCAATGCACACTCAGAACACCAGTCCCAGGTGAGTAACTGTACTTTATTCTCTCTGACTTGGGTCATCCATCCCTTGTGTGATTCCATCCCATCACTGTCACCCATTCTAAGCCCAACAGCAGGACAAAGCCTTCATCTGCTTTCACCCAAGCCCCTGAAAAGCTGGGCCTGGAACTTTGACACATGTGCCTATTCATTGCAGGTCTGTAGGTCGCAAAGTCATGGCAAGGCTTAGACAATTCGATCTCCTCCCTGACTTTGTCCTAGTCGCCCAGCCAGCGATAACCCTTTTCTCTCTACAGCCCATATGCTTTGTGAAACGTCTTGCTCCTGTGCTGCATGTGAAATGGGGGAGCCGGCCCTCTGCCTGAGAGAGACATACTTAGAGCCTTAACTGGGGACTAGTTAAACAGAACAGAGTGCAACTACCCTGGATGCAGGGGGACTGGAGCAATTTGTATAGTAGGGGTGCTGAGAGCTATGGAACCAAACTGAAAACCCTGTATGTGATGGAAGCCACTTCAAGCCAGGGATTACAGCATCTAGGAGCTTGGCATGCCAGGCCCTGAGCACCATGGTCTTCATTTCTGGGTTAAGAGGAGAGCAGTGGTGAGACTGCATAGAACTGATTTTCCATAGGAGTGAGTGGACTGTTCAGAGACAGCCATTCCTGATGGTACTGTTCAGTCTAGCACAGCAGCGAGGAGGAAGTCTCTCTGAAGCCAGGGCAGTTTCTCCATGAGCACTTTGTCATGTGTTTAGCAAAGTTTCCTGGAAGAAAAGAGCGAGAAGGTGCAATCTGGTCTTCCTTCACCACCCACTTAGTAGTATACATGACTCATATAACCTAGTCTTCCTTTCATTCATAGAAATAGGTGAATAAGTTCCATTTTTCCTTTAACATGCAGCTATTTAAGCTGAGAAGCAATGTCTCTAATGGCTAGAGGGAATGGGTTTGGAGCTAGAATCCCCAGGTTCTAGTCCCAGCTCTGATTCACTGTGTGATCTTGGGCTATTCACTTGCCACTTTTATGCCTCAGTTTCCCTCTAAATGGGCAGAGCAAAACAATGAATGCAAAAAAAAAGAGGAAAGAATGAAAGAAGTTGTTCATCATGGTGAATTTCAAAGTCACCTACATGAGTATTCGTGGCTGCCAGATTTGAAATTTGCACACCCAGATTTTCCAGTTGGATGTGTTTGCTGGGTCACATCCAGTCAGGGAAGAGAAATTATACCAGGTAGCTTATCTGACCAATCACAGCTGAGCATCCATTAGCTCTGAGTATGGGACACTCATAGTCACCTGACCCCGGGTCTCTTGTGAGTGATGTGACATTAATGTGTAAAGCATTGTGAGATTCACCAAGGGGATGGTGCTAGAGGAGATCAAAACATTATTACACGTGTCCTCAAAGGCTCATTTTCTGTTCTTGATCAACCAAAAATGAAATTGAAAAACTCCGTCAAACCAATTCATCTTTTCTTTATGTTTTGTTTCCTCCAACCCAACCACTACTGTACCTAACCAGACCAGGCCAATCATTGCTCCAAGATGGCCCCCCAGTTGCCTAGCATCCCTCTAGCTGTTGTGGGAGACCCAAACCAAAACTATCTCTCCCAAATAAACCGAAACTGTAAGTGACTAACTCATTTTGTCATCGTCCTCTGCGATGACGCCATGTGGCCGGTTGTAATCTCATTGCATGATCTGACGTTGAGTTTTCTATATCTCTATTTCTATATCTTTATTTTTTCTGTATTGGTGCTTTTCTTTTGGCGATTGTGAAGTGCCGTAGTGAAGCCCCTGGTGGATAGTTTTTGGAGTGCTGATTGGTCAGTCTTGATTAGTTGTGAACTTTGAACCCCTTCCTGAACTCCACCTTCTCCTCTGCCCTCTCTTCTTTTCTCTTTGTTGTAACGTAACAATCTGTGTTTGTATTTCATCTGCATTCTCTATATGGCCATAATGACCGGGAAAATTTAATTGTTAAGAAATCACTCTTGGTGCCAATATTATTTCTGAAAAAGAGGGTTTCACTTAATTTCAGTTGAAACATGAAATGAAGGGGTTTATTTTGTATTCTTTTCCCTTTTGTTATTTGCAAAACATAGTCTCAAAAACGTTGTCATGCATGTGGAAAAGCACTTGGGAATACCCCAGACGTTGATCCTTCAGCAGTATGGTTTGCGAATTTTGAGCTGGAACTGAAGTCTTGTATCTCTTTGCTGAATATTCCTTCTCATCCCATCCAAGAGGGAATTCAGAGTAGAATAGCAGAAAGTGAGGCTGGAGCAGGCGAGAGTGATTATGAGGAAAGATTGAGATGGGATTTACAACAGAATATACGGTAGTTAGGCGCTCTGGTCCCATTCCCTAACACAGGAGGACTAATAACTCACCTCTGGTTCAGCTGGTGCAGTTCTATCCCGTTAGGTCATCAGATTTCCATGCAGACCCTTTCACTTTCATACGAGAAGACAGAGCGGGCAGGCTTGGTGATTCCTCAGAGCTAGGAAGCCCATATTCGCAATGACAACCTGAGCCAAATGAGATTTCAGAGGAACCTAAGGCAAAATTATCAGCTGATGTAATTGCTTTGACCTCAGAGGAGTTATACCACCAGAAAGTTGGGCCTCTAACATTCTCTTGCTGCTGAACGTTTTGCAGAGACTTTAAATAGGAAGTGCCATGTAACCGGGTCTGCTGGCCCCCTCTTCCTGCAGCCCACTGGCTGCCCAAATAAAGTTCAGAGAGGCTTTCACTGTGCAACACCTGTGTCTTTATTATCTTACAGTGCAGTGCCCACCACCAGTGTTAAACTACATACAACTTAGAGGCTTATTTGGCTTCTCACAAAGGCAGCAGCCCTCAGCCAGGAGATTGACCTTACTCTGGCCATTCCCCCCTTCCTTCTGGCTCCTTCCAGCCTTTATAGCCCTCAGGCCAGCAGGTGTAGCCAATCCACAGGCCAGGCATCGGGCTTTCCCCAGCCCCAATCTATCTCCCCTGACTGGGGCTGGCTGAGCAGGGGCTGATTAGGTGCCTCTGCACCAGCACCCTGCTACATGCCATCTCTTTAAACAATGGACTGGTTATTTTTGAGGGGTGATGACCCAGCTAAAGGGTACATGTACCTCATTTGTGCTCCTCCATACCACGTTGCCAGCTAGTGGAACCCTGTGAAATTTAGAAGTGCCCTTGCCTTTTTACATTTGAGGACTTAGCCTCAGATCTAGCCTCAGTTCCAAGCGGAAATGTGTTTAGTGGATCTAAATGTAGTTCCTAATGGACATTTCTCCAAATTGCAAAACCACTGTACTGTTTAACATAAAGGTAGTTGGGGCTGAAAAACACCCAGGGCTGGACTAGCAGGGTCAGCTACAGTTCAGGATCGAAGTGCACTGGCAGAGCTGAGGGGGAGGGCAGGACTGAAGGAGGTCAGGACTGAGATGCATTCATTGGCAGATGTGTGTGGATAGTCCAGGACTGAAATAGCAGGGGTGCTGCAGGTCAGGTTTGAGGGTCATTGGTAGGGCTGTCTGAGGGTAACCCAAGACTGAAATAAGAGCGTGTGCTTCAGTTGAGGATGGAGGCACATTGGCAGAGCTGGGATGGTGGTGGAGCTACAGGACAGAGTTCAGGTGCCCTGGCAGAAGTGCATTAAAAAAAGGAACTTGCATAGGCCCGCCCCTCCAGGAGACATGACTGTACGGTGACTATGTCCCTTCCTCTGTTTCCCAAGCACTAAAACTCACCCAACATTAATGCCGTTCTCAGGGGGCTCTCATGCATTGTAGGTTCCAATGGGCCTTGCAAATCCCGGAGCCTTGTAATGTGCCCTTTGATGTCTTGCAGGTTGGATGCCCTGCAGCGTATGAAGAGTATTCACCCTTTTCCCAAGTGCAGTATCCAAACTTGTAACTCTCTTTCTTTGCAACATATCATGGAGGAGGTGGAAGCGCAGGAGGAGAAGAAAGGCTGGTGAAAAAGAGAGCCATTGTGGTTGTATCTTCTTTTTCTTTTTTAATTTTGGAATCAGTTTTGTTCGTTTCTTAACAAGAAAGAAAAAGACACAGTGATGTTGGAGAAAAGACAAAGACACGCCGATATTTTCTGAATCGGACTATGAAATGATGGCTGCTGGAAAAGACTTTGAATTCCTCGCACGGAGAGAGGTGGGATTCTTGGAAGGAAAAACAAACCAACCTAGGATCGAGAGCTAGGACAGCTCATTCATGAGGATGAACCCTACCTTTTTAAAGCACTCATTTGCTGCTATGAGTTTTTCAAAGGAGGAACTAGGAAAGAGGATCCAAATGGATATAAACCAAAGCCAGTGGGATTGGACCAGGAGTGTATATTTTACCTGGATAACATTTTGTTTGAAAAGGGAAAGAGAAATTGATTTTTTCCATATCTGGCTGGAAAAAAAAAAGAAATCAAAGGCTAAGCGCATGTTGGACTTATAGAAGAGATATATAAATATGTTTATATATATATATATATATAGGCATATATATATATATACACACACACATACACCATGAAGCAAGGTGGGGGGATGCCATCTTCTCCTTGCTTGTCACTGGCACAGGGACATAGGATTTACTTCTTTCAAAGTCATATCATTCCTTAGAGTTTAGGGACCAAAGGACTACTGCTTTTTTAAATATATATATAAATAAATTAATTTAACAAAAAAAAACAAAGAAAAAAGGTAGAAGTATCACATAACAGCTGCGAGCGTTTCAAAAAGAAACACAAATAGAGGGAAACTAGAAAGAGCTTTGTTTACCGTGTCGTGTGTTCCAGTGGCCCAGCGACTGCGTAGGCTGTAGGAGCCCAAGGGACCAGATAGCTGGGAAGTTTTTTCAAGGCTGTGGAAAGGGAAATCGTGGCATTTCTGTCATGGCAACTTCTTGCAACCCTGTCCCACCCCAGACAAAAACATAGAAATGAAGATCTTGGCTGGTAAGTAGAGTTGGTTGCAAGATCCGATTTTGCCTCCACCGAGAACACGGAAAAAATCATTCCATTTGAAATTGTTAATGGAAGATTTGGGTTTTGTGGAAAGACAAATTTGAAAGAAAGCAAAGCTGTTTGTTTCAGAGGGAAATTTTCATTTTGTTTTGAGTTCTTGAGAAACTGAAAATTCCATCCAAATTGGCCTGTTTTTCACTACACTTTTCAATTTTGATTAAACTCCCTTTGTGATGAGAAACGATTTTGGTTGAGACATGTCAACCAGCTCTACTGCTGAGACGATTATGAGGAATGTGTTGCAGCCTTCGCTAGCTCCTGAGATATCTATGGTGTCCTCGGCCTCTCCTTTACCCTGTGTGCGAGAGGTGAATTAGGGCCATAATGTTGTACATCCAAATCCAGCTCTCAGTTACACCAGTGCATCCCTTGCTGAGGTCACTGCATTACCTGGGCATAGCCGATCAGAATTTGGTTTGTGGGTTCCAGATATATTAACATATGATACCTGATGCTTCAGCATAAGACTATATCAGACTATGCCAAACACATATATGGAGCACACGTCCCCTCCAGGTGCTTACATATTTCATGGTGAACGCAAAAGATTTTCTTTCCCACACACCTTCACCCCCTCTCAGATTTCCTAACAGCAGGGCAGATTTGCTCAAGGTCAGATATTTGCATCATGGTATAAATCTTCCCCGCCAGCTGATCTCACTGACCGCTGCATGTGTCCAAAGGTAAAATTCAAGCCAGGAGAGGCAGTGCGGGAGGCTGTTATTAACTATAGTGGACCAGACTCTGCACTGATTTATATTCCCTGCAATCGCAGTGGAGTCAATTCGATTGTATGGGGCATCCATCAGAGCAAAGTTTGGCCCATAGTGTTTAAACAAGGGCTGAATTCATCCCTGAGGTATCCTATAATCATAAAAATGTAGGGCTGGAAGGGACCTCAAGACATTATCAAGTCCAGCTCTCCCTCATGAAAACAAACCTTCATCTTTTCCCACCACCAGGCCCAGAACAAATAAAACAGCAACTTGGCCATATACAAAAAATAAAACAAGAGAGAGGGCAAACTTCTGAGAGACCAGCAGCCTCTGGGAGAGGTCAGATTTTAATTGTCATGGAGATCTATAGTCATAGCATGAAAACTTGCCTGCACTGGAATCAGGTGTTTCACCATTGACTTCAATGGGCTCAAGATTTCACCTGTGGATTGGAAGGCCAGAAGGGACTGCGTAATTCTGTGATTCTTGCATCGAGCACAGTAATTTTGCAGAATGGTAGGAGCAGATATTCCTTCCCAGCGACAAAAATACATATCTGCCAGTGGGCTCACAATCTCTCGTCTCACCTGTCCCTTTACTTCTTTTCTTTGATGTTCTCCAGGGTGGCCGAAGTTTTGCTCCCCTCTTCGCAACCATTGGCAAGGCACCGCCTTCAAGTCTGAGAGGATGTGCAATCATGGCCCTTTAAAACTCCCCCTGTCCTGCAGGGAGGGAATGTTCTTTTTGACAGGAACTCATTGTTATTCAATGGAATTCACCCTGCAGAGCAGAAACCCGCAAATAGGACAGATGGGACCTTAAAGGGGCCAGACTATATCTCCGGTGGGATTTTAAAGGAGGCCTGTAGCTCTTTGTTTTTAATTTCTTCACACATCTGCTACTTCTCTTTTCTTAGTTTCTGTCACAACTCGTATTTCCCATGGGCAGCAGGTTGTGCTTTCCCCAGTGTCTGAACCTGCCACCTTGCGAGCAGTTAGAAGGAACCAACATAAGGCTTACAAAAATAGAGGGGAGTGATTCAGGATCTAAAACCATGCCCCTGAATTGAGCTCCAGAGTCAACTCATGGGAGAGAATGGCATTTCTGAAACCTCAAAATGAGCACCTTCCTTAGATGTCTCCATCCCTGATTCCACAATGCTTTCACGCTCATAGTAGCTATAAGCGTGCCAATGCATGGACCATCTTCTTTTCCCTGCAAGCATTACCCAGGAGCATTACCTAGAAGAGTATTCCTTGACATGCAGTATTCCATCCACTGTCATTACCTGTAGGGATTGGGCTTATAAGGAACTCTTTGATCCAGATCCATCTAACCAACTGAAATGCCACAAGATCCATTATGCACCAGCCAAATGCTTGGTGTTGAAATGGTCACAGACCTGCTCACTTTATGCTGCCAGTGCATTTTCTTGGATTCACTGCTGTTCTGCTAGGGTAGGTTTATGGTTTAAGTAGGTGTGTATGGGAGATCCTGCTGCCTTTGACCTGTTTAGAACTAAAGTAGGCTCTATTTCAGACTAAGGGTAGGTCTTCTCTACCCACCGGATCGGCAGGTAGCGATTGATCTTTTGGCAATCGGTTTATCGTGTCTTGTTAAGACGCAATAAATCGATCGCCAATGGCGCCCTCATCGACTCTGGAACTGCAGCTCGCTGAGTTGACGGGGGAGTCGCCGACCGCCGGTGCCATGAGGACGGCAGGTAAGTCAGCCGAAGATACTCCAACTTCGTTATTCACGTAGCTGAAGTTGCGTATCTTTGGTCGATCCCTCCGATTGTTTGCAGCAGGGCAGGAAGGAAGAGGGGTGTAAGGAATGGTGCTGCACATGCCCTGCATGGTTAGAGCAGCGGACAAGGAGTCAGGACTCATGGCCTTTATTCCTGACATTGCTGCAGATTCATTGGCTGGGATACAAGCTTGGTTTGACATCACTGGCTTCACTCTGCCTCAGTTTTAAAATGGTAATAATAATAGTTCCCTAACTCACCAGGCATACTGTGAGGCATGTTGAATTGATGTTTGCAAAGTGCTTTGAGATCTCTGCATGCAACACACTGTAGAAGTCAAAAATATTATTTCTATATAGAGGTCAGATACTGCATTGCCAGCCCTCAAGAACATCACTCAGAACCTTTCAAGAAAACCCTTCTACTCCATCCCTTCTACTCCAACAATACTGAACTAAACAGGGTTTGATCCTACTCTGCTGGAGCAAGATCCATCCATCCCATTGCAGCTTTGCTACTGACCTCAACATGTACTGGATCAGGCTCCTACCGCAGGCTGCCCCCTAGTCTCAGTCCACTGTTTGCCCTGCTGAATGTACAAAGAAAAGAAGTAGCTGCCACCTGGCACCAGATACGGCTCTCACAATGCTAGTGGGGGTAGAAAGAAGCCCATATTGTTGCGCATTCAGGTGAGAAGGGAGCTGGTTTGCCAAATGTTTGTGGAAGCAATCTAACCAAAGAGCTTCTAATGCAGATATGTAGAACTAGGCCACTCATAAAGCCTAGCTGTTGTTTAGTGCCAAATGCTATGTTACTGAAGGTAAATGTGCTCAGAAATGCTGTATTTCTAAAACTAGGGGTTGTCTCCAAACCCTCCTTGGGTTTTTGCATCTCTTGAACCATCTCCTGCCTTACAGTCCCAGGCTCTGGGAGTCATATTTGAGTCATGGCGTTGATGAACATACACCAACATACTCCACAGCACTCGCACCTTCTTTAGCCTCTCCGGTGCCTGCAGATACCCCACAAGAGAGGTGGGCTCTGTGTCTCTTGAGCAGTATTAACCAAGGGCCAGATCCTGCTCTCAGCTGCACTGGTGTAACTTCACCCACATTTGTCCTTCTGTACCTAGCAACCAGTCACTTTACGACATGACTTTTGTGGCTACTGGTTAGCCATGAATGGGTTGCCCAAAGCCACAAGGGGAGGAGAGGAGGCCCGAAATGAAATTTAGGAAATATCCAGCCAAACAGAATGAAGGAGGGACAAGGTATGTGAAGAGACTAGATGTGTCTAGTTGTCCTTCACAGCTCACATGCCCTAGTTTGGTCGCTTGGCCACTGGACTCCCTTTTCTGTGATTCATTGTTACATTTCCTAGTGGTTTAGAACAGAATGCTTTTGTAGAACGTTAGCATTTAACGTAGGATATCTCTCCATTTGAAAACAAAAAAAAAGACAATCGACTTTAGTGATCATGTGAAAGTGACTTTTTTTAAAAAAAAAATTAAAGCAAAAAAAAATGCATACAACAGAGGGGCTCCAATCAGCAAATGGTACTCCTAGTACAAGTGAACAATGTGTTCCAGGATCTACTTCAGACAGCAGACCATTGTAGTGAACATGGGGCCTGTTAGGTGTGATGGCCCTGTTCCAGCTGCCTCAAGGAAATTTAATGAGTGGCTCAGTCCTTGTTTCCAGATAAATGACCTGAGAAATTCAGTCACCTGCTCCCAGCTGCCTAGTGTCAAAGAGTGGGTATGTTGCGTGCTCCGTCACTCTTTAGCTCATCCATGCCTCTTTCTGAATGGCTGAGATATTGATGGCTTAGCTCCAGGTACAACCTACATAAAGAAACTACAGACCTAAGTTTTAGAAGGCAGTTTATAATCTATAATCACCTACTAAAAAAAAGAACATCTTAAACCAAGAGCCAAGGTACACTTGGCTGGAGATCTTGTTAATTCTTAATTTATGGTGTATCATACAGAAATATGTGTTTCCTCTTCATGGTGAAGGGCAGTTGAAAACCTTGACTCATGCAAGAAATGCACTCACTAGAAAGAGGCCCTGATTATCCTTCACTTTGTTGTCATTTACACCTGTTCAGAGTGAGTGTAGGATGCTGCCAGATCAGAATTGGTGCACTTGGTAGCAGTGCAGATGACAACAAACGATGCTGGACAAGAGAGAATTAGGCCCAAAGTCTTCTGCCCCAACCATTAACTTAAACCGTGGGATTTTTGTGGCATGAATAAGGCAAAGAGCTTCCTTTGTCAAATGAGCCACTCCATTCCAACTTTGGGAAAGTTTGTAAGTATTTCAAGACCGGATTCTCTTCCAGTTCTCATTGACTTCCATTTTGGTTTGGATTTGCTGCCCCAAAACGTGGGGGCCAAAAACCGATCTGCAGGTAACTGAAGAAGTGATGGGGAAGGGAAGTGAAGGGAAGGGAGGCTTTGCTGACATGGCCCACTTGTTGGGATCTAACTACAGTGTAAAGCAAAGGGGTGGATTTTCTATAGATCCTGTTATGCCGTACTCAGTATTGTGGGATAAGAGAAGTAAAGCTAGTCTGCTACTCCCTTCCTTAAAAACTTATCCCTCAGTCTAGAGTGAGCAAAAACAAGACTTTCATAGGACTTTCCTGATTATCTTACTGGCTTGGACAACACCAAATAGGCATTAAGATACCATAATGATTGGCACAGCATAAGAACCCGAGTAGAATAGAAATATGAAGGGGTAAGTGGCAAGCAATAGACAGGGAACCAATAGAACAGGGAGGTGTGGACAGTGGGAATTTAGGTCATTGAAATTGTATTGGACATCCCTGCCTCAAGGAAGGTTTAGGAGAAATCATGGGCTCATGTTGTTAGTATGCTTTGAGAGCAGGGCATGAAGGCTGTGTTATACCAGGAAGAGATTTGTATTATTGTAAGGTTATTTTAGTATTTCCTGATTCTCACAAATTCAACAGTGAATGGTTGGTCCCAAGACTCTTTTCTGGATCACAAAGTCCACACACTTTTGTAGACCTGGATGCTCTGGCATGGTGGACAGTCCTGGCTTGAGATTCCAATTCACCCTTTCTTGTTCATAATTTCACCAGTAGAGGAATGAAGGCTGGGATTTCCAAAGAAGCCTAAAAGAGGTAGGTGCCTAATTCCCATTGACTGTTAATGGAAGTTGGGTACATAATCCCCTTTGGCTCCAGACTAAATGAGCATTCCTGAAAGTCTTAGATGGAACAGGCAAGTGCCTGCTCACGTGATATGCCTCTTGTTTGATTTCCCATAATGGCATAAAAGAGAAAAGGAAACTACTGATACCAGTATCACCAGTGGGGGATAGTGGGCTCCCAGAGCAGAGAATCTGGCAGTGATCTAATCTTAGCCTTGAACTGCCTTGCTTGGCACAGTATTCGCTCTTCCACCACCTCTGAGTTTCAAAGGTCTAGTAGACTCATTAGCAGCAGAACAAGCTAGACAAGACCATGACCTGGCCAGGCTCCATAGTACAAAGTGTCCATGGAACATATTTGTCCCAGTTATTTGGATGAGATTTTCTTTTTCAACAAACAGATTTTGCTCACCAGCCGCTGCTCACAAACCCTGTTGACTGATAGCTGTTGCCAGATACAAGGGATGATATTTTCCACCTGCTGTCTTAGTACATCTGCCAGATCCCAGAGCATGTTGCGCTGTAACTGAAAAAACAATGGCTTCTTCTTTCTTAAAGAGCTGACCACCTTCCTGTCCAGCATAAATTATTTACTAGAGTTTGTTAACTCATAAAAGGTTGATTGATTGATCCACTGCCTTAGGCCTGTGGGCGGCCTTGGGCCAGATCCTGAGCTGGTTTCAATATGTGGAGCTTCACTGAATTGAATTGAATTTGTTGGCTCCAACAGCGCTACACTGATTTACACCAGATGATGATATGGCTCTGTGCATCTCTCCATTTCAGGCCTATTATGATAATGACTTTAGAAGGCAAATTAACTGGCCAAAAATGCAGAAATGCCAACTGTTGCTTCCTTCTCGACAACACATACAATGACCAAGTGGATGTGTACCATCCCACCCACACGGAAATTCCAGGTACACAATTTCATCTAGTTCCTACTTGTCCAATTGGACAATGACCAGCAGGTTTTGGAGCAAAACAAGGGACCTGTTCATCTGCTTGTTCCTACAGCTACTAGTTCATGGGGCTCCTGGTACTTCAGCTGAAGGATTTCGATGGCACTTACTAGAATTGTTACCAGGGCAAAGATGGCCGCATTTCAATGTGGTATGAAGTGATCTCTGAATAGACAGGGCTGGTTCTGGAGTTCCCACTGATGTACCGCCAGTGACTTTCCTTACTGTTACTGTCTCGTTGTGATTTATCCAGGAGTGTGATCAGAACCAGGCACTATACATTTGTAAAGCACTTTTGAGTCCTTCACCGTGAAAGGCACTAGGTTCCAGGTACAAGGCTGACATTAACGGACGGGCAGAGGGCCAACGATTTAACCATCCCTTTTCAGTTAGCTCATGGGCCTGGTTCATCCAGTCTTGTTGCTGTACCTCGCATTGAACAGGGAGGGAACGTTGCTGATCTACCCGTGCACCAGTGTAACACCATTATGGCACCTACTCCTCCGCCCCATTGGCATAGACCAAAAGTAACTCCACTGATGTCAGTGGAATAACACTGATGTTCAACCGGTGTAAATTTGGGGAGAATCAGGCTCATAAAGGATTACACATGATACATATTATTAGCTGAGATTATCAATAAGAGGCCCAATAAAGATGCCTATATCTGTGCTTTCCTCTAACTTTGTGGCAACATAGAATCCTAGAAGATTAGGGTTGGAAGAGACCTCAGGAGGTCATCTAGTCCAACCCCCTGCTCACACAGGACCATTCCCAACTAAATCATCCTTCCCAGCCAGGACTTTATCAAGCCGGGCCTTAAAAACCTCTAAGGATGGAGATTCCACCACCTCCCGAGGTAACTCATTCCAGTGCTTCACCACCCTCTGAGTGAAATAGTGTTTCCTAATATCCAACCTCAGAGGCGTGCGGAGCACATTTCATCAGGGTGTGCACCCAGGGAATTTTATTTTTTTAACACTGCATTGAAGGCCACTTTTTTTTGAGACATTAGGGTGTGCCTGGGCGCACCCAGCATACCCTGTGCGCACACCTATGTGCAACCTAGACCTCCCCCACTGTGTAACTTAAGACCATTGCTCCATCTTCTGTCATCTGCCACCACAGAGAACAACCAAGCTCCACATCCTCTTTGGAGCCCCCCTTCAGGTAGCTGAAAGCAGCTATCAAATCTCCCCTCAGTCTTCTCTTCTGCAGACTAAACAAGCCCAGTTCCCTCAGCCTCCCCGCGTAATGTGCCCCAGCGCCCTGGTCATTTTCATTCCCCTCCGCTGGACTCTTTCCAATTTGTCCACATCCCTTCTGTAGTAGGGAGGCCCAAAACTAGATGCAATACTCCAGATGTGGCCTCACCAGTGCCAAATAGAGAGGAATAATCACATCCCGCAATCTGCTGGCAATGCTCCTACTAATGCAGCCCTATATGCCATCAGCCTTCTTGGCAACAAGGGCACACTGCTGACTCATATCCAGCTTCTCATCCACTGTAATTCCCAGGTCCTTTTCTGCAGAACTGCTGCTTAGCCAGTCAGTCCCCAGCCTGTAGCACTGGAGCTCAGAGGCATCAGTGGCACTAGCACCCAAAGCACTGAAGCAGGGATGGGCTACGGGTGAAGATAGCCTGGGAGGGACCCCAAAGGGGCAGAGTTGCTTCTCTCCCTTCACAGCAGCAGCAAGTAGTTGGGCCCTTTTCCCCTCTTGCTGCCTGACTGCAAATAAGCAGGGATGGGCCCAAGCAATTGGATCCCTGTGGGCTCTTCACCAAAGATCAGCTCAGCCCAGCTCTATAAAATGTGAGTCTAAGTCACAAACGATAGAGACGGCCCCTGTCTGTGCAGCAATAGTCACGTAAGAGCCCACGCCCAGGGTAAGATCACAGGCCCCCAAGCAGCTTGTGACGCAGCTAGACCGCAACTAACAAAACAGCAGCATTTCAACACATGACTGGGGTCAGGTTATTTTTCCGAGCAGGAGATTTTTTCCCCTGGCTTCTAGAAAGGGCTGCGTGACAGTGCGGCTGCAGCTCTGCTGTGTGTGTGCAGGAGTCTTTATTACGCTCTCCTAGCCAATATTACTCTCTCTAATATTGCCTTCATTTGGAAGGAGAGTCACGCACGCCTGAACCTTTATCCATGAGCCTTGGCAGACTCCCTAAGGAACATGCTGGGGGAGATGGGGTGGGGGGAATGTCTGGGAGCCTCACAGTGGCTGTTGCAGGGTAGGCCCAGAATAGGTTTCTCAGGAGTGAGGGCAAGGATTTCACTGTCTAATATTATTATATGTTAAAGTCACAACAGACATATGTGTGGACCCGGGCTGGTCCCCAAAAGAGATGTCTGAGCCTGGATGCTAGTTGGCAAGCACTTATTCCATGGTGGGGACAGACCTCCACCTAGAGTCACTTGCTAAGCAAAGACCTTCAATAACAGCACTGCTGCAGCTGGGCCGGACCGGTTGCGAATGATGAACCCAGATGATTAAAAGCAGTCACCTGGGAAGGGCTTCAGCAGGAAGCTTTCCAATGAACGACAGTTATGAATCGTGAGGTCAGCTAATACTATAATTCTGTGGCAATCAAGGGAGGCTGTCATGGACGGCCAAGTCACACAGAACTGAGAGCCAAGCTTCACTCCTCCACAGTTCGTGTATGTCTCCAGCTGATGTAACGTTTTCAGGCACGGGGAAGAAGCGAGGGATAGCGACAACTGTGCTAGTGTATGAGTCCAGCCAGCCCGCTCCCAGCCTCATTTTCAGCCTGAGCATGCTCCCCATGAGCAGTGAGGCGCATCAGGCTCTCCGGCTGCATGATCGCCCTCAGCCCCAAGAGCTGCGTGACGAGACTGGCAGGTCACCGGCTCTGCAGCGCACAAGCGGAGGCAAAGAGACAGCACCCGGCATGGAGATGCCAGCACCTCACCACTGGACTTGCTCACGCTAGTCAGCCATATACAAGGGAATAAGACAAACTGGTGACCTCACAGTGTGGGGCGCTGGGGAACACACAGCAGGTGGCCCATTGTGCACCTCAGCTTGTGGTGAAGGGCTGGGATGAGGGGCACAAGCGCTGGCTCTTCCACAGACTCGCTGGGTGGCCTCGGGCATGTTATGCCACCTCTCAGTGACCTGGCTGCCTCATCTGGAGCACGGGGCTAATAATCAGGACCAATCTCACTGGGCTGGGAGTCTAAGTCCAGTCATGTCTGTAGCATGCTTGGAGAGCCTCCCAGGAAAGGCAGCACCAACCTGGAAAGGCCTCGTGTTACCGGGTGCCAAGCCAAGCACAAGGCCAGTGTTAGCAAAGAGAGGGCTCCAGGGAGCAGGTCATTTTGAGCCGTGCCCCCTAATGACTCATTGCGGGGCCTCTGGCTACTCTAGGTTCATCCTCACACAAGGGTAACGTACCAGGTTTTTGAGCCATGCAGTACAGACACTAGCGAGAGCTAACTGCCTAGCCAGGGCAAGCCTAGTGAGCTGTTATCCCCCACTGGCGCGGCCCATGTGGCAAGGGCAGGGTCCATTTTAAAAGCTATAGCAAGGTAGATGCAGCCAGTGAGATCAGGGCTGGAGGCCAGCCAGAGGCCCTGTACTCTATAGGACAGTAGAGCCAGCTGCATCAGCAGTACCACCCCTGCTCCCCCATCCCCTTAGGGCAGGGACTTTGACTGGGCAGTCCAGGTTGCCCCTCATCAATCCCAAGGAGGGGATGGCAGACTCCAGCAGAGGTAAGAGCCCCTCAGACATCTGTACCGGCCCATCAGTCTGGGGCCATGCAGCATGGCCCATGCTGGTTAAATGGGACCACTGGCCAGCTGGGGCTGTGCAGCAGTTTGAATGACTCCTGAGCCACTCCCACCAGCAATGTCCCGTACCAGTAAAGGGACGGGTGTGAAATGTGTATGGAGAGGGCAGGGCCCAAGCCACTGGTACACGTTACCCTGCAGGCCTCCAATGTCAAGCCACTGATCATTTTAGGTGCCCAATGGGAGGCTGCTTAAAGGGGATTTTCAGAGGAGTGGGGCACAGCACTGTCTGAAAACCAGCCCCCTGCTTCGGGTCTCCAACGGGGCACCCGGGTCACTTTGGAAATTGCAGGCCTCAGGATACAGCAATATACATGTGCCAGCTTTTGGGATGCCGGCAAGTCCTGGTTGGCTTTCTCCAAGGTTTTTTTCTACCTCTGGGGATGCGGGGAGTGTTGGACAGTGCACTGGGCCAGATCCTCCACTGGTACAAAGCATCTCCATTGACTTCAACAGCCCTACCCTGATTTACACCAGACAGGGGGCTTCATGATTAGCATTGCGATAGCCCAAGTCATGGGCCAGGACCCCATCACACCCTGTGCTGGGCAACCACAGACCAGAAAGGGCTGCCCCCTGCCCATGCAGATACAAGCCAAGGATCACACTGAGCAAGTCACGCTACCTCCTAGAACTCATGTAACAAATGTCCCCTTTGCCTGGGAAACAGCCATAGCGCTGGGAGCTATGCTACCCCCTGAGGAGATTTTCCTACTGCAACCGACTAGCTGTTCTCTTTGCCTCTGATTACCCTGACTGCTAACTAGCCACAGCGCCTGTCAATCATAGCTCCTCGTTTCAATTATATTGTTAACTTGCTTTATAAATCCTGGTTTAAAAATGCAAGTGAGTTCAGTAGGTTTGTGCAACAAAGGACAGTTTGGAATTCCTGATCCGAGACCACTGCTGGGCCAAGGGGAACAGAATTCTTCTCTCTCTGATTCTGGCTTGTGGGGGAGGGGAGGGAAGGGTAATTTCTCCTCCTCCATACATTGAAATCCTTACACATGAGCCCAGTGAGGAAACCAAGCCCCCTCGCCAAGTCGGTTCTCTTGGTGTTGTGGCAAATTGCTGGCACTATTATGATGGGTCCCGTGCTTTCTCTTCTTGTGAGGGGTTCAGGGCACCATTTCTTGCCCCTGAACAGGGTATTAACTGCCCCACTAATATCCTAGAGGAGGGGGAGTGGAGAGGGAGGGACCCGGGCCCACCCTCTACGCCGGGTCCCAGCCCAGGGGCCCTAAGGATAGTGGTAAACCACCTGAACTAGCTATTCCTTCCGCTGGGCTACTTCCCTCTCCTACCCTTCAGTTTGTGGGGCTGCCTGCCCTCTCTCTACACAAGCCAGGTGTCTCTTTACCTAGGGTCTGGATCTTCTTGGTTCCATACTCTCCTCCAAACTGCTCTCTGCTCCAACTCCTCCAAACTGCTCTCTGCTCCAACTCCTTTCAACTTTCTGATTGAAGCGGGCGGGGGGTTATACTGTGACTGGCTCCAGGTGCTTTAACTGGCTCCAGGTGCTTCAACCAACTTCTAGAAAACTTGCTTCCCTCTACAGGGAATAAGACTTCCCTCTAACGCTCTCCTGCTGCCCTCTGGCCATGCTGTATCACAGTGTCCAGAGGCCGATGACTCAGAGGGAACCAGAATTACAGAGGCACGGAGAATTGATGGGTTCAAATGTCCTGGAGCTCTGGGCCTGGGGTGGGGGCTTACCTGTCTGAATCACAAAGAGCCTCCTGCAGATATTGCCCCTTGGTTGCCTTTTCGGGTCTGGATGGTGGGGTCGGGGGTAGTTGGTGCACAATCCCTCGGAGCGTGGTTAAAAATGTGTGTTGCCAGGGGCGAGCGGGGGGAAGGGCTTGGTCTGCTTTGCCATCTCCCGTCCCTGGCAGGGCTGAGCTCATGCGTGGTTGTAGGGACGTGGCCCTGTCCCAGCAGCTCTTCTGTTCTCACCCTTCTTCCCAGCGACCCAGCCCCACACGTCCATTGACAAACCCAGCAGTGACTGCCGTCTCTAAGGGCTAACTTTCTGCTGCCGTAGTCTATGGCTGCCTTGAAGGACCGGGGCACCACAGGAGCATTCTCAGTATAAAGCTACCTCGGACATAAAGGCTGCTCTCTCCCAGCCCCATCTTCCATTGACTCATCCTCTATGCCCCCGTCACTGCAGCATGGCCCCTCCCTGCTTCCCGCCAGCAGCCCACGGGAGTAGAGTCCATTAAGGGGCCATCGCCTTCCCCTCAAAAGTTACTTCTGGCCCAGCCCACCTCCCTCCAAGCTGGGAAGCCTCCTCGGAGACCAGGGGACCCAATCAGCCAGTACCTTTGTGCAGTTCCTCCCCTTAACAGCAAATGTGGAATTTCCTGGCGCTTTGTCCCCTGGCCCAACATCTGTGCCCAGGAGAGGGTGGGAGCCCCACTGGGAGGACCACGTGGGCCAAGGCAATGGTTCCACCAGATTCAATGAGCCAGTCAGAGCCACGCTAAGCTTTTGCCTGTAGTGGAAGATGCTCTTTGCACAACGTGTTTCTGCACCCTGTTCTCACTCCCTCTTTTTCTCCTGGTCCCAGCCCATTGCAGCATGGATGGGGGGAACCGGGAAGAAGAGATGTTGTAGCTCAGGGAACCACAGACAGCTCCCAGCCCAGGAGACCGACGCCTGCTCAGGGACCCTCCCAAACTTCACCGTGACTAGAAATGGCATCGCCCTGTGAAATACTATGACACACACACCCCATACACATCCTCCCTCCCTCTTCCCCACCCCCACAGCCTTTCCAGGCTGGTGTTGCTAATTCCCAGCGGGTTTAGTGCCAACTCCCTTTGCTGCATGGACTCCTTCTGCTATCGCATCCATTGTCGGTCCTTCCTACTCCCACCCTAGAGCACAGCCCCTGGAGTGCTGAGTTGGGTCCTCCCAACTGAGTGCTTCTGATGCCTCAGGCTTGGGGCGGGAAGGCTGGGAACTCCCTGACTGAAAAGCAACACCTGAATCCTGCCTTGTGAAGGGAAACTGGAAATGAGCAGGGGAGACAGTCCATCCTTCCGGACAAATCACACTTCAAGGCACCAGGCCTGCTAGCAAATGCTTTTCAGTGGGTCCAATTCCTCACCCCATCCATGCCCAGGGAAGCTTGGTGAAAAGCTCCCCACCCATAGTTACTGACCTACCGACCTACCTACCTTCCTTAGGAACAAAGCTCCAAGGTAGAGGCACCTGGCTTTCCGGATAGCTACACACCCAGCCCTCATCTGGCTGCGGCAGGGTCTACGTGAGGGTGAGTCTTCTGGGCTGACAAACACACACACACACCCCGGCAGGCCAAAGAGAACAAAAAACGCTGCCCCCGGCCTGCTGGGATAGATGTCTCTTTCATGCCCTCCTCATCGCTCAACTAACCCTGTTTAAATATCTTTTCCCTCTGCACTCTCTTCCTTTCCCATGATTCCAAGCAGAGCACTCGGCTCCAACGGGTGTGGGGTGGGGAATAGACCACAACAGGCTTTGAGATTCCAGTTGAGTCCAATTATTTTGAATGCGTCTCATTTTAATATCCTTGTAGCATAAGCCAGACGAGTGGATGGTAACTCTGTAGCTCTGTAATTAAAGATATGCTGCTTAGACTGAAATAAAGCATGGTCTGGTGGGGTTTTGCCTGGTTGTTTCATGCGGGGTCTCTTATCAATCTGTGTAGCTTCATCCATCTGCAGGACGCAGCTGGCCCTGGTGCCACTGGCATTAGAGCCCTGGGATGTTTCTCGTGGTCTCAGTGCCCCAGGCCGGAGCTAGCCATTTGCTCTCCTGATTTCATTTATCCTGTATGTCCCCCGTGGCAGCGCTGATGCTTTCTGCTCCACTCCAGGTCTGTCACAGAGCGTTCCAAACCAGCAGCCGCAAAGGGCAGGTTCTGATTTATTGGGACAGGGAGACGCGGGGGATGGAAACAAGATCCCAGGTCTTTCCAGGACAGCTCTCGCTGCTTCCAAGGGGCTGCAGTCACTCCAGCCAGCCAGCTCTCTCTCCCCACAAACCGCATGGCTCCGAGCTGATGGCAGGAGCACTGGTCTCTCCCCTAAGCTAGGCCGTGTTTCCTTCTTCAACAGGCCTGGCAACGGGGCCTTTTCCAGGAAACGGCTGTTGGGGACAGGGTGGTACCTGGGAACTGACCTCTGCGTTTGGAACCCTCCATTTGAGGGGTGGAGGGTGTAGACACTAACATATATGATTAGCAGAGGGGCTGAGCATAGGCGAAGCGCAGTGGGGGGACATGCAGGGTCAAGTGCCCCCAGCCCCAGATTTCTGCTCCGCATGCCAGCAGGAGTGGGAGGAGAGGGGCACATTTGGCCCCTATCCCTGACAGCTGAGCCTGGGAAGGGAGCGGAGGGGATGGAAAAGAGCCACTTCTCACGCTGGCCGCCCTGGGTCACTACTCTGTGCAGCGCAGCACCTGCCTGCAAGAGCCCGGCTGGGGAGGCTGCGGCGGCCCATCCTCTCTGCTTCCCACCCAGATAGGGCCTGAGAAAGCTGGAGCCTCTCCTTCCGCCCAGCACGTTTCCAGCTCATTCAACCTCTGCCCCCAATAGCTGGGTGCAGGCAGGGAGCCAAGGGGTGGGCCACCATTGCCTCCCAGCTGGCAGCCACCACACTGCAGAGAACCGCAACCCAGAGCCTCTCCACTACTGAGCACAAATCATGAGCACATGAAAGCCCAGCTCTGTGTACCCCGAGACCATGGTGATGGGCACTTTAGAGAGACAGAGATGTAACCCTTCTGCCAGGCAGAGTCAGCAGCAACAGGGGCCAGGTTCAATACAATACACGAACTCCTCGCTTACTGTTATAGTTCTGTTCCTGAAAACTGCGACTTAAAGTAAAACTATGTTGAGTCAATCCAATTTCCCCATAAGAATTAATGTAAATAGGGGGGTTAGGTTCCAGGGAAATGTTTTTCATCAAGAAAGAAATCTATATATTATATAAATATATACACACACAGTATACATTTTAAACAAACAATTTAATACCATACACAGAGATGATGATTGTGAAGCTTGGTTGAGGTGGTGAAGTTAGAGGGTGGAAGAGGATGGGATATTTCCCAGGAGATGCCTTACTGCTTAATGATGAACTAGCTCTTGGCTGAGCTCTCAAGGGTTAACACGTTGTTAATGTAGCCTCACTCTACAAGGCAGCAGGAATGGAGGGAGGGGAGACAACATGGGAGACTCACATCCTGTGTGTGGGTGGGAGAGGGAAGAGATAGAGAGAGATGCACGCTGCCCCTTTAAGTACGCTGACCCCACTCTTAAGTACATTGTCTTTTTAAGTGGATCAGGAAGTTGAGATAGCAGCTGCTGCCTGGAGCTCTCTCTGTCTCTCCCTCCATGTCCCCACCCTCCTCTATATGGAAAAGGGGAAATGCGGTGCAGGAGCAGGGGGACACCCTGACATTAGTCCTCCCCCCTCAGCAAGCAGCAGGCTGCTGGGAGCAGCTCCAAGGCAGAGGGCAGGAGCAGCACATGGTAGTGGGGGAGGGACAGCTGAACTGCTGGCAATTGACAGCCTGCTGGGCAGCTGCCACACAGGGAATTTAGGGGAGCAGGGAGCAGATGGGAGGGCTGCCAGTCCACCCTGGTTCCAACCAACCACCAGCTAGCTGCAATGGGCTGCTCTTCCTGCAAGCAGAGGACAAAGCAGGCAGCTGCCAAACAACATTAGAAGGGAGCATTGCACAACTTTAAATGAGCATGATCCCGAATTGATCAGCCATGTAACATTGTTAACCAGGACAACTTTAAGTGAGGAGTTCCTGTACAATACAGCACAGAACGAGCTCAAGCCCCCGCCCAGTAATCTGGAAAAATTACATAGCCTCCATGGGTGCCTTCCAGGAGCAATACTTCCCCTCTCACAAGCACTGAGTCTGTATATGGAAAAGAAAACTTTCAATAAGAGGGGAAAGGAACCTGGCATTAATTTGGGGAAGCTCCACAAGCATGATTTGGAAACATACAACCATGAGTGTAACAGAGCACACCTGGCCCTTCTGACTCCTTCCTCTGCTAGCCTCAGATAAAGTCACTCAGAGATCCTCATGTTCTGAAATCACTGCTGCTTTTATTTACAAGTTTGTGCTCCCAATACCTGCTCACTATACAGTGTGCACAGCGAGGAGTTCCTTGTCTCTGAACCCAGGAGGGAAGGGCTTTCTCCTTACCTACACTCCCTCACTCTCCTCTGTCCCACCACCTCCAGCTGCCTTCATCTCAGCCTCTTATATAGCCCTGGGCTAATTGGGATGGCAACTGACTTTCATCCCTCCCCCGTTAGGGCAGGTTCTTTCCAGCCAGCTACTTTATTCACTTAAATAGGGTTGGCGTGGCAGGGGGCTGCTTCTGCAGCCTTTCTGCTCAGCACCCTGTGACAATGAGCAAAACACCCTCCCCAAGGAACGCTAGGCAGCGTCCTTTTCCACAGTCTCTCACCTTGCAGTATGAAAGTCTGACAAACAAATGTCCCTTCAACAGGACGCTCCCCTCTCCCTTCACTGCACCCCACTCACAGTTGTTGTCCTTGGTCAGCGAAGACCCAGCACTCAGAGGTGCA
This sequence comes from Dermatemys mawii, assembly GCA_007922305.1. NCBI lineage: Eukaryota > Metazoa > Chordata > Testudines > Dermatemydidae > Dermatemys > Dermatemys mawii. Next base: position 36,252,869 of record ML677366.1, on the reverse strand, counting down.
TTCACATGAGCTCACCTCCCACCCCAGGGTGGCAGGCATCGAGCAATACCTTAGTGGCTGCTGCTGCACTGTTCACTCTGCATTGCTGCCCACTGCCACCACTGCGCTGCCGGCCACTCTTCTGTCAGCTGCTCTACAGTCACTAACTCCACCACTGCCCTCTATTGTACTCTCAGGGATGTTTTGAGATCCCCCTGCTTAGCAAAGCTCTCAGTAATTTCAACAGTTATTGGGGGAGCCTCACTACTACTATAGACTAGGCAGTTTATTTTACCAGAGACTGTCCCTAAGCTTAGTACTTGTCCCTGGATAGCACTGATTTCAGATTCAGTGAGCCACAAGAGCTTTGCAATTAAATCTGAATCAGCTGTTATTAAATAACAGATAGGACAAGGAACATACATGTCTCATTGCCTCTGGCACCACATCCTCTGCTTAGCAAGTGCAGTTCAGCTGGGGGTGAATCTCTGATTCAGGCCATGCCTAGCCCAGTTCTGCTCCTCTTGACTCACACAAGAATAACCACCCCTGAACCCAATAACAAAGGGACTTGCCATCCAACCCCAGCCAAAAAGTGATTATTTGGGCCAAGCAGTTCCATCATGCTGCACACCTGGGCAGAGTGGGTGTGTCTATGCAAACAAGGTCAGTTCCAATGTCTTCTCCCACAGCTCATCACTAGGTGTCCAAGGAAAGCTCATTCAGACCCTGCTTACAGAGAGAAATGCTGAGAGGACGTTCATAGGATGAAAATGCAGGACTTAGAACTGAACCATTCACCAAACAGCTAAGAGCAGGGACTGTGCTGGCATTGGCCCTTGCGGTTCTTCACAAACCAGCTCTGCACTGCCCACAAAATCTTACTGCAGAAGAGGGGCTTTCCAAGGGCACATTTGGCCCACCCTGATCACAAGCCATCCCTGCAATATCATACTCTTCTGAGTATTTGTGCAGGAGGAGGAACAAGCTTGGATTTCAAACGCAAAGTCAGTACCACAACAAGATCAATATTTCCTTCCATGGTCACCCTCTCTTTGTGGAGTGGGTCAGCAGTCACTACCAGGCTCCTCTTTCCCCTGCCCCTGCCCCACGCTCATTTATCACCATCCCTTCCTGCAAAGAACCAGCCCCTGCGGTTCAGTAGCACCCGAGGGAATGGGACGGTGGGACTCAGCTTTCTAGATCAGATCTGGACATGTTGCTAGGATGAGAGCTGCCAATCCCCCACCACCTCTACCTCCCAAGACCCCGCCCTCCCTGCTCGCACCTCTCCACCCCTCCCCCCGTCGCTCACCCTTACAGATGGTAAAAAGTGATAGGGCATAGCCCTCCCACTTTTAAAGGGGGGGGAGGGGCATGGCCACCTGCGCCCCTCATCCCCCACCCCATTCTGGTGCCCCTGGACACTGCCACCATTATTTTAGAAGCCATGCTTCTCTTTCAAGCAGCTTCCCTAGAGATACAGAATGCTCTGTATAGCTGTTCAAGGCAAAATCCCTGCTTATTAAAGGTCTTCCAAGAGAAAACCCAAGATGAAGACTATTTAAGTGGGGGTCACACAGCTATATGTATATATTTTTCCCAGGTTAAAAACTACATTAAGTTCAGGTTGAGAGCAGGGCAGGAACTGTTTTTTCCCATTCTACAAAAATTTTCAAGGTTTTTGAAAAAATTTCCCAACCCAAATCAGGATGAAAGTCAAAAATTTTGAAATTTTCCACAAAGTATCAAATAAATAAACTTGAAATTGTTACAATAATTTTGAAACATTTTGTCTGATTTTGCCTTTTAACCCTTTTTTATATAAATTCATTTAAATGTCTAACTGAAAATTCATTGTGAACCAAAAAAAATTCAAAAAAAAATATTTTTTGGCAACTTTTTCTGAGGTCAGACAAGTCACTGAATCTGACCCTTTCCTGAGATCAGATTTGGTTCAACAAATTTTTTTTTTTTTTTTAAACAAAATGTTTTGTTGAAAAATTCTCAACTGGCTCTAGTTAAGAGTCTCTCGGTCATTTAGGGCATGAAACATTACAGCAATGTTGTAATCATCCCCCGCCCCTAAAGGGGGGGAAATGGGAGGGCCCATTTTTAATTAATTTTAATTTCTAAATTACTTAACAGGTTTGTTTGTAAATTCTCAGAAAATTCAGCCTGTACTCAAAGAGTAAAAATTGGTGCGATGGGGGGACGACCTGCTTCAAATGCAAAACTCAACCCAGCCCTAAATATGCAGGTGCTACTGATGCCTTCATTATCTTCCTAGAAGCTGATCTTTGAGCTGCACATTTTGACATATGCCTGCTAGACAGAGTACAAACTAAAAACCAGAAATCTGTCTATCTCCTTTCATTGGTGTTGGATCAGATTAGCAAACAGGCACCAAAACTATCCAGCAGAGATGGAAACATGCACAAGGTGTGAGCACTCCACTAGTATCCCAAGCATTGCAGCAGGGACTCCCACTGCTTCTGCCCCCACCCGGGGGGGGCAGCAATTTCATGGGAAAGCGACATCCAGGGTTTAGAATCACCCTGGTGCTGGCCTGTGTCCGCCCTGGCTGGGCAACACCCCCACACGGCAGGAAGGTGGAGGTGGGAATCCAATGCACCCAGCAATGAAGATGGCTCCTTCCAGCCAGCAGGGAGCAAGAAGTTGGAACTCCAGTGTCCAGGTGGATGTTATCCTCCCGCCAGGGTCAGATCAGCCACTTCTTAGGGGGCAGTTGGAGATTAGCATCACCACCCAAGCACCCACTTGCTCCTCGCTGCTGAGCCGGTAGGTGCCCTCTGTCTGTTGCCTCTTGAGTGCCTCGAAGATGACAAGTCCAATAAGCAGGGGTCACCAGAGTTAAGTGCTGAAGGCTGGAACGTCATTGCCTCAGTAATGCTGTTCAGGCTGCCCAGTGCTTCTGTCATTGGAGCTCCAGCGTTATCAGTACTAATAACAGATAATGTAGCCTGATAATTCAGCACACCTTGATGCTACTCATCTCTGCCCATGGTCAAATCCGCCCTCCAGCCTTTCCTCCTGACAGCTTTCAGTAACTCTGTCATGCTGATAGGGGAAGTCGAAAAGCCCATTGTGATCCCTGGAGACCCCGCTTACCCTTTAATGCCATGGCTCATGAAACCCTAGACAGGGAGCCTCGACAGCAGCAAGGAGGGGTTCAACAACAGGCTGACCTGGTGCAGAATGACCACGGAGTGTGCTTTTGGCCATTTAAAGGGCTGCTGGCGCTCTCTGTATGGGAAGCTGGACTTGGCTGATGACAGCATCCCCGCAGTCATATCCGTGTGCTGTACCCTGCATAATATTTGTGAAGGGAAGGGTGAAAGCTTCACTCAGGCATTGAATTCGGAGGTTCAACACCTGGAGGCTGAATCTGAACAGCCAGAGAGCAGGGCTATTAGAAGGGCCCAGCATGGATTAGGATTAGGAATGCCTTGAGGGAGCAATTTGAGGCTGAGAGTCACCAGTAATGTCTGGTGCTCTGCACGGTAGTGAAGTGCAGAGATTCCAATGTTTGTATGAATCTGTGTTTGCTACCCTGACTTGCAGTGCCTGTTGCTTTCCTGAGAGAAGGTATCTTTTACTTTATGCAATAATAAAGTATGTTTTCAAAGCCAAATAAATCCATTTTTTGAAAAGAAAATTCATTTATTGAAAAAACACACAACTGCTTGGGATACGGAAAGGGCAAAGGGGTGGGATGGGGAACGGTTCACTCACAGACTTGCGTACATCCTCTTATCGTACGCTGGAATCCTGTCGAGTGCTGTGCACTGAGTGCTGCACTTCAGGATGGCTATAAGGCATGTTGAGGGGGGTGGAGTGCAGTGGATAAGGGTCATAGTTTTCGTGGGTGGGTGGTGAAGCTACGGTTGTAGGAGGCAGCTGGGGGCGGTAAGAACCCGGATGTTGGAGAAAGTGGGTTGGAGGGGACATGGGGGCACAAGGGAAAGAGTTCTGGGACAAGGGTTGCAGGGCAGGGCAGGGCAGGGCAAGCACCGTACTGCTCTGCCTGCATGGCAACAAGCGCCCATTTGGCGCTCCGTTATGCTGATCAGCCATTCCATGCTTTGCTGCTGGGGCACCGCGTTTTGCTGCCGGCGATCCACATTCTTCTGGCGGATCCTCCTTTCACTCTCCCTCCACTTCTGTGCCTTTCAATTCTCTTCCACAGACTCCATCACCTGGTGCAGCATGTCTTCTTTGCTTTTACGCGGCCTCTTCCCGAGTCTCCTCATTCTATCAGCCAGTGATAAGACTGATGGCTGAGATCTCAAGGTTGCGCCTATACAGGCAAAATGCAACACTTAACAGAGGCAGCATTGTACACACCAGACAGAGCAATGATTCCCCTGCATTTAAGGAGGGCAATCAGTCCATACAAAACCATAATTTGCCTATCTGTCCCAAACAGAGGCACGTTAGCCTGACTGGGACAAGAACCACAGTGGCTCTCCCAATCAACCTGTGTAAGCGCATTGCCCAAGTTCTGGATGAGATCTTCGAAGACATCACTGAGGTCAATTATCGCAATGTGATAGAGCACATCAACGCCCTATTCAGCATCTAGGCATGCATGCAGCCCAAACCTCCTCCTCCCAAGAGCCCACACCAAATAACTTTCTTCCTGAAAAAAAAGGCACTCACCCAGAACATCCTCTTGTGTTTGTCCTTCCCCAAGCACCAGCCGCCACAACTGGCTACCTTCCTCCTGGCTCGAGAAGAGCTCCTGGCTGCATGCCTTAAGGGATTCCGGAGTGTGTTCCCCTGCCTAAGCACCCTCACTCTCACCTTCCTCCTCCTCCCTTGTTGAACTGGGCTCTGAAGTGTCCATGGTGGTCCTTGGAGTGGAGGCGGGGTCACCCCCAAGTTTCACATCCAGCTCTTTGTAGAACCGGCAGGTCGTGGGGGCAACACCAGAGCAGCCGTTTGCTTCCTGGGCTTTGCAGTAGGCATTCCGCAGCTCCCTCACTTTAACCCTGAAGTGCACTGTGTCCTGGTCATGGCCCCATCAAGTTTCTTGATATCTGCCAGTAGGTATCATAATTTCTACAGCTGGAGCACAGCTGGGACTGCACAACTTCCTCCCCCCAAACACTGATGAGGTCCAGCACCCTGCCAGTGCTCCATACTGAAGATCACCTGGCGCATGGAGACATGGTCACCTGGAAAGACACACTGAGAGCACTCCACACCTGGCTGAGCAAACAGGAAGGGGATTTTCAGAAGTTCCAGGGAATTTAAAGGGCGGATCTGATGGTTGGTCACCTGAAGTCAGGGCAGTAGAGTTCAAACTGATGACCAGAGTGGCTAGAACAGGCATTGTGGGATACTTCTGAAGGCCAATCAGAGCGCATTAGGCGTCCTCACTGGCACCATGGTGCTCCAGCAGTGGGGCACTTCCAACATTATTCCTCTCGCCGAGGTGGAGTTCCAAGAGCACTCTAGTTGCGGAGTCAGAGTGCTCTACATGCCTTGCCAGTGTGGACAGGGAGTGAAGTAGAGCGCTTTGGGCGACTTTATTGCGCTCTAACTTGCTAGTGTAGCCAAGGCCTTAGGCACTCTCTGAGCAGCACGGCCTGGGGCTTAGAGTCTCTGATGCTGATGTGGCTGGCACACAATCAGTTGCGCTTCCCTCGATCACAACTGCCCCCTGGGATGCTGACAGAGTCTGGCTGAATACCAAACAGCTCAGCCTTACTGGCTATGGCACTACCATTCTTGGTGCCCCTTGGGCAGAGGATTGGGCTCACAGCTCATCATAACTTGTGGCTGGTACTGCTATGCCAGGGAAGTCTCACTTCACTGTCCCCAGCAAGGCTCTGGTGCACAGATGAGCCACTGAGACCTTGAGCAAAGCCACTGAACCTGCCACAGCTGTTCTTCCAATCAGACCAATTGGCACTGCACCACCCTGCTACTTACAGTGACATAACCAGTCCCTAAGTTCAAATGCCAATGTAAACACCCCCCCGCTGCACTTCAGAAGTGTGTTTCAAACACAGAAGCTTCCACGCTGAAGCTCAGCCTGCTACCATTTTAACTAAACCAGCAAAGCTACTAACTGGCTGCAATAGTAGGCTGTTACCCCTGTATGGCCCAACCACTCATGGTGGCGCCAGCATTCACATCAGAGGCCCACTTACAAAGGCAGAGTCAGGGACAGTTTTTTAAAGAACTTTAATAAGCTAAAACCATTTTTTTTGCTTTGTTTTTATTGTTAAAAATGTCATTGCTGTAAACTTGAGAACGGCCATGTGCCAAGGGGCAACGCCCAGGTCCAAGGGCAGGCACATGAGGCAGGACGTGCCCATGACTCCTGCTCAGTGCTGGGATACAGGGTGATCAGGGCGAGGGAGGGGAATGGGAAAATATCAACAAGCCCGCCCTGGTTGCGTTCTCTGTTATACATCTATGCAAAACGGCAGGGAGCCAGCTGGGAAACCTGACTCTCAGTCGCACCTCCACCTCCCAGATGTGGCACCGGCGCCATTGCCCTCCAGATGTGGTGCTGGCTGAAGCGGCAGAGTCCTGCTCCAAGAAGGATGCCGAGACCCTCGCTTCACCCCCACGCCTGTCTGGTTCCTTCCTGAAGCCAGTGTTTTCATTGCTCCTTTTGGCAGCCTCGGACACCTGGCTCCTTTCTGCCTGTGCCGGGGGAGCGGCTCGCTGGCTCTCCGCGTGAAAAGTGGGGGCTCTACAGGTGCCCCTCAGTTTGTGTAGACCTGAGTTCCGATCACACGCATTATTTCCTTCTGGATCTTGGGGTCCTGAGTGTTTATATTGGCATCTCCGACTTGTCCATCTTCATACCTAGGAGGGGCAAGGCAGAGAGAGCACCATAAGTGGGGACTCAATGATCACGCAGAGCTCACCAGAGTGCCCATCACCAGCGTGTCCCTGCTGCAGCAACAACACCCCCAGGTCTGTTCCCCCAGTGCCACTCCCCATCGGGGTAAGCAGAGCTGGGGTCTCCAGGCCCTTGGACAGGAGGTCTCTGATTGCAAAGACAGGCGCCTCGCTCTGTATCTGGGCAAAGTGCTGTCAGGAGGGAGATGGGCCCTTAGTCACAGCACTGGGAGCTCCAGCTAAATTGCCCAGGTTTGCTAGTGGCGCCACAGACTGGGAGCCATTCCATTGCTAACACCCCTCCCAGAGCAGAACCGGGTTGCGGGGACCACCCACCTGGGTGTCAGGGTCTGGCCGTAGCTCCCAGCTCCGAGATGGGTCCGTCTCTGCAGGGCTGGCCTCCCGGTGACAGAGTGCAGACCCCTCTGCTGTGCTGCTGGCGCTGAGCATTGGGCCAAGGGCTCTGCCTGCTAGTACCTCCCTGCCCAGCGCCCCCTTGTGCCCCCAGCTGGCAGGCACCAGGCCCTGAGCTGTGCAGAGCCAAGGAGAGCAGGCTGTGGGGCTCACCTTCTTCCCATTGCTGACAGCTGCACGCCAGTGCCGCTCTGGCTGGCTAGGGCAGGGGATCCCATAGGGAGAGGGGCGGTAATGAATGGGGGGCCTGGCGCGGAAGGAGGGGGCAGTGGGACTGGAGGTTGCACTCAAGCATCACAGGATGCTGCTGGGCCCTGGCGACCTCCCTGGGGGGCAGGGGCAGTGAGGGGCACCCGCGCTCTCCTCTCCCTCCCATACAGGGCTGAGTCGAGATGCTGACTAACGGTTCACGATGCTCTTGCTCTTTAGGACGTCCCGGTGCTGGCTGGGCCATCCCCTCCCCAAAGGGGGAGCTGCTCCCACCCCACGAGCAGGGCCTCGTGCCCTGGCACTCACACAAAGAAGAAGCGGGTGCAGACGTGGTCCGAGACCGGGCACACCCAGATGTTCCCGTGCTTCTGGAGATCCTTCGAGGTGATCACTGCAAAGGAAAGAGGAATCAGGCAGGCACCAGCGGCCCTCACAGCTCACACACAAAGCTGGACCCTGTCTTTGGTGCCAGTCCCATGGGGCTCCCCCTGGGAATGTGTGTCCTGCCACACCAGGCTGTGGGGGGAAGGGCTGCCTCCCCATGCCAGACAGGAGTGCTGGGAGAGGCACAACCACCAAGGAATAATGGGGTGACCATGCCAAGGGCACCCAGGGTGCTGCTCAATGGCACTGCCTGGAAGTGATCCCAGGGAACTGCACCATTATCTACCCACTGTCCTGTTAACACCTGTTACTGCAGCCTGGCTGCGCGCCCATCAGCCACCTCATTTAACTAATCCACTGACGTGTGCCCATTCGACAGGAGTAACCGGGGGAGATTTGGGCCTGTGCTATGCAGGAGGTCCTCCTTCTTTTTCATTCTGAGACCTCCCCCGCACAACATGCTATAAAAACTCACCTGTGCCACAGCAACTGGTTTTCTGCATGTCCAGTAGATTAAAAGCCAAGGCTGGCCTTAGGGGTAGCAAGCAGGGCAACTGCCCAAGGCCCCATGCCACACAGGGCCCCACAAAGCTAAGCTGCTCGGGCTTCAGCTTCAGCCCCGGGTGGCTCAGGCTTTGGCTTTCTGCCCTGAGCCCCAGCAAATATAAAGCCAGTCCAGCTCTCTGCTTTATTTTTGTGGACCGCCCTGAAACCTGCTCCTGGCCCCCCAGGGGGTCCCAGGTCCCTGGTTGAGAACTGCTGGACTACATGATCTAATGGTCTGGCCTTAAAAACTCTAGGACTCATTGGGATCCCCCCAAGGGACCTGCCTATACAATTCTATTTCAAAACATACAAAAAGGAGTTGACAAAAATCAACTGAATATTGTTATTTGTTTGTATTGTTGGATCATCTAGGAGCCCCCACTGAGATCAAGACCCTGATGTGCTAGGAACTGTATAAACACGTAGAAAGAGACAGTCCTGCTTCAAAGAGCGTAGAGTCCAGCCAGACAAGCAAGGAAAGAGCTGATGGAAAGGGAGTTAGGCTACAAGCAAAGAGCCTAGAGCTGGCTGGGATTGGTTCAGTTCAACCTTTTTGTCAAAGAAAAAAAATGCAGAATCATTGAAACCGAAACTTCTGGTGGAGAAGTTTGGAGCAATATCTCAACTCCAAAGCAAATTTGGAAAAACCGTTTCTGAACGGTCGAAATGCCCATTTTGACATTTCTCAGAACAAAACATTCCGGTTCTCCGGTTGGAAAGTCCTCTCCATTACAAACTGAAGCCAGTTAAAGGAAAAAGAAAAGTGGGCAAAACATTTTGACTTTATGGCAGTGAAACGTTTGACTGACCCAGCTCAAAATGCCTTCAGATTTCCAATGCATGAACGTTTTCGAGTTTTGACTTTTCATCCCGATTTGGGACTGGAAGACATTTCTAAAGCTCAAATTTTCACAGGGTAAGAAAACAGTTTCCTGCCCAATGTGAAGAGCAAAACCCTTCTGACCTCACCCACCAGCCCCAGTAGGGGATGGGAGGGCATCACACCAGCCCCAGCGATCAGTGGGCTCAAACCCAATAGAGGGCATAAGCCAATTCCAAAGCATACGGGCAGGGTATCTGGCTCTGGGTAGAGTTCACAAGAGCACATCTGCTGATCTCAACTACTACCAGGGGGCCTGGGGAGGAGGCAGGATCCCAGCCAGGCAGGGCTTTAAAAAGCCAGTATTAGCCGCTGGAGCTGCGCTCAGAAGCCACCAGGGATCCACTCAGATCCCATGGGCAGGCCCCATCCATGCCAGAGCCCAAACATCAGCTGATCAAGAGTGAGCCCCAGCCAGACCACCATATCCCAAGCCCTTTCCCCTGCCAGGCACTGAGGAAAGCAAAGATGCTGAATCCACCGAGCTCAGCACAGAAGCGGCCGAGACCTACCTGTCACGCTCAGCTCAGGGTGGCTCCCTGCCCCCCACGGCCTCACAGTCATGCTGAAAGAGGGGAGGTGATCTAGCAAAGTCCCTGCAAGTTCTGCAACCCTCACCCCTACCGGGGAAAGCTGCTGGGGAGGAGCCAGGGCCAACACCACCCTTCTGGGTCTCCAAGAGAAGTCTCCTGCGTGAGTGATGCCAGCCAAAGCTCCACCAGAGCCAATGTGGCAGGGGTCCGCTCCAGCCATGGACTAGCCCCCTGACTGGTCCTGATACTCCTACAGAGAGGGAGGAATGATGCCCAGCACAGCACAAGACCCGGGACACACAATGCCACAGCCATGTGAGTGGTAGAGAGGGGATACCAGCATACGGACGGCCAAGGTGGTGAATGGGCAGCACATCACCCTAGGGCATGGAGTGAGCAGACTATCAGCTGCACAGCCTAGCAGGCTGCGAGAGTCTGAGCTCAGAGAACAGGCAATAGGTAGCCTAGTTTCTGGCACCCACCATTCCAACTCCCCCTTGTTCCAGTGCCATTCCTGGGGTCCCAGGGCCCTCAAGGCAGTGAGTGAAGACCCCCCTTCCTCCACCACTTACCTTCACAAAGTGCTATACAGTTTAGATTCCGACTCTGCAGGAACCGGGACTGGATGGATCGAGTCTGCAAACGAACCACAAAGTCTGGGTTACTATGACCTGCCTGGCACCCCACCCAGGTTGGGTCACTGCTCTGCCTTTGCAGCAACGAGCCCTGCCCCTTTCATAGTCCAAGCTCCATAGGAGCAGCCAATCTAGGGTGACCAGATGTCCTGATTTTATAAGGACAGTCCCGATTTTTGGGTCTTTTTCTTATATAGGCTCCTATTACCCCCCACCCCGTCCCGATTTTTTACATTTGCTGTCTGGTCACCCTAAGCCAATCACAGTGGAGAATACTGACAATGTCACAGGTATAAACACTGATAACACAACCAGGGCTGGATCCCGGCCCTGCTTTCTTCATTTGTTGTTCCCAGTAATTTGTTGAGTTCTGGGCTCTGTGGCCCAGCTCCCATCTGAGGGGGTGGATCCCAAGCACCCCTCAATGCCCACTGGCAGAGAGCCCACTACACCGTAACTTGTATAGGCCTCACACACTCACCACCTCAATACGCTGTTGTCCTAACAGGTTTCTAAAAGGTATCCTACGTAAACTGGTGACAAGCTGGTCCTGAAAGTCATTGCGTGATCATGTACAGGTGGGGTACAAAGAGTTGTATGTGTGTGCTGGAAATGTGTTTGGGAGATGGAGCATGACCCCAGCTTGATGACCGGCAGAGGACAATGAAAGTACATTTACATATCAGGTGAACAAAGCCATCAAGCTAACAGGCAACAGAGGAAGGCACTCAGGAGCTCAGCGGGGCACCAAGCCTGGAGACACAGGAAGTCTTTCTGGCTTTTGAGACAAAGACACTAGACTTTGGAAATTGTAAGAGCACAAAGACATGCTAAGTATCCATCACTTAAACGAGGCCAGAGCCCTGGGAATCTGTGCAAGGTAGATCTTCAGACATGGGGGTTGAAGTCTCGGAGAAGAGATTATAAGAGAAATTGCTTGAGACCAAGCTTGTGATCTGTTATGCTTTCGATGCTAGAAAGCGGGTTTTATTTTTGTTTTGTTTGTAACCAGTCAAGTCTTGCTTAGTATCATTTAAATCTCTGTTCTGTATTAATCAGTGTATTCTTATTTTCTTACCAAACCATCTCAGTGCTGTGCATGGAAGTGAAGGTGAGTCTTCAGCTAACCTAACCAACTGGTGTGTACTGTCTCTTTGGAGGGAGTGAATGCAAGTGTCCAGTGAGAGGGGCTGACACTGCAGGAAGACGGCTCCAGGGAGCACATGAACTGGGGTTCTCTGATGGGTCCCAGCAAGGCAAGACTTAGACGGGCCTTGAGGAGTGTGCGGTGAGGTGGGAAGGCTGGGTGGCAGAGAGGTGACTCACAGCTTAAGCTCCAGCGCAGTTCTCACTTGTGGAGGCAAAGGGGTAGCACAATGGCATTCGGTTCTGAACAGAGCATCAGAGGGGTGGGTCTTTTCCTCAGGTAGGCTCTTCCCCACCCGCCCTTCTCAGGATTCAAAATGGCTGCCCGCAAGCTGTGCATAGCCAACAGCCAGCTGTCCACCCTAGTGAGCAGTGCTGTACCCACCACCCCCGCACAGTGATGGGGGAATTCCCAGTCTCACTGCTCCCCATGTGAGGACCAGGATTGGATGCTTGTGAATTGGGAAGCCTGATGGTTCAGGCCGGGCTCGCTGTAGGCAGAGTTGCACACGCACAGAGACAGCTTTGCCAATGCAGCCCAGCCTTGTCTCATAGCCTCTGCTATCCCAAGCCTAGTCCTTCCCCCACAGGCTGCTAATTGGGCCAAATTGTCTCAGGACACACGATCAGCTTCATGCTTTGCAAAAATGGTCACTAAAAGCTAGAATAAAACCCACCAAACATCTGTGACAGATGTAGAAGCCAGGTCTCCAGATGTGGAAGCCCAGGGCACTAACCAGAGAGGTAGGTGAGGCTGACTATACACACTTTATAAATGGGTAAACTGAGGCACAGAAGGTGGGGTTTTCAGAAGTTGACCCTCAACGTCAGAAGTTGACTGCCCATTGAAATCAGTGGGGACAGAGTTGGGGCAATGCTAAGTGATTATGGCCCTTACCAAAAGATCAACAGAACAGCAAATAGAACTGAGGAGTCCTGAGCCCCAGTCGCCTGCTCTAACCACTGGACAACATTCCCCCTCCCCCCCAGGCACAGAAGCAACAGTGATTGCACAAACATATCTCAGGCATGACACGGGCTACTTTTGCACATTCCCGAGGCTGGCATGAGGGGAGAAGGACAAAAAGAGGCTGTGCATGGCTGGGGGTCCAGGGACAAGCCCAGCAAGCAATCCCGTCGGTTACCTGAGGGATGGTGTTCATTCGATTATATCTCTGGACGAGCTCATCCTTTGAGGGCATCCTGTGCTGTCCTTTCCCCATCCCTGTTGGACAATAAAGGAAGAACAGCAGACCAGGTCAGCAGTGACTGGGCAAAAGCTGCCCTCCCCTCGTTAGATCCTGTGTCCCGGAAGCTCCACAAGGCACAGCTGCTTGCTGAAGGAGGCGAAAGGAGGAGGCCACTTCTCCGTGCAGATCAATATTGCCCTCATAGGAGCCGACTCCGTGGGTGCTCTGGGGCTGGAGCACCCCTGGAGAAAAATTAGTGGGTGCTCTGCACCCACCGGCAGCCAAGCGGGGTCTGAGTCTTGTCTACAGGAATTGCTGTGGTTCCCTGTTAGTCTGGACTTTAACAGGACCTGGAGCTCGAATTCTGTCTCCCCCCAACCCCTGCCAACTTCCACGGGGCAGCTTCAATCCAGATAAGTCAGATGAACCACAGAGCAGCCAGCTGTCTCTCGAGGTGTTAGTGGCTGAAGCGGGGTCACCCTGACTTTCCCTGCCATCCCGCTGGCCTGGGCTGGGCCCCGCAGATGTTCACTGTCACCGAATGCCCCAGGGGAAGATCCAACCCGACTGGGAAGCGTCCGTGGGTCAGGGCGATGAACCTGACTTTCCAGAGCTAAGGGACAAGGCCTGCAACAGTGTGATGTGTCTCAGGGACACTCATGCTGGAGGGGGATTAAGCAGACATGGCTTCTGCTGCCCTCTTTTGCTTCCTGATGTGCTCTAAGAGATATCAGCCCACTGGCCCCAGATCCCCAGAGTGAGCAGTGTAAAAGGGCCCTGGGAATCAGAAAGCTCCCCACGTTCACCTCCCCATGGAGAGGGGAATAAACAGGGACCAGGAGTCTACACGTCCCCCAGCTGTCCAGCCTGGGTTAGACCAGAGGCCAGACTAAGTGATCACGGCAGTCCCTTCTGGCCTTCAAATCTGTGAATCTATGGGACCAAGAAAAGGGCTAGCAGAAGCCCTGGAAGGGGATCTGTGGGGACTCTCCCTCCACCCCCACTGGCTAGTAGTCGTGATGCCAGTGACAGTGCAGAGACTGCTCCAGGAGGGGGATCTATGGCTTCCAGCAGCTTTGGCTGCAGCTCTTTAGCAATGCCTGGAGCTGGGGCGATTACCACTCAGGACAGCTTCTCTGCTGGCCACATGCCTGCTGCTGGTGTGGCCAGAGGGCCATGTGGAAGCTGTGCAGAGGGGACAGAGCTGGTTGCCTGAATGGGCAACCAGGCTTCCCTCCACATGGCCCTGCTGCAGCTCCAGGGCTAGCTGGCTTGGCTCCCCTTTGTGCCCCACTGCAGGGGGAAAGGGAGACAAAGCGTTTGCCAATTGAAACTCAAGAGGAACCGTCCCCTATTCACCAGGTGAGCGGAGTGGAGAGGAGGGAAGCAGGGCGAGGCAGGGAGAGCAGATAACAGACCCACCATGCCAGTGCTCCGCAGCCTTCCCCAAAGCAGGACACACACACCCCATCTACCAATGCTGCTCCTGAGCCTCCTGAGAGCCAGGACCCCAAGCTACTTCTGCTCTAGGTGTTCATGCCACGCCTATCACCAAGACATGGCAACACCCTTGAGGCACTACAGTCCTTCATTCCCCAGGCAGGACGGTTCTCTAGACAGTGCAGCCAGGGGCTTTCATGATGCACTGCTCTATAATGCATGGGCAGCAGCTGACATAATGCTAGGCTGGACTAGACACCAGGACACTTATCACAGGGGCCAATCTCACCCTGGTCCCTGGGAAATGCAGGGGGACAATCGACTGGCCTTTTCCCGCTTACCGGGGCTGGAAGGGTGCTCTGACCAGAATTTCCAACACCACTCCCAGGGAGGCACCAAAATGACTGGCCCGATTTGCTTAGGGGTGCCGCCCACTGGAATACAGTGGGTGCAGGGCTCTCTGGGAAATCTGGCCCCAGGGAAGGATGCCAAGCACTGGAAATCTGGGCCTGTGCTCTTTTGAAGAGACAAAGCCAGATTTTCAGAGTTCCTGTGGAGAGACTTATGCAGATCAAATAAACCAAGCCAGCCCGAGCACAAGAATGGCCTGAGAGGTGATGGGCTAAGTAAGAGATGAGGGCCCTAGTCCTGGGTTCCTGGTGGAAGTAAAATGCTCACCGAAGCCAATAAAAGCTTCAGATACGCAAGAGAAGCAGAACTGAGCTCTCAGTTTGCGCTGGGTTTCTTACTGTGCTGATGGAACTGGGCTGAGGGAACTGGGCCAGCCAGGAAGCCGGGTGCCCTAGCAGACACACTGGGTGATGTTAATTAAGGCTAGTTGAAAAACAGCTTATTTTTCTATGGCAAATTTCTACACAAATTAAACAAGTCATTTTTGTCCACATTTTCCATGGAAAATTGGTATTTATCTGAAAAATGGGAAACTGAAACCGAACGAGTTCAGTATGGAAATGCTGCTGCAGTGCCCATAGCAGTTGTAGTTCAGGTGCTTCCATGTTCTTCTTCTCTTAAGTGGAGCACAGAGTCTGGTCCAAGAGGTGAACACTGCTGAACCACTCAGTAATAGCGACCATAATGTAATATCCTTGGAGGGGGGAAATGCCACAGAAAACCACCACAGTTGCATTCAGCTTCAAAAAGGGGAACTACACAAAAAGAAGGAAGTTCATTAAATGAAAATTAAAAGGGATAGTCTCAAGGGGGAAATGCCTGCAAATTGCATAGACACTATTTTAAACACCATGACAGAGGTCCAGACTAAATATATACCCCAGATATAACAATTGAACAGTAATAGAACCAAAACACATGCTGTGATGACTGAAGAGGTGAGTAGAAGAGGTGGTTAGAGGTAAAAAGGGTATCCTTTAAAAATCAGAAGTCAAATCCCAGTGAGGAAAATAAAACAGGGCATAAACTCTGGCAAATCAAGTGTAAAAGCATATTAAGGCAGACCAAGAAAGACTGAAGAGCAACTAGCTAAAGACACAAAAACTAACAGCAATTGTTTTAAGCACCTCAGATATGGGTCTAAGGTGCCAAGCACCTCAGAAGCAGGAAGCCCATCTGCCAAATAATCAATGAGGGCACTGGATGATTGAGATGCTACATGAGTACTCATGGAAGACAAGGCCACAGCGGAGAAGCTAAGTGAATTCTTTGCATCAGTCTTTACTGCAGAGGTTGTGAGAGCGATCCTCACACCTGAGCCATTCTGAGGAACCATCTCAGACTGAGGTGTCAATAGAAGAGGTTTTGGAATAAATAGCTAAATTAAACAGTAATAAGTCACCAGCACCAGCTGGTATTCACCCAAGAGTTCTGAAGGAACTCATATGTGAAATCGCAGAACTAATAACTGTGATATGTAACTCGTTGCTTAAATCGGCCTCTGAACCACATGACTGGAGCATAACTAATGCAATGCTGATTTTTAAAATAAAAAAAAAATTAAAAAAAAAATTAAAAGGCCCCAGAGATTATCCTGGCAATTAGAGGCTGGTAAGCCCAACTTCTGTACCAATCACATTGGTTGAAACTGTGGTAAAGAAGAGAATTATCTGATACAGAAACATGATATGTTGGGGAAAAGTCAACACAATTTTTGTAGAAGGAAATCATGCCTCACCAATCTATTACAATTCTTTGAGAGGGGTCAACAAGTGTATGATCCAGTTGGTATAGTTTTCTTGGACTTTCAGAAAGTTTGACAAGGTCCCACGCCAAAGGCTTTTAGGCAAACTAAGCAGTCATGGGATAAGAGGGAAGGTCCTTTCATGGATCGGTAACTGGTTAAAAAACAGGAAACAAAGGGTAGGAATAAATGGTCAATTTTCAGAATGGGGAAGTAAATAGTGGTGTCCCCCAGGGATCTGTACTGGGACTTCAACATATTCATAAAGGATCTGGAAAAAAGGGTAAACAGTGAGGTGGCAAAATTTGCAGAGGACACAGAATTACTCAAGAGAGTTAATTCCAAAGCTGACTTCAACGTATTACAGAGGGATCTCACAAAACTGGGGGATTGGGTAACAAAATGGCAGACGAAATTCAATATTGATAAGTGTGAAGTAATGTACATTGGAAAAAAATAATCCCAGCGATGGATACAAAATGTCGGGGTCTTAATTAGTTGCTACCACTCAAGACAGAGATCTTGGCGTTATTGTGGACAGTTAACTGAAAACATCTGCTCAACGTGCAGTGGCAGTCACAAAAGATAACCCAATGTTAGGAGCTATTAGGAAAGGGAGAGAAAAAACAGATAATATCATAATGCCACTATATAAATCCATGGTATGCCCATACTGTGAATACTGCTTGCAGTTCTGGTCACCCCATCTCAAACAAGGGGTATTAGAATTGGGAATGATACAGAGAAGGGCGACAAAAATTATTAGTGACAAAGAGTCCTGTGGCACCTTAAAGACTAACTAAAGTATTAGAGCATAAGCTTTCGTGGGCTAATACCCACTTCGTCAGTGGGTTGCATCCGAACAAGTGGGTATTAGCCTATGAAAGCTTATGCTCTAATACTTTAGTTAGTCTTTAAGGTGCCACAGGACTCTTTGTCACTTCTGTAATTCCAGACTAACATGGCTACCCCTCTGAAAAATTATTAGGGGTGTGAACAAGCTTCCATTTGAGGAGAGATTAAAAAACACATGGAACTCAAATTTAGAAAAGAGACTAAGGGAGGACATGATAGAGTCTGCACTGGTGTGGACAAAGCAAGTAGGGAAGTGTTATTTACCCCACCACAGTCTCCCCTCTTGGAGAGGTGGGTGATGCATCATGAGAAATAAAATCTGTCTGTGGAGCCTGGCCCAGAGAGGAGAAATGGGCCACAAAGTGCCTGAACTACAGCTTCCAGGAGGTATTTGGGTTTTCAGTGGGAAAAAAAAAAATCAAAGTTTCCCCCAGGAAGCAGACACTTTGCAGAGAGCCATTCATTGGCCATCCCTTCCTGGGACATGGATGGCACCTTCCCCACTGCAGGCATGGGAGGCTGCTTCCCAAAATCAGTGTCATGCAATGCTGGAGAAGAACCAGGACTCCCCACCCCAGGCTGGCAGAGCTGCCTTCCCAAGAGTACCACTCTGTAACAGCAGATACCCACGTAACCAGGGACTTCCCAATAGAGAAGACCCATCGCCCCATCAGACGGTGGCAAGATCTGGCACTCCTGGCCAATGGCTGCAGGGCATGTTACAGAGAGAGAGGTGGGGACAGGACAATGTGCTGCATGGGGACCGCCATGGCTGAGATGGGCACACACACAAACACACCACAAAGCCGGCATGCTGGCGCCACCAAGCAGGCATGTCTCGGAGAAGGCAGGCATGAGCAAGTGTTAATCCTAGGTCACAGGACTAGCTCCCTGTGGCCTAGGATTAAGAGGTTAATCCTAGGCCACAGGTTAAACCTGCTTCCATGCCACCAGCACACCCTGGACAGAGCTTCTCTTGGCAGCCGCCCTGAGGGAGACAGCCTGGAGCAGGGGGTGACAGAGGAGCAGGGCCTGGGGGCACTCCTGCAATCACACACAGCTCTGGCTGGGAGCAACATGTGCAGATAGGCCTCGCATCAAGCCCAGCTTGGTGCTGCAGACCAGAGCCCTGGAGGGCAGGCCGACCCACCGGGGAAACCCCACTCAGAACTGTCCCTGGCAGCCACCTCCTCCTTCCCTAATAGACATGGCTTCTGGAAAATGCTGTTTGCACGGGCCTCTGCCAGCCTGAGCGGTGTGTGACCAGCAAAAGCCCTTTCCACAGGGAGCCCAGAACTGCCCCAGCTCAGCAGCATCCCTCCCAGGCTGGGTTTGCAACAGGGCATGGAGGGGACCGTGTAGCTCTCCAGGGCCGTGGGGTGCACAGACAGACGGGGAGAGAGGAGAGCCTCTTACCTGAGTATCCAAAGGAAATACTGGAGATGGGGCTCAGATAGATGCCTTTGCCATAGGCTGCTCCATGCAGCTTGCAGGAAAACACCAGCGTGAGCAACACAGGCAGAGGGCGCGAGCATGTACCCAGGGGCGCCGCATTCGCCAGCCCGGGGTCAGGGCAGGGAGAAACCAACAGGGCACAGACTGGCCATACTGCAGGCCCCTCCCCGCTTGTCAGTCTGTCCATCCGCCCCAGGCTGCAGGCCCCTCCCCTGCATGTTGTCTATCCATCTCCCCACCCATCCCCCACCAGTCAGTCTGTCCAACTACTTTTCTGTCTGCTTGTCCCACTTAGGAGCAGCTGAGCCTGCGGAGCCAGCGCCTGGGCACTGCTGGGAGCGGGATGGGTTTGGGAGAGTTGGCTGCTGGGAGCTGAGCTGCAGTGAGAAGAGGAGAGGGCACGGCCTTGGGCATACGACCCTCCTCAGAGGGAGCTGAGACTGAAAATCCAGGTCTCCCCAGGGCACACCCCGCTGATAGGAGACTCTGCTGCTTCCTGCACTGCAGGGGTTAATCTCGCCCCACAAAGCTGGGCTCTCTTCTAATGCCAGCCAGGCCAGAGCCCAGATCTCAGACCCACTGACTCGCTCAATGCCCAGGAGAGCCTAGGTCACCTGCACGTGGCCACACCCAGCTCATGGGGCCAGCGCGCTGGCAGAGGGCGGGCACCAGGCCATTACCTGCAGTTTGGTGTAGGACGCGTTGACCAGCCCGTTGCGTAGGATGGAATGCCAGTTCTCAATGTGAGATCCACTGCAAGAGCAAGGAACCAGCCTGTCAGACACACAGCCCTGCCCAGCACGGCCGTCCTGCGTGCACACCCTGCTCACACCTGTCCCCTCACACACCCACCCTCCACGCCTTCCCTGGCACCTAGTGCATACATAGCCAGCCACTCCCTTGCTACCAGAGCAGCAGCTGGGGTCTCCCTCTCTCTCACACACCCACACCCGGGATGGCAAGGCCAGAGGTGGAACTTCCGGCTGGAACCAAACACACCCATGAGAGCCCTGAACGCTGCCGTGTCTGCGGCAGTGCGGGCACCAAGAGGGACTGGCCGCCCCAAGGACAGTCCCAGGGGAGAGCCTAGCCACAGCCCAGGGCAGCTAGCCCCTCCTGCTAAGCCCGGCTATGACTCACTCACACCTCCTGCTCCTGGGCAGTCAGACCTACAGTCACACCCTCCCCTAGGGCTGACCCAGCTTCGTAGTCTTAAGAACTCTCCCCTCTGTTGGGCCATGCCCAGCCTCTCCTTCTGAATGGCCCTGGACCTTTGGCAGGACGGCGGGCCAGGCTGAATGGAGACAGAGGTTCAGCAGACCCAGCCATCAGTCCTTCCCAAGGAGCTCCCTACTCACACACCCTGGGGATGGAGGTGGCCTCCCAGGGCTACCTCATCAGCCCCGTGACACCCCAGAATGCCCAGCTAGGCCATGGCCACGCGACACGGACTTAGCCAGGCAGCCCCAGGAAGGTCCCACTTAGTGCGGGTAAGTTTGGATCCTTCGGCACCCCTGGGGATTCTCAGGAGAGCAGCCCCGGCTGCTCCCTCTGGGCCCGGCCGTGCCTCTGCTCACCTAGGGTAAGGGAATAATGCAAGTTAGCTGGGCCTTGTCAGCCGCCAACCCTTTGGGGCCATAGTCCCTGTTCTGGGCAACGGATCGAGCTGGTTCGGAGCTGACTCAGATGGTCCTTCCCCTCCGTAGCGCACAGAGCCACCATTCCACTGCCAGACGGGCTCACAGGGCCCGATCCAAAGCCCAATGGGAGTCTTTCCATTGACTCCAAGGGGCTTTGGATCAGGCCCCAAGTTTCCTTATCAAGCAGCAACCCCATTCCTCCAGCCTGCCTGTAGCCAGAGTTCTCCCCAAGGTCTACTCAGATCCTCTCCCCTGGCTGGGTACCTGGCTCAGCTGCAGCAGCAAGGGTCTTGGCTCTCTCTCTCTGGGCACTAGCACAGCCAGGGCATTGCTACCAGAGCAGGGACCAGCCCCACTGCGGGACTCTCCCGACATGCTGAAGCAAAGGGGAACCCAGGGGCAGCAGCGCTAGCTGGTTCGGAACCCCCAGGAAGATGCAGCAGGGAGCCACCCCAAGAGGAAGGGCCCTGTCCTGCCGCGGACTCACTGAAAAGCGAAGGTGCTCCCGTAGAGTTTCTTGGCAGTGCGGAACCGGGCTTCCTTGGCTGGGGGGCTGCTCAGCAGGAGGAACTGGTGTGAGGTGTGCATGAATTTCAGCTGCTACCAAGGGAAACAGACCAGCAGAAAGGGGAGGGAGTGGGCAAGCAGGAGAGAGATAAAAGAGAGAGATCATGCAGGGAAGTCCGCCCCTGCTCTGACCCCCCCCCCCCCACATCAACCCCATCCCTCCAGGAGCCAGCACAGGGCCCAATGGCGCAGACCCCTCCACACCTCACGGACGCTGGGGGCCAAGCACTGACTGGTGGGGCGGATGCAAGCCAAGGCTGCTCCCTGTGTGGCTAGCGTCAGCAATGGCCACAGACAGAGCCTGTCACCTCCCTAGTCCTTCCCCCCTCTGCAGGGCCTGCAGGCTGTTACCGATGACCTAGGAGCGAGTGAGTTGTACCCAGAGTCCCCACCCTAGAGCCCCGGCCCCCTTGTGCAGGCAGAGCCTTAGGGAACAAGGCACGTTTGGGGCACGGGAAGCTTGTATCAGAAAACTGCAGGCCCCAGGGTGGGAAGGGTGCCTGCCCCACGCAGGGCTGAGTCACACTCACGGTAAGGGCTGCTCATGGGCAGAGCTGGGGGATTGCTGGCAAATGATGCTTAGGAGGGCCCAAGAGGCCGAGGAAGTCCCAGAGATGGGGGTGGGGAGTTGTGTGGTTACAGGTCTGAGGACCAACTCAGCTTGCAAAGGGAAGGGAACTTACAGCTTCCCATTGCCGAAGTTACCACTGAAGGGGGCTACGTAGCGACATGTTCCCTGGGACCTCCTTCCACATGGCTGATCTCCTACCATCTGCCAACAGGCTCCCTCTCAGGGAGCAGGCTCCATGCGTTCTGCATCACGCTTGGCCTTTGTCCTCTGAGCCCCACAGAACCAACCCACAGCAGGAGGCTCCAGCCATGTGGGCCAGGGAGCTGTGCTGGGAACGGGGGCTTAGGGAATCTCCGGCCCACTATGGCAATATGGAGCAGGGCTGCGCTCACTGGGCATGCAGGAGGGAGCGGGATGGTGGCACGCAGCCAGCCTGACCCAAAAGGAAGGAGATCGTACCCTGAAAAGGGAGCGGCCACGTACCCTGCTGAGAGGCAGTTTGACAATGTGAGATCTGTTACTGGAGATTATCCTGGGGAGGAGAAAGGCCGTTAGAACTGTGGGGTTACCCGGACAGAACAGCCATTGGCCCAGTTAGGACATGTTAGATCAGACCAGTCCATACTCTTCACATATTGAGTCAGACCCCAGCCCATCCAGAGTGGTGTCCCAATAGTTTAGACAGACATCAGGGGTCAGCAACCTGTCAGAAGTGGTGTGCCAACTCTTCATTTATTCACCCTACCTATGGACTATTTCTAAAAGGACTTCTGGCAACTACAAGCTCATCTCTGCTATGCATCTAAACCTCAAGAACTGAATTCAAAACTGTGTATTTTGATCTTTTAACCCATACTCTCTCTTTTATTTTTTAATAAATTATAGTTTAGTTAACAAGAATTGACCATAAGTGTGTATTTTGGGTAAGATCTAAGTTATCATTTGACCTGGGTCTGGTGCTGGTCCTTTGGGATCAGGAGAATCTTATTTTATATGACAAAATAAGATTTTTTGATTTTATCATCATATGTTTGATGTGTGTCTAGATGGAGTCCTAAGGCTGGGTACTTTAAGTGAACTGCATTATTTGGACTTCTGAGTAACCAGAGAGGATCTATAGAAGCTGTTTTATGCTGGCTTAGTAAATCTAAGTATTGGAATATCCATGAGCTTTTGGGGTTTGTCTGCCCCGTTCTCTTTGCAGTTCACCCTAATAGAGTGACCTCAGCAGGTTCCCAGACAGCATCGTCACACATACCCTGCCCTGGCAGGCCAGACCCCCGCCCATCCAGTGAGGTGTCCAACCCCTGCCCTGGCAGGTCAGACACCCGCCCATCTAGCACAGTGTCCAGCCCCCTGCCCTGGCAGATTAGACCCCTGCCCATCCAGGATGGTGTCCCACCCACTCCCCTCACATGTGAGGCCCCTGCCCATCCACCAGGGCACCCTGCCCCCTAACCTGAAAGGTCAGATCCTGCCCATCCAGTGTGGCACCCCGCTCTGTCCTCTGACAGGTCAGTCCCCCATCCATCGAGCATGATGTTCTGTCCTGGTAGGTCAGGCTCCCACCATCCCGTGTGGTATGAACACCTCCCTGTCAGTTCGGATCCCACCCCCTGCCATGGCAAGGCAGACCCCCGCCCATCTAGAATGGTGTCCTGCCCCCGACCTGGCAGATCAGATACTAGCCCATCAAGCTTGGCATCCTGCCCCCTACCCTGGCAGATCAGACCCCCACCCATCCAGGATGGTGTCCCAACCCCTGCCCTGGTTGATCAGACCCCCACCCATCCAGAATGGTGTCTTGCTCCCTCTCCCAGGAGACCAGACCCCCACCCATCCAACATGGTGTCCCACCCACTGGCATGGCAGGTCAGACCCCCACCGATCCAGGATGGTATCCCGCCACCTGCCCTGGCAGGTCAGGCTTCAGCCCATGCAGTGTGGTGCCCCACCTTCTTCCCTGGCAGGTCAGGCCCCCAGCCCATCTAGCATGGGGTCCTGAAAGCTTGAGAAACAAACCAGCTGTGTCACATGATCTCAGGGGGAACAGGTGTTTCCTCTCAACTGTTGCCTTTCAAGGCTCGTTAGCAATCCAAACCTCTCCCCAGCGGGGCACCATCCCTTACGACAGGTGGGGAAACTGAGGCTTGGGTCCAGTGAGGCTGGCATACTCAAGAATGCCCTCTAACTTTGAGTGATCGGTTGCCAAGTCTTCCGTTGCTAAGTCTGCAGAAATCACGGCTGCAGCCCTGCAGGATTGGTGCCTCTGTGTCTGGCAATGGGCTGGAGAGGATGACAAAATTCCAGCCCATCCGCCCCTCCTGTGGGACCCACGCTGCCCTAGCGGGCCAAGCAGAGGCTGTCTGTATGAGACGCAGCATGGCTTTTGCCACTCGTGGTGGCACGGGGGAACCAGAGGCTGGGCAGTACATCTGATATTAGCCCAGAGAGACGGCCATGCTTCTAGCATGGGATCTGACACTCCCTGTCCTGGGGACTGTGCCTCTGTGCTGCCTGGGAAGCTCAAATCCTCACTGTTCCCAGATTGCTCATCCCAGGGGGAGTATAATTGGGGCTTTTACCCCCGGCAACTCATCCATCCTATGAGCCCCTTGCTCACCTCCACCCCCACCCTCCCACAGCCCAGCAGGACATGGAGCACTTACCACTGCAGGAGAGGGTGTGCCAGTGGGTCCAGCTTGTCCATCTGCTTCTTGATTTCCAGATATGAGCCCTGCAAAGAACAGGGCAGCAGTAACGCTGGGGCCCGGCCCAGGACACGGGGCACCAAAGAGAGCATCTCAGTCAGAAAGTCACATAATGGAGGCGGAGCGCCAAGGGCACTGGGTTTCCCGTCACCAGCGTCTGCAGCCCACGTCCTTCCGTGGGGAGAGGAGGGTGACAAAGGAAAGTGAACCTGGCTCACCAGTGGTGCCCCGTGGCTGGGATGCCGGCTCTCTAGGGGCTGGGACGCTGGCTTGGGGCTCAGGAGAAGCAGGCTGTACTCCCAGCCCTGCCCCTGACCTTGGCAATGTCATGTCTCTGTTCGCTCTTCAGGAAAGAGCCTGGCTCTTCCTCCAGGGCTGCGCATCGCCCAGCATGCTGGGGACTGGATCCCGGATGGGACCTCTAGTGCTGTGGGCCTGGGAGTAGTAATGAACGTCAGGCAGGTCACCTCCTCTGCAGCAAGGGGACACAAGCCGCCTCCCCCTTGGGTGAGGGGCAATGCAGCAAAGCGAAACCCATGGGACATGGCGCCTCCTGCTGGTCCCCTGGGAATTAGCTCTTTTACAGCATACAGAGCATCCTCTGCAGGCCAGTGTCTCCTCTGCTGCTGGCACCCATGTCCCTCCCAGACCCCAGTGCCCTTTACCTGGGGTGCTGCTCCCAGTGTCCCCTTACTCTGGGTTCCCCTCCCTCTAAACCCACCTTGCCTCAGTGACTACTGCTAGTCATCATTTAGCCCCCTTGCACTGGGGCAGACTGCAGTCTGTCATGGCCACTCAGCATTGGCAAGGGGTTAGGACCCTCTGCCTTTGCCTGCTCCCAGGCTGTATCTCTGTAGCCCCAGTATCATCACAGGCCTTCAACAAGGCCTGCAGCTGCGGGTGGAGGCAGGTTACCAGGCTGGAGCAACCCAGCTCCCTTTGTCCTTCACCAGCACTGCTCCTCTTCATGTACCTTGCTCTCAGGCAGCCAGGTCCTTCTCCCTCAAGGGCTGGGGAGAAACTTCTCCAGCTCCTGGCTCCCCAGCCCTCTTATAAGGGCCAGCTGGGCCCTGACTGAGCTGGCCACAGCTGTGGCTGCTTCCCTAATCAGCCTGGCTTGGCGGCTTTTACTCCTTTTCTCCAAGAGCGGGGCAGCCCCCCCCACTACAGGCAGGATGGGCTGAGAGAATCAGAGAGGGGCCTGGGTTTCGGGTCCGTCTTGAGGCCAGACCCAGTGATGGCAGCACCAGCTACTTTACCTGGGTCATTTCCCGGATTGACATCACGCTGTCCAGGGCCTTCTGCAGTCGCTCATAGTTCTTCTTCTGCAGTGAGGGAAGGAAAAGAGACTGCTGCGAGGCACAGCACACACAGGCACACGCCTGGCCTGTTCTGCTACCCATCCCCCGCACCAGCCTGATGCCAGGGCTTAGAGCTCCCCGGGACCCTGGAGTCCTGTCAAGGGAACCCCTGGCCTCATCATAACTGCACTGCAGTCACAGGGTGAGTGGGAGGCAGATCAGATGCCATCCCCGCCCATTCGTACAGGGGTGCTCCGGAATCTGGCTTTGGGCCACAGCAGGCTAGTAGCCCTGATGCTGGTGGCCGTCAGAGACAGGAGCCTGGGCTCTGTTGAGATCTGCTCTGGCAATTCCTACGTCCCTCTGTCCAACTCCTGCATCCAGGCAGAGTGGTCCCACTCCCTGAACCCAATGGGAGGGCGGGAGGAGGACATCTGTCTCCCAGCTCAGGTCACATCTCCTCCCCCTGGAGCGTAGTCACACCTGGAAAGGTCTGGGTATAAAGGCCTGGGGTCACTACTGCCTTCTTGACTGACAGCAAAACAAGGCAGCCCAGCTCCAGGAGAGCGATCGGCGTCTCCCCTGCCTCAGGCGGCAGCAGCTGGGTCTGCAGCGAGAAGGGATAGGCCGCCACACCCCAGCTCAGTGACCCTCTGAAGCGGGAGTCACACCCCCAGCTGGAGCTCGCTGCCATGGTCTTAGGAACAGCCCAGGCCCCACTCGCAGCGGGGGGACGAGGTGCTTACCTTGGGGTTAAAGGCAAGTGTTTTGGGGTCACTGGGGTCCACCACAGAGGGATACGGCTCGAAGATGATGCTCTTGCGCGGGGACTCCAGGGCAGCCCGGCACATGGCCACAAGCAGGTCCACCACCTGGGCCGGGGAGAGCGCGACTGAGAGGAGGAGGAGGGCGGGAAGGAAGCGCCCTGCCCCTAGCACGAGATCAGGCCCTGATGCGAGATCCAGCCCTGCCAGGAAGCAGGGCTCTGATCGGGTGCCGGGAGGTCTCCACTCTGTCCGAGTCAGGGCAATTTGCTCAGCTCAGCACCGCTCCAGGCTGGGGCTGTCAGGGGAGCACGCACTCTGAGGGACTCTCACCTGCCATTGCATTGTGGCGGCACCATCCCTCTGCTTCTTCCCTAATAGCTCTCCCTTGGGTGCAGGGCTCCCCACCCCCCAACTCTCTGCCCGTGCCCCTGTTGACGTCCTCTGCGTGGCGCTGATACCTCTGCTCCTGTGGCCACCTCCTCTGCCGCGCCAGACATCACCCCCAGGGTGTAGAAGGAGAAGACGCACAGCTCCCGTGTGCACACAGCCGGCTGCAGGGAGATGAGAGCAACGCTGGGGATCAGAGAGCGCCCCATGCCCCAGCCTTCCGTACTGACCCCAGGAGTGGGTACCGCAGGGAGCAAACCTGCCCCAGCCCCCAGGCGTGCTAGCAACCCAGATGGGCTGGCACTGCAGCGTTTGCCCCTTGGAACCTGTTCTCACAGAGACCCCAGTGCCTTCTGGGAATACTTGTTGTTTCTGTCAAAGCCAGCAATGCAGCTCCTGCACTGCTCCGAGGCTCCTGGACACAGAAGCAGCTACAGCTACATGTCATAACAACAGGCCAACTCCCGCACTGGCCATCCAAGGTACTCAGCACACGTTCCCTCATTAGCTCTCACACTCCCCAGGAGGCTCCATCCCCTTATGAGAGGTGGGGAAACTGAGACTTGGGTCCAGTGAGGCCAGCGTTCTCAAGAATGCCCTCTAACTTTGAGTGATCAGTTGCTAAGTCCTCAGTCTGAGATTCTTTGGGCTGGATTTGCAGAGATACAGGGCAATCATCTGCCCCTTTGAGTTCAGCTGGAGGTGGGGATGTTTACCACCCCAAGATACAGGCCTAAGGGACTCAGGCTGGGCACCCAAAAACTGAAGCATCTAAACTCAGAGGCCACTTTTGAAAAGTCACCTAGAAGAGACTTGCCCAGTCACACAGCCAGTTGCAGCAGAGACAGGATCGGAACCCAGGGCCTCAACTCCTCATCCTATGCTCTGCCTTCTCTTCAGCCGGGCGGGGCCAAAGGGTGTGTGGTTAATGATCCCATGCTAGTTAGGAGTCAGCCAGCAGGGAGCAGCAGCAGAACAGGCATGGGTCTACTCCCCTGCACATACATCATCACAATGCAGGTGCTGCACTCTGGGGATGGGGGAGCAAAGCCCGCTTCCCCCGCACCCCATAGGCCTGGCTATTGGCAAAGAAGGGCCTGTGAGTGCAGGATGCTGGGTAGGGAGCGATGCTGAACTTACCCTCTAGGATCCCAGCATGTGGGGACAGTCTGGCTGACTGGGGTGTTTCCCAGGAGGCAGTTGGGCTGGGCAAGGAAGGCCAATGAGGCCGGCCCAGCTGGCTTCTGGTAGCACCCCTGTCCTGTGATCATAGACTGGGATCAAACCCACCAACATCGCTGGCTGTGTCCCTGGCACATAGCAGCCCCTGGGGCAAGGAAAAACAGCACTGCCAGAGGGCTGCCACTAGCTAACCCCACTCTGAACCATGGCAAACCTCCCTCTACACCCACTGCCTTGGCAGGGTGGGGGACATACTGGGCACAATTTAAAGGGCCCTGGCTCCTCCCACATCTCCTTCCACCAATCACTGCACTTCTCTTTGCCTGCCTCATTACCCTGCCTCAAAGTTACCAGTTTCCATCCTTTACTGCGGCAGGTTAATAAAACCCACTGTTGCCTGGGTTCCCACCTTTGCTGACTCCAGCAGCAAAAAGGGGCAACGAGGTGCGGTCCCAGTTCCAGCCGATCCAAAGGACACCAGCACTTGGCCTGCCTCCAGCTGCCCCCATGGCCTCTCCTAATGACCAGACCCACTAAGACCACGCTCCAGGGCAGGCTGGCCTGAAGGTCTCTGTACCTTGAGCATGGATCCGTTCTGGAAGACGTGCTGCTCGTCGCACACCACGCAGTACTCGTTCAGGGTGGGGATCCGCTGCTCCGCATACTTCATTATCTGCGCAGCGAGGCCGCAGTGAGCCAGGACCATCCCCCGGCCACAAGCCACCCCCTCCACACTGAGCCACAGAATGAGCATTCTCCACACCAAGCAACACTTCCCCTCCCGGGGCAAACGGCAGGTCTGGGCCCTTTATTAGCACTGAACTGTCTCTGTCCTGTCCCGCCTGGGCACCTTGCTGGGCAAAATTCACCACCTCCCATGGTGCGGAACAAAGCCCCCAGGCTGCCAGTCCACTCCAGGGTGGAGAGCTGCCCTGCAACCCACAGATCTGGGGGGAGTGCTAGGGGGAGCACTAGAGGTTCAGAGATGGGACATTTGACACCCCTTTTCTCCTAATGACAACAAGGCCTGGCAGGGGAACCCCTTATTGGCTGAGGGAATCCTGTCCTGTGAGGGGGACACCATCACAGACACCGTGGGGGGGAACACAGACAGACCATGGTATGGCCATGCAGATGGGCCTCTGTCCCCAAAGACAGCAGCCTGTGGGCTGCGCATTGGGCAGTCCAGCCCTTCCACAGGGCAGACTGTGCCCATGTGCCAGGAACATCCATGAGAGTAGGACCGTAGCCTTGCAAAGCCAGGATCGGCCCCAGGGAGGGGGGTTAATTAAAGGGTTTTCCCTATTGACTGGCACCCCTGGAGGTTGAATTCCTGCACCAGAATAGACCCTTCCTCCACCTCTCCCCCGGAGACGGCCCTCGCCCTCCAACCCAGCCTGAGGCCTGGTCTCACCTGGGAGCTTGGCTGAATTTAGGTCGAGCAGAGAAATGGAGCTCAAGGTGTTACCCTGCATCCACACGAGGGAAAGAAATGAACAGAGGCCAGCGCAACTGGCTCCTGGTAGCTAAGCCTGATCCCACTCCCCCCAAAGATGAGAGTCGAGAGCAAAAAGACCCTGACTACAGAGACCGTGGTTTACCTGGACGAGAAATCCATACTCCAATGTGGGGATGTTCTTGCAATGGCCGCCAACCTGCAGAGGGCACATAAACCCCACCCAGCCGCGTTACCCTCCATTCCTGGCCCTTGGGCCACCGTGCCCCTCGGCATAGGCTGGCAGAGGGGGGAGCAGCCCAGAGGGCTCCGCGCTCACCCTCCCCTTTGCTGCGCGGGACCTCGTGCCAGAGGCTGAGGATGTTGGACTCTGCCCCTCTTCTACCCCAGTATCTCACCGTATCCTTCCAGGGGTGACATCCACTGGGGTGGATCAGCAGGCCCTGTGCCAGGGCACCCTGAGGCCCCGTATGGGGCAGAGCTCTTCTGCTAACTGCCCCTGCTTCATGCCACCCTCGGCCGAAGGGGGTGGGGGGCGGCTCCCAGGCAAAGGGAACTTGGGAGCTAAGCCAGAGGAGGTTCTGGTGCATAAGCGCTCACCCTCTGGGTGCTCCAGAGATGAAGCACCCAAGAAAAAAAAGAGTGGGTGCTCAGCATTATCAGCGCCGATCAGCTGTTTGATGGGGCCTCCAATCAGCTGTTCAGCAGCTGGTGGAGGTACTTGCGGGAGGGCAGGGAGCAGCAAGCAGTGGGGGCCTCAGGGGAAAGGATGGATTGGGGGTGGGAAGAAGTGGGGTGAGGGCATGGTTTTGGGGAAAGGGGTGGAGAGGGGGCAGGGCCTGGGGTGAAGCAAGGATGGAGCATCCCCCACGGGAAAATAAAAGCCAGCGCCTGTATCCTGGGGGAAGAATGGCCACGCACCCGGAGGCGGTTTCGGCTGAGGGGCTCGTGGTATCATTGCTGCTGCGTTCCCAGTGAAGTCATGCCCCAAGAGGAGGGTGCATGAGGACACTGACTCAGGGCCTGGCCACTCCGCTCTCAGGAAGGGAGGTTTCCCAGCTCCCAGACAGTGGGGTGCTGGGAATCAACAGCACCTGCTATCACAGCACGAATGCAGCCCCACATCCCCAGGAAAGCAGCCCCATCCGGGAGAGTTGGAGGAATGGGTGGTACGCTCCAGGTGGCGCAGGTGCCAAGCCAAACAGAGTCGGCGTTATCCCTGTTGGCCCCAGGATCTGCTGGCACTGCCTGGCTGCCACGCACAGGGAATTGCGCACAGGCCTGGATTCAAGACGCTGCCTGGCAACCGTGGCAGGAGAGCCGGCCTGTACCGGGGGGATCCCCCCGGGTGCTGAAATGGGGAAGAAGGGGAGGCAAACCTGCATGAGCATTAGCAGGGGGAGCACACTCCGGGGTCAGTGTGAGCAAAACACCCCCAGAGCCAAGGCGGGGGGACGCAGAGGAAACCCACCAGGATGTTGAATGGGGCGACACCTGCCTGGGTGCTGGGGGGGTAGCCGAAAACCTCCACCTTGGGGTTCTTCATGGTGCAGGAGATGGAACGGTTCATAAGGCGATTGACACGGAGCTCTGGCACCCCCAGCTTGCCCTTCAGCATGGAGTCCTGGATGATGGGGAAGCTGGGAGACCTGGGGAGACAGAGAGAGCCATGAACCCTCCAGGGGCCACAGCCAGCACACAGGGGTTGGGGGTAACGCAGCATGGGCCAGGGGAGAGCAGCACAGTGTCTGGACACCTGTGCCAGCCCAGCGAAGGTAGAGCTAGCGGCACAGCTCACGGGTCACAGCAGCAAGAAGGGGTGCCAGCCCCAGGGCCTGATGATCAGTGCCCCCTGCACCCCAGTGGAGGCCTGAGCATGCTCCCAGTGCCAGTCGCTTGCTCCTGGGCCAAGAGGAGCTGGGAGTGACGCCAAGACAGCATGTGCCTCCCCCTCTTGCAAGACTCACCGGCTGCGGGGTCCGGGGAGCCACTGGTGAGCTCTGCCCACCCCGCAGCAGTAAGAAGGGGATGGCTGAGCACTGTCCATGGTTCACTGGCCTTTAGCACCCTGGCACAGCCTGCCTGGCACAGGAAATCCCGAACGCCACAGCAGAGGCAGGCCTGATACCACCAGGGACAGCATCAACAAATGCATTGACACAGCGCCAGCCCAGCCAGCACCCTGGCACAGGTGGGCAAACTGCAGCACGGAGCATGGCAGTGACTCCTTTTCTGCACAGAGGCTCCTAGGCTGAGAAGGCAGCAAATGAGGTGTCCCCTGGCACCGTGTGGGCGTGGGAGACAGCCAGGCAGCAGAGGGAGGCGATGAGTCCCACCACACACACACTGACAGGGTAAACGCAAAGTAGGAACTGACGGGGGTGGGGGCGACCCTGGGACCACAGGTCAGAGAGAGCCAGGCTCGGGGAGGGAGCTGGGCCAGAGACAGTCCCCGGGCAGCTGCAGGAGCCTTACTTGGGGATGGGAGAGAAGATGCTGAGGCCCGCTCGGAATTTCTTGATGGTGCCGCTCGACTTGAACCAGCTGTGCCGCTTCTCCTGCTGGGTCTTCAGGAAATCGTTGCTGAGGTGTTTCCATTGCTGGGACGTGAACATGCCCAGGATCCTGGAGGGAAGAGCCAGAGGTGACTTCCCAGGCTGGATGGGGCCGGCCAGCCGGTGCTCGGATCGTAGGGAAGGGCACAAACGCCAGACCTGGAACGTGACTGGGGTCAGGTCTGATGGGGATCAGGGACCTTGTCTAATTCCCATTGGATCATCACGAAACCCAGCAGGCTGGGGTCTGCAGTGGGGTGCGGCAGGGGAGACCCAGGCCCTGTGTGTGACATGGAACAGCCCAGCGGGCAGCTTCTGCCTGGGGGCGGTCTAAGGCCCCAGCAGCAGAGGGCACTGCAGGCCAGGCGCTTTGGCAGGCTGAGAGAGAGAGGAGGGCCAAAGCACGGGGGCAGTAGGGAGAACCAGGGCTGCGGGAATGGGCAGGATCCCAGAGTAAGTGGACGGTTCGCTGCCCATGTCCTCACTCGCCCATTCCTCCAGAAGGCACCAGTCAGTGCCACCGGCCATGTGGACGAGGCAGTGACTGGAGCTCACCAGCTCAATTCCCATGACTCCACCAGATGGGCACGGTCTCCGCTCGGCATGGGCTGGATTTGACCACAGGGGCATGGCACCACACCCCTTTGCCAGTCCCCTGTGCCATCCGTCCCATGGTGAGTCGCTCTGGTCACAGCGGGGGACCATGGCCCCACCCAGCAAACCCCTCGTGAATCCAAAGGAACCCCAGTGCCCTGGGCTGTGTGCTCATGTCTGTCTCCTATGGGACATTCTGGCCTCAGGGAGCCACTGAGAGATGGGAACCCAGGAGTCCAGATACCACAGCATTTCAGCCCTGGCTAGGGCTTCTTACAGCATTAAAAGGCCTGTGAGGAATACAGACCAATAAACATTCATACAACCCGCCGACCCTGCATCCTGCCTGGCTTTCCCCTCTGCACTAACAGGCCTTAACAGAGTCCTGCCTCCTAAAGCCAGAAGGAATCATTGTGATCATCTTGCCTGGCCTCCCTTACAGCCCGATCCAGGGGACATTGCTGAATTACCCGCTGTGTGAACCTGCGCAGGGCTGGTACACAAACAGCCAGTCTTGTTTACAAATTGCCAGGGATGGAGAATCCACCAGGACCCTGGGTAAATTGTTCCCATAGTTCATTCCCCTCACTGTTAGAAACATACATCTTATTTCAAGGCTGTCCCTGTTTGGCTTCAGCTTCCAGCCACTGGAACTCATTCCACCTTTCTCTGCTCGACTGGAAGAGCCTTTAGCCAGTATTTGTTCCCGTGTGGGTCCTTATATCCTGTCATCGTCACCCTTTAACATTCTCTTCGTTAAGCTAAATATATGGAGCTCCTGGAGTCTGTCACTATTATCTAACCCTTTAATCCTTCTTGTGGCTCTTCCCTGACCCCTCGCCAATGTATCACCACCCTTCTTGAGTGGTGGGCCCAGAACAGGACACAGGATTCCAGCAGAGCTCACACCAGTGACCAATATAGAGGTAAAGTAACCTCTTTCCTCTACTCAGGGCTCATCTGTTTATACAGCCCAAGATCGCATTAGCCCTTCTGGCCCCAGCCTCGCACTGGCCTAGGGGAAGATGACCCAACTGTATGTCTTGGTGACAAGCTCCCTGGCCTTACTTTTTCAGCTGAAGACCCAATCCGAACCCCTCCTTATTAGATGGCTGGAAAACCTCGATCGATGGCTCTGCAGAGAGATCAGAGTCAAGCAACATCAATTCCAAGCTCCCCTCCTCCTGGGGCACTTTACCTCCAGACGAGAATCCCTTCGTCCGGCCCGTTGGGTAGAGCATGGCGTCTGCTTGACCATGTATACCCACACTGAGCCGTGTAAGGCTCTTGCAGATCAGGCCATAAACACAATGTAAGCAGTGTCAGGAATGAGATATATTCTGACATCTGGTGGCGAAC
This sequence comes from Dermatemys mawii, assembly GCA_007922305.1. Lineage (NCBI taxonomy): Eukaryota > Metazoa > Chordata > Testudines > Dermatemydidae > Dermatemys > Dermatemys mawii. The sequence continues at coordinate 36,219,072 of ML677366.1, read as the reverse complement.
TATGGGAATTGCAGTGAGTCTTGGAAAATAATTTTGGGGCTGATCAATTTGCATAGACACACCCACTGTGCCTAGCGTGAGCCCACAGCAGCCCACATGGCCACTTCGGCTGATGAGGGAGCCCCAGTTTCTATGTTATTGGGGCAGGAATGATAAAGTGATGTTACTGTGATTATGTGAATGAAGGACTATGGACATGTACTTGGCCCTTGTTATGATGGAGGGACTCGCCATCATCTAGGTAGCACTCACTGGGCAAGGGCCATGCGTTTCAGAACACTATGAGATTGAGAGAGGTGGTAGACAAGTACCTATACTATTTGGTGAGGGCTCTGTCTGAGGGCCTTCTAGGCCTATTGCACCCTGCCTCTCTCCACTGTGGAATGTGAGAATTGAATTTTGCTTCCATTAGGAGCCTGGTTTCAGGCTGCTGAGCTGAAAATTGCTTTGGGCTCACTGATGCACCTGCACTAAGGCTCCCCTACTGTATGCTGAAATCACCTAAGAGCTAAAGAAGTCACTGAGCACCGTCTTAAGTAGAGGGGCCTGAAAAAAGTGCAGAGTGGCTGGTGCAGCAGAGCAGTCTGCGTGTCGGCTAGCAGGACGGCTAGCGGAGTTGTTGGTGCTGTGGGCAGAGTGACCGGCACAGCAGAGCTGTCTGTGTGTCCACTAGCGGACGTGTTGGTGCTGCGGGCAGAGTGACTGGCACAGCAGAGCTGTCTGTGTGTCGGCTAGCAAAGCAGCTAGTGGATCAACGGGCAGAGCGGTTCGTGGGACAGCCAGTGGAGCGGAGCAGAGCCGATTGCGGTGAGAGCTGCAGCGGAACCTCACGGAGAGGCGGCGCAGTCGGCCTCAGACCACGTAAGGTGCCCCGTGCCCTACCCTCCATTTCCACCCAGGCTGGAGGTAAGACTCTGCCAATTGACTTTTGAACTCTGCACGGACCAAGAACAGAGACTCTTGGGCTGTTGGACTTTTGGGACTATTGAGTGACTTTTTGGGGTTGTGGAACTCAAGAGCCAAAGGGAAGGCCACGGACTATTTGCTGGGAGGGGGGCTTCTGGTTCATGGTTTGGTTTATTAACCTTGTTTGTGGTGTTTCCCCAATATAATGCCACATTGTTTCTCCCTGTTATTAAAAGGCTTTGGTACACTCAGACTCTGTGCTTGCGAGAGGGGAAGTATTGTCTCTTACAGACGCCCAGAGGGGTGGTATATGGTTGTCCCAGGTCACTGGGTGGGGGCTCGAGCCGGTTTTTGTATTGTGCTATTGGAATGGAACCCCTAGATACTGAACCCGGCCCTTGTTGCTGCCAACTCTGATGGGCAGAAGGGTTACAACAAGAAGGTCCCCGCCTCTCTGTGGGCAACTGGCTCGGGGCTGACTCAGGGAACAGAATGCTGCCCACTGAATCACCAGCAGCACCTGGCTCTTCCTGAGTGGTCTCCCAGTCGAGGGACTGGCTAAAGCACCCCGCTCCTTGATTTCAAACACTCTGAGCGCTGAGTCCACACACCTTGGTAGCTGAGTGTTAACTAGGCCCGATCACAATTTGCGGTGCCACAAATAGGGAGGAGAAAGCCAAAACGCTGCCCGAGTTTAGGCAGATTGAATAGATTCCATCCACAAAGGCACTGACCCTGGCCAACCTGTCGCCCCGGAGGATACGGCTTCCCAGTGGCTGCTCCACATGAGGGCAATTTCCAGGTCGGGAACCCCCACGACACCTTGGAAGCTCTGCACAATTTCCAGTGGACTGGGAGGTGTGGAAGCATAGACACCTCCACCCCTAGGGAATCCAAACCCTGAGACTCCCAGGCCAGAGAGAAGGGCTGGCAGGTCCATTGGGGGCTGTTTCCCATCATCCCCTTGGAGAGCCTGGGAACAGGGAAGTCCTGAAGCCCTGGATGGTTGTTGCAAACCAGGGGGTTGAGCCAATACCCATGCAATGGGTCCAGGTGCCTCTCCACAGAGTCCCAATAGCCACTGGGAACCCCATAGTTCAGGGAGGTTTGCAGTGACCACCCCCACCACAGATGGACAGAGGAACCTGCCCCTGGAGCCTGCAGCATTGTGCCAGGGATAGCTGCGGCCCATTGATCATGTGGTTAATTATTCCCGGTGGATTCCTCAGCGTAGCGATAATAATACTGAGTTCTTACAGAGCATCTTTCCTCAGCCAATCGCAAAACACGTTACCACGGAGGGCATTATCCCTGTTTTACAAGATGAGGAAACTGAGGCACAAAGGGAGGACATGACTGCCCAAGGTCACCTCGCAGGCCAGAACCTGGAATAGAGCCCAGGTCTCCCAAGGCCCAGTCCAGTGTTCTAGCCACTAGCCTCTACAGTACCCGTTTGCTTGGCCGGGATGCTGGACAGGTTACTGGTGGCTGTTCATGTTGTCATGACTATGCAGCATATGATGCAAGGCCCCCTCTCCCCAAGCCACTGTGACTCAGCATGCTCCATGCTTTTCCCTACAGAGCAGGAGTGAGGGGGTATCCGACCAACCACCCTCTGCCCGAGCTGGCTCTCTGCGCGTGGGCAGGGCAGGGGGCAGAATCCTGGGCAGCAGATGAATGCCTGAGGCCAAGGTGCAGTGCTGCCCCGCTGTAGCTCTCTCTGTCCCCGCAGCATAGGCTGGCACTCACCGGGTCCATCCAGGTACTGGGAGAGGGAGAACCGCAGCCTCAGGACAATGGGTTCGGTCCGTAGGACCTTCCAGGCCGTCGACACCTCCTCCTGCAGAGAGAGCAGAGCTGGGGAAGGGCAGAGAGAGAGCCGAGGGCTCCCGCTCCTTACTGGAGGGCTGCTGAAGGAGGGCCTGAACCTGGGAAGGGCTGAGGGCCTGTAGCCCATCAGTACGATCACCCAGCAGCAGCATCGGAGAGCGCCCAGTATCTGGCCAGAGTGCTGGTGGCCATTGCCACGGGCCTGCGGCTGTTCCTGTCATTGCTCCAGGGCAATGGTTTGGCTTCTCTGGCAGGAGAGCTCCTGCGTTTCCCTTTTGCTAAGGCCGAGCGCTCCCCAGCAGCCCTTCTGCACTGACTTATGCCAGACTTCAAAGGATCCCCACCTCCAGCTCTGGGATCCCACTTCTACGTACCCCCAAACCTTCAGGTAACTCACAAAACCTGCCACTAACTGCCCATTATCTACCTCTGCCCACGTGGTGACCCTGTGCCGAGAGCGTCCACAGGGAACGGATGTTTACACCCACCGAGTAAGGCAGAAGCAAACGCTGAGTAGGGACAGTTGGATTCAGCCAAGGAACTCTAATGATCTAAGACCGAGCGTGTTTGTATTTTTGAAAACACAGATCCTCTAAAGACGGGGCATTTTCATCCCGACCAGCGGGCATGTCTGCACAGGGACGGGTAGAGCTTTATCAGATCTCTGCAGCCAGGAGGGAATGGGAGACCCTATTGGAACCCGGGAGGGAGCTGTCCGGCCGGCGGCAGTAGGTGTGACCGCCAGCTCCTACCCACGCGGGTGGGTCGTGCATGGGACCGTCCGGCCTCTGGGGATGAGGCTGCGGGAGCACGTGTAGCCGCCCGCCGAGAGCCCCAGAGCCACTTACATCCAGGAAGCTGATATTGACGTGGAGATCGATGTCCACGTCGTCAATGGTCCCATATTCTCTACAAAGAGACACGGCAGGATTAGGGGCTGGACCAGAGCCACACGCTCCGCTCCGTTGTGATCAGCGTTTCCTTGGGGCGGATCCGCCAGCCGGTGCCCGGGAGCATCAAGAGCCCGCCTCTCCTGTCCGGGGATTTATAAACCAGCTGTACAAGTGTGGGCACCCCAAACTCAGATCTGTGCTGGCCTCCAAGCCTCCTGGCCCAGGCCCGGCCCGCCTCGGGACATCCCGATCCAGCAGAGATGCCTGTTCCCGAAGGACCCAGACCCGTTGGAGGTTTCCAGGTCTCAGACAAGGGGCTAGGGACAGTCATAGGGCCAGAGCTTGGTCATGTCTGCAGGGGATCCAAAGCACCTCCCTTCCTTACTGGCCTAACAAGGGGCTTCACGCAATCTGGGCCTGGTGTGCCGTGCTCCCCAAAGCCACCCGGCCAATCCTTGGGGGCGGGGGACTGAGTCCAAGGGGATCGATGGCACTTGGCGCCTCTAGGCCTCTGTCTTCACCCAGCCCATCGATCACATTCAGCTTAGAGTCCCCAGCCCGGGTCAGGCATAACGCCTGCCTCCCCAACACCCCAGCACAGAGCCGAACCCTCCTGCACCGCGTGGCACTTAGGCCAGCGAAAGGTGCGGGAAGGTTCTAGGCCGAGACGGGACTGGCTTTTCGGAACGGCCATTCCCCAGGGCACGCTGCTTCCATCACCTCCCCCTGCAGGGGAAACACGCCCCGTATGCTCTACCCAGGCAGGTCTGGAAGAAAATCTCACAGAATCGGGGGCCTCCGGCCCAGCCCTCAGTCCTGAGATATCCCCCCACTTGGCTCTGAGCGCCCGGCCCCTGGATTAGACACATCTGAGAAGCGTCTGGGGCTCTCTCCAGGCGAATGGCCCGCCTGCCATAGCTACCTGCTGTTTTGCTTCACCAAGCAAAGGTGGGGAAGAACAGCAGGCTCCCCGCAGCGACGCCTCCCCAGTCTGGTCCCTCCCTCCTCCCCTTTTCCAGCCTTCCCAGCTCCAGCCTCTCACAGAGTTGGGGAGCGAGAGTCCCTGCATCTTTCCCTGTATTCAGGCAGGAGGCAAGTGGGGATCCCCGCTCGGCTGGCACTCAGTGGCTTTCCCATCTCCCCACATGTGCCTGCCCCTCTCATGGAGGGGGCTACGCTCCGATCTCAGGGCCAGCTCCTGCCCATGGCTCCAGAGGGTGCTGGCTCATTCAGCCCCACTGCACAGCCGGGGACAGGATTCAGGCAAATGACTCTGGGCATCATTGCCCTGGAAGTGGAATTCAGTTCTGCAGGGGCACCAGGCAGCCCTCCCCCTCCCACTCACCCCCCACGCTCAGCAGATCTATCCACGTGCCTGGGCCACATGCAAGGTGAGGCTTTCGCCCGCCACACTGGGCAGCACGACTGAGGCGCAGGGCAGGGGAGGAACCGAGAGCACAGATGAGCCCAGGGCGAGGAGAACCCACCCCAAGCCCTGTGCCGTGGCACTGCCAACGGCTCTCCTCAGCCCGGGGCTGGGATTAGAGCTGGTAGCTGGGGCAAGGGCTGGGCATGGCCCTGGCTCCCTAGCCCCACTTAGCAAGTCAGAGGAGCACAGGGAAGGGGAGCGAGCTGCTCCATGGCAAGGCAGAGCAATGGGGAGTGGGAGAGGGACCTGGGTCTCTGGGGTGCAGCAGCCTGGCTCCAGCTCTGAGGCAGGACCAAGCAAACCTCAATCATCCCTCATGGGTTTGTCCGGCCTGGTCTTACAAAACTCCAGAGCTTGACCACCCTTAGAAAGTCCTTCCTAATATCGAACCTATATCTCGCTGCAGATGAAGCCCCTATCTTCTTGTCCAACCTCGAGTGCACACGAAGAACAACTGATCACCCTCCTCTTTATAACCTTCTACATACCTGAAGAGTGTTCATGGCTGTGACTCTTCCCTCTGACTAGAGAAGGGTCCGGACCAACCCCCCCATCCAAATGCAGCCTGGACATCTCTCTACATCTAACTGGGCCATTCATACCCTCACCAGGGAGACATGGTTCACAGCAAAGCTGACCCCATCTCAGCCCTTTGCGACAAGCTCCCGCATAAAACTGAGGTGCAGATCCCAGCACCAATCAGAGCTTTAGGCAGGTTTTCTGCACCTCCCCATCCTGGCAGCTCAGATTCTTCTCCCAGTGTGAATCCTCTCCCCATCTCTGAGGTATAAGCAGGGGCTCTGGGTGTTCCCCATCAGGGAAGCCCAGTGAGGAGATGCAAGGAACGTGCTGCCCTCTAAGAACAAGCTGTAATTTCCGCTCACCAGTGCGGGGAGGAGAGCGGCTCAGTCAGTGCAGCCCCCATGGGGCAATCAGGAGGAAGCTGCTGCCCGGGGCTGCGTCCCATCTGCCCTACGCACCTGACGGACACAGAGTTCTCACTGTAGATCTCCTTCACCGCCTCGATGTCGGCATCCAGCTGCGGGTGTCGGTACAGATCCGCTGCACAGGTCCCCTGCAACGTACCGCCGGAGCGGGGAGGGGAGGGAATTCAGACAGGGGCTACAGCCAGCATGGGTGCACTGGGCCCCAGGTAGGCGTATAGCAGTGGAGGCTGCTGGTCGGGACTGAGGTGCACTGGCAGAGCTGGGGAGAGGCAGGAGCCAGGGTTTCCTGGCAGCAGGAACTGTGGGGGAGGACTGAGGGGCATCGCCACACCTGCCTCCCAGCCGTGCAGTGAGACTGTCACAGCTCCAAAGACTGATCTCCGCTCCAGTCAGAACGAGCGGGAGAGGCCACCCCAGCACGCTCTTCTGGGGAGGAGGCAGAGGCTGCAACCACACCCCAGTCACCTATGATCAGAGCCCAGCAGGACGCACTGGGGCGCTAATGAAGCAACCCCCAGTGTCCCCCTCAGGGTTCTACCACTCAGTGGAGGGGAGCCAGGGAACTGCCAGTCTACAGGGAGGGACATTGTCAGAAACCTGGAAAAAGCTGAAATTTAAAAGGCTCCACGCAGGTGGCCCCTTGCAGAAAGGCGGGCACTGAGCTCCCAACCAAGCTGCCCTCCAGGGTCTCCCCCAGGACGGGGTCGGGGCCAGGCACAGCACGGCCTCCTGGACGCTGCCAGCTCCAGCCAAGAGCCAGGCGGTCAGCGGCTCTTGGAGCCAGTGGGCTCTGGAGCGCTGCTGTCAGTATGTGGAGCTGGATAGGTTTGCACCAGCCAAGTGCATGAGGCCAGGGTCCCAGCAGTGTGTGAGCGGGGCTCCCAGGGGCACACGGGACCGATGGGCCACATCACTCCCCACCAAGTTTCCCGTGCCAATCTCACACAGCAGAGGTCCTTGAACACCACCGCACCAGTTTCAGCACCGCGCCATGGGGCAGCTGGCAGGTCGCCCAGCTCCTTACCTGGACTCCATAGAGGAATTCCTCCGACTCATTGTCTCCATCTGAATCATCGTCAGTCCAGTACTGGCCTTTGATGTCCTGTGAGAAGAAGCTGTTGTTAGTGTTTACATGCCAGAGCTGAAGCCTTAGGCCATGGCCACCTCACTCACACCCAGCTCAGAAGGGTCAGTTTGCCAGGCCAGGACAGAGGGACCAAAATGGGCTCTGTCTAGGTACTGGTATGGCCTTCATCTCCGGATCATCTGAGCACCTCAGAGCCATTCATGGGGTCTCACATCAGCCCCTTGGAGGAGGGACTATTACCTCAGGTTCCAGTTCAGAGACTGACAGACTTTAAGGTCAAAAGGGATCATTATGAATGATCAACTAGTCTGACCTCCTGTGTCACAGGCCACAGCATCGCACCCACCCGCTCCGGTGACAGACCCCTAACCTCTCGCTGAGTTACTGACATCCTCAAATCATGATATAATGACTCTAACTTAAAGAGAATCCACCATTCACCCTACTATAAACCTGCAAGTGACCCAGGCTGCAGAGGAAGGCAAAAAAACTTCTGTGTCTTGGCCTATATGACCTGGGAGGAAATTCCTTCCTGATCCCAAACATGGTGATCAGAGGCCTGCCCATCTAGTGTCCATCACCAGCCATTGGGGATATTTGCTGCTAGCCGTCACCAATGGCCCACAGGCCATTGTCGGCAGCCCCATCATACCAGCCCCTCCATAAACTTATCAAGTTCAGTCTTGAAGCCAGTTAGGTTTTTTGCCCTCACTGCTCCCCTTGACAGGCTGTTCCAGAACTTCACTCCTCTGCGGGTTCAAAACCTTCACTTAATTTCAAGCCTAAACTTGTTCCTGGTCAGTTTATAGCCATTTGTTCTTGTGTCAGCACTGGCATTTAGCTTAAATAACTCCTCTCTTCCCGGAATTTATCCTCTGATGTATTTATAGGGAGGAATCCTATCTCCCTTCAGCCTTCATTTGGTCATGCTAGACAAGCCAAGCTCTTTGAGTCTCCTCTCATAAGGTAAGTTTTCCATTCCTCACAACATCCTAGTAGCCCTTCTCTGCACCTGTTCCCATTTGAATTCATCTTCCCTAAGCCTGGGACGAGGAGACGAGACCTGCACACAGTATTCCAGATGAGGTCTCACCAGTGCCTTGTAGAACGATACTAACACTGGAAATACCTCGCCTGATGCGGCCTAGGACTGCATTAGCCTTTTTCAAGGCTGCATCACATTGACAGCTCATAGTCATCCTGTGATCAACCATTACACCCAAGTATTTCTCCTTCTCTGTCACTTCCAACTGATACGTTCCAGACTGTGGCAAACCCCAGGTTTGGGGAGAGGAAGAGGCTTGCCCAGTGTCACTTGTGGCTGAACAGGAAACTGAATGCAGATCTGCTGAGTTCCCCTCCAGTACCCTGCCCACTGGGCCATTCTCCCCAGGCAGTGAGCCAGGGCACAGCTCTGACCTGGTCCCACTGGCCAATCAGTGATAGCACTTCACCTCCACACACGTGTCCAGACCAGACTAGCTACCGAGGGCATGTGCCTTTCCTGACCATTCCCGGTTGATACAGGAGGCCAGAACTGTGGCTTGTTTTCCATAGCGGAGACAGAGTGTGGCTTGTATTTACATGAGGGTCTCAGGAATGGCCTGCCATATTTCCCCTATAGGGCAGGAGGTCCCTCTGAGGGGGAGCCAGAGATGGGGACTGAGAACTCACTCAGCCTTTAGCTACATGGGGCTGCTGGACCTTTAACAAAAAAGCTTTTCTCCCACCAGTTTGTCAGGTGTTTGAGTTAATTGAGAGTTAACAAAAGACCCAGCATTTGAAACCAGGGGTTCGCTGCAGTTTTCCCACTGTGGACACATGCTAATACTGCTCCATTCTAGTTCTTCCCCTGTGCTCATCCCTCATCATCCCCCATGAGACTGTGACACAGACATTCCCCACAGCCCAGCCCAGCTCCCAGGCCCCTGGCAGCTACAACGTTCGCTAACATGGAAGAATGACATTGGGGAAGCATTCAATGGATTTTTAGCTTCTTTCGATGCAATTTATCTGCTGGAAATCGCAAGGAGGAACCAGCACCATGGTTCCAGCCAGCTCACCACACACCACCAGCAAGTGCTCAGCAAACTTTTGGCATTAAATTAACCTCCCCGCTCTATTAACTGGGGGCAAGGGCAATATTTTTTAAGCTTCTGTGTCACCTGGGAGCCTACACCCCATTCAAATCAATGGAACATAGGCTCCTAAATCACCTAGATGCATTTGAAAATGTTGCCAGGTGTCTAATGTCACCGGTCAGTCAGATTCTAAGCCCCAAAGGGACCATTGTGATCAGCTAGTCTGACCTTCTGTATAGCACAGGCCAGAGAACTGCCCTCAAAATAATTCCTAGAATCCACACGACCCTTGGTAAACTGTATCAGTCATTAATTCCCCTCACTGGTACAAATTTACCCTTTATTGCCAGACTGAATTTGTCTTGCCTCAACTCCCAGCCACTGGATTGTGTTAGACCAGGGATCGGGAACCTTTCAGAAGTGGTGTGCCGAGTCTTCATTTATTCACTCTGATTTAAGGTTTTGCGTGCCAGTAATACATTTTAACATTTTTAGAAAGTCTCTTTCTATAAATCTATAATATAGAACTAAACTATTGTTGTATGTAAAGTAAATAAGGTTTTAAAAATGTTTAAGAAGCTTAATTTAAAATTAAATTAAAATGCAGAGCCCCCCCAGACCAGTGGCTAGGACCCGGGCAGTGTGAGTGCCACTGAAAATCAGCTGGCATGCCGCCTTCGGCGCCCGTGCCATAGGTTGCCTACCCCTGTGTTAGACCTTCTTCTGCTAGACCAAAGAGCCCATTATCAAATATTTGTTCCCCATATAGGCTGTAATCAAGCCACCTTTCAACCTTCCCTTTGTTAAGCTAGATGAGAGACAAGGTGGGTGAAGTAATATCTTTCACTGGACCCACTTACTCTTTGTCATCTATTGATGGGCAAACAGAAGAGACCAGACCTGAGCTTTGAAAATAGCAAAACCAAGCAGCAAAAAAGTGTAAAAATATAAAATGAACTTTGGGGCCATGTGGATGCACCACACAGGAGCCAAAAAGGACACAAGCTACACTGCTTGTGCGGGTCTCCTTTAAAGAAATGGCTGCATTGTTTTCTCCCTCAAGTACATACAGCAATGACACCTTCCCCGACCTTGGGTCTATCCTGTTACGGAGACTGTACACTCCTCAGGGCCGGGACACCCTCTTACTCTCTGTACTCACAGTGCCAAGCTCAATGGGGCCCTGCTCTCAGCTGGCATCTTTAGATGCTACTTCATAGAAATGCGTTACTCGTTATTAGAGCTATTAATCAACAATACGGTGATGGACCAGGGAAGCAGAAAAAAGCTGTTCCAATTATTTACCAAAGCCCCTAGAGCTCTAGGCATGAAGCATGAACAGAACCAATTCACAGAACAGACCAATTGTATTTAGAGAGGGGGAAAACAGGCTTGGGAGTACTGCAGAGCAGATATGGGCCCTTCACATCTTCAGAGCCAGGAACTCCCATCCAAGTGCTCTGGGACATTTGCAAGCCCACCATTCCCTCCCTGCATCGGGGTACTCTTCTTCCCATGGAGACTGCAAGAGGCCCTGTGGTTAGGAGCCAGGTCTAGGCCCAGTTTCTCCAGGGAGAAATTCCAAGGGCCGGATTCCCAAAGCCTCAGAGATAATAGTCAGGTTAGAAGAGAGGAAAGAAGGACAAAGCGGCAAAGGAAAACAGAGTGGGACCCAGAGAACAGGCAGCAAGGGAGGAGTGAGAAGGACCTGCTTTGGCCACTGAGCAGCAAAAACAAGAAAGATGGAAAACAGTCAGAAAGATAAAGAGATAGGCAAGAAAAGACAGGATGGAAGAGGACATGAGGAACAAGAAAGAGAGAGAGTACAAAGAAGCCACACCCCAAATGGCAAGCCATGCCTATCTGTGTGACTGGCACGTAGCCGGCCTCCTCTCCTTTGCCAAGCCACCCGCTCTCGGGGAACCCCTGATCTTGTGGTCTGGGCCCCGACAGCCTCACTTGTCCACACCATCCCTGACTGTGTCCCCCGACCCCGACCTCAGCACCATCTCACCGCGCTGGGTGGTTGGGGAGCCGGAGTGCCATGAGCCTTAGGTTGACCCCTCCCCACATTCACCCCTTGTTTCCCTCCATGTTGCTTTCCCATGCCCCACGCCTGCACCTCTGGGCTTTCCCTTGCATCACCACCCCGGTGACCGTCACTGCACTGGGATGGGGCTTCCGCGTGCCTGCCTGTCTCTCTGCCACGCCCTGCTCACCATTTGCTTCGTGGTTCCCAGGCACTCCTCTGTCAGGCTAGGCCTCTCCCCTCCATGACACCAGGCGGCCTGGAAAGAGCGAGCCAGGCATCCAGGCAGCGTCAGGCCTTGACGTCAGGGCTGAGATCCGGGCTGGAGAGTATCTTCTGCTGTTTCCAGGCAACCGAGTCCCTGGCCTCTAAGAGGCAGCCAGCATCATGGTTACGTCAGCACTGTTCAGTGGGGGCTCAGGTGCTGCTCCAAACGCTGCCGGCCCTGCACGGCAAACACAGGGATTGCAGACAGAGAGGTGAGACCGGGGATGTGGCACAGGTGCCTCGGCCCCTGGGCAGCGCCGCTGGCACCCCTCACCCCCAGGATCCTGCCCTCACTCTCCTGTGTCACGAGCCAGTAAGGAATCCTGCCTCACTCCCATGCCTGGGGGAGAGAGGACTCGCTTTCACATGATAGGAACATAGGCTCATGCCACCCCACTGTACCCAGGGAACACACACAGGGCAAAGCAGGTGCAGCAGGACAAGCGCCCAACCCTTTGCAGGGTGCTGGGCTGGTGCCTTGGATGGATGAGGAAGAGGATCCTTTCCTCTGGAGTATTTAACCCTGCTTGCCCCCATGGAGTGAGTGTGACACATGGCATGGCCCAGGTGGCGGGGATCAGGGTCCCTCCACCGGCCAGCCCACATGAGGGTGTTACAGCAGCTAGGGCAGGGGTTCTCAGCCTTTTGGAGCTCAGGACCTATCTGCACACCTGAATGGCTTGTCACGCCCCAGAGACCCCCTGAGATGCCCCCAGACCTAATGCACCCCCAGAGGTCCATTCAAGAGGGCTCAGAGCAAAGATTCCAGATGCTCCGGACAGATATGAACAGCTAACCCCACACATACGCAACTGGGGGGAGGGGCAAGTGAAGACACCCCAAAACAAACAGTCCCCCAGCTCATGGAGGGCAGAGGATAAGGGATAGTGGGTATTTGAGGCCTGCAAGTGGAGTGGAGAGATTGAGGGGTGAGTGAGGAAGGAATTAAGGATTCTGGGAGGGCTGGGGAAGGAACTGGGGGCGGAGGAATACAGGGATATGGTGAGGGACTGGGGGAAGGATCTGGGGGCAGAGGGATGGCAAGCTGATAGTTCCCCAAAATGCAGAACCTCCCACACACTGGGTTGGAGGCAGTTTAGATGCTGGGGGTAAAGTGGGGGGCTGGGACACGCTGGGAGGCTGAAGTGACTGGGGTGCAGTGTGGGAGGAGCTTGGCTGTGCAGCAGAGGGAACATCAGAGTGCCCAGACTGGGGGGGGGCAGGACAGCACATAAGGAAGATGGGGTGTTACCCAGCTGTAGGCAGGGGGAACACCGAAGGGCCAGTACATACAAGGAAACATGACACCAACAGCTCCCTCCTGGCCCAACCCATGGGGGTGGCTGGGCCAAACCCTGAACAGTCCCGTGATCAGGCTCCAAGGCCCAGAGCGGGGAGATGAACCCAGCCAGCCCTCCAGCCTCTGGAGAGCCAATATTGGGTGTGAGGCCAGGCTAAGAACACCTGAGCGAGAGGCTGGCTGTGTGTAGACCAGGGGTCTCAAACCACGTGGCCTGTGAGGTTATTTCCTGCAGCCCGCCAAGCTCCCCCCTGCATACCCCCCCGGAGTTATTTCCTGCAGCCCGCCAAGCTCCCCTCCCTCCACTGCCCCGCCCCCTCCGCCCAGCACATGCGCATCCCCGCTCCTCTGCTTACCCTCAGGCGCGTCCCGCCGCCAAAGAGCTGTTTGGCGGTGCTTAGCGCTTTCCAGGAGGGAGGAGCGGGGAGCCACACATTCAGGGGAGGAGGCGGGGAAGAGGTGGGGATTTGGGGAAGGGGGTGGAATGGGGGCAGGGAAGGGGTGAGAAGAGGCAAGACCACATGGAATGGCTCGAGTGGTGGGCGGGGACAGAGGTGGGTGTCAGTGATACAACCCTCAAGCCTCATGTGGCCCTCCTAGTGATTCAACTTTTCAGATCCCTAGTGTAGACAGACCAGGCTGTTTACACAGGCCTGGAGGGAAGGGCTGGCCCAACTATTGAATGAGAGGCTGGAAAAGGGTGTTGAAACCCACCATGCATTAGACTGCGACTGAGCAGGCAGCAATAGCCTCCTCCTGCTCTCCCCTGTAACACCCAGCCTAACCAGCAGGGGGAGCAAGCAGCCACTCCTCCCCAGGGGCAGAGGTCACTGCACCTGGACTATGGAGATTACCCAGTTTAGGAGAGTGCAGGAGCACCCAGCCGCAGCAATGCAACAGGGCTGGGGTATTCCAGCCCCAGTGCTGCAGTAATAGTCCTGACAATATGATAATACTGGGAAACAGTATTACCATACTGTCTGCTGAAATGCAGCCGTCTCTGGGGAGGAGTGTGCCAGCTGTTTAATGGCACAGAGCAACGGCACACTACAGTTTGGAATCCCGCAGCCAGCTGAAACTGCAGGGCCAGTACAGGGCAGGAGGAGAGGCCCCAGCCAGGAATCTGCCAAGGACCAATATTACTTCCATGGCAAAGAATGCCCAAGCAACAGGCCCGCAACCACCTACGCCTACATGCCCACACCCACCTATCACCCTACTACTCAACATGCAGTCACCCAAACACCAGACTTGCCCACACTCGCCAGTAACCCAACCATCCAACATAACCACACTCACCAGTCACCCATCCATCCAACATGCCTGCACCAGCCAGCTACCCCACCAACTGACACTTCCACATCTGTCAGTTACCCTACTGCCAACATAACCACACCCAGCAGTCACCCAACCACCCGACTCATCCGCACCCGCCGGTCACCTAACCACTAGACTCGCCTGTACCCTCCGGTCACCCAACCACCTGACTTGTCCACATCCATCAGTCACCCAACCACCCATCTCGCCCAATCACCTGACTCCCTGTACCTGGCAGTCACCCAACTACCTAACTCGCCCCGCACCCACCAGTCACCCAACCACCTGACTTGCCTGTACCTGCCAGTCACCCAACCACCCGACTCGCCCACATCTGCGAGTCACCAAACATAACCGCACCCACCTGTCACCCGTCCACCTGACACGCCCATATCCACCAGTCACCCATCCACCCAACATGTCTGCACCAGCCAGCTTCCCCACCAACCGACACTTCCACATCTGTCAGTTACCCTGCCGCCAACATAACCACACCCAGCAGTCACCCAACCATCGGACTCATCCACATCTGCCAGTCACCCAACTCACCCACACCTATCAGTCACCCAACCACCCAACATGTCTGCATCCGCCAATCACCCAACCACCTAACTCACCAGCCACCCAACTCGCCTGCACCCACTGTTCACCCAACGCACCAACATAACCGCACCCACCAGTCACCCGTCCACCTGACATGCCCATACCCACCAAGTCACCCGTTCACCAACATGTCTGCACCCACCAGCTTCCCTACCAACCAGCACTCCTACATGTCAGTTACCCTACCGCCAACATAACCACACCCAGCAGTCAGTCAACCATCCAACTTGTTCGCACCCGCCAGTCACTCAACCACCAGACTCGCCTATACCCACCAGTCACCAAACCACCCAACTCACCCACACCCGTCAGTCCTCCAACCACCCAACATGCCTGCATTCGCGAGTCATCCAACCACCCAATATAATAGCATCTACCAGTCACTCGTACACCTGACACACCCACACCCATCAGTCACTCAACCACCCGACTTGCCCGCACCCTCCAGTCAACAAACCACCCGACTCGCTCACACCCAGCAATCATCCAACCACCAGATACGCCTGCACTCACAAGTCACCCAAGCCCACATCATAACCGCATCCACCAAAGGGCTCCCTTCATAGCCCCTGCACCCCAAAGGCCCATGTCCTCACCCCTGGGGACAGCTCCCATGGCACATCCTGCACTAGTAGAGTACAGTTCCCTGTGTCCCCCTGGTGGCCAGACCCCTGCAGCTCACCCAAAATACACTGGATTCCACACCACTCCTGAGTCCAAGGCTTCTGCCACGTCACGTCTCTGACCCCTAACCCTCACCGGCCTCGTTGGTTCTCAGAACCCTGTCAGCAGCCTCCAGGATAGATGGGTGGGGGAGAAATCCACAGCCTTAAAGCTCCAGGCTCCCTTTACTTTCCCGCGCCTGGCACCTGTGTTAGAACACAGCCAACAGGTGACTGGAATGTGGTGCCCGTGGAGCTGGACTGAAAGTGTCGTCTCAGCTCTGGCTCATGCCCAAATGAGACTGTCACCTGATCAGACTGGCCCAAGAGCAGGGCTGTGTTGCTATGGCGTGAGCTGATGGGAGAGGCTGGCAGTGGGGTAGCTGTGGGCGTTACCCACAACCCATGCTCCTGCTATTGGATGTGACAGCTGTGAATGCCACAGACTCCGGCCATAGATCAGCCCCTGCAGAGGGGAGCCTGGGTCTTAAGTCCAGAGTTGCTTAGCCATTCCCTATAGGAAGAGGCTGGAGCAGCTGCGAGCCCTCATCAGTTGGCTTTCCTACAGCGCTTCCTACAGGCAGACACCGGGATGGGCATAGACGGTGCCATTCCCTCCAGCCCTCCTTCCTGGACAAGTAGTTCTGTCCTGTCCCCACCCACGGTGCCCCTGAGCTAGCGAGCCTGGAGCAGTGTTAACTACACACAGCCAGTTAGTAGCTTCCAAAGTTGCCAAAATGTCCATTTTCCAGCTAAAAAGACCCAAGCAATTATGGCTTTGACTTGGGGTTTGCACTCATTCCCCACAGCTCCCCACCTGGGAGGATCTGAGCATCAAAGCCCCCCAAGATGACAGCAGCTAATAAAGCCCTGCCTATGTGCCCTCTCTGCCACGCAGGAGTGAGCTTTACAAATGGTACCTGACCTCCCTCAGCCAGTGCTAACAGCAGCCCTGGGCCACTGCTTGGTTTCCCTGAGTAATTCCTCCTCTGGGATGAGAACATAATGTTTGGCTAGGGCAGGGTAACGCCACTGACCGCCTGCCCTAGCCGCAGGCTGTGAGACGCCGAGGCCTCTGGGTAGAACAGTTATAGCTCCAGTGCTGGCACACACCCTGGCACTGGTGGCATTACTGGGCTCCTCCTCTCTCTCCCAGGCTGAGCTACCAGCCCCACACTTTCCTGGGTCCCCTCCTCCTCCACCCAGCAGCCCTGCGCTATGAAGCCAGGTTTACAGCCGCAGTCAGCGCTGGGCTGTAACCCCAGGGCCATCAGTTAAGACCTGGAGTGAAACCAAGGGACATTAGAATGATCTGCCAGATTTTAGCAGCTATTTCCGTGTCAGGCCCAGGCTTTTCCATGTCTGGCTCGACTTAGGAGAAGGGAGATGTCAGAGGAGTGAGATAACTGGCTGAGTCCTCCCTGCTGACCTTCGATGGCCCAGCAGCGGGCAGATAATTATACTGAGACTTCTTGACATCTTGGGATTTTAACAAGGCTTTGACCCAGTCCTACATCACATTCTCATAAGCAAACTAGGGAAATGTGGCCATTACATTTCCCCCGGAAACCCCAAGATGAAGCCCAGAGATTTTAGTCTCCTTAGAGCTGAAATGCTTTAGTCCAGGTAAGCTGTTGTGTGCCACAGGCAGAGAGCAGGAAGAATGGAGGGGTCACCTATGCCCCAGGCCCCTGCAATAGCAGGGAACTAACTAGGTGAGACACGCCCAGCTGATTCCAGCAGCAGACCAGCACCCCGTGCTATGGAGGAAGAGAAGACCCCACCCCAGGACCCTACTAATCAGCCCTGGGGAAAAAACCCTTCTTGACCCCAAATCTGGTAAACAGTTGGACCCTAAGCATGAGAGCACCACACAGCAGTCATCCACCCCAACCAGTATCCCATCTCCAGACAGGACCAATCTCTGATGCTTCAGAAGGCAAAAAAACTCAAACAGAAAATAACTGGCCAATTGTGCATTGGGGAAGCGGGGTAGGGGAGAGAACCCTTCCTGACCCGTCCAGGCAGCCAGGCCTGAAGCATGAAATTTAATTATGCTCATCATCCTAATACACAGCGGCAAGTGTTGGGAGCATGTTAAGGGCAATATAGGCAATCCCATTCTCCCCATGAAGGAAGGGGATGAACAGGAAATCACAGATTCCAACCAGAAGAGACCCCAGACTCTCCAGCCTGATCCCCCACGCTCTCACACACAGGCCGCAGAACTTTGCCAAGAAAACAGATTAAAGCATGTCTTTCGAAAACACAGCTAATCTCGTCTGAACCATTCCAAGTCTACCACCATCCCGGGAAGCTGTTTAAGGCTGCAGCTACCAGGCCTGTCCTCTGTTTCCTGGGGGGAGGGGGCAGGAGTGACCTCTTCCTGCCCAAAGAGACAGATGTGGCCCAGGGTTGTACAGAGCCCTGTAACCCACACCCCCTGGCTAGGAATCTCTGCAGTAGGAATGCAGGCCTCTCCTGCCTGTCTCTCCTCTTTGTTAGTCTGTGAGTGTTTTTCCAAGAAGCCATTGTGAAACCACTCTGGCAGAAAGGGACACCTGGAAAAGCAGGAGCTGGATCTACTGCTCTGGCAGGATCCCATGAAGGTGAGGGTGGCCCAGTGCAACAACCCAACCGCCACCTCTGGGCTGGGCAGAGGGGACTATAAAACTCTCCCACACATAAGCATTGAAAGAGCAGGAAGCTGCTAAGGTGGTGAAGGGGACCAACCTGCATCTCTGCCAGTGCTTCAATCCCCCTGGCATGGGACAATACAGTGGGTGGCATGAGGGTCCCCAGCAGAAGGGCCCAGCCCAATGCAAGTTCGCTTTGTCTTCCCTCAGCAGCCAGCGCAAGCACTAACCCCTCATTAGTGCCAGACAGGTTGGCTCTGTAGGGACAGCTCACCACTAACGTGGGGCAAACTCTCGCCCAGCAGGCACGCCTGAGTTGCTGCCTGCAGGCAGGGCTGGCACATAACAGAAGGCGGGGCTCCCCTCGCTGAATCTCTGTCATGCAACCCACAGCCAGGGCAACTCCACGTGTAGGAGAGGGGGACCCCTCCCACAACCCTTCACAGCCGGTGCTTCTGCACTGTACCCTGCAGCACCTCCTGCTGGGAGAGGCAGGGGTGGATAACTTCCCACTAGCAGCTGGGATGCTTGCCCAGCAGAATCATGGATTTAGTGAAGTTTTGGCTCTCCTTTGTTCTGTAGGGTCTCTCTCTCCCCCTCCTTCCCCAATCGGGAGCAGCGCAGCTCTGCCCTGCTGCAGTGAGGCAGGCAGGGGGAATCAAAACAAAACCCGAGGACAAACTCTCTGCGCTTCTCTCAGACAGGAGTCACCCTCTGGCCTCAGCAGTGTCTCCAGCCTGCCTAGGGACATGACCCAGAAGGCGTTGGCCCTGCTCCAAACCTAGTCTCACTGGCACAATAGTATTCCATGGGGACAGATCCCCTCTTAGGATGGATCCCCTCCCGGGATTTTATCGCCAAGTGTGGCAGCCACCCTTAAACAGCACGCAGGCAGGGCCGCAGTGACTCAGACGCTGACAGAGCTCAGTGAGGGACCTGGGTCTGCTCCCAACTGCCAGCTGTGCCAGGAGCTGCAGGCTGTCCCCTTTGCTCCTGGGAATAAGCAGAATACCCTTATAGGATCCTTCTGCCTATGCATAGCCTGCACAGGTGAAAAACCCACCTCAGGCAGATCCTGAGCACAGGAGCAAAAGACCCTGAATGGGGTTCCTGGGCCTGGGTGAAACAGCCCTAGGGTGGAACTGAACTTTCTGGGATCCTCGGGCCCGCCTGGAACAGACCTGTGAGCAGGCGATGCGGGGGGAACGGAGCCTGAACAGGACAGCTGGGCCCGCCTGGGCGCACCCCGCTGCAGCCCCTGGGAGCAGAAAAACCTGAGCTGTACCCCCACGCCCACCAGCAACAGCCTCTATGGGAAGAGGGCACAACACCGGCCCACCCCAGGCCTGCTGTCCCAAAGAGACGCCTGCTGGCAGGACGCCTCCCTGATCACAGCCCTGCCACCCTGGGCTACACAGCAAAGCCCCCAACAGCCTGACTAGGACTCAAGTGCCTCACAAAGGCCTATGTGGACAGAAGGCAACGAGGTAGGGGGCGGGGAGGGGAATGAGCAAGAAACCTCCTCTTCCTCTCAGCTGGCTCCTGCCCCTCCCAATCCCAGCACAACGGACAGTGTCCTGAGTGGAAAGTCTTGTCCATTCAGCAGCACCCGCCGGAGTCAGGAGGGCTGGGCAGGGCCTTCCACATCTGTGACTACTTCCCCCCTCCTCAGTGACAGGCAGTTCGGCTCACTCTCCCACATACCCAGCCCCAGCCAAGCCTTGATACTCACGGTGATTCCTTAGGCCAAGTCCCCGCAGCTGCAAAGGCCCTGGGAGACTGCCAGGCTGGTCCAGGCTGGGGAGAAAGCGCTGCTGGGCGCCAGGGATCAGGGCCGGGGATGGCTGGCCTCTCTCCGCAGGGGAGCAGACAAAAGGGGAGCCGAGGAGGCTGAGTGGAAGAAAACAAAAGGCTTGTCAGCCGGCTGCTCCTCCTGGCTTTGTTGTTTCACTTAACGGAACACAGCACAGTGGGCCAGATGGCTTCGCCCATGCTCAGTGCCGCTCCAAGCTGGAGTCATGTGATGCTCTCGGCTCGGTGAGCAGGAGAGTGCTGCCGGGCTGAAGGCAAGGAAGTACAAAGCTCACACACGTACACACACGCGCATCTAGTGCACCAGCCGTCCATGCATCTGTAGGCTGAGTCCCCCGCCAGGCATCTCAGTGCAGCACGGAAAGCCCACAAGCTCATCCTGGCCCTGGTGCAGCGTAAGACACAGGAGATGACCCCTCTGGCTACCCCGAGTTCTGTCCTGCGGACCCACGGTGCTGCCCTGCCCTGGGGCTGGGTTTCAGCTCTCGTGAGGGGAGAGCACTGCACTGCTGGTGGCAATTATACCTGCGTCTGGCCCTTGCCCAGGATGCCTAACTGTCCTTTCCCTCTCTGCCACCCTCACAGTTCACTGGCCTGCCTAGCTGTGGTCTGGTGACTTTTGAAGGCCCTTTGCTGTGGCGATGATGATGAAGGGTAAGGAAATCTTTGTTTTTTCCACCCTACCGACCACCCCCTTCTGACCACGTATGCATATGCCACAGAAAACTAACTGGGTGGGACATGCCCAGCTGATTCCAGCAGCAGACCAGCATCCCCTGCTACAGAGGAAGATCAACCCCACCCCAGGTCTCTGCTAATCAGCCATGGGGGAAAAACCCTTCCTGATCCCAAATCTGGCAATCAGTTGGACCATGTGAGCAGGATGCACTAGCCCAGCATGTAAGACAGAGGATTCTCTGGAGCATCACACAGCAGTCGTCCACTCCAACCAGCGCCAGGAGCTGGATCCTCTGGGGCTTCTACTCACCCCCTGGGCTTCCTTCCATCTCTAACATCCAGATAGTGGCCACATGCTCCCTGACTGCAGCCTCTTTCTGCTGCCAGCTTCCAGGCTTTGTCCTAGTCCTGCCTGTCCCTTCTCATCTGGGTTCCATCATCAACTGGGAGCTACTTAGGCCACACCTGCAGGGAATTCTGTGGCCTATCAGGTTAATCAACCTACTTTAATCTGCTTTACTTTGTGGGGGAGGAGATCACCCCCTCACAAAGACTCTTCAGACACTTCTCCCACTGGTAGCCCAGTGGTGATGCCCAGCATCATTGGTGCTCCGCGCTCTCCATGAAGATGGCGCTAACTCCCTGTTTGTTTCCAGCAGTGTCAGCTTCGAGTTAGCAAACCCAGCAAGGTTTGGATTCAAGGTTGCTGCTCTCCATAGGTCCCATCTCTGGAGTGGGGACCTCCCTTCTGGAATTCCCTTCTGTCACGGAGTCGCCGGGGCGATGCTCTGGAACTGCTCCCTATGAAGCCAGTCAGGACTCTGGGGGAAGCTTCCTCTCTGTGAACAGCCTGTCTCCAGGGCTAGGAGCTTCACAACTTACTGCTTCCACCTTCCTGGGTCTGACCTCGGAGCATTCAGCACCTTCTGCCCCTCCATGCAATCCCCCCAGCGAGCCCGCCCAGGTGGGTTCCTGGGGAAGCCTGTGGGTCCTGCACCCCAACTCCACAGTCAGACATGACTCTCAGCCAGCCAGTAAAACAGAGATTTATTAGTCAACAGGAGCATGATCTAACACAGAGCTTGTAGGTACCATGAACCCCTTCGCTGGGTCCATTTTGGAGGCCAGAGAGCCAGGCAGCCTGCCTGGAGCTCTCTGTCTCTTCCCAGCCAGAACCAGACTGAAAACCCCTCTCTAGCCCCTCCTCTGCTTTCCTTTGTCTCTTTCCCGGGCCAGAAGGTCAGCTGACCTTTTTGTTCTCAGCCTTACCTAACACCTTGCAGAGAGGGGGAAGGGCCAGGCCATAGACAGGGCATCAGCTACTTACTTACACTGTCTCTCTGCTCTGCAACACTGTCAGCCCTTATCCCACCACCTAAAGAGTTAAGAAATGCATAGGGGAAACTGAGGCATCCACACACTATCCAGAGAGAACACCAAGAACATTCCCATTCCATCATATCTTCCCCCATTAGCCTGCCAAGATCTGCTCATTTCTGGTATGGTCCGGCCCCCAAACCTGTAGTACCGAGCATCTCACAGTCCTTAATGTAGGAGCTACGATCCTCCTACGATCCAAACTGAAACACGGAGAGACTAGATGACTTGCCCCAGATCACACAGGGAGTCTGTAACTCAGCAGAGGCTTGAAACCAGGTCTCCAAGTCCTAGGCTAGTGGCCTAAACACTGGTCCACCCAATCCGTGACCTTCAGGCCACATGGCAAGGTTTTTCCTGATCACGCCGGCTCATTTTCAAAAGCAGCCACTGACTTTGGGTGCCAGCTTGAGACACCTCAAGCCAAGGTGCCTCAATCCCAAAAATGAAGCAGTGGCTGCTTTTGTAAATGGTGACATCTGGCTTTTGCCTGAGGGACGCCGAGGGCCTCCTCTGGACTAGGAAGGCCAGTGAGGGTGCACTTTTGGGACTGACTATTGCGGTCTTCTAATTTGAAAGTTCAGTGGGCTGAGATCCAACCCTGGTGGACAGGGGAGGCCCAGACTGCAGCACAGTTCTGGAACCCCTCAGAGCCTAGCGAATGCACTGGATGAGTCACTTAGAAACGCTCCTGCCTCCCTTTCGAGGAAGCAGTGACTGGCATTCAGACCCCCAGAGCCCTGCCTCAGTTCCCACACCCCGTGTGTAGGCTGCTGAGTCGTGACAATAATAGTTCAGGATGCCTGGGGAGGGGAGAGGGAGGAGATGAGTCCTTCCCACTTCCACTACTCCCCATCCCAGAGCTGGTAGAGACTGATGAGATCAGGGGGCCTGAGGGAGGCATAACGGGAAATAATCAAGGGGAAGAATGTGGAGGGCAATGATGTTTCCAGCTGGTGACAGATGTCGGCCTAGTTGGTGGGTGGAGCCAAAGAAAATGAAAGGTCTACCCCCCTCAGGTGAGAGTGGGGCCACACAATATAGACAACAACTGAGTACGTTTTGATAGCCCTGGAGACCCTTTATGTGCAGAGTAGGAAAAGATCAGATCAGGCCTATCCAGCCACGTGCCTCTGTCTTGAACTGGAGGAGGGGAACCACCCCCACGGGAGAGAGGACAGTGCTGCCTCCATGGTCTCTCCAGTGCCTGAGGATGCCAGCTAGTGCTGATCACAGGGAAGGTTTTGTCAAGTGTCCCCGGGAGCTGCACTGAGACCCAGCAAACTCATTTCACCCAGGCCACTGAATCACCCCCAGATGGGAACAGCTAGAGAAGTTTGTGAGGGGGTGCTTGTGATGGCAGGGGGCAGGGCTTGGTAGCCTTTGGACTCCCTTCTGGTGGATGTCTGATGTTCCATGCTTCAGGGCTTTAGCAGCTCACCTGCAGGTGCTGGCTCAGGAATTCAAAATACAGGGTGGGAAGCAAATTAACTTGTGCCATATTGAGCAAAGTTACTTGCCGTACAGGGACATTTTCCTGGACTATACCATTCCAAGGAGCAGCATGGGCCTGGTGCTCCTCTCAGTTACACTGGTGCAAATCAGGAATAAATGTTGCCAGCTCTCCTGATTCTGTTGCAAGTCTCATGACCCTTGGGGTTTTGGTGAAAGCTCCAGCTCCTGGAGTCATATGAATACACCAGAATCTCAACTTCCAAATCAATAGGAACTTCAGTTCCTAGCACCTATGATTCCAGAAAAAAGCTTGAAAAAGTGACTCCCTAAAGAATCAAAGGCCAGACAGCAAATAAAAAAGCTCATTGCCATTGTGAGAATGCTTGCTACCCAAAACCTAGCACTGCATGGCACTTCAGATCAGCTGTATGTGCCAAGCAATGGAAACTTCCTTAAAATTAGCCTTTTTAGAACATTTTGCCAGTAAAGAGACTCTGATGCAATCTTCTCTTGATGCTGATTATCTATGGCGGCCTTTAACCTTAGTCTCATCTCAAGCTCTTTCCACCTATGCAATGCTCTCTGGTGATTTGCTGCCTTCTCATGGCATGTCAGATTCTAGCCAGATTTTTTCCAGTCCTTTGTTCCTGTAGAACCCATTGTGGCTGGAACATTAGACTGGAAGAATTTGCAACAAAAACAGGGTGCAACATTCTGGGGTTTTGAGCACATAAGCCATGGCCTCTCCAGTTTGCCACCATTGGGGATTTCATGCCACTAATGTGTTAGATGGAAACTTCTATTTTCACTGTCTTTGGGGAACATGAAGTTTTTCACTTGCTGTGGCCCTTGCAATACAAGAAAGTCGCTCAGGCTACTGCTCAAGTGGGTCGACAGTCCTGGATCATCTAGACTTAAGGAACTAAACTTAGCAGCAGCTGTTTCTTGCACCTCCACCACACTCTTCTCCGATCTACACTTTTCTTCAGGAATGTGCATGGTTACATTCATTTGAGATGGAGATATGGATGTTGCAGTAGCTGCCAGGTCACCTGCACTCTCACTGACTGGAAGATCAGGCATCTCCTCACGTCCTCACGACCACTCACGTCTTCACTGGAGCTGGAAGGCTCACCATGAACATTTGTGTCTATGTATCTCAGGAGAGCTCCTTCCTGCCTGGATAAATAAGCTTTCTTTGCTTTCTTTCTTTTTCTGAATGCTGCCCTAGAGAGGCGTTTTCTTCATTCACTCATGACTGTTGTTCATGCCAGCTATAGTTGAAGGGGACAAATAACCAGGCTGGTAGCAGGACGTGAATGAGGGAAGATATCCGTGTCTTAAGGGCCTAACTGGCTCCTACTGCTTCAGTTGACTGCCTGTTCTCCTCAAGTGACTTTGGGGAAGCAGCGGGAACCAGGAAGCTCCCTGAAAAGCTGATGTTAATCAGTCCAGGTTCCTGGGGACACTAGAGAAGCACATAAGAGGCTCCTCCTCCTCTCTCTCCCTGCAGTTCCTACTGCTTTCTGTTATTCCCCTCACCTTTTCTCCTGCCAGCCTGTTATGTCTCTTGCTCCCTCCTTCCTCCAGCACAGCACTCCACCATCCCTCTGCACCAATAGCAGAGAGAATACATACGCACCAGCAGCAGACACAATTTTCTGCACTGGGTCCCAGTGGCGCGCCACCCCCCACAGTCCTGGCACCTGAGGCGTCTGCCTCAGTTCACTTCCTGGAAAGGCCAGCCCTGAGTCCATTCCCCGGGTGGATGATTTACCAGGCTGCCTCAGCCAAGCCCAATATAGCACCATGTTGCTCTGACAAGAGCCTATTGGCAGGTTCTTCTTTCTCTCGACTCCCAAGAAAAAACAGTATTTGCTAGCCTGGTAGGCTTATTCCACTTTGTCACAACGGCTTTGGGGTTACGTGGGGCCCTGGCTGCCTTCCAGAGGTCAATGGACTGGGTGTTATGACCTCAGTATTGCTACATGACGGCATGGCTCAAGGATGCTGTCGTCTGCAGTCGAGACAGGTTTACTTGCTGTCAGCATCTGGCTGCTGTCTACAGTCTGCATGAGAGACACAACTCAGAGCAAACCCTGGAGAGCCTCGGGAGGGCCAGATAGGCAAGCAAGAAACAAAGGTTTTCGGCTCTCTAATGGGTACAGTCCCTCATCAACAAGGCAGAGGCACTTAGAAAACAGGTGTGGTCCTTGTGGGGCCTAGAAAGCTGTTACCTGTGGTTTGTGTCAGATTTTGTTTCCCTGGCAACACCCCTCATGGAACTCCTCAAAAAGTCAGCAAGTCCTTTTTGGAAGACCCAGAGGAGATTCTATGTAGTAAGCCCTTTTACTCAGCCCAGATTTCACATATTTTATGGACAGATGCTTCACACCAGGGAATCAGGAGGAATGCCATCGAGATGAATGGCGCAGCGCTGAGGGGGGTGAGGGGCATGGGCAGGGAGAGGAAACAGGTCTAGTGTCGCTATTCGGCAGGTAAACAGCTGCTTCCGCAAGAGAGACGCTGGCTGTTTTGGAAACATGGCAAGTGTAACAGCTATTTCCTAAAAACCATTATTTGGGGATTTCAGAGAACTATCTTCCCATGGCCAGGTGCACCCCAGGATCCTACAGGGGGTTAATTTGTTTGTCATCTCTTTGTCAGCTGTGCTGTGCATGTTTGTTCCTGAAGCAAAGTCCACAGAGCCTGTGCAGGAACCACTGACACTACAGACGAGACAGCTCCCACACCTCACTACCAGCCATTGGCACAGACAAGAGTCAACTTGGGAGCAGCAATCCCATGCCCAGGGTTATCATGTCATGGTAGGACACTGACTCTCTAGCCAACCCAGCCTAGTGCATGCACTCACCTCTCACACAGACGGGGCACAGAGACAGACAGAAAAGGGGCAAAACCACAATAATAACTATACTTAACTGGGCTAATACTAGAGAAAGTTCTGAAGTGGGCTGTAGCCCAGGAAAGCTTATGCCCAAATAAATTTGTTAATCTCTAAGGTGCCACAAGTACTCCTCGTTCTTTTTGCAGATACAGACTAACACGGTTGCTACTCTGAAACCTCCCTAAAAAGGAGAACTCTAATACTGATCTGATCCTGATAAAGAGTTAATAGTAAATACAACTCATAGAGTCAAATAGTAATTACTATTTAATGTACTTATCTGTAATAAATTATTATTAATCATATAAAATGCTGTAATCCTAAATAGTTCATAATTCAAGATAACAATAAGAACTAGCTATTTCTAGTCACTAATAAGAATCCAGTTTCTGTCTGAGGCCTATCAAATAGCAACCCCATCTCCAGTCCTTCTCCATCCTGTCTCTCTCTGGGGGGCAATGGCTCTAGTGGTCCATGAGTGGGGAGGACCTGCTGAAGGGGCTCCTACCCCTCAGGGCGATCTCCCACAGGCCTAGGGAGGAAGCAAAGCCAGAACCTGACTCAACTACTCCGGGTCCCTCAGGGTCTTGTCTCCCCCTTGCTGCGGCCTGAGGAACTCATGCCTCAACATGCTGGTTTAAAGGGGCCCCAGAAACAGGCCCCTCTGCAGCTACACTGGCCCTTAGGAGTAACAGGCCCTCAGGCATCAGGGCATCAGTCGATCCCGACAGGGGTCAGAAAAGGTCCCCCCACTCCTTCAGCTGCATCATGAGCATCCCTCACCTGGCACAGGAGGCTCAGCTGGGGGCAGGATCCCAGCCTGAGGGGCCCTTGATCCAGCCTGTGATGGCCAATTCTATGCCCCTGCAGCTGGCTGGCAATGCCCCCCGCCCCAGAGTAACACCTGCCTAACCCACTCCTCCTCCCCTCAGTGATTTCCTTCTAAACGCATCACTCTCCCCATGGCCCCCAGAGCCCAGCCCTGAGGGGCACATGAATCCCAACCCCACTCAGCCCAGAGTAGCTGGGAGAGGAAGACTCAGGCTGGGCCTCCATCCCCAGTTTCTTTAGCTCCCCCTCTGCTCACCGTGGCTTGGGTGTGGGGGAGCTGGGAGCCTTTATTTCTCCTCCACCAGCATTTAAGGGGAAGGCATATGTTCCCACTCCCCATCCAGGGATCTCTTCCCCTGTCCTACTTCTCTGGGGGCTTCAGTGAATCAGGCCTGCCCCTTCCCCACATCCACTGCACTTTGGGGGTTGAGTTCCTGCCCCCAGCCCATTCTGCAACAGCAGACCCAGCCCCCGGTAACGCCTCACCCAGACTCTTTCCCCCCCCACCCCTTCCAAGGCCCCATACTAACCGCCTGGCATTGGGTATGTTAGGAAAGAGTCACCCAGTGCAAGCGGTTGGCCGGAGCAGGCACAGTGGACAGAGAAACCCCGAGCTGGGAGCCAGGGATAAAATAACAAGGGGTCCTGCCAGGGTCAGAGCCGCTACAGCTGGGAGGATCCATCCGAGGCTGGGAAGGTGGGGGACCAGGAGCAGACGTAACCACACCTCAGATGGTAGCCACACAAGGTCAGTGCAGCTGGGGCGCCAACACAGGGGACCTCCCATCATGTCTCCATAGGGCCCTGGGGAGAGTGGTCCTGGGACACGGCAGTTGGCTCTGGGGCCCCCACCCGTGGATGATCGCAGCAAAGGGCTGGGGAGCAGAGAAGGGGATGGAGTGCCAGACTAACGAGCAAAGAGCAAATGAGCCCCTGGGACTCTGAGGCTGAGTGTGGCTCA
The DNA here is from genome assembly GCA_007922305.1 of Dermatemys mawii. Classification (NCBI taxonomy): domain Eukaryota; kingdom Metazoa; phylum Chordata; order Testudines; family Dermatemydidae; genus Dermatemys; species Dermatemys mawii. The sequence continues at coordinate 36,191,063 of ML677366.1, read as the reverse complement.
GTGGGGATTCCTAAGGGGAGAACTCGGGGGATGGGAATGAAGGAAGCAAAAGCAAAGTGAGGGCTCTCCCTGCTGGTGAGATCTGTGGGCCTGTGGCAGAGTCTCTAGGGAATGCGCCAGGAGCCGTGGCAAGGGATTGAAAACAGGGCTGGAGGAACCACCGGCCAATTCCTTGTGAGAAGACCCTGGGGCAAGGGACCTTGCGGGGCCTGACAGGCCTTTGAACTGTTCTGGTTCCCATTGCGTTCTTGAGAAATGGAAGCAGGATCTATGTGCTTCTTTAGGGGTGTGACCTATAGCTAGAAAGGGTTAAACATCCTGCAAAATAAATAACCCTCAAAAAAAAGGGGGGAGATAATATTTGTGTTTTTGTGTATTTACATATGTATGAGTAGAGTCGACAACGTAATCCACAGCACTGTCTATGCTGTATTCTGATAGTTCAGAGATCAAAAGGATGTCCTAACATTTAGATGAATTGTAAACACAGGATATCATGACAAAGAGTCCCGTGGCACCTTAAAGACTAACAAAAGTATTGAAGCATAAGCTTTCATGGGCTAATACCCACTTCGTCAGATGCATGTATTAGCCCATGAAAGCTTATGCTTCAATACTTTTGTTAGTCTTTAAGGTGCCACAGGACTCTTTGCTGCTTCTGCAGATCCAGACTAACACGGCTACCCCTCTGATTCATGACAGGATATCTCGATATTCATCTCTCTTTGCCATGTACTGTGAATGGTAGAAGAACAAGCAAATGGCTTTACGTAAATTCATATAGCTAAATACCAGTGATGGACCTTGTGATGGGGCTGATGGGCCCCGCAACTGGTACCAAGACGGTTAACCCTTCTCTCCTAGCAGAGGAAGCCCCACCCCTGAGGCTCTGCTGGGTATGCTCCAAATGGAAGTCAGGTATAAAAACCTCCAGAACTTGTCAGTCAGAGCTGGCTGTTGAGGAAGAAGGATGCCCAGCAGAGGCTCCAGCTCAGGAGCCACTAAAGCCTTTATCTACAAGAGCGGAAGAGCCAGGAAGCTGGACCAAAGGCCTGATGCTATCAGAAGCCCAGGGAATGTCAGGTGCTGAAGAGCCAGGAAGCTGGACCAGAGGCTTGCAGCTATCCGGACCCCAGGGAATGTCTGGTGCTGGGGAACCTGGAGACCCCATTGCCACATGGACTACTGCGGACGAAGAACTGGCAGGAAGCGACCCATACTCCTTCTCTTGTTTTTTAATGGTGCCTCCCACCATTATGAGGTCAGCACGTTGCAGTAAGATTCCCCGCTAACCCCGTGGTGGACATTCCGCCACTGGCAGGGCTCTGGGTTGGGGCCCAGTGAAGTAGGGTGAGCCTGGGCCGCCCTGCCAGGGGTCACCACCCCTTTATAACGGCCCCAGTTACCTGACCCCTCTTTAGCCTCAAATGGGAACAGAAGGGATTCTGGCCACTAGGCTGCGCTACCCCACTAGGGAGGGGAAATTGTACTGACTCTGGCCATTGGGCTGCACTGCTTAAGGGGAAGATAGTATGAACTCCGGCCACTAGGCCGCACTACCCCACTTGGAGAGAGGCAGTATATGGACCCTGACCATTGGGGCCACACTGCATTGACTACGGGAGGGGTGAGGTGAAAACAAACGTAGACGTAGAAAGGCGGGGTTACCACTCACTCCTCTGACTCATGGGGTTGACGAGGTACAAAACACACCACAGACCTTCTTTAAAGTTATCCTAATTACCTTTTGTTCCAAGAGGAACTCCAACTTATTAAAAGACATGAAATTGTATAAAAGATCCTCTGGTCCTTATTCTGTCATCTCAATCTGCTTAGGCTTCATCAGGGGAAGTTTGAGTCGCAAGACTGAAGTCCCAGTTATGCTCGTACACCCTAAATATGAGATTTGGACATTGAGCTATAACCTGTGAACTATTTCTGAAAGAACTTTTTGCAATTACAAAACTCACCATCTCTGCTATGAATCTGAACTTCTGTATGTATATTGATCTTTTAACCATACTTCCTCTCTTGTTTTTTAATAAATTTTAGTTTAGTTAATAAGAATTGGCTGTAGCATGTATTTGGGTAAGATCTGAATCATTTATTAGTGTGGGAGGTAATGTGTCCGATCCTTTGGGACTGGTAGAACCTTTTCTTTCATATGATGAAATAAGATTTGCAGAAATTTTCATCATATTTAATGTGGGTATCTGGATGGGGGCTTGAGGCTGGATCACTTTAAGGGAACTGCATTGTTTGGCCTTCTGAGGAACCAGCAAGGTAATAAAGAAGCTGTTTTGTGCTGGTTTGGTGAATGTAAGTATTGGAATATCCACCAGCTTTTGGGGGGTTGTCTGCCCATTCTTTGCAGTTCACCCTAATTGAGTGACTATAGCTGGCTCCCCACAAGGACCTTGGTCATGATTGGGTTTTTTGTGGGAAGGGGCCAGGACTGTGCACTGATCCAATGTGACAGCCCCCCCCCTTTGTGACTCTGGGAGCCACTCACTGCCAACGGACAGAGGGCACGATATACCGTAACTCACATCAAGCCTGACACACTCATTGCCCCAAAACACTGTTGTCACAATCTGTATCTAGAGGGTATTGTGTGAGGTCTCATACACCAGCTAGTAATATGCTGGTCATTAATATCCCCACATGATGGATGGACGAACAGTGTAGAAAGCATTAGATATGGGTGATGGAAATACGATCTTACAGGGTTTTTGCAAGCAGGGCATAAGCCCAGCCTGTCCTAGACAGAGGAATGTTGTTTTGCCTGTTTCCTGTGTTCCCAACATAAATTGAGCCAGGTAATACCTCAGAAGACAATTAAAAGAAATATGCATTTAAGGTAAATAAATCCATCAAGCTAAATGATCAGGGAGGATTCTTAACTATAGAGTGGCCTGACAGCAAATGTGAAAAATCAGAAAAGGGGTTGGGGGTAATAGGAGCCTTTATAAGAAAAAGACCCCAAAAATCGGGATTGTCCCTATAAAATCAGGACATCTGGTCACTGTACTTAACTATCATGGGGAGGGGTGGAGCCTGCTCCCCCAGGAAGCCTTCCTGGTGTTTGAAACAGAGACAGTAGACTTTGGGATTTTGGCCTCCATCACCTAGGAGACAAAGGGGGAGAAGCGTAGCCTAGAGTAGCTGGAACTGTCTACAGGTGAAAAACCTGCTGAGACAAGAATTGAACCTGCTGAAGTTAAATTCTGGTCACTAGAAAGCTGGTTTGCTTTGCCTTACTTGTAACCATATCAGTGTCATCTACTCTTATCATCACTAAACTAGCTGTTCTTCAGTAATTATCTTATTTTTCTTTTCTTACACAACCCCTCAGGGCTACTGCTGTGTATTAAACAGAAGGGTGAAGTCCTCAGCTAACCTACCAGGCTGGTGTGGGCTCTGTCTCTGGGAGGGACTGGGCCTGGGCATGCACTGGGCATGGCTGGGGAAATAGTTTGGAGAGACTCGGACTGGAAGGGCTCTTGGGGCCACCCTGCGAGGAGTAACCTGCCTGGTGGAAGCCAGTGGGAGACCATCATGCTGTGAGCAGGCTGCTGGTGTCAGGGCACTGAGCCACACCTGCATGGCACTGATGTGCCCAGGGTTACAGGGCAGGTGGTGACACGACCCCTCACTGGTCTGGGTGAACCACTGGCCTTTGTGCTGTTCTGGTTCCCCCTGAGTTCACTGGGAAATGGAAGCAGGGCCAGACCATCAATGTGCATCTTTGAGGCGGGGTTTCTGTGTGAGGGGCCAGGGTCACACCCTGACTCAGGCTGAGAGCCACCATCCCCAGAGCTGCCAGCTCCCCTGATTCCTTCCCCAGCCACACCTTTAGGCGGGGTTGGAGCCCGTCTCCCTGCCAGGAGAGGGAGGCTCCAACCCAATTGGGAATTTCATCTCTACCTAAGGGAAAAACCCCATCTGATTGGCTGCCTTCTCCACTGCCCCACCACCGCCAGTCAGCACTCCTCCCACTGCCTCCTGACTCTGCTCTTCCACTCCAGTGGGGAGCCCAGCAACCCAAGGTGGCTCTGCTCCCCCCTCCTCTCCTGTGACCAACAGGGCAGGACAGTGCATTTGCTCCTCTCCCTCAAGGTGACCAGACATCTCGATATTATTGGGACCATCCTAGGGTGACTAGGTGTCCAGTTTTTTAAAATTACCCTTTTTAACTATTTTGCTGCTAGCTCTAGCATCCTGTTACCAATAAAACCTGAATTTAGCATAATACATCTGTCAAAACAATAAATATGCCTGTCTGGGCAAATAAACAGGGGAGAGAAGGTGGGGGAGAGCAAGAGATGGAAGAACGGGGGGATGGAAGGAGTGGGGGTGGGGTCTTGGGAAGGGCACAGGGCTTCAGGGAAAGGGCGGTGCATGGGTGTTCAGTTTTCTGGAATTAGAAAGATGACAACCCTAGACCATCCCGATATTAGGGGATTTGTCTTATATAGGTAACTATCTGACCACCGCCTCCAAAAAAGTGTCCTGGTTTTTTATACTTGCTATCTGGTCATCCTGTCCCCCACCCTCCTGCAACACCTGGCCTGGGAAGGGGTAAAGGAGGGTGAAGGGCCCCTGGAGTTACCCCCACAGCCTGGTAGGGGAATAGGGGACCCAACTGGAGCCCCCCCACAGCTGGGAAAAGGGGGTGAAGAGTCCCAGGAGGAGCAGGGATGGGACAGAGGGGGCAGAAGTAATTGCTGGGCAGAGTGAGGGTGGATGCAGGCTGAGAGCAGGGCCAGTTCTTGAGCTGGTGAGCAGGGTAGCTGCTTTGGGTGCCAGCTTCCAGGGGCTGCTGAACAGCTGTGCTGCCCCTTTGGGGGAGGGGGTTGCCCTGGCTACTCCTGTGGGAGCACTTCTTCTGGGGCCCCTCATCCCCTTGCTGCATTTGGGAGCCCTGGCAGCACTGACTGTCACCCGCCCGGCGGTGGGGGGCGGGGGAGATGGGGGGAGTTCACAAAACAAAAGCCAGGCCAAAACCACAGTCTAGGTTTTGTTCAAAGGCCTTGTGGTTTGCTGAGGTCTGACTCCTGCTTGGTGAACCACTGAGGGGGACAATGCTGCAGCACAACACGAGCGCTTGCTGTGGCTTCTCTTCTCCCACCTCCTCCTTGGAGCCTTTCCAAGAATCCAGAGTTAAGGCTGCTCCAGAATCGTCCGGCTTTCCCCTGTTAAACCTCTGCCCTGCCCCAGCCCCCCTGGCTGGATAGTGCACAGTGGCAGCCCTTCAGCCCCCTGTTTTGGTTTAAGGGCTCAGTGTACCAGCAGCATCCAGCTAACACAGCCTGACAAGAACTCAGGGCCCGGGACCTGCAGGCAGCACCTGCCTCCCGGGTCTGTATATTCTAGCACAGCAGCAACTTCCAGCGGGCAAAAGTATAGCACAGCACCTCCTGCTGGCCTCCCCTTTCCTCGCCTGGTAGAGAAATTAACACCCAAGGAAACTCATAGTAGGAGGTAGTTAAATCCAACTTATTGCATGGCATGAAGCCAGGAACCAAACCAGTCTCACCTCCGTGTCACAAGACGATCCAGGTGTAGAACTGGGTCGTTCCAGTTGCGTGTTAACCACACATACAGAGTGGCTCTGCAGCCTTCATTTGAAACCAGTGACCAGCTGAAAGTTCCCCCGGCAACGGGTCACTGTGACATTTAACGGACAGTAGCTTTGTTACTTCATAGATCAGCCTGGGTGGTGCCCTGTAACAAGCTACAGCCCTGGCAACTCTGAGGAAAAGTCCTGAGTCCCATGTTAAACGAGTCAGGTCCCTCATCTCCTTTCAGCCTCCTTACAGAACCAGCAGGCTGTTTGCCACAACTGGCATCTCTGCCTTCGAGAGCCCCAGGAGGCAGCAACCAGCAGGTCAGGCTGCAGGTGCGATCGCCAAGCTGTGGAGGGGTGCCCAGGACAGGACCTGACAGAGATCAGCAGGTCCACCTTAATCCTGAATTGCAACCTCACTTGCTAGTCCATATAACAAAAATACCCCACCCCTAGTACTAATGGCCTGCTTCTCCTATCAACTCATCACCCAGAAACTCCCACTGCACTCAGTGAAGAAGGAAATTGTCCATTCTTCTCAGTGGAAGCTGCATGCTGAGTTCCTGAGAAAATCAGGCCCTAGCTGGCAGAAACTGAGCATAGGTGCCAAAGACTGAGTGGGGAATTTATTATGAGTTATTATTGCTGCCCCTTTTTGACCCAGGCGGCTAGTTAAAGTTTGGGACCCTCTGTGTGCTTCTGTTGGGAGTAGAAACTGGAGATAGTCAGGTATTGCTTTGCCATGGTTTTGTTTATTTACAAAGAATGTACCAAGTCTTGTGACTCTGAGTGCAGAGAAATCAAACTGCAGGAACTGGTTTCTTTTGCTCACAGCACCAAAACCGCCCTGACCCAAAAACATCTTCCCAGCTTTCAGCTGCTCCTCCTTCAGACTCTCTCTCTCTCTCTCTCTCTGAACTTCTCTTCATGCTCACACACACATGGAACAATATTCAGCCAAAAGCGCCACAAAGCTCCAAAAGCTCACACACACCTTTGGTCTTAGGTGGGGCTTATGCTTACTGTTGTATTAATTAAAGAATAGGTTCATACCTACCAGTCTCCATGGGGTTTTAACTCAAGCCATAATAATGTTTCACCCAGCTCATAATATTATTTATTTGTATTATTGTAGCACTGCGAGCTCCAGGCATAGAATCACAGGACTGGACATCTAATCTAGTCCCCTGCCCCCCAGGCAAGACCAGTGCTCCTTGATGCCAGGCACTGTACAAACACCAGCCAGCCATCTCAGCTCCAGAGCTCACAATCTAAGTGTTTCTAGGCAGAGCAGTGTGGGAAGAGACAATTTTGTGTCTCCCCCACCCCCATGTTGTTCTGAGGATAGAGGTCTTTGGCCATGCTAGTCTTGTACTTTTCTCGCACAAGAAGTACCTAAAACCTAGTGCCCAAAGGGACTCCATATGGAGGAGGCCCTGAAGCAAAGCAGGAGCTGCAGATGAGGCAGCAATCCTTCATTTTCTGGAGACAGGTCTCTGTTCTAACCCCACACTCAAATTCAGCATTTCTGATGCGAGCGAAGGATGATACTAAACCCAGAACACGCTATGCAGGACAGACAGATGCCTGAGTCCGTCCGTCAGCTTCCCACAATGCGATTAAAGATGGAAGTGTTGAACCCTCTTGATCATGATGGGTTTCACATCCAGCCGTGGAAGGGATTTTAACCTTTTTGGCATAGTTAATATGAAGAGCAGAATAACAGGTGAGGGATGAAGCCGGACACTCCTCCTTCCAGGCCCTTTCTGTCACCTGGAGCGTGTTCTGCTGCTGTTAGGAAACGAAGTACGTCTGATGAGCAGGATCCAGAGACAGATCAGTTAATACATCGCCCCTGGGATCAAAGGAGATGAATGCTTCTAATTCAGTGCATGAGCCAGCCATTAACTGCTGAGAGTTAGGGAGAAGCTGCCTTTGGGGCAGTTTACACAATTGTCTTCTCCGGGGTTTCTTCTCACTACCTCCTCTGAAGGATCTGACCCCAGGGACAAGGGGCTGGGTGGCTTTTAGATCTTTTCCTCAACATCATGAAGATCAGTGATGCCTTCCTCCCTATAGCCAATGCGGGTCTGTGGGTGTCAGCACTCACTTAAACACCTTGCCCCACAGCAAATGGCAAAAGCACATCCCACCCCAGCAGTACCAACCCCCCTGGCTCCACCCCCAGCTGGCAAACTCTGCTCACCCTATAGCCCCCACCCCTTACTGGCTCCTCCTCCCTCCCTCTGAGCCTTGACCCACAAAATGGCCAAAAATATCATCCTATGGCATGTATCCCACAATCCTTTGTGGCTGTGGAGCATCATGGGGTCTGATGGGTTTTAGGGAGATTTATAGCCGTTTTGTGAGTTCTGAACTAAAAAGCCGAGAACCACTGGGCTGGTGGGCTGGGCTGTGGAGAAAGCTTTTTCCTTAAAGATGCCCACCTTCCCCACTAGGCAGGAACTGGAGGGAGTGTGTTTCGTGGTGTGCCCAGGCACCTTTGGCACAGGCTGAGGGGGAATAGAATGAGGCCTTTGTTGTCATCTCATTATGAATTTAGTACTGTTGCAAGGTGCAGTATGGCCCTGCAGGCAGAAATCTGCCTTTTCTCCACCCAGGAGGGACATCAAGAGCTGCATCCAGGCCCGTGTCCCCGGTTACAGTGCCCTGCCTCCTCTCTGACTAAAGGGGCTGCTTTTGTAGGAGAGGCAGACACAAGAGCTCACAGTGACTCAGCAGAGTCTACTTAAAAATAAATAAATTAAATCTTCCTCAGCCGGTGTCCTCAGACCGCAGCCCTGGCCTTACTGGGTGAAGATGAAGTCAATAAATAACAGCGGAGGGGGGGGGGGGGGGCAATTTGGGGGGAAAACCCCGGGGGTGAGAAAAAATTTTCTAAAAGGATCTGAAAAGAGAGGGAGTCAGGGAGGCCGACAATGACTGTTCAGTTCTGGCCCTGCCACCAAGGACCACTGGTCACTACCAGCCCAAGGCACCCTGGATAGACAGGGGAAAGGCTGCACATTCTGCCACGCTGAGCCACCGATATCTCCGGGTGCACTGTGGGAGTGCTGTGTGTAGGGGTCCTACCGTCTCCGCCCCTTTGTACCCCCACCTCGAGATGCAATGCACAGTCAGAGCCATGCTCCGCCTGAGGTGCAGCTGGGTTTGATTTTCCTCGGCTACAAAACAACAAGGACAATGGTCAATTAAGTAATTGATTTATAGAACAGCAACCCCTGCAGGCTGACCCCATAATCAGGGCCCATTGTGCTAGACACTGCACAGAAAGCAAGCTACAGCCAGTCTGAACGCTCACGGCAGACAGTAGGTGGGAGGGGACACTGAGGCATGAAGCAGGGAAGTTACTTTCTCAGGGTCTGTGGCAGAATCAGGACTAGACTCGGCTCACTTGACTCCTGTTCATGTCCCTCCCTCACACCAACAAAGGGTTACATAATAAAAAAGAGACTTGTTTGAAACAAGATTGATACTGATTCCTCTGCAACTCACAATCATTCCATGCCAAAGACGGGAGCTAGGGACCAAATCCTCAGCTGGTGTAAATCAGCAGAGTCTTATTGACTGATTTACACCAGCTGAGAGAATCTGGCCTTAGAATTATAAATGTCCTTGGCACAAAGAGACTCCTCTCAAACCCCTTTTGCTACTTTCCTGCCCTTCGAAGGTTTCCTTTCCTATCACTGCTGTTTCTGTGTCCACTCTCCTTTCCTCTCAGCTTCCTCCTCCTGGGATGCCTCAGCTTCCTGCTCTCCCTCCAATGCACCCCCCACCCCACATTCAAATCAATAGCAATATCTTTCTCGGGGACAGGGAGAGATCAGGCCTAGGAGTTGCATGGGTTCAAATCTGGACTCTGCTGGCTCCATCCTAGGTTAATATACCTCAGCCCTGCCCTCCAGCAACCCTACTATTCCAGACCTCACCTCCCCTACAATGTGATCAAACCCAGGACAGCAATACCCCCTCTTATTCCAGTCCTGGGTCCCTCCCACAGCTTTCTCAATAGATCTCAGTCCTGTCCTGTATCACTCCCTGTTACTCTCATTCTGTTGCTTGAGAATCTCCTACTCATTTCACAAAGGCTACTGCACAGCCGTCAGATGTCAGATCGCTGCTGACTTGCACTGGATCCAGACACGTGACCTAAAGCCGCAGCACATCAAAACCCCTGGCCAGCCCCCCCGAGCTATCTAGTGTCTCTGGGAGCATGCACTGCCGAACGCTCCAGCGAGCTGCAGATGGGGGGCATGAATAAACTATTCTTCCAAATGTGCACAAAGCGGGGATTTTGCAGGAAGCCCCGTGCAGCGAGGTGGGGGAGGACAATGCTGTCTGTGGGATGGAGTGCGAGGAGTTATACAAAACGCACAGTCTCGGGAACCTACCAAATGTTCCACTGCAGAGACAACAGCTGATGAAAGCACACAGCCCGTCAGCCAGAGCGTTTCCGCGGTTGACCTTAGCCGATGATCCTCACATGAGGCTGGCATGTGATCCTGCAGAGCTGAGTGGCGGAGAGTCACTCACCAACGCTATCCCCTCCCCGGCCACATCCCCGATGGCCTGCAGCGGGCACCTGTCCAAGCAGCCCCTAAGAGTCTCAGGTGCAGAGGACTCCTTGTGCCCAGCTTTGAGGCTGATCTACACTTTCCCCTGGAGTATGCCTGCACTACTGCAGTGCACCGACAGCTCAGTGTACGCAGCTGCTTCTGGTGGACACAAAATACCCCGTCAAGTTCTTCTGTTCTTTGCAAAAGTGGAACAGCTTGAGGTGGGTTTGCTGATTGTCCTTTTGAAGTGAATGGTCACTGGTACCCAATGGAGCCCCGGAAACCAGAGCAGAGCCCTCTGTTTACAAAGCCAAACAGGTGCAACCTAGACAGCAGCAGTGCCAACTCTCCTGCACTGCCCGCCAATCTGCAGAGACTGCCTCTCGGTAGAGGAGCTCAGCTGAGTCCCCATAGCCCGTTTCATCCATGCTGAGAGGAGGCCCCACTCTGCTGATGGTGTCACCTGTCCCCTGGGCAATGAACTGGAGCCTCCAACTCATTTCACCCACACAGCCATCAGGTGGGAACGACTTTCAGTTACTACCAGCCTGCGCTAGATTCAGGCCAGTGACCTGGGGGGAAAGGGCCTGCACCCCATCTGTATTGTCTCACCTAGACTCTAGGTAATAACTAGGTAATAACTAGGAATTACCTAGGTAATTACTCTAGGTAATAACTAGGAAATGCCAGGTGGGCCCAAGCTGGGCAGTAGGTGCTTTGGCAATACCTCTGCAGTACCTCTGCGTGTAATTGTAACACGCACTGCTGGGGAGGGCACTGGCACCACAGACTGAACCTGGCACTTCTGGATCAAGCAGCATGAGCCCCTGCGGCCTGAGCTAAAAGATCCACCTCTGTTAGCCAAGGCTGTAGCTGGCTCATCAGCCACTATACATGGCTTAGCCACCATTAGTGGAGATCAGAGTGCCACTCCAAGTGAGTGTGGGTGGCACAGCTCTCAGGTCGGGCCTCCCAGGGTTAGACTCAGGAGTCCCAGATCCCAGTCATGCACCTCAGCGCAAACACCAACCCAGCCTCCTAGGGGGTTGGAGTTAAGCCCTGGAATAAGCCCCCCACTTAAGAATAGAACAATGAATTTATCTAATCCAGGCAAAGCCAGGAGCAGAGCCAGGCTAGGATCTCTAGCCGGGGTTGCACAGCCTCCCATGCCTCTGGCACAGCCTGCCGCAAACCAGCTCTTCCCCCCGCCACACCACACCTAGCTAGATGTGCACAGGCTCTCTGCCCTGTGTCAATGCACTCCCCCCTCCATGTGGGGCAGCCAATTTATCCATGTGCTCTGCTCTGCTGCTGGCATGCAATATAAGCTCAGAATGGCGTGTCAGTTACGTGGTCTCAGCTGTCCTGTCAGCTCCAGGGTGAGAGTTTAGGAGAGTTCCCTTTTGCCAGCAGCTGGCTCTCTTCCCAGCAACTTCCTCTCTGCCCGAGCTCTGGGCTCTTGCTTCTCCTTTGTTGCACAATCCAAGGGCAAAGCCACCCCTGATGCTGGTTTTGGATTCCGAGCCTAACCCTTTCCTAGCAGGGTAATACAAGTGAGGGTATTGGATTTCCAAGCAGCAGCAGCAGCCATCAATTAAATGCAAATCAAGAAAGGGACTAGGAGGCAAAGTGTAAATTAAATACAACCAGAGGGGAGAAAAGAAACAGCAGATCCATACATTCTGGAATCAATGCAGCTGTCAGTAACGGGACCAGTGGCAACCTAGACAGACTATTTCTGACCAGTCCTTGGGGCGTCGGGGTGGAGAGACAAAGAAGCGGGTGGTGCAAAAGAGACAATGGTGCTGAATGATACTCAGTAGGCAGCGATGGGTGTGTAGTCTTCAGTTTGATGGCTTAGTTCTACAGTGGGGGTACATGCATTGGACACTGTGAGTTGCATTTCAGCTCAAGGCAAGTATAGCTTTTTCATTCTCTCTCCGTGGCGTCGCCAGGACAACCTTTGCTGAGAAACGTTTGCTGGTTGGCGCCTGGTATTGGGTGTGGTAACCTGCAATATGCTGACAGAAGGCAGGAGCTACGTGGAAATAGAAGAGAGCTGGATCTAGTCGAAATGACTGCAGGCTCAGTACATCTTGCTTCCAATAACCAAACACACCCAGTGGGAAGGGAGTTCTTCACTGGTACTTTTAAAGGAATCTGTAGCAGATTCTAGGCACAGTTTCCAGATCTGGCCAAGATTTTCAGAAGTGACCAGTGTCTCAGTTTAAGGGCCCAACTTGGGTTCTGATGTTCAGAAAGTGCTGAGTTCTCACCCACTGAAAATTAGACCTCTTTAAAGGCTCAAGTCAGACACCCAAAATCCCTGGTCACTTTCAAAAATATTGGCTTAGGTATTTAGTGCTTGTTAGGGAGAAACTCATCAGCACGAAGCCTCTGCACCACTTATACCTCCAAACCAGGCTTATGCGGGACTTGCAGTGCATAGGTCTTGCGCAAGTGTGCTGATGAGCAAAGGACTTTACCCCTTAGTGAAGATCCCTTCCCCCCGTCCCAGCCTGTGGGGAAGGGCTAGCTTAGTGATTTGAGCATTAGCCTGCTAAACCCAAGATTGTGAGGTCAATCCTTGAGGGGGCCATTTAGCGATATGGGGCAAAAATGGGATTGGTCCTGCTTTGAGTAGGGGGTTGGACTAGATGACCTCCTGAGGTCCCTTTCAACTCTGAAATTCTATGGTCATATAAAACAATGAGCATGGCCACCATAGAACATAGTTCCTGGGTGCACAAAACTGGGTGAAAGAGGGACTCTTCTCATAATTACTATTGTTTAGCATGTGTCATCAGTTGATCTCAAAGCACACTTATAAAGAAGGCCAGATCATTATTGCCATTTCGTAGATGGGGAAACTGAGTGGGCCTGTGCCTTGCACAAGATCACCCAGCAGGCCCATGCCAGAGCTGGGACTAGAGCCCAGCTCTGCTGAGTACCACGCTGGCACTCAATCAACGAGGCCACGCTAGAGAATCAGATCCTAAGTAACCAGAAACCTTGTGCTTTGGAAACTCTCTGTGTGGCTCATCTCACTGTCTTTCTTAGTGTTAGGGAACATTTTGTGAGTGCTCCCACCATGGTCATAGCCACCTTTGGGTGAGGATTTCCTTGTGCATTTGACTGGAGAGAGATGAGATCGGTTTTTTGCTTCCTTTTCCTCCCGTTGCATTGTTTTATGCTGAGCTACATTTATTCCTGCCCTTGTTGGAGCATGCTAGCTAATGAAGCCACAGCATTCCTGCCCAGACTAGGCACTTCAGTTCATAGAAACTGCACATGCATATAAATTCTATGGCTGGATTTCACCTGCTCATGAATACACTTTCCAAGGCCATCACAGGGTCTGTGCTGGCTTCCACCCGGGCAGAACACCAGCCAAGGACCTCATTGATAGAAAGTCCACACAGGAGAGGTAACTGCACCAGGGAGCAGCTGCAACGTCCTCTGGATGGCTACAAGTGGCCAGAACTGCCCCAGAAAAGGGTGGTATTGGCTAGGAAGCGGGCAGTGGCAATAGCATGTGACCCAATGGCTGGGGAAAGACTGGTAAACAATGGAGCCTGCAGGATGTCTGTGAAGAGCAATGTTATTATTACCGTCTGTCATGGAGTCCCCGGGGCGATGCTCTGGAACTGCTCCCTGCGAAGCCAGTCAGGACTCTGCAGGGGAAGCTTCCTCTCCATGAACAGCCTGTCTCCAAGGCTAGGAGCTTCACAGCTTACAACTTCCACCTTCCTGGGTCTGACCTCGGAGCATTCAGCACCTTCTGCCCCTCCGTGCGCTTCCCCCAGCGAGCCCGCCCAGGAGGGGTCCTCGGGGAGCCCGTGGGTCCTGCACCCCAACTCCACAGTCAGACGTGACTCTCAGCCAGCCAGTAAAACAGAGGTTTATTAGTCAACAGTAGCATGATCTAACACAGAGCATACAGTGAACGTGAACCCTCAGCTGGATCCATTTCGGGGGGCAGAGAGCCAGATAGCCCCTCTGCTCTTCCCTGCCTGCCTGCAGCCAGTTTCAGACTACAAAACTCACTCCCTAGCCCCTTCTCCTCTTTTCTTTTGTCTCTTTCCCGGGCCAGGAGGTATCACCTGACCTCTTTGTTATTCAACACTTCCAGCCAACACCTTGAGAGGGGGAAAGGGCCAGGCCCTCAGTTGCCAAGACAGGTCGGCCACTTACTTACACTGGCCCTTATGCCTCCACATAGATACTGAAGAAATGCACAGGGGAAACTGAGGCACCCACACAGTAGTCTCACTCTGTCATACCATCCTGGATAAAAAAATCCCCTGCCAAAAAGCCCACCAGTAATAGGAAGACAGGGGTCAGATTCTATGGGTTGTTTGCATCCCCCATCCAGCATCCTCACCACCCACTTCCTACTCCCCTCCAGCCTCTAACCCATGGCTCTGGATTTCCAGTTCTCCCCCTTCCAAGCAGTCCTTCCAGGCAGCTGCCCTGTCATCGGGTCCCCCCACCACTTCATTTACCTGCTGGACTCTAATCCTTAAATCCACTCCTGCTTGCTATGCTGCAAAACCCCTCATCCAGAGCAACTGATGGTGGTCCTTCCTCTGCTAGCCAGAGGGACAGGAGTGCCTTTTTCCCTGTTAACGAGGGTGGGAACACCCCTCCGTTCTCAGAAGCAGACAGCTGGTAGCTTCACAGCTATTTTGACATTGCAGGCCCAATTCCATTGTAATGTCTTGCCACTATAACCCAGGGGCATGCATTATGTGTGGTGCTCTGTCCCCCTCCCCCCCGCCAGGGCTGCTGGCCCTCATACAGATGTTGATTAGCTCACCTCAAGCTTGGCTAACACAGCTGGCCCTTTTCTTTCAGGCAGCTCCAACCCCAAGGCTGCTGCCCCACCCCGGGGTGTGGTGCTGACCACAATCTGCAGAGCTTACTCATTCAGTAACATTTTGTTTCCGCTGGTGGAACGAGGCTCTAAACTTTCCTTCTGCGGCTAATTTCCCCCTTGGCTGCAAACGGCTTTTTCCATTCAGAATACGCTGCTCCAATAGAGGCCCCTTTGACTCCCCAGCAGTTGAAATTCATCCCTGTACAGGAGGTTAACAGGAACCTAGGCGCCACCTGGACTGGGCATTGCTGTGCTTTCTGCACATTCGCAGACACCAGGCTCTCGCATGGTGTATGTGATGAGCATTAGTTTGTCCACGGGCGAATTTTATTAGGAAAACGTTTGTGCTGGTATCATTTTTCAGAAACTACAGCTTGTTGTACAGTTTGGTATCATCATTGTCATATTTATTTATGGAAGCTCTTAACAAAATCTTATACAAGAATGGCGATACCTCTATTATCCAACACATTGAGGCTGGAAATGTGAAAAACCTTCTGCTTTATGGAGAGGAGACAAGCTTCCTGCCCAACAGGCTTTCAGTCTAAGGCAAGAACTGCAGACATGCAGACTGTTGATGATGGACTGAAAGACTGAACTGTTGTCCTATGTCATTTCTTTGGGGTATGTTTTGTCTTATCCGGTCCCTGTTACCAAGTGCCTCACAATCTTTAGTGCACTTAAATTCACAACCTCCCTGTCAGGTAGGTTAATACTATTAACCCCCAGGCACTGAGAGATTATGTGACTTCAAGCCCACCCCATAAATCTATAGCTCCTCCTGGATCCAGCAATTGTTTTAAGCCACAGCCTAACTCTTGCTTCAGCACCTTCCCTGTCAAAGGCAAGGCTGGAAGTCTCCTTCAGTAATGAGACTAACGCCTCCCCACTTGATTTTACCATCCAACAAGGGCATGCCCCAAACTACAAATCCTAACCCAAAGCTTCCCCAAAGCTTCCACAGTGAGTGACCCTGACCAAGCAGAGATGACACAGCCCTTTCCCTCACCAGTCACAGTTCTGCCACTGAGGGAACAGACAACCTGGCCCTGGTCAGAGAAACCTTGCCAAAGCAATTAAAAAATCCTAAGGTCATGAGAGGCTGCACTGTGCTGCCAATGGGTGTCACCAGGCTGCATCCCCCCTGGACACACTGCATTGGGTGGAGTGCTGCACCTCCCAAACAGCAGCTCCATCAAATGTCACACTCTCTGTGCTGCAATCAGTCAGGCTTGGACTCTAGCCATCTTCTCTGACCGTTCAACTGTCACGAGCCGCCAGTACAGCACAGCAACCTGGGAGAAAGAAGCAGGGGCAGATGCATTGACAGTTGATGACCAAAGATGACTCATCTGCTCGTCTGTCTTTCCAGGCCATTGATGGAGTTGGTCTGCCACTTGCTCACTGTTCATCCTGTGAGTGATCTGAAGCTGTGTGTAAGAAACCATTTGTTTTCTTGTCACCAGGAAGGTCATCGGTCTAGTGAGGAACCTATGCTGCCCTAGGTGCTTTGTGGTCTACAACTCCTGAGTTGGAGGGTGACTCATATCAGCCCTTAGCTGGGCATACGGGTTTATACTTTGAGAAAAAATAACCCATCTCTTCTTGCTCCCATAATGTGTTTTACTGTGATATTCAGAGATCCCAGGCCAATGAATGAATGTGTGGTGATATGATGAACAGGAGCTGTCTGCTGTAGCAAGTGGGTGTGCTACATTACTCAGTGTGGTACATGAATTATTTCCAGCTCAGGGAAACGACAATGTGACCTTCAAACCAGAGCAGATGAGTCACAAGCTGCTGCTGCTGGGTGCTCCATCACTGCAAACTCATCCTCTGAGCCTTCTGGTCAGAGACACACTCATTCTTGCTGATACCAGCCATTATTAGGGCTAGCCTCACACCTGGCAGGACCCCAAGCTCCTAGGACAAGGGGAAATTGGGGGATGCCCCTGGTAGTCTCAGCAAACCAAAGCCCAATTCCCTACTCTTTAGTCTTTGGGGTACCCTCAAAAGCAGCTCTAGGCTCAGCTTCCCGACTCTTTGGAGCCCGTCTGTAACCGCCTATGGGGAGGGAATCTGGCCATGCACGGGGGCCTCAAGCAGTCATTTGTCATGCTTGGTTTTCAGTTTGCTCCCTTCTCCCTTTGTTACTGGGCCCATTATTTAGCTGGCAGCTTCCCAGCTGGGATCTCAATGGTAATTTGGTGCTAACTATAAGCTCTCTGGAAGCCCTCATTAAAAAAGGGGAAGGAAAAAATCCCAACTGGTGAAAAGCAACAATGGGGAACAAAAAGATCTTTGTAAACGGTTTTTAAGGCCTGAAAGACAGGGGGAGGGGCAGGGCGTATTCAGGACAGGCCTCCAGCTGGGATGCAGGGCAGCCTAGCCACTGAGCAGGCACATGGGGGATGGGCAATGGGGTGCTGTCCCGTTAGACGCACTGCAACATGGGCAATGAGGCATAACACCTGCCACCGACGCTATGGGGAGCCCTCTGTGGGGAGCCCAGGCCATGGCGAGATGCAGGGTCCTACATGGAACTCTCTCTTGGCTGGCCCACCCCGTGATAAGAGATGCTGCTGCTGCAGGGAAAAGGAAATGAAAAGAGGCTGTGGCCCATTAAAGAGATACTGCTGCTGCACGGGGAGGTAAGGGGCATGGAGCCCTTTAACAGTTGTTACAGCATGGGAGGTGAGGGCTGCAGTCCCCTTCAGAGCTCCTGCTGCATGGGGATTTTAAGGGATGCGGCCCCTTTAAGAGATGGTACTGCTGCGTGCGGTGAGGTAAGGAATGCGGCTCCTTTAATTGCAGCCACCGCTGCCCCTGTCACTCGCAGGCCGCGTGCCGAGCGTCTTGGGCGCCTCTCCATTGGCCAGCTCTCCGCGTGGGGTCGAACTTCTCCTTCCCACCGCAGCTTGTGCCTCCGCTAGTGAAAATAATCCGTCCGCCCCGCCTCCCCGCGTGAACCAGGGGCGGGCGGCGGAGGGATCCGTAGGGCTGCCGAATTCACCTTGAGGAGCGGCGGGCGGGGCTGCAGAGAAGCTGAAGCTCTCGGGGAGAACGGACGTGGTGAGGAACAGCAGGTACCTGGGGAGGGAAGTCCGTCAGAGCGGTGCCGCCACCCCCTGGGGCGGAGCGGGTCCTTCCCAGGGCGCCTCCTCGGGCCCCAGCAGGCCCTGTCCGGAAGTGGGATGCCGGCTGCTGGGCGGTGCGGCCCCAGGGCCGAAAGGCCCGGGCTGTTGCGGGTCCGGGATGCTCGGTCGCTGAAGCTCGCCCCTCCCCCGCGAGTCTGGCCGTTTGTGGCGCGTGGGGGCACGTGCGTGGTCTGAGCTCCAGCTTCCCCGTCGGGAGCACGTGGGGAGCCGTCCTCGCACGTGGGGTGCTCCTGGAGCCCCACTGCGCCAGCCCACTGGCGTTACAGACGGGAGGGGAACGGGGTGGAGGAGGGGGGGATTGCAGCAGCGCCAGCTTGTTGTGGGGGTGGGGGAGGGAAGGGAGCGGGCTCCAAGAGCCAGATGAGACAATCAGATGCACCACACTAACCTAACAAAGAGCTGCGTCCTGAGGCGGGACAAGCGCAGCTTCCGCTGTCAGATTTCTGCTTTTACTAATTCTGTAACATCTGATCTATAGAAAATGCAACTTTACTCCTAGAGGCTCCAGTGAAACTCAATCCGTTTAACCTTCACAGCTTCAGGGTTGCCGGGGAATCCACCGCCGGGGTGACATTCAGTAGAGAAGGAAAGGGCAGACCACCACTTCGTGCAAAATGGAGAGTGTGGCAATTAAGTACCTTTCAAAAGGTTTTAAATCAAAATTTAAACCTTATTCCCCTGCCCCTTCATCCTGTGTTGGAGATATTCTCCTCCTACCGTGAGCTGTTAAACTAGGTTAGCTCTCCTTAGGTCAGCCTTTGAATGGATCCTGTATAACACCGGTTAGTCTTGTGAGACGGGGTCATATTGTATTGCATACCGAGTCTGGCCAAATGTGATCTGATTGCCAATAGATAGGGCTCTTCCAGCCACTGCAGTCTTGTAATAAGCATTTCAGAGCTGATGCCATTTTGTGTAGTTGTAAGGGAGAATCTCTATAAAACATATTGCTAATAAGTTACACTGGCATCACAGTTTTAAGAGGGTGATAGAATTATCATTACAGATGCTATATCAATAGTTCTCAAACTTTTGTACTGGTGACCCCTTTTGCATAGAAGCCTCTGAATATGATTGTTCCCCCTTGGTAAATTAAAAACACTTGTTAATATATTTAACACCATTATAAATTCTAGAGGCAAAGCAGGGTTTGGGGTGGAGGCTGACAGCTCCTGGCTGCCCTATGTAACAACCTTGTGACCTCCTGAGCAGTTCTCCCCCCCCCCCCCGCCCCAGTTTAGATTCTATCCCATCTTTCCCTTCCACAGGCAGGATTGAAACACAAATGCCCCATGATGGTATCCTGAGACTGTGTGAAACAAAACTCATCCTCCCCCAGGCAAATCTCTTCTGCATACTGTTGTAAAAATGTCAAAGATCAAACTTCCCTACCCCAGTGGGTCTATTGGACCAACCTAACTGACAAGAAACTACTCTGTGGGCAAACTGGATGAGTCAGATTGCTGCAGTACCATGAAGAGGACAAGTGTCTCCTGGGATTGTTCAATGGTGTGAAGGGGTAGGAGTGCAGGTAGCACTGCAATCGCAATTCCTTGTGGTTGGCTGTAACACTGCAGCTTCAGGGGGGGTGGTCTAATGTGCTGTAGCACAGTGCTGCAATATAACAGGTGATGCCCAGTGCAGGAGTGGGAAAAGAAATGTGGAAGAGAGTTGTTATAACGTTGGTCAAATAACAGTTCCTAAACTGTTGCCCTGGATTGAATCTCCACTTTTAATCTTAATATCTGTGTTTGGGGTGGGTGATGTGTAAAAGTAAACAACATACAGGAATCCCTCAAAAAAGGGACTTTAAATACATCCCAGCTAATGGTATTCTTTAAACAGGATTTCATTGTTGGTACACTTAAAACTATTATGCTATTGGTGGATACTGAACTTTGTAGTGTGTTATGCCTCTAAAGTAGAATTAGCTAGAATACAGTACTATGTACTGCCTTATTCTATACTTCCTGCTTTGTTTCACATTAATACCAAACACCTCTGGAAAACCATTCTTGATTTGGTTCAGATACATGGCTTTTCATATACTACCGTTGGAGAGCCATGTCTTAGTTAAAAGTACACACATTTCTGAAGATGGCTAGCAATAACCACACTTTTTAATTACTCTTGCATTTAAGGGGAGAAGATGAGTAATCAAAGTGGGTTAATATGGCACTGAAGTAACTGAGCTACTAAAAGGGGGAAGTGATTAAGCAATTTACACTTCTGTCTGCAGCTACATGCCATAGAATTTGCAGAAAGGAGTTTGGATTCAGAGTTGCAAGGTATTTCAGTTTAGCATTTCCTGGGATTCAGTGGGTCAGTCAGACTGGGAGTAAGAGTTGAGTCAAATGGAAAAGGGTGTATTTGCTTTCTCCCACACCAAGAGTGCTTGCAATATCCTAAATAATGCTAACTTAGATCAGTATATGGTTCAATGAATTTATTAGTGACTTAGTCATCTCTTCATTGCACAGGCAAATGAAGGCCCCTTTTGAATGTCTCCTGTATTATGTCTGTGTAAACATGTCCAATTTATTTTGATAGTCATCTGTACTTCACTAAAGACTTTAAAAAAAAAAAAAAAAAAAAAAGAAAAAGCCTTTGAAACACCTTTGAACTGCTCTTTTTAGTCAGATTTGCATGAATGGTGCTTTTGTTACTAAGCAGTGGAAACTTCATTGCTGTCAACTCAGATTAATAAAAATTGAGTAGACTTTTTTTAAATGGTCATGGCTCTGGCATCCCAGCTACTTTGGGATGGAGCACAGCATAACAGAAAATGCTGCTTATGTTTGTATCACTTAACAGATTCAAAACTTTGTACAACCCGCTAATGTTTGCACAATCCCTCAAGCATTTTGCGACTCCTTATTCCCTGAAATTGCTCCTGTAAACTGCAGCCTTATTGTTATTTGAATCACTGAAACCTAGCAGAACAATGATAACTTCATCTAGCTTCAAGAATCTTAGACTTGTATCTGGTTATCTACAATCATACATCAGGGGAAACGGAAGTGCAGTTAGCCTCTTGAAATAAAGAGCTTCTATAAACAGACCTTGCCACTTTCTGCCTTTCTTCCTGTTCCTCTAACTCTTTCCTGAAAATAGTGTCTGGGCCACGAAGGATTAGCTTGATAACCCTAGCACTAGAGAATTGGAAAGATTTAAAAGGTTCTAACATGGTTTGAGAACAGATTTTTTTTTTTGGGGGTGGGGGGAGCATAATGCATCTTGTCACTAACAGTTATAACTAGTTCTCTCTCCCACTCTTCTGTTGTGACTAGACAACTGCAATGAACACAAGTTCTTCCAGCAGAAAAGTAAACCTACTGTGAACTCCTAGGATACTTTGGGCTGAGTGTTTTATGTCCTCTGAATCTTCTAGAAATGAAATCTACAAATTCTCTGGTGAAAAGGTGGTGGTAAATAAGGTAGTCAATTTGATATTGCATTGACCGCAACACTGAAGCGATCTAACATCTAAGAATGCAGTTGATCTACATCTATGTGCCTCCACTCCTGGGTAAAACACTTAGAATTTGGATCACCTATTTAGTATATAAATAAGACCTTCTTCTACCAGCAGGGTAGGAAAGAGGCCAATCTTGATTACATGAAGTCCAAACCTGAATCCGTTTTGCTAAAGCTGTAGATGATCTGTACTGACCACGCATGTGGGTATATTCTCTCTTTCCTGTCCTCTGGCTTTGGAGGGCAACCTGTTCCCATTCCTAGGAGAGGCTATATAGTCACACCTCCTCTGGAAAAGCAGCAGAGCTTAGCTGCAGTGTGTTGTGATGGATAGCACGTAGGAAAAAATAAGTGCACAGAATGATGTGCACAGAAATCCTTTATCTAGGACAGGGATCTCAAATGACCAAGAGGGCCCCATGAGAACTCGTGCATTAGCCCAAGGGCTGCATCACTGACACACACCCCGCCCCCCTCGCCATGCCACCCTTGTCCCCATGCCAACCCCTTCCCCAAATCCCTGCCTCTTTTCCCCCTCCTCCTCTGTGCATGTGGCTTCCTGCTCCTCCTCTCTTCCTCCTGGAAACCAATAAGCTGCCAAACAGCTATTTGGCAGTGGGAACTGCCTGGAGGTAGGTAGAGCAGTGGGGAGCAGTGTGCGGGATGGGGAGCTTAGCAGCCACAGGAAGTAACTCGGGGTGGGATAGGGAGGTTGGTGAGCTGCAGCAAAGAACTTTGTGGGCTGCATGTTTGAAACCCCAGATCTAGGAGGTATTTCAGTTGTGTGCTGTTCCAACTACATCTATAAATCCAGCTAAGGCTCAGATCTTCACTCCACCAACAAATCTTTCCTTCAAAAGACATCACTGGCCTTGTTTTCTGATAGCATAGGGGAGAAATCGCTTGGATTTTTCTGAAATTCTGCTTAACTGTAGTTGCTTTGGTAACACAAGCAATACAGATAAGTGTGGCTGGCATGTTATGCCCTCACCTGGACTGCTCATTCTTTTTGAAGGAGTTATGTGCTTTCATTATCAGCATCAATCTGACTCATTAATCAAACATAGTGAGCTTGAATCTTCAGGGAGATGCAGAATAAACTACTAGATCATGTTAATCGGACAGCTAATCCATTCTCATCCAGGAAAAGCACTGATGTCACAAATACACCAGTGTGGCCTTATCCTTTCCAATATATGCTCTGAAAATCCAAGGAACATTAGCATCCCAAAGCTGCTGGTTGTCTTTGAAGATACAGGTTTAGAGTCTGCAAAATGATGGTAGCTGAGAGAAGTGTTCAGAATTAGTTGGGTAAAGTAGAAATTGCCACGTGGTGCTGAATAATCTGCAGATTCTGTCATGCTGTCTAGAGTGGATCATGACTGAGTGCCAACCTCAGGGAGAATGTCAACAAGTAGGTCAGACACCCCAAACTGGTGGTATGTTTTATAATTAGATTTCACCAGCTCAATAACAAATGTGAATGCCTGGATAACAGTCTTATTGTAGTCACAGACAATCAGACTGGAGTGCCCAAGCAATCTTGCCACTCGGACAAGCTGGATAAATGGTCACTTATGGTTAAGATCACAAAATATTCAGGTTGCTCCTAGTCATTTTACCCTCAGATCAATTTGTACCTTAGATCTCACATCAAAGACAATCTATAATTAAGGGTTTTTTAAAAAGGAAAAAGAAATGAGGCTGTCTATACTATAGCACTTACAGTGGTGCAACTGCATCAGTGTAGCGCTTGTAGAGAAGTGCTAAGCCAATGGCCAGTCTGCTTAAAGCTACCATCTCTTCCAGAAGCAGGACATGTCAACAGGAGAAGTTCTGTCGACATAGCGTTGGCTACACCAGCACTTAGTTTACCTCATTCCAGGGTGTATATCCTGAACTATCAGTGGTTCTCAAACTTTTTTTATATTGGTATTCCCTTTCATGCAGGAATTGAGACTCCCCCTTCTAAATATAAAAGCGTTTTTAACTTATCGCTATTTATGCTGTAGGCAAAGCAAGGTTTGGGGTGGAGGCTGACAGCTCACGACCTGCCCCTGTAATAAACTCATGATCCCTGAGGGGCCACAACCCCCAGTTTGAGAGCTCTTGGTGTAGATTATTCGTTCCCCTAAGCGATGTAAGTTATACACATTAGCTTGTAAGTGTAGACACTAGAGTTATTTATAGGTTAAAGCAGGCAACATATAAGCACAAATGAATTAGTCTTAGGTTCCTGAAGGTGACAGATGTAGTAAATGAGTCCACTGAATGTCTGTCAGGGCGAACTTTGGAGAATCTGTTTTTGTTTCCTAGCTCCAACCCTTTGAGAGTCCAAACAGCAAAGAGAACAATTTCTTTTTGTGAGCATCTTTTTATGCCCTTCCCCAGAGTTCAAACTGATCTAGGGTTCCTGCATGCAACTCCTTCATGGGTGGATGGGGCAATCTACAAGCTTTTATTCTGTAATGGTCCATTTACTTTTTATAGCTCTTCTTGATGGGCAGAGGAACCACTCTTCCTCCTGAAGTTAACAAATTCACAGCCAGCATTTTTACAATTTACATATTACCTTGTAGCATGAGATACAGATGTTACAAATAAGATGAATGCATGCAGCAGTTTACAAGCATTTTATAGTCTAAACCAGGGCTGGGAAAACTTTTTGGCCTGAAGGCCACATTGCGTTTCCAAAATTGTATGGAGGGTCTGTTAGGGGTGGCTGTGCCTCCCCAAACAGCCAGGTGTGGCATAGCCCCTGCCCCCTATCCAACCCCTCCTCCCCCGCTTCTTGCCCCCTGATGGCTCCCCGGGGACCTCTGCCCCATCCACCCCCTTCTCTGCATGCTGGCCGTCTCTGCACCCTTTGCCCCTAACTGCTCCCCGCTGCCCCATCCAACCCCTCCTTTCCTTCCTGACAGCTCCCCCACCCCCAGGTAGGGTGACCAGATGTCCAGGTTTTATAGGGACCGTTCAGATTTTTGGGGTGTTTTTCTTTATATGGGTTTCTATTACCCCCAGTCCCAATTTTTCCCATTTGCTGTCTGGTCACCCTACCCTCCGGACCCCTGCTCCATCCACCCCTCCTGCTCTCTGTCCCCTGACACCCCTGGACTCCCTGCCCCCATCCAACTCCTCTCCTTTCTGATGCCCCACCTCCCCCAGGACCCCTGCCCCAACCAACCACTCCTTCTGCCTGTCCCCTGACCACCTCTGGAACCCTACCCTTGACAGCTCCCTGCTGCCCCATCCAATCCTTCCTCTCATTCCTGACTGCCCCCTGGGGATCCCTGCCTCCATTCAGCCCCCCTGTTCCCTGCCCTCTGACTACCATGACCCCTGTCCACACCCCTGCCTCCTGACCACCCCAAACTCCCCTGCCCTCTATCCAGTGCGCATGCCCCCCCCCCCCCGCCTCCTTACCATGCTGCCTGGAGCACTGTAGCTGGCGGTGCGACTGCACCAGGACAGGTAACTGCACACCATGCAGCAGAGAGCACCAGGTCAGGCTGCAGCTCTTCAGCTGTGCTGCCCTGGGAGCTCACAGCCCCACCGCTCAGAGCATTGCGCTGGTGGCGGGGTGCGCTGTGGGGAAGGGGGGACACCAGGGAAGGGGTAGCCTCTCTGTCTGGGAGCTCATGGGCTTGGCAGGAGGGTCCTGCAGGCCACATGTGGCCCACGGGCTGTAGTTTGCCCACCCCTGGTCTAAACATATCTTTACAAGTCTCATACCTTCTTGAATAATACTAACATACAAGTGAGCTGGTCTGATTTCCAGATATGAATTTCAGTGCTCAGCTGATGTCAGCTCTTGCTGAGGCTGCAGGCACCAGGTTTACCAGTATCACAGAAAAGAAATTGCTCCATTTTGGTGACCATCTTACATTGCTATATAATAGCACAGTGCTACCCTCTGCAAAAGCTATAGGACAGCAGAATAGTATTTTCTGCTTATCAGAGAAGGAGTTGGCAGATCCTTCTTAAACATACAAATGCCAGAACTAGGTTAGTGTTGTAAAAGAACTCTAACCTGCTTTGGGATTGAGGTAAAATTGCTTAAAATCTAGGAGCCCTTCAGTCTAAACTTGATTGATAGCTTCTGGCACTCGAAATATGGGTAGTAAACTCCTTGTTCATGAGGGATTGGATTCCTAAACACACCACTAACGCATCTCACTCCTGCCTTCCTTTCCTTACTCTTCCTGTACCAGTCCTGAGTTGCTTGTATAAGCTGTACAAGAACAACTCACCATGACTGGCTCTTTTTTTTTTTTTATATGAATATATTTGTACTTGGGACCAGTAGAAGACCCATCAGACTTGCTTCACGTATGGTTCAAGTTGACCTAAACCTGAATCTTCAGAGGCAGCAAAACCAGAATCCACTGCATGACCTGTCATGTTACCTGCATGCAGTCTGTGTTTTGACTCTTATAGGCCTAAGAATATACTTCTAAAAAAGGCCACAACTCTCCATTTAGTTTGGAAGTAGCTAACGAAGTAACTTTTGTGCCTCCATTTTTGTATTTATGCAGTGTGAGAAGACCTGTGAGTTAAAAACTGAGGTAAGATTAACCAAGTGCAAATTTAGATAATCTCTGTTTCCCTTTACTATTTCTAAACATCTGTATTGAGATAAGACAATGAACATTCAGGCAGGAGATTAGCCAGTTATGTGTATACTGCATGGGCAGATATATCTTTTGTGTGTGTGTAAAATAATCACATAATCTCCCACCTATGTGGGGAGAGGTTCTCTGATCATAGACTAATCACTTAAATCTTGCTAGCAAGCTAGTGTGGGTTGCCATGCACTGGGCCGACTTCAAATACGATGCTTCCTCCTATTGTACTTTCTCTTGGCCTTATTGAACTTCCTAATTGTGGGCTTTGGAAAATAGTGTTGGCTGCTATCTTCTAGATTGGGGTGGGCAAACTTTTTTTGGCCCGAGGGCCACACTGGGATTCAAAATTGTGCGGAGGGCTGAAAGCCCTATCGACCTCCATCCACTTCCCACCCCTGGACTGCCCCCCCCTCAGAACTCCTCACCCATCCAACTCCCCTTCCTTGTCCCCTGATCGTCCCCTCTGGAGACCACACTCACTCTAACTGCCCCCCCAGGGCCCCATCCCTTATCTAGCCCCCCCTGCTCTCTGTTCCCTGACTGCCGCCCCCCCCGAGAACTCTAACCGCCCCCACACCTACCCTAACCACCCCCTCCACCTGCTTACCTGCTGAGCCCGGCCCCAGCTGCCGTGGCTTGCAGTGCTCCACCTCGCCCCCGGGCTGGGAGCACAGGGCCCCGCAGACTGCCATTCTCGGCCCCGGCTTGGGAGCGCGGGCCCCACAGCTTGCTGCGGTTGGCCCAGCACCCCGGGCTGGGAGTGCGGGGCATGGGGCTGGCCGAGGGCCTGCTGTCCCGGGACCCGGGGTGGCGTCCGGCTGCGGCCCGCTGTCCCGGGCGGTGTGCCAGTCCCGCTCTCAGGGCGGCACACCCGGCTGGCCACGGGTCAGCTGTCCCAGGTGGTGCACCTGGCCGGCCGTGGGCCTGCTGTCCCAGGCTCTGGGCAGTGTGCCCGGCCGGCCGCAGGCCTGCTATCCTGGGCTCCGGGCATGGCTGGCTGTGAGCCCACTGTCCTGGGCAGTGCACCAGCCCTGCTCTCAGGTCGGCGCGTCCACCTGGTCACAGGTCCGCTATCCCGGGCGGCACGCCTGACCAGCAGCCAGTCCCGCTCTTTGGGGCGCTCTCAGAGCCCCCTGCCCAGGAGAGCAGGACCCCTGGTCCCGCTTCCTGGCAGGAGCTCGTGGGCCGGATAAAAACGGCTCGCGGGCCGCAAGTGGCCCATGGGCCGTAGTTTGCCCACCCCTGTTCTAGATAGAACATTTGTTCTCAAAGTGGGGGCTGTGACCCCTCAAGGGGTCACGACCAGTTATGTAGGGGTCACAAGTCCCAGTCCCTAAGGTGGGTCATGCTCAGAGGCCTGGTGTCTGAAAGGGGTCACCAATACAAAAAGTTTGAGAACCACTGTTCTAGAATTTCATTGTGCACAAATATCAGTGATGGATCCCCTTTATAAAATCGATAACTGCTTCTCCCACTTCCTCATGTGCAGTTCTTGGGGTTTGATTTCCATTATTCCTTCCACTTCTGCCTCTAGAGGTTGAGGAGCAATGTGACAGACCAAAACTTGTAACTACATCCTTCTGTTGCAAGAAACTTGTCTAAACTCTTCCAATGCTGGATAATGGCTGTCTTTCTATACCCTTTCCTATCCAGTCACCTTAAGCAACTGAGATCTGACCTCTCCTACCTTCTTAGATCCTTCTGAGCAGCATCACAAGAGCTGCATATCTAGGCCAGTCACCATTTTAATAACAAAAGGAACATTCATTCTGAACAAACACTGGACAGACCCGTTCAAATGTGTAAGTGCATCTTGCCAGAGACATGAGGCTAGACCCTATAATAAATTTGGTATCTACTAGTTGTGTGTCCTGACTGATTTATTCCTACTCTTATAAGATCTTCAATGTCATGAGCAAGCCATGCCAATCTGCATCTTGCAAAAATGTCTAAAATAATGTAAAATGCCAAACATAGCACTCAAATCTTAACCTGCAGCAGAGTTCAGTGAATTTCATAGAAAAGCACTGTAATTATAAGCAGGAAAATGAAAAAACATACAGCACAATATTGCAAAACTAAAGCCACATATAGGAAACCATGCTGTTTCCATATTCTTGCTGGTGCTTTTCTTTCTACCTCCAACTTCCCTGCCCCAGAAAAGCCGTGATCACAGTGCCTGTGATCATATTTCTCTGACTTTTGAGTCCTGTTGGAAAAGATTGTCACTAATGGGATTCTGACTTCAAATGAAACTCTTTCTTAAAAAAAGTAGTACTCTTACCTCAGAATGAGTGTGAAATACAGAAATTTAAATTAAAGTAGTTTGTAAATGACTGCGGGTTTTCCATGAGGCACTGGTTACATTTAATACCCCACCTTCTTTTTGTTGAAAAGCTTGTGACTCAGTAATAGCCTGATAGCTAGTGGACTGTCAGTTTCCATCTCAATTGCTCATCCTTTGCTCATAATGGTTGTACAGAACCAAATGAGATGCTTCATATTGGTTTCAGAATTGTCTTGCATTCATAGTGCGTACTGCACGTTTTGACTTATTGCTTTCAGTGGGCACGGGGAGAACTTTTGCTGCTACAGTTCCTTCTCATTCATTTAGGAGAACGTACATTATACTAAATCAGTGAATGCGTTGGGAGTCATATAGACTATACAAGGTGCTACATAATATAAAGGTTTTGCTTGAACTCTTTAGAGGCTTGCACCTGAAATCTAGGCTATGATGATTGGCTGTGGGAACTATGCCCCTTCTGTAAAATCAGTCTTAGTTTAGATCCAAGAATTATTTCCTATTTTAAAGTCAGACCAACCAGTAGGAAATAATTAAATCCGTCAGAGGACCAAAAGCAGCCTAATCTGTTGCAGGATCTGGAAGTCTGACACTCTCTGTTCATGTGTGAAGTTGCCTTTTTAGGGAACTGCTTTGTTTTAAATATCTAGAAAACCCTTGCATAAGAGAGGAGGAAGTGATTTAATATGAAGTGGTTTAATGTCTCTCTGTACCACCTCCTTACGCTGCTGGGAAACATTAAGCCATGTATACTGGAATAGCCATGTACTGTATCATAATGTAACCTTGCAGTGCTTCTAGAACAGACTTTCATGTTCCTTCACCTCTATCTCAGTGAGTCAGTACCTTACCATGGAGCTGGATAAAATAGACTACTTGCTGGGGCTTACTGAGGTTTTCAATAGCCTGTGTCATTGCTGTACTTCTCTGTATCATGATGAGGATGCAGTGAGTCAGAGCTGACTCTGTGTGAGAAACTGCACGTAGATGCAGAGAAATTGGAAGGCTTGACTGGCAGAGGTGGATGAGGGAGGAGCTAAGCTTCCTGAGTGAGCCATCTTAAAACAGCATGTGCTCTCCTGTGACAGCAATGCTTAATATGTGGTGGTAGGATCATAGGGGATACCTCTTCTGCAAAGGGCTGTAGGTGTAGTCATAATGCCAATTTCAGAGTTTTTATGCCCATATTATCCAAACTCTTTATAACTTTGACAGTTGGAACTCTAAAT
Source organism: Dermatemys mawii (assembly GCA_007922305.1). NCBI lineage: Eukaryota > Metazoa > Chordata > Testudines > Dermatemydidae > Dermatemys > Dermatemys mawii. Next base: position 36,161,244 of record ML677366.1, on the reverse strand, counting down.
CTTAGCCTTAATGTCTGACAGAGCAGAATATCCTGATATAGCTTACAGGTACAACTAACACTATCGTTTCACTATTACTGTAATTTTGATCTAACAAGCCATATTATACTAAGTACTGCTTTTACAGTAAGTTCTGCCTGTTTTTCCCCGTGTCCATGATGTAGCGGTAAGTTGAGGTTGCGGCTATAAATGCTAATTAGAGGGGGAAGTTGGGAATGTGTGATCTTAACTATTTTAATAGAGGCAGTGGTTCAAAATAATCTATGAATCCAGATACACACAAGTACCATGTGGAGCAGTATAGTCTCAAATTCACCACTAATATTTTTGACTCTGCGGGAGTTAATAGACAGAATTCACTGGCAGGCCTGTCTTAAGCCAAAATCTCAGATGAGATGATCATAATGGGTCATTCTTCATTGCTGAATGTAGCATGCTCAGCCGTGAGTTGTGATTATGTAATGCAATAACACTGGAATGCTGCATCCAACCAATTCCAACACATTGGGGACTGTTTTAAGCATCAGTGGTCAGAACTTTGATTTTTGGGTGGTGGGAGAGAACGGGACATGGGAATGCCTGTCACCTTTTTAGCACAGTTACAAGCACTTCCGCAATAGTGTATAGATCAAACTAGTTGTTGGCACCTACTAATGCCTGTTAGCATAACAGTACTCCTGCTCATCCTTCCAGTAGTTAGTCATTCAGTGTGTGACATGTCAATCTCATAGAGACCAATAATGGTTAATGGAATGGGGCAACCTGGAATGAGGGTGGCTGACCTAAAATGGGGGATCCTGGTGTTGTAGATAGGAAGCATACAGGCCTTGTCAAGGAGAAAGATTGAAGGGAGTTACAGGAAGTCCCTGCCAGAGAGGAAGATGGGAGACTAGTACACAGGAATGTCTGGCTTAGGAGGCAGGGAGTCCCTGGTGTGTGTACTTTTAGCCTACAGACACTAGGAAGTGTGACACCACACACACACACACACACACACACACACACACACCCTTAACGTGCTGTCAGACTGCATTCCAAAAAAATCTACTTACCTAGGTAAAGGTGGCAGATTACTCAAATTTATATAAAATATATAATAGTACGCAGCTGCAATGCTTTTATTTCCCTTGTATATAAGGGACCACTTTGATCATGTTTGACAGTTCATAGAACTCCCCCGTCCCTCCACATAATTCCTACAATAGATCATTTAGAAAACCTCCAATTTTGATTTCAAAATGGTCAGTGATAGAAAATCTGTCACAATCCTTGGTAAATTGTTAATTACTCCATTAAATTTTTTTATTTTATTTCCCATTTGAATTTGTCAATCTTCAACCTCTAGCCACTGGACTGCATTATACTTTTTTTTTTTATGGATTGCAGAGCCCACTATTAAATGTTCCCCATATAGGTACTTGTAGACTGATCAATTCACCTCTTAACTTTTTCTTTATTAAGCTAAATAGATACTCAAAAGACTTCAGTCACTATAAAGCATGTTTCTAATCCTTTAATCATTCTCTTGGGATATGCCTACACTGGCAAGTTTCTGCCCAGCAAGGTATGCCACTTCTATTAAAGCGCTGGAATTTAAACCACTGTTGCATGTCCACACTGTGTTCCTTGTGACCATGGCGCACATCCAAGCCAGCAGCTCTTGCAACTGCAAAGAAAACAGTGCATTGTGGTAGCTGTCCCACTGTGTAACTGACCTCAAGGTGCTTTGCAAAGGGCTTGCAATGCCTCATGGGACAGGCACACATCACATGATGCAGGTTTCCCAATCCCATTGTTCCATGTGGGCCCACATGCTTTTCAACTGAAGGTGATGGGGGAGGTACAGTGCAACAGAGTGCGTGTATGTGGATGAGGGGAGGAGACTGTGTTTTGGGGAATAGTATCAGCATGCCGTCTTGTAAGTTTAGACAGCAATAAGAAGCAACCAGTCCTGGGGGAAGGGGAAACCCCCACATCAGCCCCCAGCTCTTTGCACAGCAATTTATTTCACTCATGCATGCCTGTGTTCAGCAGTAGGAGCATTCCATATTAATGGTTTGCTTTGTATCCCAGAGCAGATCAGCAAAGCATGCAATGGCTGTCAGAAATGAAGCTTTGAAAGGGGAGGGCCCTTGTCTCCAAGGCAGCTCTGTTAAAAACAATGAGGGGCTACATGAGGGAATATGGATCACTTCCAGAGGCCATTTGATTGCTTTCTGCATTGTAAGGGGTTTACACTGCCAATACAGCACTGGAGTCTCTGAGCTTTAAGGCTTATGACTCTCTCTCCTCAAGGTGTGTGTTTGCGACACTGCAGCTGAAGAGTTTCTGTGCACAAAGTGGCTTGGCAGTATGTACACCTTGGGAGTTACACCGCAGAAACCTACTTTACTGCGCAGTAACTTGCCGGTGTAGACAAGGCCTCTGAACCCTCTCCAATTTATCAATGTCCTTGAATTGTGAGCTCTAGAAGTGGATGCAGTATTCCAGCAGCATTCACCCTAGTGCCCAATAGATGTAAAATAACCTCTCTCATCTTACCTGAGATGCTTTTTTTAATATGCATCACTAGCTCTTGGCCACTGCCTCTTACTGGGATCTCATGTTTAGCTGATTATCCACAATGACCCTGATTTTTTTGGATCACTACTTCCCGGGATAAAATCCCTCATCATGTAAATATGGCCTATGTTCTTTGTTTCTAGATGCATACATTTACATTAGCTGTATTAAAATGTATATCTTTTTCTTGTACTCAGTCTACCAAATGATCCAGTTTGCTCTGACTCAGTGACGTGCCCTCTTCCTTATTTATTACTCTCCCGATTGTTGTGTTGTCTGCAGACTTTCAGTGACTTTTGTTGGCTTCCAGGTCATTGATAAACATGTTAAATGGTATAGAAGTGAAAATAGTTCCCTGGAGGACCCCTATAGAAACATACACTTGATGACTATAAGCCGCTTTACAATTTTTCGAGGCTAGTCAGTTTTTGCCCATTTAATGTGTGCTATGTTAACTTTATTTATTTTAACTCAATGCCTTTAACAGGAATAATCTTAGGCTGCATATGAATTCAGTGGGGATGGAGGAGGCTGGAGTGGTGCCAATATTGAAAGAGCTGAGAAATGACCATTTCAGCTGGGAATATCTATTGACCAGCAAAGTGAAGTTGCTCAATTCAGTGTCCTTCACTGGCACCTTTCATACAACTTGGCGTTGCACATACCTGTCCTTAGTAGTGATTAGCTCCAGCATGAAGTGGAAGTGTTGCTTTAAAGCTCACCTTTGGCAGCCTGAGGCAGTAAACTGAACTCTTGCTTGAGACTAAACAGACTCAGGCTTGTCTGTCCAACCCGTCTGATTAGAACCTCACAATAAAGCAATTCAAACAAATTGTGCCTTAGGGCTTGTCTACACTGACACTTTACAGCGCTGTGTGAAAAAACATACCCCTGAGCGCAGCAAGTTTAGCGCTGTAAAGCGCCAGCGTAGGCAGTGCACCAGTGCTGGGAGCCGTGCCTCTCATGGAGGTGGGGTGGTGGTTTTGTTTCTTTTCTTAGCATTGGGAGAGCTCTCCCAGAGCTTTGCTACAACTACACAAGCCACGTTAAAGCATTTCCATGGGTTTATTTAGCTTTACCTGCCAGTCTAAAATAACTCTCTACCCTCTCTCCTAGGTAAAGAATCTCAGCAACCATGTCTAAGCACCATGATGCTTTCATCCAGACCCAACAGCTACATGCTGCCATGGCGGACACTTTTCTGGAGCATATGTGCCGCCTGGACATTGATTCGGAGCCAATCACAGCACGAAACACCGGCATTATCTGCACTATTGGTATGTGACTCTTAACATGTTTAGGGAAATGGGTAATTGCAGCTGTCTCCTAATGTAAAATTTAAGAACAGCCCAAAGACTTCAGTGTTCTCAGAGCTGTAGTGAATCATGGAAAAATGCAAATATTTAACTTCACTATCTCTCTCTAAGATGTGGTGCATGGGTGAATTCATGAGTATTGTAACCATAGCCTTTTCTCAAGTTTGCATGAATCCTGGCTTCAGAAGTAAGAGCCTATCCACTACTACAAAATATAAAATTGTGATTAGCCACTAACTACACCATTCCTACTTTGGAGACTGAAGCAAAAAAAACCTGTTGCTCTGTGCCCCAATTTTCCTGCATGTTGCACAATGATAGTTAAAGTAGCTTGCAATACAAACTTGTTCCCAAAGTAAGAGAGGGATAGGAGTAGCTTCTATTAATAGCAGAGAATTGTCTGCCTTCATGTGCAGTTAGGAAATTGTCTGGTAGGAGTTTGAATTTTGAAAGAATTTATGTTTCAAAGTGAAATGCTCTTCCAATTGAAGCTCTTCTAGCTATTGCAGCCAGTTTTCTTTGCAGCAGCATATCCCTTTTCCCCCATTAAATCTAAACTGGCAGATTGAAAATGTAGTAGTAAAGATTAGTGTAATGCTATATGCAGCAGACTTTGGCTATGGGAGCAACATGCAGCCAGGGTTGAAGAATTCTTTTAATACTTTGGAATTGCATTTGTTTGTTATAAGGGCTCTTTGGTGGAGTTAGGGTGACCAGATGTCCCGATTTTTATAGGGACAGTCCCGATATTTGGGGCTTTTTCTTATATATAGGCTCCTATTACTCCCAGCCCTCTGTCCTGATTTTTCACACTTGCTTTCTGGTCACCCTAGTTGGAATGCAGTCGGTCTTTACAGATGTCTCCATCTATCTTAGAGTTTGAGCTAGTTTAAGGACATACATGCAATTTCCAGAAGTCCAGCAAGCAGGGAGAGACATGTTACTTCAGATATTCAAGGCCCTGTACAATGTCTGTGGATATATGTGGTTCACCCCTTCATATCTTGTGAAATAGCCTGTTATAAGTATAAAGTAGCTTAGTATTACTGTTAACCTGTAAGGGGTTAAGCTGAAGGTAACCTGAAAGGTGGACAAGTAACCAGTAAAAAATTTCTCAAAGACAAAGGATTTGAGTTTTTTAGTTTTCTGGGGTGTGTGTGTGGTGTGTGGTTTTTTTTTTTGTTTTTTTTTTTTTTGTTTGTTTTTTTTGTTTTTAACTTGGCTATGGGATAAACCACACCTTTATATATTTTATATAATATATATTTACTAGAACTATAAGCTTTTATTTAGTAACAAGGTAGTTAAATAGTAAGTTTAATTTGTGGGTTTTTTATTACTTGGAGGGTTTTTAGTGGAGTGTTGGCTGGGTGCTTTTTAATATTGTAAAATTTAGCAAGCATATTAACAGTGGGAGAAAGTTGCTTTGGGGGAGGTTTAGTTTTTTTAATTTTTTTGTTGACTATGGTAAATGCTGTTTGTTAATGGTTATAAGGAATTTATTTCTTAAATTTTTTTTTTAAAAAAAATTTAACTGCGTGTTTTTTATTGTGTACGATTCTGGTTTTGAATCAGGCACGTTTTGCAGGATTAGGCGAGGCTTTTTTAAGCTTTCCACGGAGGGAATAAGTTTGGGGGCTTTGTGGAAAGAGAGAGAGAGGGGCTTTAAGTGGCCTATGTCCAGTAGTGTTTAAGACATTCTCACTTAATGGTGGCAGCATACCAGGTCCAAACACAAAAGAAGTTGTGTTCTGGGGAAAAAGATTTTAACCCAAGCTGGTAAAATAAGCTTGGTGGGTTATTTCCTTTTTTCATGCGGGTCCCCACCTCTGTACCCTAAAGTTCAGAGTGGGGAGGCAATCCTGACATAGCCCACAAACCTAGAACAGTTTCTAGTTTTGCTGTCTTTGCCTTTAAAAGTCTGTAACAAACTTAATCAATTGGTACTGTGGTTCCTTCTAGGCCCAGCCTCCCGCTCAGTGGAAACGCTGAGAGAAATGATTAAATCTGGAATGAATGTTGCCCGTCTCAACTTCTCTCATGGAACTCACGAGGTAAGGGCAGAAAGAGTCTGAATAAACATTGTCCTGACTCCAGCAAAAGTGATTTCATCGGGCAAGATACTTGGACCAAGGTGCTGCTTCCCACTGCCTAAGGCTGGAAGATGATGATACTTAATCACAAATTATGCATTCATTCAAAAGACAAATTAACATCTATATTCTGTATGTGCAGGTTCCTTATGACCCTTGTCATTAGTAATTTAGAGTGAAAACATACATCACAGGCCACACTAAGCAAAGGAACAAAACTAGGGTGATCTCTCTGCCCCCCAAAAAATCACATGCTAGACTCTTCTGTACCCAAACCTTCACCCTTAAGCTTGCAAGAGAAGTTTGTTCAGGCCTCATCTTAGTCTGACCTGAGGAGACTGAGTTGTTTTCAGACCCAAACTGGCTCTTCCTCCTGAGCCTGGGTCAGTGCTGTCATCTGTAGCGTGTCCATTGGGTCTGCACAGCCTCGCTCCTGTTGGCTGCTACCCATTGGTGTCTGCTGTAGAGAGACGTGTTCTGCACTGAAATGCCTCAGCATTCTCAATCCAGCACAGCAAGATGGCAGTGGCTGACAGGAGCAGGGCATGCAGCTGCTTCTACACCCACCCCACAGGCAAGAGAAGGTGACCAGAGGCTGAGCCACGCAAGTTTGTTTTTTCGTCACCTAAACCTGACACTTGTAGTTGGTCCCATAGTGTTTGGGTTACATTGCAGGTCTCAAGCTTGCGATTCACTGGAGGCTGATTAATCTTGGTATTTGCCATTTATGACAGTGTTTTCTACACATGGGCATACGTTCCTAGTTAAACAGCTACTAAATCTCTGATTCTTCCCCAGCTTCTGTCATAAAGCACCACTATATAAAGAGGGATCTGTTCTTACACTCCATTGAAAGAGCTTTTAAGTATGCAAGAGGATGAAGTCCCTGCTCTAAATAATTTTCAGGCTATATTGAATCGTCTATTTGTGCTGCAATCTCTTGTAATGGGCATAAATGAAACCCACTTTCCCAGCAGCTCTGTGTGTGTGTGTATATATCCACGCTTCCTTACAATCTCTTAAGTGTGTTAGCAAATGCTAGCCTGTAAAACCTTTTTCTAAGGGTATTCTCTTTGCTGTAGAGTCTGGATTTCAGTACTAAGCTAATAGGTCACTGACACAGCTGGCATTCAGGTGACCAGTTTGAAGATTCTTGAAGCATGGACTTGCCTTGTGGTTGCTGGTTGCCTCTGAAAGAAGTCCTTGTTAAAAAAACTTGACTCATGTTACTGTGTATCCTTTAAGTCCTTCAGACTACCACTTAAAATTAGGAATAAAAACAAATGTAGGAACTACCATGCTGGGTCCGATGAAGGGTCTATCTGGCTCAGTATCCTGTCTTCTGACAAGAGCCAGATGCTTCAGACGGAATGAACAGAACAGTCATTGAGCGATCATCTCTTGTTATCCACTTTTGGCAATCAGGTTTTAGGGACACCCAGAGAATGGGGTTGCATTCCTGCCCATCTTGGCTAATAACCATATTCTCTTTTTTTGACCCAGTTATAGTTTTGACCTTCATAATGTCCTTGGCAGAGTTCCACAGGCGTACTGCATTGTGTGAACAAGTGCATACTCTTGCTCTTAAACCTGCTGCTTGTTAATGTCATTAGGTGACCCGTGGTTCTTGTGATATGCAAAGGAGTAAATAACACTTCTGTACTCATTTTCTCCATACCATTCATGATTTTATAGTCCTTTATCATATCCCCCTTAGTGATCTCTCTTCCAGGCTGAAAAATCCTAGTCTCTTCACTCTCTCCTCATGTGGAAGCTGTTCCATACACCTAATTTTTGTTGCCCTTCATTTTTTGGTGGGTTTTTTTTGTTTTTTTTTGAGATGGGATGACCAGAACTGCCTACAGTATTCATGGGACATCCACACCTTGTATTTATGTAGTGTTACCATATTTTCTGTCTATCCCTTTCCTAATAGTTCCTAGCATTCTCTTGGCTTTTCAGCTGCTTAGTTCTGATAACCTAACTACTTCCAAGTCAGTATAGAGGTCTGCTGGAGTGGAATGAAATTCCATTTCTGCCTCAGTCACTGGTTTGCTGTTAACATGTGAATTGTATTCCGTGAACACTGATTTATTACTACAGAAATAAGTAGAGTGCTATTCAAGTTATGCATTTTGTTGTAGGCCGTGCCAGTTGCTGACTAGTGCAATTCTCTGTCTCAGTAGCAAACTCTTAGCTACTTCAAATAAGTCCTGGGTCTCTGTGGCTTGCCTCACTAGTTTGCAGAGTTATGTTCCCTGACTGTTTGTGGCAGACAAGCCCCCTCAGAGTTTATATAAATAGACTAGATTCCTCTTTGTGACCTTAGATGTGGAAGTGATCCCATTCCCAAATATGGCTTCTCTGCAGTGATGCCTAGGGCCTCCATGTTCACTGTCCTTTACCCTTCAAAATGTCAGGGGCTGTAGTTTCTATAAGACATAAAGTAAGCACCTCAAGCTCTGCATCAACTTGGCCTCTTGCCCTCCCCTGAACTTTAAAGGGCACTGGGCATTAAAATGAACACACACACTGCAGAAACCACAAACATGCTGACCTTTAAAGGTTATGGAAAACTGAAAAAATCTAACCATTGGAATAGTGTCATGGCTGGGCTTCTCACAGAGGCAGAAGCTGCTCATGTGTATAGCAAGAAGTGTGCCTTGACTTAATTTTCTCCTTTCATAATCTCGGCACTTTCAACTGTTATCTGTCCCTTGGGAATACTGTGCTCCTAACTTGGAGGTATGTATAGGATAATGCAGAGATTCCAGTCTTGCATATAGCAAAGTTTCTTGACACCCTCAGGCTACAACAGGCAGTTCATCTTTTACTCCTCCCCACTCTAATCCTTCAGCTGTTTCCTGGATTCCCATTTACTGGTGCCAGAATTGTCAGGAATATTCACTGGTTTTGTATACCTTAGTTCCTGTGACCAGCTTGACACCTTATGTGTGATTTGAGTTACGCCCCAAAACTGAGGCTCACAAGGTTTACATACTCCTGAAAATTTGTTTGTACTTGTAAATGCTCTAAGGGGAACGATGCCTTCCAAGTTTGCCTACGTTCCTACAAACAGTTGAAAGACTGCTACTATCCTGGCACTTTTTTCACTGCATATTCTGCAGACATGTTTCTATTTCTGTTCTTATTTCATCTGGAAGCCACTGACACTTGTCTGAATACTTAATAACTTTTGCTTTCTCCGTGATGTCCGCCATATCTATTATACAGGATGAAATATCAAACTTCTTAACTTGCATCGCTTTTCCTATCCTGTTCTTTGTAAAAGAGGAACAGAAGCTGTCACAAAGTGCAAGAAATTGTAACCATACTAGTAGATGTAACAAAATTAAATAAACCAAAAACCAGATCCCAATTATACTAAACCATAGACTGAGAGAGCATGATGGGTAAAAGATCTAAAGCTTAATTGGATGTTGATAGACTTCCTCCAGCAGCTTCCAATAAAAGCCTCGAGTGCGGAACTTCATGTAAACTTGGTAGAAACATCATTGTTGTAACTGTGATTAAAGGAGCTGGCTTCTGCCAGCTCAGGTTGTCTACCTCCTTTTAATGAATAAATTCCTTTCCCTCTAGTTCTTACAGTTAAGGTCAAACTAAAACAAAGCAGTATAGGGTCTCCCTTATGGGGAAGAGTGCATGTGTCAAGATTGTAAAAATTCCCAATTGTCTCAGAAGTCCACAATGGGGTCAGGCAGATCCATGACTTTGTGTTTGGACTAAATTATGGTAAAACACCTCATCTTGGGTACAGTACCAAGATGAGGCATGTGCTGTGCCAGTCCTGACTTTCAGTTCTTGATCGTGAAACTAAATCTGTCTTCTACCCATGGAACCATTTATTTTGATGTATATACATGAATGGCGCAGGACATCAGAGTGCATATCTAGTGTGAGCAATAATCCCCTCCCCTGTCTAGTAGTAGCAGTAGTACCTCTGTTCCCGTCCATAAGGGGTTTTCAGTTCTCTGTTTAAGGATATTGTTGCTTCATATAAAATGCCTTCCTCCACCTGCTTTCAGATCAGTGGTTCCATAAACTTGTACGTGTTTGTGAATTTTCATCAGAGGCTTATGAGATCCTTAGGTTATAAAACCTAGGAAGATGCTGAACTGCCTGTACATCAGGCTGCAAACTAGAACTATCAAGCAAAAGCACTTAATCTGTCCCTTGCTGCTACATGTATTTTATGTGGAAAGGAGACAACTAGACTCCTTGTTAGACTATGCTTTGACTAGAAACAAATTGATAGATTTATCTGAGCTCCTCCTCCAGCTGTAACCTGTCAACAGCTATCTGTCAGGGTTTACATAACCTTGGTCATGGAAAAACTCTTTACCCAAAGTTGTTGTTTGATCAGGCTGAGCAAACAGATCTTTATACTGATGATCTGTGAAGTGAAAGTCACTAGAGATAGCAAGGAACCTCTCTCAGAACCCACTTAACTACTTCAGACCAGGTAGGTAGCAATACAACAGTGAGTGGGGTAAACAGAGTTGTGTAGAAATTTCCCACATCCTCCAAGATAAATACTGTAGGCAGGGTCTATGGAATACTGTGCCAAGCTGAACCTGAATTCTGCAGCAGCATCAGACTCAACCTGAAGTTTTGTACAATGTGTTCTATCTAACTTTATGCTATCCTAAACTGTCTTCAGACCTTGCTGTTTTTCTTCTGAAGCACTGCTGGAATTGTCAGGAGAAAGCTGGAGGTTCTTACATGTGGGTGGGGCACATCCAGATCTTTTGGCCTCTCGCTGGTGTGGAAGGCAGTCTGGCACTCAGAAGATAGTTAGGGCTTTTGGTGCTGGAGAGTGTTTTCTTTCCTGGTGCTTTGAGAGGGGAGTGCTAGTTCTTCACCCTCGCAGCTCTGCAGTCCACTGCATCCAAAGGTAAAGCATACTGGCTAAAAATGTTTAAAAGAATTAATAACAAAATAATATTGATGCTTTAAACCAGGGTTTCTCAAACTGGGGGTTGCGATCCCCAGGGGGGTGGCCGAGCGCTCCCAGGGGGGTCGCTTAAAAGCCGCCGAATGAATTACTTCCGCATTCGGCAGCTATTTTCGGCAGACATGCCGAGCTATTTTGGGAGTCCTTGGCATGTCCACCGAAAATAGCCACCGAATGTGGAAGTAAGTAATTCGGCGGCTTTTCGGCGGACATACAAGGGTCTGCCGCGGCAGCCAACAATTAGAAAAGGGGTTGCGGTTCTCATAAGTTTGAGAACCGCTGCTTTAAACCATCACTGGGCTTCCATGTTAGTTCCCATTGAGAGAGAGTCAATTACTTGTACTTGCCCGCCATTGGTTTTGGCTGTCTTTGCACACTTGGCAGAACTGAATTTACTTAAGTTGGTCTAAACTGGTTTTGTATGAATATAGCTAAATTTAGGGCTGTGATGTTACCAATATATTTATACTAGTACAGTCCTAGTGTGGACTGTTACCCACACCACACACAGCAAGAGGCCTCTTATCAGATAGGTTGTTTACTTATATCAGAATTTCCCTTCCCGTCAGGAATAAACTAACTGTACCCCACCCAAAGAGAGTTGTACCGCTTCAACTATACGGATAGTTAAGTCTTGTAAGACCTTGTCTATACACACAGCATTCATAACGATAAGTTTTAATTAACTGAAAGCTTAGATTCTGCACTGTATTCCACTCAGATGGAGTAGCTGAGCATGGGGAAAGGGGACAGCAGCCTTTGACTGTAGGCTCATAGTGTCCAGGATGGCAAATGAAAAGAAGTGGGCTGAAAACATTTTTTTCCGCCCCCCTTCCCTCCTTGCCAGTACCATGAAGGAACAATCAAGAATGTACGAGAAGCTACAGAGAGCTTTGCTTCTGATCCCATCACCTATAGACCTGTGGCTGTAGCACTGGATACCAAGGGACCTGAAATCCGAACTGGACTTATCAAGGGAGTAAGTTTGTTCAATATGATCAGTGATTATACGAGTTTTCATTGTACATTTAAAATGCCTCTAAGGAACTAGGTCGGGGTGGGCAAACTTCTTTGGCCCAAGAGCCACATTGGGGTTCAAAATTATATGCAGGGCCGTGTAGGGAAGGCTGTGCCTCCCCAAACAACCTGGCCCTGCCCCCTATCAGAGCCCCACCCACTTCCTGCCCCCCTCAGAACCTCCGACCAATCCACACACACCCCCGTTCCTTGTCCCCTGATCGCCCCCTCTGGAGACACTCACCCCAACCCCCTATCTAGCCCCCCTGCTCCCTGTCCACAGACTGCCCCTTCCAGGAACCGCCCCCCTTATCCAGCCCCTGTCCCCATATCACCTCCCAGTACCCCACCCTCTATTCCAGCCCCTCTATTCCCTGACCCCTAGCCACACAGCCCCCCCCACCCTCTCACAGGCCCATTGGGACTCCCACACGCCATCCAACCTCCCCATTCTCTGTCCCCTGAACACCTCCCCCTCATCCAACCCCCGCCCGTTCCCCCCCGCCTCAGCTCCAGACATCTTTCCACACCACCACTCAGAACAGCTGGAGACGGGGCTCCGCCAAAGTGCACAGCATGCCTGAGCCAGACACGGCCTCACAGCCCCTCCAGAGCATGCAGTGTGTGTGGGGCCCAGAGCCGGACATGGGAGGGCCCCCCAGCCCCACCCCCAGAGCACCACTCACGTGGCGCAGGAAAGGGGCTGGAGCAGACTCACCAGCCAGAGCTGGGGGGCCGGTTAGGAGGAACTCGTGGGTCGGATCCGGCCTGCAGGCTGTAGTTTGTCTGCCCCTGAACTAGATGGTCTTTGTGGCTGTAATACTAGCTCTGCCTCTGGACCAAGGGTTAGTGTTAACAAACCTCTGAATGAAAGAATGAAGCTGGACCATTTTCAGACACTTCACTCAGTCTGCTGAACCTATGGATGAATTGAATGTCCACTGTGCAAAACAGGATTGTGACCATAATGAACATGTCACATGCAGGAAAGTAGTCTTGCCAGTCAGTGACTATTTTCCATTTGTGTGTATATAATACCCTGTATGGGAGACATACTTGTAGCAGAGGTTGCCACCACAAAGCTAAAAGTGTCAACTGCTGTCCTGAGGGAAGTGGATATTAGAGTTGAAACCAAAAGGGACCACCAGATCATCTATTCTGACCTCCTGTGTATCGCAGGCCATCAACACTTACACACTAATTCCAACACCCCATATGCCATTCTGTTACTAAAGTTTCCCTTATTGCACCCAGAGTGGCACAGCAGAAGTGGAACTTAAGAAGGGAGCAGCTCTCAAAGTGACTTTGGATAATGCCTTCATGGACAAGTGCGATGAAAATGTACTGTGGATGGACTACAAGAACCTCATCCACGTTGTGGACGTGGGCAGCAAAATCTATATAGATGATGGTCTCATTTCCCTGCAGGTTAAGGGGAAAGGTATGTATTGATCAAGGGATTCCAATACCATGAACCCTGCACTAATGGTAATCTGTCCCTTCACATCGAAGTATTAACTTTTGGTGGTGATTCACTTGCAATAAGCATTCCATTAAGCTCAGGTAGCTATTGAAGATGGACTAACATGGTACTTTACTAGTGGATGGCCACCCATTTTCACTTCCAGATTTGACCTAACACAATAGGGATGAACTTCTGACTTTGGTAGATGCAGTAAAACCACCTCTACTTCCTTACCCTTAAAACCATGATTCCAGTAACTGAATGATGACTTAAGCCAGGTTTCACTAGGCTGTATACGGTATCCTAAACCAGGGATGGGCAAACTACAGGCTATATCTGGTCCCTCAGACCTTTTTAACACCTCTCCTCCCGCCCCCTAGGAGTGGAGTTGGAGTTGCCCCACTCTGGCAATCCAGCGGGAGAGTGAGGTTGGCCCTGCTCTGCCTGCCCGATGCTCCCCTATGTTCAAGTGGGACCTGCATGAGGGAACGCATGTTACTGTGGCTACACAACCCTATTACCAAACACTCTTCACATACCATCAAAGCCTGGAACGTGCAAGTCCATATGCCTGCTACTTCCTCTCTTAGTAGTGTCAATTTTCCATTGTTGAGGATAAAACAGAGTAGTTGGCCAGAAAGTGCCAGCTGCACTGTTCACATTAATCAAAGAGGGTGTGGAAAGGAGGTAAGTTTTACAATACTTTTATGATTATAATTAAACTACACTTTTATTAAATTTGTATTTGAACATCTCTAAATTGTTAATTTCATGAGCATTCATGGCCCGCCATACAATTTCCACATCCAGGTGTGGCCCTCAGGCCAAAAAATATGCCCACCTCTGTCCTAAACCCTTCATTGCTAGCTGCTCTGGTAAAGCACAGGTCAAATTTTGATCACAAACTGCTTGACAATTTCTGCTACTTACGGGGAAAGCTGGCTGCCTCCGACTAATTGAGTATCCCATGAACTTAGAGTATTAGCATGCCATGGACTGTTCATAGACCAAGGCATATTAACTGAGATCTGAAAGTGATGGGTAGGGAACTTTGAGTGAAAAAGTCAAACTAGAAATCACTGGTTTCAGGATAAATAAACTCTCAGTATTTGCCTGAGCAACTATACCTCCTGGCAAACTATTGTCTGCTCCCTAAATAGATTCTCTGCAATCCTCAGATAGTGGCAGCGCAATATATCTGCATCAGTGGACAGAGTTGCTGATTCTTATATAAAAGAATAGCTAATCTTTCTGGCCTGGGATGCTTATCTCCCTTCTAAAAGGGGAGTAGTATGGTATTGGGATAGGGAGACAGTGTGTACTCAAAATCTGTCTGCCCTCTTGCTGCACCTTGCCAATTCCTGTTTTTAAAATTAGATCAAATATCTAAAAAAAAAAAAAAAAAAAAAAAATTGTTTGGTACTTCACTTCCTAGTAAAACTAGTCCCACATTAGCTATCTGCTCTCATGGTAGAATGCACTAAACTGTGACTGGTGCGATGTGTCCTCCAGAGCTCTCCCTCTTTCAGTGGTACTTTACTTGTAAGTGTTCTGGAACAAGTGAACAGCCTGTCAAGAAGTAAGATGCTGACTTAAAAACTCCTCCAATTTTAACTCAGGTGCGGACTATGTTCTCACTGAAGTTGAGAATGGTGGTATGCTTGGTAGCAAGAAGGGTGTGAATCTCCCTGGTGCTGCAGTGGACCTTCCTGCAGTCTCTGAGAAGGACATTCAAGATCTGAAATTTGGAGTGGAGCAGGATGTGGACATGGTGTTTGCTTCCTTCATCCGCAAGGCAGCTGATGTCCATGCTGTTAGGCAAGTGCTGGGAGAAAAGGGGAAGAACATCAAGATCATCAGCAAGATTGAGAACCACGAGGGTGTGCGCAGGTGAGCTTTCCCATGCATGGCTTGTACCAGTGACAGTAAAGAGTCTCTCGGGGAGGAGGGGAAAGAAATGCACTGGGAGCACAAATTTCACTTTTTGCTGAACTGCAGCTTGTCCTTTTGGTTTCATCCCAGTTCTCCACAGAAATGAGTCACTACTGTATGCCTGCCTTCATTGCAAAACAGGTTAACAGTTATTGCTGTATATCTGTCAACATACTGTAACCTACAAATGGGTACACTTGGTGTTTTTTTTAATTCAGTCCTGTATACTTTAACCTCACCTCATCGGCTCAAACTTCAGTCATTTGCAGTGGATCGCCTGGTACTTAACGCTAATTAGCAAGGTCTCTGCTTTTTTCCCCTGTACCAAAACTTAGGGTATGGTTACACTTACAAGATTATAGCACTATAGGTTATAGCGGTCCCCTTACACAGTAATATGTATAGCGCTATTGTATGTCCACACTCAGATGCTCCTGCGGTATAGCATGGCCACATTTGGGGCACTTAATGTGGCATTAAGAGCAGCGCATTAGGGCAGGTATCCCAGCATTCAGGTGGGTGCAACGTGCTTTTTAAACGAGGGGGGTGAGGGGGGACGCGTTGTGTGTATGTGGAGGGAGAGAGACAGTGGTTTTTCCGTTTTTCTGAAAGCCTGTCAGTGAGCCTCCCTTCACAGAGGGCTTTGTTTTCACACAGGCTCCGTCCTTAAACATTTGCATTGCTTATCTGCCGAGTTAAGAAAGAAACTCTAAAGAGGTACTTCCGCATTCCTCCAGCCCAGTTCAAAACAAAGGGAAGAGACGTCAATGGCCTTAAATGGCTCTAGTCATCTCCAGAGATTACTTGTAGCGCAGTGGGTGTCCACATTCTTGCTGTAGCGCTACAGCAGCTGCGCTACAGCCCTTATTCCCCATGCGGAGGTGGATTAATAATAGTGCTATAACTCAGCAGTTATAGCGCTCTACGTGCCTTGCCAGTGTGGACGGGGAGTAGGTTATAGCGCTCGTGGGGGCTTTATAGCGCTATAAAGTGCCAGTGTAACCATGGCCTTAATCTCCAATTCTAGTAGTAGCAGTCAATGGCACTAAAGTATTAACCATTTAGTTCTCAAGTGACTCAGCGGTTATGTCTACACTGCACCCAAAAACAAAACAACCCACCTGCAGCAGCAAGTCTCAGACTGCAGGTCAGCTGACTTTGTGAGGCTAAAAGTAGTATGTAGGTGTACCCAGTGTCACAACACTTGCTCCTTGTTCAACTTAGAAAACTGGAATCTGATTAACTACCAAAATCATAATCTCTTCTCTCCTCTTAAAGATACATCTGGCATCGTAATTAGCCTTTCACATAACACAAGTAGGCTTTGAATGAGAGTAGTTTTTTATTGGTGAATGTCAATTTCATCCTCTCTGCACTTTTTACCAATAATTAAAATTTTCCAGTGAGAGAAGTGGGAAAAATGCTGCTTAATAACTTAGTCAAAATCCAGAGATTTAGACGTTTTACAAACTAACTAATGAATACGGGTATGACTTGTAAATTTTAAGGATAGTTGCTTTGTGTATTTTGACTTGTTGATAACCATGTGTTTTAACATCTTGGAAAGCTTTTTGAATGTCCTCTATCATTAAATACCTGACCCCAATAATTTCACATAACTGTAAAAATTTCAATTATCTAAAAAGTTTAAAAATAAGCATCAGTACTATCCATTTAAATTTAATATTAAAAATGAGTGTAATAGCTTATGGGAACACAGTATTGATAACTATACACAATCGTCTGAGCAATAAACTTGTACTAATTGAAAAGTAGCTCATGGAGAGTGTGACTTCCATCTTTTCCCCTAGTTCCTAAAACTGATAGGTGTCTTGCAGATGAAGGAAAGAGTGAAACTAATGTTTTTTTTGTTTTTTGGCCATGAGGTTTGATGAGATTCTGGAGGCCAGTGATGGCATCATGGTGGCCCGTGGTGACTTGGGTATTGAGATCCCTGCTGAAAAAGTCTTCCTAGCCCAGAAGATGATGATCGGACGTTGCAACAGAGCTGGGAAGCCTGTTATCTGTGCTACTCAGGTACTTCAAATATCATTAGCTTTCTTAACATACCCCTGGTCTACACTAGGGGGTGAGGGGTGTTGACCGAAGATACACAACTTCAGCTATGCTATCTTAGGTCAACTTGGCCATCCACACAGCGGTGAGTTGACCGCTGCCACTCACCGTTGACTCTGCTCCCGCTTCTTGTGGAGGTGGAGTACTGGAGTCAACGGGGAGCACGCTCGGGGATTGATTTATCGCCTCTACACTAGACGTGAGAAATCGATCACTACCCGATGAGACGGTGGGTAGTGTAGACGTACCCATAATCTTTATCTTGTAACTTCCCTAGTAGTACTTGAGGTTCACTATGCCTGTTGCACACTTAGACATTGTGTCAAGATATCCCAGTCAGAGCATGAAGCTAACACACAGAGCAGGGTTGCAAAGTACAGTGTCTAAGCAGCTTTTCTGTCTTCATGAATAAAATACGAGCAACCTGAGAGTTCTATATTTGCTTATCCCAAGCTAGTCAGTAAACACTTCGTACTGTTATTCAACCAAATGGAGTAATTTGGGTGTGGGAAGAGATGCTTTCCAAGCACAAGCATTCTTGTGACTGGATCTCTTGCATGGGTTGGAATTTATAAAAGGTTAAGCCCTAAATATGGGGCCTGAATGAAATGTTTTTAAGTGAAGAAACTTTTTTTATAGATTGGCCAGTCTCCCCTCATTTTCCTTTTCTTGTGTGTTCACTGACCTGTCTCTGCATTTAATGGAGGCAGAAGTCAGTTTCCGATACAGAAGTTAAATTGCGTTTGAGAAGTGTAGCTGGCATTAGTGATTACACAGAGTTAATTCACTATTAAAGAAGTCCATTCTTTGTTTCCTTTCTGTTATGACTTTGAAAGTAATTACAGTTGTGCAGTGTGTTATAAACTATTCAGGCTGTTGATCTGAATATACTTGGTCAGAGTTCTAGCAAGGAGCTCAACACCCAGAGAATGGAGTAGTACCTTGTGTGGGTGGAAAAATCTCCAAATCTCAGCAGCAACAGCCTCAGCTGGGAATAGAGGAGACTCTCATAAAATTTCTAAGCTGTCACTAATGGTAATTGAGATTCTCTTCTTCCCCATCACTTCTTCTTTGTGCTTCATGCTTGAAGAGTGAGCTTTTAAAATGAATTGATGGTGAGTAGGCAGATGACTCTTTACTCCTGGGGGACTTCTGCACCAAAAATTTAAACTCTGCATATAACACTTTCAAATTCTGAATATTTGTCAAAATAACCCCATATAATCACATCAGTTTCCATTATTTTTGATCACTTATTTCAAAATATCTGTTGGCAAATATGTCTAACACTAAGACGACAAAAGATTCAGGAATGTTTTTTGACACACAGATTCCTTACTGGGCATATTAATACAGAACTG
Source organism: Dermatemys mawii (assembly GCA_007922305.1). Classification (NCBI taxonomy): domain Eukaryota; kingdom Metazoa; phylum Chordata; order Testudines; family Dermatemydidae; genus Dermatemys; species Dermatemys mawii. Next base: position 36,142,447 of record ML677366.1, on the reverse strand, counting down.
AATAATACATTTAAACTACAATAGCATATTTCCTACACTTCTCAGAAGCAGTGCAAAGGCTTGGGGGAGTCAGGTAACGGAGGAGCTGAGGGAGAGAAGTGATTGCCGGGATGGAGCCTGGATGTGAACTTGGAGGCTTATTGGATATGAGTGGGAAAAATATATGGAATCTTTTTCTTTTGGGAGGCGGGGAAGGGTTGCTAGGGAGTTTGCCCCATGCTGACCCCTAGCCTCGCCCGTTCAGTCAGGCAGGCACATGTGCCTGTCCCCAAATGTTCTTGCTCCCCTTGTCCACGTCTCCCTCCATCTCCATGTGGCCCTGCACCTCCACTCCCATTCAGCCCCAGTCTGTCCTCCCCCACTAGCCCTTATGAGCCCTTGTTTGACTCCCCAGCAGCACCATGCTGTGTGTCTCCCCTTAGTCTCTGTCTCTTGACCTGGCCCAACAGATGCTCTGAAGATGGTAGGCTTTCTCTTCCGTAGTTGGCCAGGAGCTGCTGCTCTGTTCTAGCACTGCAGCGCCCTTTGGTGGGGAAAAAGGCAGAACAGCAGCAATTTTCCAGATGAAGCTTTTTTTCTATGCACAGAATTAAAAATATGCCTGGCTCATTAATTATGCCTGTGCGCAGTGGTGCAGAATTCCCACAGGAGTAACTCTTGCAGGAGTTTTATAAGCAGCCCTGTTGTACTGGAAGGATCATCTTCCTACTATCTGTATAGCTGGTGTTTCAAGAATAGCCTGGTTTCCATTAGTAGGATATTTAAAGGACCATATGGCTCTGGACACTAGCCAGTTGGGCCTCTTGGTGTTTACTACAATGCACCCCAACTTCTGGCACTGTCCAGTTGAGACCTCCTCACTAGAAAAGTCCCCAGGTTTGTCACAGATGGAGTGGTAAGTGGGGGAGACTCGGAAGAACCCAGACAAAATGATATTGTGGGGACTGAAAGGTGCGAAAAGATGGTGCAGAAGGGATGAAGGAGAACATAAGGGGTTGTTTTTTGTTTAAAGCCACCCTTGTCTTTTCACCTGCAGCCTCGCTGGCAAAGTGCTAAGATGCTATTTTGGCTGCAGTTTGTAGGCACTTTAGCCTCAATTTGCTTTCTAAACTGGTGTCTGTCAATTCTATTTCACATATTCCTCTTTAGAAAGAGTCAAAATAAACTGCTGAGAGGGCAGCTAAGCTTTTTTTGGTGGGGTGTGGTTGCAGGAGTGAGAGGACTTTCTGAATAGTCAGCAAATTTTAGAAGTTTAAACTGCCCAGTTCAAAATAGAGAAGGTGGTGGAAAGGTTGTACACTACTTTACTAAATGACTGCATAAAAGAAAGATGTTGTATAAACCTGAACAGTCTCACCCTTTTTAAAGGGAAGTATGCAACTAATGAGACAGATTGTAATAGCAGCAAGCCACAACAGTGTGCATTAGTGGCTATTGATGTATTAATTTCTCTAATATATGCCTGGTTGTGGATTATATTTTATGAACCTAAACCTCACATCCACATATTCATCTCTTACCTTGCTGCTGATCAACTGGTAGTTGAATATTAATAGTACACAGCTGTCTTAAGTAAATGCCAATTGTAGCATCAATTTTTAATCTTGTGTAGCAGGTTTCTTGGTGAAATCTGCTGTAATGTGTTTGAGTTCTGTTGTAAGGTTTGGCATAACAGTATTCAAACGTCATACTTCAATATGTCGTCAGCTCTCTTTCCATGCATGACACTTGTGTTCTGGTGGCTAGACACAGCATACTTGCTACAAATAGTCTAATTAGCCTTACTGATACTTTGTGCTGTACCCTACAGTATAAAATGCTTTAAAACACATTCCAGTGCTTACATAGGTGAACTAGAAAAATTATTGGTCTCTTCCATAGTGGGGTGTTAATTTGCACAGCCTGACTTCTTGTTTTCCAGATGTTGGAGAGTATGATTAAGAAACCTCGCCCAACCCGTGCTGAGGGCAGTGACGTAGCTAATGCCGTCTTGGATGGAGCAGACTGCATCATGCTATCTGGAGAGACTGCCAAAGGAGACTACCCTCTTGAGGCTGTCCGCATGCAGCACGCTGTGAGTAATGCCATTGCTTTAAAGGGTGCAATTACATAGTCCAAAGTGGAAACCTTCCAAAGAGGTAAAAGTAGCATATATCCCGCTTCCTGCTTCTCACTCATCCAGATGTCTGGTTGTCCAAATACATTGAGTCAAGTAGCTATACCTAGCGGTTCTATAATGGCAGCTCCTTGGCCATGCTCCCACTGACCCTTACTTTTTGAAAAAAGTAAGTCTGTGCTCCCTTCTATTATTTCTTCCTCCCATTCATCTTCTTAACATGGAGCATGGATTTGTAAGCCCACTATAGCCTGAGCAGGAGCAGATCAATGTGATGCTGCCCTCTGCCATTAGGTCGATGAGAAATGGTTTTCTTTACATGCCAGACATGCAAGTGTCACTTGCCATGTGCTTTGTACTCATCAGTTAGAGGCAGAGACAAGAACTGAAGTGCAGTGCTGAGAGATATCTACTTCAGTAGACTGTAAGAAACCCTAACGTATGTTTATATGCCGAGGTTGAGCTTTCTTCCTTGTTACCCTGGTGTTGATTCCCTTGAGTCCACTGCTCTAATCTCCAACTCCACTTTTGACACCTTCTGTGGAGCTGCTGCAAGGATCACTTTAACCTTGATTGAGTTCAACTCCATATACTGAAAAACAATTTTCATTTAAATAATGAACTTGTGTGGTGTGGGAGGGAGTGGGATGGTTTAATGGGGTGATTGTTCCAGGTTTACTGTCCTGTTCCATTCAACAGCTCTGCATTTGACTGTTTGTGGGGATGTTTATTGCATGATGACTGACGGGACTTATTTTTTTTACATGTTTAAACTGCCAGAAACCTCTGTGCTCTGCTTTGAGTTCACCCAGCTCATCTTCCCATTAATTTAAGTTTAATGCTAAGTGTCTAGAAGTACTGATAATCATCGGGTAACTGCTGTGAATCACAGCATTGACAATGCACTACTTTGTCAGTTTCAGTTCAGGTTATATAGATTAATAAACATAGCTACTATATGTACATTTACAATTCCTTACTTAAGTATACTTTCTTCTCAGTGTTAATTGTATTTGATTTACCTGTTCTGGAACTTTTGTTCAATTAGGGAACAGATGGTGAAACTAGACTGGTGTGGGCCAATGATCTAAAGCATGTGATAGCTCTGCACTGTAAACTATTCACTAACTGCCTGCAGCTTCTCCTACTAGGAAATCTTGAGGGTTGACCCTGATACCTAAATCTGGAAACTTGCTGCAGTAAAACTTAAATTTCAGAAATGAACTCTTGTGAGCCAGTTTAATTTAAGGTAATCTAGTTTGACTAGCAGAAGTTCTTTTGATCTGGCCACTAGATAGTACATGGGTACTGGTAGTCTCAAGTGTTTGACCTTCTTTATTTTTTAGTTACTGTAGGTACATCAAAGGACATGGTCAACTGATGAATACAAGTGGTTCTAGGCTTGATTTTTCACATAAGGCAAAATCCTGCCTTTCTCAATGGGTAGTGACTTTCAGTGATGCAGTTTTGGAACTTCCATATTGCAGCTCATTATACCTATACTTAATTTATGCTAGGTTCTTAATTACCAGGTTAAGTTCTGAACACTTGGTTTCATAGTGGCAAAACATGGGAGAATTGAACCTCCAAGCATGAGGGGGAAATAAACCAGGGCATGCAGCTAAAGTGAAACTGAAGCTTCAGATGTAATGCGAAATGGAAGTGCCTACTGGCTTCAAAATCGTAACCATCAAAGGTTCTGTCCCCATCTTTTCTTAAACTTCGACTATCCCCAAATCAAACCCAGCATGTGGCGGCATTTAGTGCTGCTGCAACATGTCTAGCTATTCTAGTAACTTGTGTGTTTTTTCTTAAAGTGAATGGGTTGGGCAAGGTTTCTTAATCATACTCTCCAACATCTGGAAGACAAGAAGTCAGGCTGAACAAATTAACACCCCACTATGAAAGAGACGAACAATTTTTCTAGAATGGGCCCTTGGAGCACCAACAACTTCTGCTTACCCCTTTTACTGTGACACAATGTGTAGTTAATATTGGCACACACAGATTAAGACCTGTCTGCACAAAAGTGCACTAAATCCACAGGCTTAGCTGAGGGCAGTTTAAAACATTGAGGCTTTCTGTTCCCTTTGGGAGGAAGGAGAGAATCTCACTAAGCTCTCTAGAGCATCTGGGGTCAAGACTCAAATTATGGAATCTGGCCTCTGTAAGATCAGGCTGTGAGGTTGTCTCTTCACCTTTCCAGACTAAGCCATGAAAATGGCGGTGTCAGTTTACCAGTATTACAAGCACTGACCATTGTAAAACTTAACTGAAAGGAGCTTCTCTTCTTTCTAGAAGAAAACAATTTATCATGACCTAAACCTTAGCAAGGGGTAAGGAATCCGAGATGACTAGAAGTAGGGTCTTAATACTGAGTTGGTAAGTTGTTTTTCCTTGCTTCTAGAGCACAATTTCCCCCATTTCCAGGAGCCATGAGGATTTTGCATGCTAAATGGTGACTGCATAATCCTCCTGGGTTGTTCCTGCTTTCTTCCTGGGTAACTGTTTGCCAGTGGTAAGACTGCCCAGGTGCAGTGACATCAGCATGAGCATGGATCACTTTTATTGATGCTTTTTTGGTCTAAAAGTCAAAACAGCTGATGAGTAGGACCCTTATGTTCCTGCTTTCCAGCTTCTGTTATGAAAAATACATTGCATATTTCAGCATCTTCTATAAAGGTGAAGCAATACTTTGCTCAGATTCTAGTCCCTTTTATACGGAGTTTGCTTTTTTGTATTACTACTCTGTATTGCCAAAACTTTGTTACAAAATACTCCAGCAGCAAAACTGGATACTTAGCTAATGGATGTAAGCTCAAAGATCACTGAAAGCTGCTAACTGTATACACAAGACAGTATTTCCATCAAACACCAGCTCAGTGGTTAGGGAGTATGGATCAGGCTGGTTCTTCACACTGAAGCTGAAAACAATAAGCTGCTCTAAGTGCTCTCCCTCCCTGTAGCTTCTAGGAATCTGTAGGGTGTTTCAGACCCTAGAAGTGTGTTTATGCACTAATCTAAAAGAATGCATCCTTTAGGAACGTGGGCAAAGCCTCTATCTCAACTTGATGCAAGAAGTTTCTCCAGTATACTTGATATGTCCTTTCTATACCCAATGAATCTCTGACCTGACAGATGTGTTGATAGAATGTAATACTCACCACTTGGTGACAACTCTCTGATTTCCATTTTATAACTAGCATTATCATTCAAGGTAATTTTAATATCCCCGAAAGGAGAGGCACAATACTCTAGGAGTTCAGTAACAAGTTTTCAGATGTTGGACAGGATACCTCTTCCTTGGAAGGAAGCAGCTCCCAAAACTTCCCTTGGTCCTGTCAGTTTAAAAAAAAAATTTTAAAGTTGCAGCTAATACTGTGGCTTTCATTGCATTTACTTTGCATTATAATGTAATCTAGGTCAGTGGTTCTCAACCAGGGGCCAGTGAACTATGAGCAAGTTTCAGGGGGACTGCCAAGCAGGGTTGGGCCCATGGCAGAAAACCAAAGCCCCCACCACCTGAGGCTGAAGCTGAAGCCTGAGCAGTTTAGCTTTGCAGGGCCCCCTGTGGCATGGGGCACCGGGCAGTTGCTCTGCTTCCTACCCCAAATGCTGGCCTTGGCTTTTATATACAGAAAAATAGTTGTGGGCCATGGAGTTTTCATAGCATGTTGGGGGAGCCTCAAAAAGGAAAAGGTTGAGAACCCCTGATTTAGGTGTTTGTCTGAATTATTGTTACAAATGATCTTGTGGCTGGAGACGGGGAGTCAGGATTTCCACACCATCTGGGAAATCTTGAAAAGCCACTTAACTTGTAACGCAGATGGAAAAAAATAAGATGGGGATAATGGTGACAATTCATTAACATTGTAAACTGCTTGTCCTCACCTGAAAAGTGCCTTAGAGTGAAGTATCTCTATTCAGATGGATTTGGTCTGTCTAAAGCCTCCATTTGTCTTGCTTGCTATAAATAACTTCAGCTAGTCCTCTTGAAGAGATTATCAACTTTTCTGCATGCTTTTCTAGTAAACGCTGCAAGCCTTCTTTATATGGTTGTGAAGGGTTAGTATTGCCTAGTCAGACAAGAATTCTTGTCTTAAAATGCCTAACTGAAAGTGTTGCTTACTGACATGTACAAGATTCCTGGATTATATACAAACTGACCTGGAATATCCCTGGACTGTCTGTAAACTGGAGGTGGAAACGTCTTATGACACCTTACTTCCAGTTTTTGTTCATAGAAAGATCTTCTGTAGTCATACACTTAGTCGAGTGCATACAAACATAAAATGAGGGTTTCTGTACTCTGCATTTTTTAGAGAAAACAGCCATGTAAGGAAGACTTGTTTCTATACTGTAAACATTATTACTAAAGGGTAGGGTGGTGCAACTGTCTCTTCTCTAAGGTAACAGCCAAATCATAAAATAAGCCTGCCTTCTTTGCTGGTAAAGAATGAAGTGGAAGGTGATGGCATTGTTCACAATTGGACTGTTGTATATAAGATTATTCTAACAGTGCTCTAGGCCATTAGAAGGCGAGGGTGAACACATGCATCCATAAAGCAACATATACCATGCATTCTACTACTGTCTGTTCCCTGGCACATCTAAAAGTTGAGCCCCTGGAACAAGAGCAGAAGCAGACCTACAGCAAGCTGACACTTAAGGTTTGTCTACACCCTACTGGAGTGTGATTTTTTTAAAGCGCACTGTTCTACATTAATTGGCGCAGTTAACATAGTACTGTTTAAAACAATACTGCACAAAACTGCACCAACAGTGTGTACATTGACCAATTAATGTGCCATACATAAATGTAATTTAGAAATCATACCCCATTAAGCGCATTACCCCACCGTGTAGACATTCCCTTAGCATATAATTAGATGAGCAGTTTTCATAAGGAACTGGCCCCTCACCTTCCTTAGTCTAAACCAGTGTAGATAATTCAAAAAATTTAGCCTGACTTCAGGTTGTAGGGAAGCATGACTGTAAAGCTATCAGTATTTGAGGCTCTTTGAGAGCGGCTATCAAAGTAATGTAGCAGAAAATGTCCCATTCTGAAAACATGATCTGATGTACAAACTAGCTGTAAGAAATGGCACTGAATGTCCACGAGCCTTGGCACTGTTAGAATTCTAGCCATGTTTGTCTGTATTCAATCTTAACCTCTGAGCCAAATGAAGTTTCACAACCCTCCCTCTAATAGTCTTTGCCTGCATGACTCTGACAATTAAGCAAATTAACTCTATCACATTACTCTCTGGTGTATCTCTTCCTTCTTTCTGTGTCACTCCTTTCTTCTCCCTCCCTCTTACCCCGGCCTGCAGATCGCTCGCGAGGCTGAGGCTGCAATTTTTCACCGTCAGCTGTTTGAAGAACTTTTCCGCGTCACTGCTAACAACAGGGACCCTGCTGATGCCATGGCTGTAGGCGCTGTGGAGGCCTCTTTTAAGTGCTTAGCTCCAGCTCTGATAGTTCTGACCGAGTCTGGCAGGTAGGGCTCAGAGAGGGCAAGAAAGACTTAGGCTCTAAAGATAAATAAGCGTTTTCACTTCACAGAGTGTATGTTAGAGATACTCTAACCAAGACATGGTCTTGTGCTTCAGGACATGTTTCGATGGGTGGAAACACATTCCACTATAACACAGTCGTACACACCCTTGAGCAGCTCTTATAGTTCAAAACTTCAACTTGGCATACACTAGCAGAATCTGAGTTTACATCATCCTTATAGTACAACAAGATCGGAGGTAGGTAGAAGCAGAGCAAGAGTGCCTGGCAGTTGGGCATGGATGTGAAGAGTGTGCTGGCCAGGCAGGGTGGGGTGACTTGGCAGATGTCACAAATTCAGAAGAGAAACCTCCTTATCAATTGTCTGGTGTGTGACTGCTTACTAAATAGCATACCCTGACTGCTAATTTGATGTTCCACAAGCAGTGTGCTTGGCTAAACAGATGTCCACCAGCAGCAGGGTACATGTACTAATCTGGACTTGCTAGTAGAAAACTGACTGGTAAATCTTCTGAATATCAAAATAAAGGATATGCTATTGACATCCTGCTTGGGCATGGCACCTCACCTTACCCTGTGTCACCTGAGCGCTGACTGACATGAACGTTGTCTTCCCCGGAATGCGTGTTGCTCTTATAGATTGCTCGCGAGGCCGAAGCCGCCATCTTTCACAGGCAATTGTTTGAGGAACTACGTCGGCTGGCCCCTCTGAACCGTGATCCTACGGAAGCCGCCGCTGTTGGGGCTGTAGAAGCTTCTTTCAAATGCTGCAGTGGGGCTATTATCGTCCTCACCAAGTCTGGAAGGTAGGAGGTGAAAGGTTCCCTCAAGTCAAATGGACTTCAGTGACCGGGGTGGGGGAAAAATACACCTTCAAAAGTGTGTTTTTTAAGAGTGAATGAAATGGTAACACTGAAGCAGCCAGAAAACCAGGCAACTTCAAAGCTAATGTCATCAGTCTGCAATACCCAGTTCCATTAAGAAGATGGACAAACATTTCAGAAATCTGCAGAGATTTAGTCTAATTCCGTTCTTCAGCGTTCCACAACCATCTTGGCATCAACATCAAGCACGTAGAATTTTTTTCCCCTGCTGATAAAATTGCATCTTTGTTGCCAGTAAAGCTGGCTGGAAAACTGACAGGAAACAACTTTTGGGAGTTTGTATTTAGTCACTTCAATCAGAAAAATCTTGGATTTTGACAGTAGGTTAGAAGTTCACTGGATGCAGAGTCTAGCTTTTTGAATAAGGCTGTATCTTTAACCTACATTTCCAGCTGGGTTGACTACAGTGACAACAAAAGTAAAGACCTGCCTGACATGGCATCACTGGCTAACCCATTACTAAAATAATGAATCCACCTGTCTTTTAGTCCTATGACTATACAGTAGACTTCAAGCGCGGGTCTACTGGGCCTGGCTTAGAGAGGCTTGTTTAAACAGCTAAAAATACAGAAGTTTTTTCCTTTTGTAGGTTAACACTTCCTAATGTCTAGCCTGCTTGGGTGTGTAGGCCTTGCTTTATTGTCTAGAATACACTGATCTTAGACTAAAGTATCCAACAGATACATCTGTGGAATATGCCTCTAATACGAGGTTCACCCAATGCCTGTTTCCTGCACCAGCTTCTACTGTGTAGTGCCAGCAGTATGTAAGGCACTAGTTCATGGAACAGCACCCTGGAGTATCTTGGGATTTATGACAAGTGTTAATGCTATTGCAGTCGCATAATAGACCCTGTGGCTAGAAAATGCAGGAAAGCACAGTAAATGGCCTTAACCCCAGCTCATCAGCTTCTAGTCTCTCTAAACTGAATTGCTGCTGGCAAAGCAGGCCTTAGCTAACTGTAAGTTTTGGTTTTTTCTCCAAAAACGGATGACCTTCTAGAGAGGCATTATGAATTCTCATCCTGAATCTGGACCCTGCAAGTAGTGGTACAGCAGACGTGTCATTTAAACATACTCAGCAAATATTCTGCATGAACTGAGCCAGTTGTGAATTCTTCACTTTAAAGAAATTTTCAAGCTGGTGTTTGCTTTACTTCTGCAGAATGGAATAGTTGTAAGCATGAGAGCTGGCGTCCTTCTTGTACTTGTGCTTCCAATGTTCCTGTATAAAGGGTTCCAGCCAGCCTTACACTTGACCTTTCTGAAAGGATCTGAACTTTGATATTTGAATATTTTTAGCTCTGGATTCTGTTACAACCTCTGAATACCTGGGTCTCCTTGAGCCACTGGAAGGCTTTTCTGACAGTAGAAAAGGTTTGTAAGAGTGGCTTTGTTGATGAAACTGGCACTGCTGTTTTGAAAGCAACAAAACTTTGACTGGAAAGCTTTAGTATTAAGCAGCTTTGCTGAAGTTTGATTCATGAGAACTGGACCATAAGAATCTAGTTGAAACACAGTTGTGCACTGTGTAATCCTGTTCTCTGTTGCATGTTGAGCAGTAAAATATAACTATTAGATATTGTGGCCTTTTTCGGTTCCCAACAGATTCTATTTAATCCCTGAGTATGCACCACTTTTTTTCCTCCCAGTAGGAAAGGGTGGCACCTGTATCACTTCTCCAGCTTCTGCTGGTAGATACTTTGAGATATGAATAAGCATCATTTGTGCCTACCATCCCATATTTACTAGATGAGCTACATAAATTTCCCTTTTTTTTCATATTTGTTTCCAGATCCTTGCATAAAAACAAAGTTGTGCAACAGATCATAGCAGTATAGGCCTATTATGTTATCTGCAGTCACCTTTAAGCAGGTGAAAATGGGATTGCTCCCAGGTATCTGACCTGAGCTCTGTTTGAATCAATTTTTAAAAAAAAAACCCCAAAAAACCCCTTAGAGCTCTCTAAGTTTTTTCCCTACAGTTTCCCTCTAACAATGGCTCCCCGTGATTGACTTGAAAATAAGCTGCTCTACCATGTCTCCTGTAAACACTTCAGTGACTGCACACAAGATATGATGCAGCAGAAGTCATTCAGTGTTACCCCCTGCCCCCAAGGGAAAGGATTCTAGATCCTTCAGAAGAATTATATTTCTTGTGACTGCAATTCTGCCACAACTCTCCTAGGCAAATTAGCTGATGTGCTAGATGCTCTGGAAATGCCAGTAACTTCCCAAAATGGTTGTGGGTTTTTTTGGCAACAGTGCATTCCTTCTCCCACACCACATACTGAATATTGTCTTTCCCTGCCATGGGCACAAGGGACTTTCTTACTCACAGAGTGAGTCTGCCTAACCCTGTGATCAGATATGCTTAAATGAAAACTAGACTGAAACCAGCAAGCAAACCCCATACTCCTATCTGACAAGCTGTCACCGCTACTGAAATCACCTTGCACAGTTTATTTGCAGAGACTTGGAGGGGGGGTGCGGAACTTAGGGTTTCTTCCTTGTCAACCTTAATAGCATAGCGATATATTTTTGGAAGACTTTAGTTCTCTTCTCCTGCCCTTGAAAAGAAGATCGCTCAGCCCAAATCTTCACTGTTTTGCTCTGAAGAGAACAGGATTCATGCATGCTGCCCGAAGTGCCAAAGGGTCAAAACCGTGTGACTGATACAACAGAAAGGCAGCAAAATAAAGGCCATGCAATATCTGCCCACCTTGACATTACTGCCAGCTGAGCTACAACACCCAATGCTGAAAACATCCACCTTAAGTGTACAGTGAAGTTTCCTAAACTCTTCAGTTTCAAGAAACTGAAGTGGGATGACACCAGGCTGAGGGAGAAAGGGGAAGAGACTCCCCACTCCAACAGATGGTTTGCTATGCCCTAAAGCAAGACAGATGGTGTGGACCTCAGACAGACTTCCAGGATGCTGTGTAGCATGTCCTCTAGTCATGTAGTACGAGGGACTGGAGAAGACCAGACTGGCCTTCAAACTAAACTTGATGTAAACCTTGATTCTCTTGCATGATTATTGCAAATAGTCTTCCTGGCCAATGTGTGCAAAATACCCAAGAAGTGGTTACCATTAGCTGTTTCGGTGCCACTCAGTCTTCACATAAGTGGAGATAGCACCTACTTATAAGAAGTGCTGTGATCATCTCTCTGATCTTGTCTTCTGTACATAGCGCTTGCTATGAACACTTGAAGTCTCAGACTTTTGTTGGGCTGCCGTATTGGATGCTTTTAGAGGTTAATCTTGCCTTCCATTTTGTTCTCCCTCCTATTAGATCTGCTCACCTGGTGTCCAGGTTCCGCCCACGTGCTCCCATCATTGCTGTGACTCGTAATGGACAGACAGCACGCCAGGCCCATCTGTACCGTGGCATTTTCCCTGTGTTGTGCAAAGAACCCACCCAGGACGCATGGGCTGAGGATGTGGATCTCAGAGTTAACCTTGGCATGAATGTTGGTGAGTTACGTTGGTTTATCTTTACTCTTGTCAGGTAACTGACGGCTTATGGAAGAACCACCCCTTCAAAAACCTCTAGTTTGAGGCATCTTTTGCCATCTGGCAGAGCCTTAAGGCTGTTAATGAGACGAAATACTGCTTGTGACAAACAAATGGGCCTCCTTTTAATCACACCTCCTTAGCCAGATCTGGTACTCTGATAACTTCATATTAAAAACTGCTCCCCTTCACAACAGGCCTTGATTTTTAATAGCTCTAGTGGAAAGCTGTACAGACATGTTTACTGGTCTGGTCTGTTCGGTGAGTGGCCATCTTTATTTGCCTTTTTGGGGAAAAAAAACAACCTTGGGCTGAGGTATAGGGTAGCTTCTCTTACTGTTACGGTGCGCTTCAACGTTGGGCCTTTGTCAGTTAATACAAAGTTCAAAATGAGCTGTATGAACTGGGATTTCATCTGTTGGTGGCATCTGTAGCTGAGTTAAGGTCTCAAGAGGGAACAAATGGTGTAGGACAAAGGTGAGGGGTCCTGTCTCGTTCATGGTAGATCAAACCATGATTGCTGAAGTGCTCTTACTGCTAGGACAGCTGAGTCCTTCCCTGGTGTAATGATGCCATCTTGTGGTATGAGGGGGTATATGAACAAGAACTAGATGAAGGCCTTAGCCCTTGTAGCTGCTCTTTACATTCTAAGTGAGGTTCAAGAGAGCTACTAAATCCATGCAGTAGTTCTGGTAACCCCCTCTATATTACATTTGGACTTAAAAGAAAGTGTATTCCTTGGCTCTGGGTGCAGAGCTGTTGTGGAAGACATCCTAGAACCTAGTAATACTGACTTTATTGTACATTATAGCATCTAATGGAAAACTTGGCATGAGCTTGGTTTGCAAATATTCACAAATCTTTCTCTTCCAGGCAAAGCACGTGGCTTCTTCAAGGCTGGTGATCTGGTCATTGTACTTACAGGATGGCGCCCTGGGTCCGGCTATACCAACACCATGCGTGTGGTGCCAGTTCCATGAACACCAACTCTCAAACTCCCCAGCAACACCTTCCCTCTCCCCCACTTTCTTCTCTGCTCTACCCCCTTGCATTAGGCTGGCAATTGCTTGCAATGTTATCAGTGTGTAGAGTGGATATAGGTTGCTAAACACCATCAAATGCAGCAGCAGGGGAAGGATGACCTTTAAGTCACTCTAAAAATACTTGAAATGTTTTAGTTTTTTGAAAAGTAAATGACCTTTTTTTCCCCCTAAGGTGATTCTGCCCTGAAGTAGTTGGGAGTTGGTATAGGAAATTCCTACATAGTGACTGAACTTGTGCTGCTCATCCCCTTCTTCGTAGACTAGATACTGTCTTAAGGGTAAATACTGTGCCTTTCCCTGCATCTTTCTCAGGAGTGCAGGGGAAGGAGGCAATAACAAGGTGATCATCTGAGTTCGTGTAAACACTCTGCAACAGGCAGAGTACAGCTCTGTACCCTGTAGGTTCAGATAATCAACAGCTTAATTGAATGCCTCCCTTCTCTGCCATGTCCTCCTAATTATTCCCACTCTCCAAACTTGTACTCTATCACCAGTGCACTCCAGTTTAGGAGCTGTGGTAGCCACACTTGTAGTATGTAAACTAGTCGTCTTGTCTCCCCCTCTGGATTTACGGTGGCTCTCGGCACTCCATAATTTAAACTCCACTACAGATACATCAGGTATCTAACACACCAGTGGATGTTGATGGAAAGATTAAGATGTGCTTAACCCTTTAAATCCTAAAATAGAAACTTGCATGAGACAGACTACTGTGTATTCCCCTCTCAGTGCAAATGGAGAGAACAACGACTCCAGGGTTCCAGTAGACCTGGAAAGCAGTGATAGACTTTGGTTTGTGCTGGAGGTTTCTAAGATGCAATTCAGATCTGGGTTCCTTCTAAGTCACTTAGTTTGTCATTTGTGGGCAGCAGGAAGAAATAGAACAAGGATAAAACAGGAGTTTTGCTCTTAAAGGGTTGAGTGCTGCATTTCCACTTCCTGTGCTGCTGAGCGCTCTTTGTGCTCCTACTGCAATATTGCATATCTGTCTGAGTCGAGTAATCATGTTTCCTGAGAGCATTCTCCTGTGTTGTAAATCTGGACAAGTTATTTACTGTAACAGTTGTATTGGGTTGTGGAGCACAACTATGTACATCAATAAAGAGAAGCTGAAGCACCCATTAGACTTCTGTTCTTGCTTAGTTTTTCCGTTGGCAAGGTGAAGTCCTTTGTGAAGAAAAGGTGACTAAGCCAACCAGCTGAAACACATCAAAGCTTACAAACAATGTCTGAAAACTTTTCCATATTAATTGAAAGCTATTTTATCCTTTGGTTATGGAAGAAATTCTCAATACTACTGTAGTTGCTTTGCAGCTAGATGGTAGAGCCTCAGATGTGCTAAATCTATTGCAAATTCAGACATCGCTGACTCTTATGCAGACATAAAGATCACTTTATGCTACTTCACTTACCAGCTACATCACTTCCTAATCCAGTGTGGTAACTAGAGCAAAGCAGCTGTCCTCTGCCCACTAATTTGCATCACAATGCAGCTGGATGCTGCACACTGATAACTCTTACCTCTTTCTAAAACTTTCTAGTGAGTCTTTAAATTCCCATATCAAGATATATGGTACCTAGTCTTGCTCTGTGTGGGCTTCTGCTGTTTGTCCTAACAAAACAAGGGCTGACAAATTTTACAAATAGTAAAATGTAGCAATTGGTATCTAGTAATATAGACTTCAGTTTCATTGTTCAGAAGCACCATTGATACAAAACCCAACCTGCTGCTACTCAGGTTGCACTTGATTTGCCAGGGCTAAATGTGTTTGAGGGAGGAGGGAAGCATAAAACAAGATGCACCAAATCTCAGGAGGCCTTGTTAGGAAAGCATGGCTACATATTCTCTACACCAGTAGAGGCATACAGGTCTTCCAAGGGGTACATCAACTCGTTTTACAACAGGCTACAATCAAAGTTCTAGCAAAAACAGTTCAAACTAAAATTCCATACAGACAATGATTTTATACTTCTCTAGATACTATGCACTGAAATGTAAGTTCAATATTTGTATTCTGATTGATTTATTTTATAATTGGTGAAGAGAAAATAAGCACCGTGACACTTCTGTGTATTTTTGATTTTGTAAGCAAGCAGTTTAAGTGAGGTGAAACTTGGGGGGTATGCAAAATAAATCAGACTCCTGAAAGGGGTAGAATAGTCTGGAAGGGTTTAAAGCCACTGATCTACACTGTTAGCTTATTCCTGGAAATGGACAACATGGAGCTGCTTCACTTAAATCTCCCTTTCCTCTGGCTCTTTATAAGCTGTCAATTTTAAATATTCCTCTCTGGGCAAATGTTTTGTACCTGACTTAATACAGGCAATATATAGGGAGAGCAAACTCATTTGTGTAGTTGAAGAGGGTGTAAGCAGCTACAGATAAGGCAAGGGGAGGAGTAGGTGTTCAGAGCCTTAATCAGACATCAAGGACCTTGCTTACAACCTAAGGCAGGATGGAATCAATAGAGCCAGCCACCGTAAAAGGGTAGAGCCCTCCTGAAAGAGGGCTAGTGCCAGCTCCCACTTGGGCTAATGTCAGCCTATTTAGGCTAGGATAATAGCATGCTCCCCTTCCTTTAACTTGGAAACATTCTGCTCCTTAATGGTTTCCAAGTATAGGGAGAGGTGAGAGTGAACCAGCTGCCTTTGGGTTGCAAGGTCCCAGATTAAGTTGATACCTATAGATCTGCAAAACTACTTTAACAAGTGGGATATTTCACAAACCACTAGCTGGCCTGGCTGTCTTGGTATAAATAGTACTTGAGGCAAGACTTTGTAACCTCTTCTCATATCTGAAAGGCATCCTTGTTTGAAACCCAGTGCTTGCTAAACTACTAGGAGACAGGCTGTCTGCCTCAGAGACTAGCCATTAGAATCTTGCCTAGTCAAACTTGCCAGACATGGGCTCCTGCTTGTCTCTAGACCCTTCTTTCCCTTACTGGGCTGGAACTCTTATATTGAGGCCTATTCCTACATCTTTTTGCATTCCCTTCTTTGGCTATGCTAATTGTGAGGGCTCCAGCTGGAGGTGAGGGCTGGAGCAGATGGTTGGGGAGGATGAGGGGTGCAGGAGGGGTCTCAGGACTGGAGCAGAAGGTTGGGGAGAGGAAGGACTTCCGGTTACCTGCCCTCTTTCTGCAGAAGCTTGGGGTCGGGGGAGAGGTGTGCAGCTGAGCAGGAACTTGGGCCCAGAGTAATTTGATGTGCTATAGCACACTTCACCACCGCTGGAGAAGCTTATAACAGCACTGGCCAAGGCATTTTTTTTAATGTGAAACAGTATTACAGAGCATCCTTCTCTGCTCTTAGAAAATGACTGGTGGAAAACCTATATCCCTGTTCCTTTGGCAAGGGAGTCATCACTAGAGATTAGCTCACTAATTTTGGGAAGTTGGGGGTATGTCTACCTTGCAGTTAAGACACCTGTGGCTGGCCTGGTTCAGCTAACTTGGACTTCAGGGCTGTGTAATTGTGGTGTAGACATTTGGCCTCCTTCTCTGAACTATGTGCTTAGCCCCTCAGTTAAAAACTACTCTCTACAGCTCACACAGAAAACAGTGAACTACATGCACAACAATGTGCAGAATAATATTTGTGTATGCTGCACTGATTGGCTGAAGGGGAGGGGATAGAAAAGAGTCCTCAAAAAACTGGAGGGTTCAGAAGACTGCTGATGGATGACTGAAAATACCTCTAGATTGCTCCTTTGAGTCTATCTCTGCTGACAAGTGAAATCATTAGCATGAGATGGCCTATCTAAAAGAGCTGGTGGTCTTGGTTGGTAGGGAGCAGACATCTCCAGTGTGGTGACAGTCTCATCAGGGCTGAGGAGTGAATGGGTGTGAAGGCTGAAGTCTTTACCCTCTCCACCCCCTTCCTAGGCACTCTGTCAAGGTCAGGTGGATTCACTGCATATGGGAAGTGCGCACTGTAGCTTTGCTTGTCCATGTCTATTCTGAGACTTTTTACGAAAGACGACAGCCTCTTCGCCAGCAGTCCAGTAAGGCCATTTTTAGTGTTCTCTTAGAACCTGGCCAGTACTGATTTCTCTAGGATGGGTGGGCAAATGTTTTGGCCTGAGGACTACATTTGATTTCTGAAATTGTATGGAGGGCCAGTTAGGGGAGGCTGTACCTTCTCACACAGGTGTGGCCCGGCCCCCATCTCCTATCCAACCTTCCCTGCTTCTCACCCTCTGATGGCCCCTCTGGGACTCCTGCTCCATCCAAACCCCTCTCTCCTTCCTGACAGCCTGATCCAACCACCCCTTCTCCCTGTCCCCTGACAGCTCCCTGCCACCCCATCCAATCCCTTCTCTCATTCCTGGCTGCCCCCTGGGGATCCCTGCCCCCATTCAGCCCTATGTTCCCTGCTTTCTGACCTACCCAATCCCTATCCACACCCCTGCCCCCTGACTACCCCCCCAAACTCCCCTGTCCTCTATCCAATCCCCCCCCCCACTCCCTGCCCCTTTACCACGCTACCTGGAGCATGGGAGGCTGGCAGCGTGGCTGCACCAGAATAGGCAGCTGCGTGCCACCCAGCTCAGAGCACCAGGTCAGGCTGCGGTTCTGCAGCTGCGCTGCCCTGGGAGCTCGCAGCCCTCCCACCCAGAGCATTGCAGTTGTGGCATAGCGTGCTGAGGCTGCAGGGGAGGGACCAGAGATAGCCGCCCTGGTGGGGAGGTCAGGGGGCCGGGCAGGAGGGTCCCGTGGGCTGTAGTTTGCTCACCCCTGCTCTAGGGATTGATGTTCTCTGTTTAACAGACACATTCCTCCTGGCTTCAGCTGTGGCTTTTAATGGAATAGTGAATCTAACCTGGCTCTCTTATCCTTTAAGATTGCAACACCTTTAATTTTTATAGCTGTGCAATTAGCACTTTTTTTTTCTGCTAGCAGGAATAGTACTGTGCAGCAGAGAGCAAACAGAAATGGTGGGCTTTTGGGATTTTATTTTTTTTTTAATTTACAGTCACAAAAATTATTTTGGTAGTGCCTTTCATCCTCGTAGGCTCCTTTTACAGATAGCATGTGTGTATACATATACATTCAGAGTGCCATAGGTACTGGTGAGGCAATATCCACAACGCAGCTACATGGGCAACGTTCGGGCTTACCACTGCAGTAGTGTGAACAGGGCTATAGAAACAGTGACTGATAGTTGGACATCTCTCCACCCTCTCACATTTCATGTCCCTGGCCACCATTCTAGGGCAATGGTTCAGAAGTGACTGAAGGGTGTCACCTCTTTGAATGGTCCTGCCTCTTCCTTCAGTATCCTCCATCCAAATACTGAATAAGTTTGACCCTATCTTGAGAGCACAGTGGGAAATTGGCTGTAAAATAGTGGATTCAGAAGCGTTGAATATGGATTCAAAGATGGAAGTGCTGGATTTATAGTTCACAGGCCCTCAGGTGCCTGAGATGAATTGATAGCATTTTAACAACATAAAGAATGACTTATTCTGGGGCCCAAACTAGCTGAAATGTCAAGCCTCAAATTGTGTTTATTGTCTGGCTTTTGGTTCTTCAAAATAAATGGGAACATGCCCTTCTGAATTGTCCCACTAGGGGGTGCGCTTTCACTGATGTTACCAAGTTAGACTGGAGCCAGAATTGTCTTTGTCCCAGATTTAACATCCTTCTGCTTTTTGTTGCTATTCCTGTACTTTTTTTGTAATGCAAATTTATTAATTCATACAGTACCAATCTATATGTCATGGCGTTTATGATAATAGCCTTTAAATACCTGTGTGTTTTTATCTAATGTACAAAAAGTGAAGTCTTCAACCTTAGATTTAAAAAGAGAGACTAAATCTGTAGTCCAGTTCCCCAGGGATGGGAACTTAGGACCAATTGTTGCAAAAACTGCTTATTTCCTTTGGAGTTCAGTCCAATATACCTCAAAGGACAGGCATAACTCAGTAGACTTCTGGAAAAACAAGATTTATTGCAAGCAATAAGGAGTCAGAAGGGGTTATCACCCAAACAACTGGCTCACCTCAATACATGTGTGAAGATATTTTATACCCCTGTGTTGATAAGGGAGGGGGACTTTCAATCCACTTACACAGGTGGGAACACTTAATGGCTATTACATCCATTGTTGGTATTAATCTATTTCATTTACCTGTCTGGTAAGCAAGAGGTTCAAAACACTTAGGGGTACTCAGACACTATGATGCCTGCACATCTGTGACAGGGTGAATGCAAGTTTAAAATGCATGTTAAACTAGGGGTCAATAGTATATATACAGGGAGTGAGATTATAAGTCTAAGGCTATTTTAAAATCATACTACAACATTTTAAGTTACATTTTCCTAACAATCATTTTCTTAACACATCTGACAGCTGTTTGCTCACCTAAATGAAATGAGTTTGATGGGGTTTGGATTAATTTCCTGGGACTTGTCTACTCATACATTTATTCTTGAAGAGCAATAAGCTGTGCTGCAAGGTAACACCTTGATAGTGGTGTATTTTAATGGGTGTATCATAACTCTTACTAAAAGTCACGCCTCTAACTAGTGTATTTCTAGAAGTACAAAAAGTGTGTGTAGTAGGCTTTCGGGGTCTACAGCACACAGGTCCTAGTCCTACTGGCAGTAATGAGACAGAGCTTAACTACTCGGGCAGAGAGTTGGTCATAAGAACAGCCATAGTGGGTCAGACTAAAGGCCAATTTAGCCCAGTGTCCTGCCTTCTGACAGTGGCCAGTGCCAGGTGCCCCAGAGGGAATGAACAGAACAGCTAATCATCAAATGACCCATCCCCTGTTGCCCACTCCCTGTGTCTGGTTCCTCTGGAACATGGCTATTTGAGGGATGGGGGTAGCTCACACTCTTAAAGCACCCCTAGCCCTGCAGAAAAGGAGTTGATGTTGCAGCTGCCCATCCAACTTTCACTCAAAAGCTTAAATGTGTTTTCCTTACAAAGGATAGGGGAGAAAATCAGCTTGAGCTAAATCAGGGGAGGGAGTGTCAGAGGGAAGGCCAGCAGCAAAGGGATGGATTGCTGCTAAACATACACAGCTGAGCAGGGGTTAGACCCATAGTCATTTGCTTCTGTGAGTGGAGGGATTAGAAGCTTGATGAGCGAGTGGGGCAAAAAGTTCTCTTCCCTTAAAGCTCCAGCAACTGTTTAAAGTCATTGAGACGAATGGAGCAGGCTGCCCTCATTTGTTTCCTCCTCATGGGGTTAGACTCAGCAATAAATCAAACATAATCTCATTCGTTCATCTCCTTTTAAAGGAAGGGGACAGTAAGTCAGAGCCCTAACAACCAGGAGGGACAGCTCCCCTTTGGGCCTTGGGGAGACCGAAGGGAAAAGGCTATGCAGAGTAGCTCGCCACAGACTCATGTCTCCAGGCTTCTGCAGCCCCAGCTGAACCAGAGCTTTTCAGAGTCAGATTCATACATTCCAAGGCCAGAAGGGACCACATGCTCACCTAGTCGGACCTCATGTATAACACAGGCTAGAGAACCGCCCCTGGTGATTCCTGCATCCATCCCATCGCTTCCAGCTGAGCTAGCGCAGGTCTTTAAGATTAGATGGATTGCTTTCTAAAACACTGCAAGTGAGGGAGAATCCATCCTATCCCTAGCTTAGTTGCTCCAATGGTGAACTAGGCTCACCATCTTTGTAGTCTTTATTTCCAAGATGAATTTGTCTAGTTTCAGTTTCCAACCACTGGATCTCAGGCCGTTTGCTGCTAGTTTAAAGAGTCTGATAGTAGACTGACAGAAATGGTTTCTCCATGTAGGGACTTGGAACCTGAAATCAAATCACCTATTAACTTTCTCTTAGATCAGAGGTTCTCAAGCAGGGGTAGGCATACCCTTGGGGATACACAGAGGTTTACCGGGGTACATCAACTCATCTAGATATATGCCTAGTTTTACAACAGGCCACATGAAAAGCACTAGCAAAGTCAGTTCAAATGAGAATTTCACATGACTTGTTTATACTGCTCTATGTACTGAACAGAAATGTAAATACAGTATATTTCAATTGATTTATAATTATATGATAAAAATGAGAAAACAATATTTCAGTAACTGTGCTGTGACACTTTTGTGTTTTTATGTCTGATTTTGTAAGCAAGTAGTTTTTAACTTAAGTGAAACTTGGGGGTATGCAAGACAAATCAGGCTCCGGAAAGGGGTACAGTCGCCTGGAAAGGCTGAGAGCCACTGATAATCTAAATATTTTGAGACCTCTTTAGTCTCTCACAGTAAGTCCTTCAGAGCTCGACTCATTCACTGTCTCCCCAGCACATCTGTCTAGATCTTTCTAACTAAGTCTTTTACTGATCGTTGCTTTGTGAAATACTTGACTAGCATGGCAATTGCAGTGAGTGTCTGTCTATAGAATTCCAAAATTGAGATGCTGTCTTCACATCCTCAGTTTCTCATCCATGGCCAAAGCCCAGGGCTTTTAGTGAGAAACCTGGTTCTTTTTGGAGATCTCTCAGCCCCGGTGGAGTCTGTCCGTGCTGCTAATGAATAGACTTGGCTGGCTAATGGGCAGCCTGCTATGTGCAGAATGTGTGTGGTTCAGACCAGCACAGAGGGTGAGGGTGTGTGGCTGAGGGGCTTTACCAGACATTCCAGCCCATCTGCACTGAGCTGGTCACAGCTTTAGTGAGAAGTGCAAGCCACTGTGTACTTTGGGAAATCAGCCCACTAATCCTGCCAAAGGACTGAGTTCCAGAGGAACAAGAGAGAGATTGAGAGGCGCACACAGAAGGCTATTTACACATGCTCTTTAATTAGCACCAATGCAACAACCTAATGGAGGTGAGAGAACAGGCTCCAGGGAAGGGACAAGGAGTCAGAGCTGCTTTATTTAAATTCTAGGCTCTGTCAAGTTGTATTCACACTAGCACAGGCACCAATGCCTCTGAGCTGTACCTGAAAAGAAAGTTATAGATAGCAGGGTTGTGACAATCCCCAGAGCCAAAATGGACTCAGGCCTGAATCTTGTTAAGTGTAATGAGCATTTTTGATTCTCCTAGCCCTCTCAGCATCATGGTCTAAATGCAGCATCTCATTCAGCTAGTCAGACAAAACCTAGCCCCTCTTTCATTGTGATGTATTGTTTGCACCGCAGCTGCGCAAACAACCGCTTGCAGGAGATGTTCCAGTGGCTTCTGCACAAACATGTCTAATAGCTGACATTCCACCTATGGCTCTTAGGCCACCCATGTCTCCCTCTAAGGGCTTGTCTTTACTAGAGCCGGGAGAGATGGATCTTATGGCGATCGATTTATCGTGTCTCGTCAAGACCCGATAAATCGATTGCCAGCGGCGCCCCCGTCGACTCCATAACTCCAGCTTGCCAAAAGGCGCAAGCTGGAGTCAACGGGAGAACGCGCCGCCGACCACCGCCGCCGTGAGGACGGCAGGTAAGTCAGCTGTAGATACACCAATTTCAGCTACATTATTAACGTAGCTGAAATTGCGTATCTACAGTCGATCCCCTGTGCTAGTGAAGACCAGCCCTAAGTTTGTAGCTGCCTTCTCAGTTCTCCGGGAGATGGAGGCACTTTCAAAGGGACGGAGATGAACGGGTAACATGGGGATAGCAGTGACCCAGCTAGCAACCAATCTCTTGCAGATGATGCCAGATGTTAAATCTCAGTTCTCTCCTGAGTCCTGGTAATAATTAGCTAACCCTTGCTTTATGAAAAACTGATCATGCTTTGCTGCAGTCAAAATCTGTTCCAAAATCTGGTTCTTGGTGCCTCTGCTCTGTGACCTGAGTGTCTCTGGTAAAACTTGTCTAGTTAGTTAAACTTGGGTGATGCTGATCCAAAACACAGCTTGGGAACCTTAAATTCCCCCTGTGATGTGGGGAATTTCCTGACCTGCAGCCTGTATTCCACTGCTAATACCATGTGCCTGTCAGCATGCAGGCTTCATACTGAGCACTGGGATGCAAATGGAAAAGCAGAAAGTGCCACAGCTGAATGCTCTAAGTCCCAGTGGTTAAATTCTGACTCAGTTTTTTCCCTGGACATGGACTATACATCATCCAGGTGCAGCATGCTGGGGTGCTGTGACATTCCTTACATGAAGACCACGCTTTGAATATAGCAATGTCCTATTCGCTTGGCTTGAGACCTAGCTCTCACAATGAACAAATACCAAAGAGCTTTGTTCATGGCAAAGCGATCTAATCCATCTCCCATACAGACTGCACTGGGAATAAGAAATCCTTCCTGGCACTAAAATACCAGACCAATTTGCCTGGATCCTAGAGCATGGACTAGATGACCTACCTAACAGGTCTTTCAAGAACATATGAGCTACATAGAGGGTCAGACCATGATCCGTCTTGGCCCAAGGTCCTGTCTCCCAACAGTCGCCTGTTTCAGAGCTTCAGGGGAAGTGTAAAGAACAGGGCAATTATGGAATGATCCATCCCAGTGTTCCACTCTTGACTTATAGTCAGAGGTTTAGGGTCACCCTAAACATGGGGTTGCATCCCTGACCATCTTGGCTAATAGCCATTGATGGAACTATTTTCTATGAACTTATCCATTTCTTTTCTAAACCAGGGATTCTTTTGGGCATCACAACATCCCGTGGCAGTGAGTTCCACAGGCTAGTTGTGCATTGTGTGAAAAACTACTTCCTTCTGTTTGTATTAAACCTGCTGCCTATTCATTTCATTGGCTAATTTTCTAGCTTTTATATCTATGATCTGAGTGTGTGAGCCCACTTCTTTAAACCAGTTCTTCATCCAGGACAGTGACACTGGGCCCCATCCAGTGATGCAAAGCAACTCATCCCGAAGGATTCTCCCAGTGCAGGACAGCCTTGCGGACGAGGCCTGCTGTAGTGACTCCTGCATTACAGTCTTGGCACAGGGCCTGTGGCTGAGGGAAAAGAGCATTGCTAAGGTATTCTTCACTCTCAGTGATCTCTGGTTGCTAGAATGTCTCCTGGATCATAGGTTTCAGAGTGGTAACCCTGTTAGTCTGTATCTGCAAAAAGAACGAAAAGTCCTTGTGACACCTTAGAGACCAACCAATTTATTTGGACGTAAGCTTTCGTGGGCTAGAACCCACTTCATCAGATGCAGTGAATGGAACATACAGTAGGAAGAGATATAAATACAGAGAACATGAAAAGGTGGAGGTTACCATAACAACTTTAAGTGATTAATTAATTAAAGTGGATTGAGCTCTTTCAATCTCACACAGTTCATTTGTGTCAAATTCCTAGGAAACCACGCCCTAGTTAGTTGAAATCATTATCATTATGCTAAATGCCTGTCATCTGGAGATCTCAAAGAGCTGCTGGGCCTCACCCCTTGTGGGAAGTAGGTATTATTACCCAACCTTATAAATGGGGAAAGCAAGGCACAAAGACAATTTTGCCCAAGATCACCCAGCAAATCAGTGGCATTAACAGGCTAGAATCTAAGAGTCCTGGCTCCCAGTCCCCAGCTCTGGCCACTAGCCCACCCTGAGAATACAGTAGCAGCAGCAGCATTTGGAGTATTTTGTAGTTTGCATTTTCTAACAGGTTCTCAGTCACTCAAGCCACCATCTCACATGCTTCACGCCCACTGGATGACACAAACAGTGACCACAGTGGTGCTAAGGGAGCCCATATGCGCTGCTCCCTGCAACTTGTGGAAATTAGCACGCTCTGTTCGTTCTTCTGGCCTCCCTCCAAGCCAAACTCTGGGAAGAAAGTCAAGCTAACGCTGCCCATGGCAGCAACCTGTTTGGCAGGAAGCAGTGGGGATTTACTCTTCTAAGCTGAAATCCTCTTACCCATACCAAAAAGTTCTTGTGATGATCAAAAATCCCCAGTGCATGTTAATGGGCCTGATCTTCCACTGCCTTGTGAAGTTGTTTACACCAGAGCAGAGTGGGTGTAAAAGGCTGCTGTGCTGACTGGGGAACATTTGACGCCTGTTGACTCAAGGGTGACCAGATATCCCGTTCTGGGGGACTTTTTCTTATATAGGTGCTTATTACCCCCTACCCCCAGTCCCATTTTTTCACAGGTGACACAGGGTGTAACAGTGAAGGAAGGCGCAGGGGGAATCAGTGCTGAACTTGTATGCGTGTAGGTGTCCAAGGTCAATGCACTGGGGAGTGACTAGTCCCTTGCTGTGCCTGAGCCAGAGAGGATATGAGGCTGTTACAGCCTCAGTGAAGCAGGGTTGATATTTTAGCTCGAGCTGCAGCAGCTCATGCTCTTACTCCTGGACATCCCTGGTTCAGTCCTGAGGCTGGTGACCATGATGGTGGCCATGATACAAGCCTGAAAACATTCAGCATCATTCTGGATGCACTCCTGGACCTAGATCCACAGTGGGTGTAAACTAACACAGCTCCACCGAAATCAATGGGATTGTGATTCACACCAACCAAGGATTTGGCCCAGCGTGTTCACCGGGATTCTGGGGGCAACATATTGTGACTACACAGGGATCATTTCATACAAGGACAGATGGGTGCTTCCCATGTCCCATCCTTTTCCTGCCTTTCTAACAGGGCAGACTTCAACATGGCACCATTTCCTTTGCTTCCTTCTTGGTGGTGTAACTTGACAGCCGATGCCATTGGGAACATGCCCAGCACTCTGGACTCTGTGCATACTTGTCATTGCACAGCCAGCTTTTTAGTGTCCCTGTGAGGGAATAGAAATGCTCTCAATGGCTCCTCTGACTATTGTGTGAAGATGTCCATGCCTGAAGCTGTAACTTGACTCCAGGTTGGGGGAAGAGGTCACCTGACCTCGTGCCCGGGAAGGAGACAAAGGAAGCAGGGAAGAAGCTGGGGGAGTGAGTTTCAGTCTGGGTCTGGCTGGGAAGAAGCAGAGAGCTACAGGCAGGCTGGCCTGGCTCTCTGGCCCCCCAAAATGGACCCAGCGGAGGGGTCGCGTTTGCTCTACCTAGATTATGTTCCTGTCATCTAATAAACCTCTGTTTTACTGGCTGGCTGAGAGTCAAGTGTGACTGTGGAGTTGGGGTGCAGGACTCACGGGCTCTCCCAGGACCCCACCTGGGCGGGCTCGCTGGGGGAAGCTCACGGAGGGGCAGAAGGTGCTGAATGCTCTGAGGTCAGACCCAGGAAGGTGGAAGCTGTAAGCGGTGAAGCTCCTAGCCTTGAAGACAGGCTGTTTACGGAGAAGAAGCTTCCCCCTGGAGTTCTGACTGGCTTCATAGGGAGCAGGTCCAGACCATCGTCCTGGGGACTCCGTGACAGTCCCCACCAGTGGAGAAAACAATTATTCTCCATTTGAAGGTGCTGGAATACAGCACTTACTTTGCATTCGGGGCCAACTGTGCTTGTCAGCAGGTCTGAGCTCAGCTTCACCAGCATAACCCTAGTGCAGTCGGTGGAGCAACTCCAAGTTTACACCAGTATAAAGGAAATCACCATCTGGTCCAGGGACCCTTTTACTAGAAGTGATTCATTGAGTCAGCATGCCTCCTATCACTCTGGCCTCTCTGAGTTAAGGGTGTCTTCTTTATCCTTTGCCTCCTACCAGAACGACCCAATTACAACAGTGACACTGCTTATTGCATTAGCTCCCAGCATGCTTCTCTTCAGTGAATGTGGTTAGAACCATTGGTCCAACTGACCTAAATTGGCAACTGAGGATCTGCCCCATTGACTCCAATGGTGTTACTCCTGATTTACATCAGTGTAAAGGAGAGGAGAATTATTATTTGTATGACTGTAGTACCTCTGAGCCCTAGTCATGGACCAGGATCGCACCATGCTAGGAACTGTACAGACACTTCAGAATGAGACCCGCAGATTTCATTGGAGTTATTCCTCATTCACAGCCGGGTAACCAAGAGCAGAATATGGCCATTGCGCAAAAGAGACCATCATCTCCTCTTGCTGCAGAGAAGCCGAGGTGAAGCTGAGCTGTTTGTTCTCAGGCAGGAGATGCTGGTGTCTATCCTGAGTGTCTGGCACAGAGGTGCAAATAGGGGCAGCTCTTCACAGCTGTTTGTAAGTTGGTGTAAAGGTGATGCCTTGTAATTCCATATGTTCCCCCTCTCTCTCTCAAAGGAAAGATGGTCTGGTGGGTAGTGCAGCAGAGTGGAGTGAGGAGACCTGGGCTCAAGGTCTGGCTATGCCAGGGACTTGCAGTGTGACTGTAAGTGAGTAATTTGGCTTCTCTGCCCCTCTACTTCCTTGTCTATGAAATGAGGAGAGTAGCATTTCTTGGGAGTGCAGCCTGAGGGTGAGAACCCTCCATTCATTTATGTTGAGAGCATGCTTGGAGATCCTTGGAATTGTTGTGGGGCTGTTCTCTGGGCTGGGGGAGACAAGAGGTCAGTCTAGATGATCGCTATGGTCCCTTCTGGCCTTGGAATCTCAGAATCCTGCTAATGATCCAGGACAGAGTTGGGCTCCTGCATGCGCTGTGTCGTGCCAGGAAAAGGGAAATGAGTTTTGTGTTGGTAAAGACAGTAGGTACTCCCAGGGAATGCACCAGGCACAGAGACGGGGAGTATAAAGAGGCATTTGTACTGCACACAGTCACTTAACTGACCATAATTACAGTCCGAACAGGCAGATCAATAGGAGGAGAGGGTCCAATCATTAGGGATCAAGATCCATAACTGTCACTGGCGGAAAGTGTTCTGTACTTTGGGGGCTGGTTTTTAGAGGCACCTTGTATTCACAGCACAACATTTGGCTCAAAGGTGTCTCAAGATGTCAGAATTACTGATCACTCTGTAAAACTGCAGGCCCATTTTATAAAAAATTGATTCCTGATTGGACTCCATTCAACTCCATTCTTTGTAAAACTTTCCCCAGTAAGCATGGGTCAGCCAGCCAGTAATCAGAACCATCCAGTAATGTTGCTGGCTCAGAGCTATCCTGACCACACAGATTGAATTTTTCCAGCTGAGCGTTTTAGCAGCTTTGATGATATTTCCAGAATTCTTGCCCTTTCCAAACCAAACTGCCCTAATTCCCTTCCTGATCCCCAAACAGAAACAAACAATGCAATCAAAGGAGAAGCTTGTTTGCAAGGCACAGACTAACCCAGGGAGAAAGGATAAAGACAGTTATCTCCTGGACTGTGAACGATAGGATAATGCGGTAGTATTGAAGGCTGTAGCTATGATAAGGCAAAGTTATGCCCTGTAGTTTGTGCCTTGGGTTTGTTTACCAACCGAACATGGCCAGATAGCGAGCTGCCCTACAGAAAGAAACTGAAGAGAATAAGCCTTAGCTGGGGGGAGAAAGGAATCCGAGTAAGACACAGAGAGAGAGGGTGGGGGGATGTAGCTGCCGGGACCTCTATCTGCTGTGTCAGAAGCAGCTCTAGCTTCCCTGAGCACCTCCCCGGGGATGAAAGTCACTGTTGCTTTTTCACTGTGCTGGAATGCTGAGCTGAGAGGCCACCCCTTCCCCCCAAAACATGTGTGTTACTATAATAATTCTGCTGAGCATGTGTATGTTGTGCTTAAGAACATAGACGAGGAAGGGGCTTCTTGGCCTAGAGACTCCGGTCCCTGGTTATTGCAGGCAGCCCTGTCACATGATCTCATTCATAAACTCATCACCTCCATCTTAAAACCAGGTAGGTGTCTTGCTCCTACTGCTCCTATTGGGAGGCTGTTCCAGAACCTCCCTCTTCTGGTGTTAGAACCATCTTTTCATTTCCAGCCTGAACTTACTCAGACATCTCAGCCACAGACCTGCGGGCGCTTTGCAAAGGGGGCTCAGCATCAGCACGTGAGCAGGGACTGTGGGGAAACCGAGGCAGGGGATAATTACAGGCTTAATGTTCAGCTTTCGCCAGCTCTGCGTGCAGGGAACCCCAGGCCTTAGGTGCCGAGCCAGGCAGCTTCAGCAGCTCCTGTGCAGATTCTATGCAGGGGCTGGGAGCTGAGCTGGAAGCTGAAGTTGCTGGTGTCTGTCTGCTGTCACTGTATGAGTGGGGGGACACCATTCAGTGGGGGTCCAGGAACAGAGGAGTGGACCATCCGGGCAAAATTTGTTGAGTGGTGTTGTGATCCCATGCTCTGGGTCCAGTTGTCAACCAGCAGCATTTTGCAAAGGGAAGTTCTGGAGCGCTACTCCATCCTGGATTTCAGGAGCCAGCAGCACCACGCCCCTGGTGGAAATATGGGGAAAAGGCATATGGATTTAGTACGGAACAGGCCATTTTTTAATAAGGGACACGCCTTGTAATACAGTACTGTTGACACACTGCCCTGCATATTAGTGACAGGGGGCAGAATACAGCCCAAGGCTCCTGGCTCCCTGTCCTCCATTTCAGTTGGGGCCCAGGACCAGTACCTGGAATTGACTATAGACTCAAAGTGATTTAAGAGGCTGAGATAAAGGAGTGGTTCCCCTGTATGACAGGAGGGTGGGCTTTGGTAGCCAACACTTCAACAGGGAAGCCCCTGATTGGATTTCTGCCTTTACCTCCCCACTTCCTCTTCCTTCATTGGCTTCTCCTGGCTAACCCTGGGACTCTGCCAAACATGCGCCCGGCAGAGAAGTGAATAAACGGCAGCTCGAACCTTGTCCTGGGAGGGGCCCTCAGGCAGTGAATGTGGCTGCTGATCAGATTGGCAGCAGGTGGGAAATCTGTGAGCCAAACTCAGACTGTTAAAACAAAAGAGGTGGAGTGGATTGAGCTGTTGTGTAACCTCCAGTGTGCTGGGGGTGGGGGGAACTGGGTGTCTGATGGCACTTACACCTCTGTAACCCCATGGCTCAAGGAGCCCGGACACCAGCGCCACAACGCTGACAGGCCAGGCAGGCTGGTCTGCAGCACTCAGCGTACTGGGGACCAGTTCAGGCCTTGGGGAAGCAGCTGCGCCTCCCATGGTGTTCTCTGGGCCATATTCACCAGTGACATAGATGGAGGTATCAGTCATACATAGATGGTAGGGTGTCAAGGAGTGGGTGTAAGTCTGTAGTGTAACTTGCACAAATTTGGGTTTGGAGCGTGTGCAAACTGGGTGTAACTTACACGCTGAGGGGTGAAATGGAGGCTGGAAAAGCAGCTACCAGAAGAGATTTGGGGGTGCAGCCAACTTCCTTACACATTTCTGTAAGTTGCTTTCCCATCCTGCACCCCCACACATGTAAATTGCACTTACTATGTGCAGGGCTGGATTAATGCAGAGGCTTTAGGGGCTGCAGCCCAGGCCCACAGGTCAAGGGGGACCCTGCAGGCTCGTATGTCGGATGCAACCCACTGCTTCTTTTATCTGGCTCGCAGCAAGTCTCCACGCCGTGGGCCGGACACCGGTCCCCAAGTCTCAGCACCCCTTCAGGGCTGGAGCTGCAATGTGCCCCTGCGGCCCCTAGGCGAGGGGCATTCACGGAATCTGCGCACTGCCCCTGCCCCCAGTGCCGGCTCCGCAGTTCCCATTGGCCAGGTACCATGGTCAATGGGTGCTGTGGGGGAGGCGCCTGTGGGCACAGGCAGTATGCACTGCGCAGAGTGACCTGGCCCCTCTGCCTATGGGCCAGACATGCCAGCCACCTCTGGGAGCAGAGCAGTGCAGAACCAGGACAGAAAGTCTGCACCCTGTCCCAGCCCTGAGCCTGATCCTGCACCCAAAGTCTACCACCAAAACTCCCACTGAAACCTTGCTGCACTCAAATCCCCTGTCCCATTCTTGGCCCCACCCCCCAACTGGAGCTGCACCCCCTCCTGCACCCCAGCACCAGCCCTGAGCCCACTCCCCCCCTCCAAACCCTCAGGGGCCCCAGAAAATCAAATAGGCCTAGGCCCACAAAAGAGTTAATCAAGCCCTGGCTATGCGCACCCACTAAATGCTAGCTCAGTGAAACTGAAACTGTTGTGCACTCACACCCAACTTGCAGCCCAACCCAGGAGGCCAGGGTGAGCCAGGCATCTGGGAACTCCTCACTGGATCATTGCGATTTACATCTAGGAAAGAAGCCAAAGAGCCTGAAGAAGCTTCAACGCGAGCTGGTCAAAAATCTTCTGAGAAAACATTTGCAGCAGAGAATGTGGTTTTCTCAAAGTGGAATTATTCCCTGGGAAATGTCAGTTCCGATCACACGTGACACACCCACTCTCTCTCACACACGCACACACGAATTAAGACCAGAAATGTTTTATTTTGAAATCGCTATTTTGAAACCAGTGATTTTGGTTCAGATAAATAGTTTGTTTTGTCGTTTCCAAATGTTCACAACGGTTTTGCACTATTTCATTCCATGGAAAATGTTGCTGTTTAATTTTGTGTCTGTATTCAGGATGAAAACAAACATTGAAATAGCAGAATATGCCCTAGGCTAGAAATTCCATTTTCCCACTAGCTCCAGTCCAACCTTCTGCTGAACACAGGTCACTGTGAGCACATCACCCTGTGCCCTGCTTTCTGCACTGGCTCCCACACAACAGAGTCCAGCTCAAGGTCTCTATCTTAGTACTCCAAGGCCCCTTGTGGTTAGCTCTGTGGGTACCCGCAGAATTGTCTCCTCATCCATAACCATGACCTCCTGAGATAGCTATGATACACTGGGACAGTGAAACTGTCCCCCATGAGCGGGACCTCCCCCCACACACACATACACAGCCTGGGAGAGGGGGCTGAAGAGCTCCAGGGGAAGCAGAGGTGAGATTAGAGGGCTGGACTTGAGTGGGGAGCAGGGCAGGAGACAAAACTGATGGGGAGCAGGATTAATTGCTGAGCAGGTGTTGGGCAGATGAGGGGTGAGTTCCTGCAGTGGGGGCCAGTGACACCTCACCCCGTACATTTGGGAACACTGACAACACTAATTGTCACACACACTCTGGGGATGGGCAGGGGGAAACTCAACCATCTAAAACCCGACCGAAAACCCAGTGTAAGCTTTGTACGCGCATCTCCTCATGTTTGGGGTCTGACTCCTGATTTTTGGTCTCTTGAAGCTGGCAATGCTAGTGGAGGCAAGAGCAGGCACCAGGACAACATGCAGACCTAGAAACTACCCCCGTCATTTGCAAAGTGCTCCCTCCGGTGGAAATCCTGCCCACGTGATCCCAACACCTGAGCTGCTGTATTAATGAAGCGGAGAATAATTCTAGCAAGGGACAAGATCTGCTGTAGCTCAACCACAAGGTATGGGCTTGCTGCAGGACTCGCTGGGTGGGTTCTATACCCTGTGTTTGACAGGGGCTCAGACAAGATGATCACAGGGATCCTTGTAACCTTAACATCTATAGATCTCGGAGTCTCTGAGTCTCTGGAGGGAGTCCTGGGTTCCTGCCCAGATCCGTGAACAGCCCTAGCCGTGCTGTGAAGAGTGCCTGGCTGGCTGGCCGCGATGCTGAGGCTGTGGAACAGGGACCTTAGGGCTTATGGGAAGAGAAAGGGAAGGGAGACAGATTTGTGAGGAAATGGTTCAGCCTGCCCCAAAGAGCAAACTGCTAGCAGCCTTGGCCAGGGTTTAGCTGACAAGAAGCATCCCTGAGATCCAAGGATGGACCTCACAGTCCTTGGGCAGCGTGGGAGTGGGTGGGGCTCATCTCCGCTGACTGCCTCTACTGTGTCACACCCGTTATGTCCTAGGGGCAGCTGACTCTTATCACAGTCTGCCCGTCTGGGCCCAACAGGTAAGCAGCTGGGGCACTCCAGGGGTGCCTGTGGGAATGAACCTCCCGCCGAGTGGTGCTGAGCACTCACAGCTCCCACTACCCCAATGGGAGTCTTAAGCTCTCCTCCCTCCCACGATCGGGCCCTAAAGTGGCATCTGTTTTAGGTGAGGATGATGAGGGCAGGGCAATACTCCCACAGGCCCTCCAGCCCAGGTAAACTTCTAATGCCCCCTGCCATTCTCTCCTTATCCACCTGTCCATCCCTGGGGACCATGCCCCTCTGGTCTTCTTTGGCTCTTCCCCCTGTGGATAGACTGGACGCTTTCCCTGGTGCGCTCTCCGAAGGCTGGTTTAACCCAAAGTGCTCTACAGCTGCAAGTGTAGCCAAGCCCTGCATGAGATCGGAATGAGGCCCAATAGAAACAGAACAGTGTGACCAGGTCAGAATCAGGCCGATTGACTCCTTACTGGGCACGGTGTAAGAAAGAAATGAGGTCGGGCCCTGGTAGTTGTAAACTGGTAATTGAACCATGATTTTGGAGCTGACTAATCAGTAAAGGCAAGGTAAATGTGTGTGAACCAAGATTTTTAATCAGTTTACAAAGCTATGTAAACAGTCTAATCTCTGGCAGGAGTCACTAATGTTCATACTATCAGCCCAGCATTCACCTGGCCTTTCTGGCAAGTCCTGCGCGTGTCAGGAGTATTTATTCACTCAAAGGATGAGTGTAAATAGGACAGTGCTGTCCCATCCCTGCTAGTTTGCACAAGCAGGGAATCACAGTCCTGTTTGCTCTCCCAGCCCTCGGTCTTAGGTGAGCAGCACAGGTCAGTGGCTAGCACTACTTCTGTTATGGGGCGGTATTTTCAAGGCCTCAGCGCTGGCCTGTGAGACTCTGCTCTGGGCTGAACTATCCTACAAGCTCTTCTCTCCCCAGATGGCCCCTTCTGGTCTGCACCCTCGATTTCTGAATGCTGCATAGGCAGATCACAGAGCGGGGTCGGAGCAGCCAGTAAGACCCAGAGAAGAGCTTTACTCTGCCTAGCTAGTGCATGCAGGGTTGGATCTTGCGCAGTGCTGAGTCCCCTGGAGCGACTCTCTGCCCTTCTCAGGAGGAGTTTGGCACCACACTGGCTCACGTTCCTGACAGAGGGAGTGAACGGTTCTAGGAAGTGGTTGAGTCCCACAGTGAAGCTGACACATTTGCTTAGTGCCCAGCCTGCGTGCTGGGAGGGGAACCACATGCCAGCCCTGTGCTCAGACAAGATGCCAACACACTGCATGCACCACAGCTTGCGGAAAGGCAAATGGAAGATTTTCCTGCTTTCAGAGGGTCTGAAAGTTCTGTGTGGCTCAGACTTTCCATTGATGTCATGTGGAGGCGGCTGTGGTGGAACAACGGTTTGAGGGCTGGGCCTGGAAAGCAAAAGGGACAAAACCAACCCCAGGGTAACTCCACCAACTTCCCCTAGGGGTAGGACTGGCCCAGGGGCCTCATTGCTTGAAGAAAGGGACCTGGATGGAGGGTGTAGTGGGGCAGCTGCATCTCTCCAGTAAACAGGGGTTAAAGGCAGCCCTGCAGAGAGCTGCAACTGAGGAAAGCAGCAAAAAGGCTGATTGAGGAAGCAGCCACAGCTGGAGCCATGCCCCAATCAGGGCCCAGCTGGCCCTTATAAGAGGGCTGTGGGCCAGAAGCTGAAGTTGTCTTGAAGAAGAGAAGGATCTAGCTGTTGGGGAGAAAAGGGTACCTAGAGTGTAGGGCTGGGGAACGGCCAGAGGAGCTGAGGTGCTCCAAGCTGGCAGCTCCCCAGGCTGCAGGGCCTTGTGCAAGGGCTTTGGGGGTACTTGGGGTTTCAAAGGTGCAGCCAGTGCCTAGGCAGAGGCAGCAGGTCCTACCCCTCTTGCCAATGATGTGTGGCCATTACAGACTGCAGTCTGTCCAGTGAGTGGGGGCTAGATGAAGACTGATAGTAGCCACTGGGGCAGGGTGGTTTAGGGGGGTGGGGATTCGCTGAGGAGGGGAGTCCCAAAGCAGAACCCCAAGACAAAGGGCACTGGGGTCTGGGAGGGACATGGCCCCTGAGGCAGGTGAGCCACCGGCCTGCAGAGGGCACTCCAAGGCTGGAAAAAGAGCTAATTCCTGGATGACCAGCAGGAGGTGCCACGCCAGTGAGTCATTGCACTGCTACAGAGAGGCATTTGGCACTGGACAGAGGCAATGCCCACATGAAGCACAGTGCCACTTGCAAGAGGCTGAGGTTTGACTGGCTGCTGAATAAATATCAGTTCTCCCCTTAGGCTTGGTCTATAGTAGCGGGAGGAGGGGGGTCGACCTAAGATACACAAATTCAGCTATGTGAATAACATAGCTGAAGTTGGCACATCTTAGGTCGAATGACCTGGTGTCCTCACAGCGGCAGCAAGCTCCCCCATCGACTCTGATTGTGCCTTTTGGTGAGCTGGAGTTCTGGAGTCGACGGGGAGCGCCTTTGGGGATTGATTTATCGCGTCTTGATGAGACGCAGTAAATCAGTCCCCAGTAGACATACCCCTAGAACAGGGTTTGGCAACTTTTCAGAAGTGCTGAGTCTTCATTTATTCACACTCATTTAAGGTTTCACATGCCAGTAATACATTTTAATGTTTTTAAAAGGTGTCTTTCTATAAGTCTATAATATAGAACTAAACTATTGCTGTATGTAAAGTAAACAAGGCTTTTAAAATGTTTAAGAAGCTTCATTTAAAATTAAATTAAAATGCAGAGCCCCCCAGACCAATGGCCAGAATCCAGGCAGTGTGAGTGCCACTGAAAATCACCCATACCATAGGTTGCCTACTCCTGCCCTAGTGCCTGAATCCTTTGGGATTGACAAGGGAACCTACAGGAGTTAGGTAACCAGACTCCAGTGGCAGTCCATGGGAGTTGGGCACCTTGTTGCTTTCGGCTCCTTGAAAAATCCCAGCCTTTATGTGCTACGATTAGCACAGAGGGCCGAGAGTAGTGAGGTGGTTGAAACAGAACAGTCCTGGCAAATGAACCCCATCTCTGAGCACCTTCCCTGGTCTTTGTGTGTATTTCACATTCCTAGTGACAGTGTGTGCCTACACCACAGTCTACCACGTGTGCAAAGGGG
Organism: Dermatemys mawii; assembly: GCA_007922305.1. Taxonomy (NCBI): domain Eukaryota; kingdom Metazoa; phylum Chordata; order Testudines; family Dermatemydidae; genus Dermatemys; species Dermatemys mawii. The sequence goes on along the minus strand of ML677366.1, from coordinate 36,106,663 downwards.
CAGGGGCACAGCCACAATGGGACTTTATTGAGCTATGGACCTTCCCAACTGTCCTATTAGTCATGCTAATTTTTACAGGTTTGTATTATGATGGTACCTGCATTCCCCAACTGAGACAGGGGTCTCATTGTGCTGGGTGCTGTACAAACACTTAATGAGAGACAGTTCCTGCCCGGATGAGCTGGCAGACAAGGTAGTGATAATAATCCCTAGTTCTTACTGCGCACCTTTCCTCAGTCGATCTCAAAGCGCTTCACAAAGGATGGCAGTATCATTAGCCCCATTTTGCAGATGAAGAAACTGAGGCATGGGGCAAGGCTGTGACGTGCCCAAGGTCAGCCAGCAGGCTAGTGGCAGAACTTCAGATATAACCAAGGCACAGAACAGCAGCAGATTGTAAATAACTCGGGCTGTGCTTTTCCCGCGTTAGTGAGCGAACATGGAGAGCAGAGTGAGTGAACAGCGTTCCCAAGACGTTGCCAGAATTCTCCTGAGAGGTAAAGGTAGTTGAAATGCACGGAGCACCAGCAGGGTTCTCTTAGCCATCAGCAATCAGAGGAAGAGCTGCTGTAAGGGAATAATGCTAATCCTGGCATCCTAAAGCCCACTCTGAGAGGGTGAGTGAATCCCACAGGGCCTGAGGCAAACTGGCAATAGTCATCAGTAACAGAAACCCATGGTTTCAAATGTGGCCACTGCTTTTGAGTGTCTGAGGTCTGTGGATGCCGATGCCCCGGCTTCTTTCACACAGAGTTTGGGGCTTTCAGTGCTACTGAAGATCAGACCTGATGCATCTAAACATCGGGTGCCCAAAAATGGAGGCATTCAGACACTGTGATCACTTTGGAAAACTTTGGCCTGAATGGTTTACTGCCCTTGGTGGCTGCCAAGCTTGCTGTGCGAGCCACCAGGCAGTTCACCATTTTCCCTGTTTAATTGCCAGCAGGCACCTGATTCCCTTGGATGACAGGATATACACCTAAGAGATGTGCTGGACCCTGAACGGGTGAGATGGGCATGCTCGTTAGCCAGTCTCAAACTTCAGGAAATCAGACCCACCGCCCTGACGGAGGCTATCAGGTGAATTCTGCCCCCACTGCAGAAACCCCAGCCTGGCCAGGATTTCGCTCTGTATGAGGGATCGGCTCCTCAATGGGAATAAGTCAGAGTAGCTACAGGGAAGTCAATGGAGCTACACTGTGTGGTGTTGGCCTTTAAGGGCTGAGCTTCCCAGCTCTGGCTGTGGTTATGCCCAGCCTGGTGGAAGCTGGAACTGACATAGCAGAAAGCAGGGCCCAGATCCTCACAGCTATTTAGGCACCAAACTCCCATTGATTTCAGTGGAAGTTATGAATCAAAATACCTTTTGAGGACGTGGGCAATCATTGACTGCCACACCCCCATTCACACCAGCAGAGGAGTGCTACAGATTCTTTTCCCCTACTGCAACAGTGATCAATGCATGGGAAGATTTTCTTGCTCTTTAGTTCTGAGTTCATTGCTATGGCTCAGGAGCCATGAATTTGCTGCAGCGGTGCAGCCAGAACGCATTGCCTCAGTGCCTTTCTCCACATAGCCACCATCTGTTGGCAGCCTGAAGGCTCCCAAAGAACCTCTGGGCAACAGCCTGCAGTTCCCACTTGGGCAAACTGGTGCAGCCATTTCTGAGGTAGAACTTGGCACCTAGTGAACAGCGCACAGCAACAAGTCATTTTTGCAGCAGAGTATTTATTTTTGTTCCCTTTCTTAGGAAGGGACGGAATTATTAACTTCCTGATTTGAAACTCTAGGGAATGTAGACTGGCAGAGTGTTTCCAGGTTGGTACAACATAATTAGCCCTGTTAGAAGTTGGCCAGGGCCGTAGGGACAGCACCTACTCATGAAAAGAGTGCCAGGGGATCTTTTAATGAGGCAGGTGTCTGCTTTGTTATTTTCTGTGATACTGCCAGGTTCTCACTAAGGCTGCTCCCTCTTATAGATTAGAAAGGATTTTGTGCTGCAAAATGAGGGATGGGGAAAGCATTCATAGCACAGACAGTTCCATTGTTCGGTTCTGGTGCAGTGTTGTACATTACTCCAGACACTGGCTTGAGTCATGAGATCACCTCAGGAAAAAATACAGGTGGAGGCAATAAACTTCTGTGAAGTGCCTCACATGGCTCCTCCATTACCCTGCTGTGATAGACAGTGGCTAGTGCACTGAGCAGGGATTCAAGAATCCTAGGTTCTAATCCCAGCTCTGTTACTGGCTGGCTGAGTGACTAGGGGGAAATCATCTCCTTGCTCTGTCCCTCAGTTTCCCCATCTGTAAAATGGGGATAATTGTATTGCCCTCCTTTGTGGAGAGCTATAAACTGCACTAGATAAGAGCCAGGGATAGGGGGGGTCTCTCCTATAATACCACCTATGCTAGGTATTTTCTGGACGGGTGGCTGCTTTTCAGCCCTGCTACAGGCAAAGGGCCCAGGACCTGGGCTTTTGCTTGCAGTGTTGGAATCTGAGCTCCCCTTGTGAGAGGTTTGGTCACAGAGACCATCTTGGGACTGTCACCTGGTGTGCTGAAACTACCTCTGAGCCCATTTTCTCTGATGGCGTGAGCCAGACACACTAGCCAGCTGCAACACAGACCCAGGCTCTGAACCACACCCCAAAAGCTGCAGACTTAACTGAAAACAGCTCAGCAAGTACTCCTGTCTCCAGCACCCAGACCCCAATGGGATCCAGACCCCAAATAAATCTGCTTTACTCTGCATAAAGCTTATACAAGGTAAATTCATAAATTGTCCACGGATAGAGAGATATGCACAGCTGTTCTCTCCTTCAGGTATTAATCACTTACTCTGGGTTAATTAATAAACAAAAGCAATTTTATTAAGTTTAGAAAGTAGGATTTAAGTGGTTTCAAGTAATAACAGACAGAATAGAGTAAGTTTCCAAGCAAAATAAAACAATACACGCAAGCCTAAGCCTAATACATTAAGAAACTGAATACAGGTAAATCTGACCCTCAGATGTTCCCATAAGCTTCTTTCACAGACTAGACTCCTTCCTAGTCTGGGCCTAATCCTTTCCCCAGTACAGTTCTTGTTAGTTTCAGCTCAGGTGGTTACTTGGGGATTTCTCATGCCTGGCCCCCTTTGTTCTGTTCTACCCCCTTACATACCTTTGCATAAGGCACGAATCTTTTGTCTCTCTGGGTCTCCACCCTTCCTTCTAAATAGAAAAGCACCAGGTTTAAGATGGATTCCAGTATCATGTGACATGGTCACATGTCCTGAGAGACCCATAGTCTCCATTCTTCCAGGACTGGCCAGCATGTACCCTGGAAGATTTGCAAGTAAACAGAGCCATTTACAGGTGATTGATTCTGAAGCACCCTTAATGGCTTCCACTTAACATGTTTACATCAGTGATACAAGTTTATATCTTATTCTCCTAACTCCAGACATAGAAATAATACATGCAAACAGATGGGATGAACACACTCAGTAGAGCATAAACTTTGTAATGATACCTTACAAGAAACCTTTTGTGTAAAGCATATTCCAGGTACATTATATTCATAAGCATATTTCCATAAACATATGGAGTGCAATATAACACCCCCCTTGACGCACAAAGAGCCCACCACTGGCATGGGGAAGAAAGAGGTACAGACAAGAGAGAGGCAGCCAGGCAGAGCTATTGCTGAGATACACTGGTGGGTTGTCTCGACCCAACTGCAGGCCAGATGTCTCCTCTCAGGGGGATCCTGGCACTCGGTACAGATCCGTGGAGGACACTGCAAGATCGAGGGAATGAGTAAGAAAATGAAAGTGATGCTGGCTCTCTGACTTTATGAAAAGTTGTGCTACAGCCTGTAATTCAGTGCCTGGTCCCTGTACTGACAGGCACTCTATAAATATCTCGAATGAAGGTGTTTCACAATCAGCCTGGATGGAGGCAGCAGGCTGAGGGGTGGAGGGGTTTCATTATGGTGCAGGGGGGTTACTGGATCCCCTGGGCCAGTGCATACCCAGGTGGATCGCATTGGCGCTAAGTGTACAGCCTTTTACGAGATGTGGGGAGAATTCCCTGATGAAAAGGGTGCCCAGAGCATGGGAGGGGCACTTGTTTACGCTTTATTCATCAAAATAAATACCTTAATGACATGTTGGAGAAGCGGGCCAGAGCCTCCACCCTGCGCCTTGTGCTCCTGAACTCAGAGGGTGTAAAACAGGGTCTGTTCAGTCTCGTTTGACACCCACGGTGAAAATGACAACACACAGTGCAAGGCAGTGGGGAGTTGGGACTAGTGAATCTGACCCTGCTCTCACATTACTGGTGCTGCCACCCTGGAGAGACCTAATCTTCATTATCTAGTCAGCTCCGCTGGGCTCAGGTTAGAGTGTGGGGCAGCACACACCCCTTAGTGCAGGGACTTATCCTGCTCTTGGCTGGCCTCGTGCCAGGCTCAGATCAGCCAGCCAATGCCTCATGCTACCTGCCGTGCCAGCTCCCTGGTCAAGATACCTGCAGAGCCTCCTGAGAAGGAACAATCTGACATGGAGCAGGGGGCCTGTGGGGTCAGGTACAGAGTAAAACTGGGCCCTGGGACAGTCCAACTTCCAGAAACTCCACCAGAGCGGGGGTGGGGGATGCACCTGTTGGGGGGACTATGAAGTGCAGGAAGGAGATGCCCTTGTTTGAGGGAGAGGGGCTGGGAAAGGGGAAGGGGGAGATGTCCCCTGTTGTGGAGGCTGGGAAAAGTTGGGGAGATGCAAATGTCAGGGGTGCTATGTGGGGGAGGGCTCTGGGCAAGAGCTGGGAAAGAGGAGACACCTCTGACGGGGGTGAGGGGGCTATGAGGGGTAAGGAGCAGATGCCCCTGTCATAGGGGGCTGGGCAAGGGGAGGGGGAATATGCCTGTGTTGGGAAGGAGACTATGAGAAGCAGGGTGGGAGATGCTCCTGTCCTGGGGGGTTGGGGGCAGCTGGCTGGCTATGAGAGGTAGGGGGAGAGGCCCGGGAGGAGGAATGACCACCGGCCAGGGAAGCAACCCACTCCACCTTTCCTGACAAACAGAGGGATGCACCCCACCCATATACTTATCGCC
>ML677366.1:36058535-36096567 GCA_007922305.1 Dermatemys mawii | reverse complement strand
GAAGGGGGAGGGGGAAGATGCCGGTGTCGGGGGGCTATGAGGGGAGGGGGGATGCCCGGGGGAGGCCGATGACGGGGGGCACGTGTCCCTGTCCGGGGGTAGGCGCCACCACCAGGCCCCGCCCATCACCTGAGTACGGGGAGGTGCTTTAGGAACGAGGCTGAAGCAGCCAATGGGCGAACGCGGAGGAAGTTGTGCGCTTTGGGGGCGGGGCTCCCGGCAGCCAATGGGACTGCGCTGGGTGGGAATTGGGAGCGAGCGGCCGGCGCTGGGACTGGAGTAAGTCGCTGGGGATGACGGCGCCGAGCCGGGGGGAGAGCGCGGGGCCGCCGCCGCCCAGGTACCGGGGCCGGGCGCGGGGTGGGAGGAGGGGGACGGGCAGGAGGGTGGTGGGGAGGCCGGGCCGGTGGTGCAGACCCGGGAGCACAGCGGGGACAGGGCAGGGGCGCAGGCTGGGTGGGGGTGTCTGGGTCTGACGGGGGACACAGGGTGGGCCCAGGGGTAAGGTGAGGAGGGGTGGGGCGGATCGGGGAGGGGCGCAGGCTGGCTGGGGGTGTCTGGGTCTGGTAGCGTGAGCAGGCTGGGCCCTGGGGAAGAGAGGGGGGTGGATCGGGCAGGGGTATGAACTGGGTGGGGGTGGCTGGGTCTGGCAGGGGACACAGGCTGGGCCCTGGGGAGCAGAGGGGGGTGGACCGGGCAGGGGCGCAGGCTGGATGTGATGAGGGAAGTGGGGAGATAGTGTAGCCAGGCCACAGGGAGCAGCATATTTGGGCTGCCGTGTTGTGTGCCAGGGGACTGAAGGGAAGTTCACTCCAGGCGATGCCAGCAACGCTTCTTTTGTGCTGTCAGACTCCACTTGGCCTCTGCTGGCCCATGTCCCGGGGGGTTGGCTGGTAGGGGCCCACTTTTCCATTGATGCTCCTTTTGCAGCAGTGACAGAGAGAGATCTTGTTACTGTGTAGGGGGTCTTCAGCCCAGATGGCATCTGTTGGTTTATGAGGGGGGTGGGGCCCGTCAGGTGATGAGATAGTGTTGGTTGCAACTGATCTGTACCGCAGAAGAACTCTGCCATACCTGGCAATGTGCCTGCTGAGTGTGAGTTTGCTCCCTAGCAAGGCAGAGTCTATTGTTGAGTATCCCCGATCCTCCTGGGTTGGAATCTCCAAGGCCAATCACTCTCTGTCCACACACGTGAAGATACTGTGGAGTTAACTCAGATCTGTAGCTGTCATGGCACACGTGTCGCCCAGTTGTTGCTGTGCTGGGACGGGTCAGGGAAGTGAGGTTACACCCTGTTACTAACTTGCTGTTGCTATTTGATTGGAGGCTGAGGCGTAGGGCCTGTTTTCTCGGTCTGCTCTCCTAAGTTAATGGAACGAGTCTGAGGAAGCCTGTACGCAGCCTACTGGGACCTTCTCTTCCTCTCTTACCGGCTGCTATCCATACAGGAGCTGCTAATACCCTGTTGGGCCAGCCCAGCCCAGCATGAAGTGATGCTGACCTATGACAGATGAAGCAGGAGGGAAGAGGCTCTTGTGCTAGTTGCAGAAATGTCTCTCCAAGCCTGATTGATCACAGGGCTTTTGCAGTTCCTTCCCGGGGCTGTGCAGGAGGGGGAGAAGGGGGTCCTCTGCTGCAGCCTCTGAGATTTCCCATCTCTAGAACTGCTCTGGGTGATACAAGCTGGTTAATCCAGGCTCTTTGCAGCTGTAATAGAGCTAAAGGTTGCCTGCAGCTAGGAGTTCTCCAAATGCTTTGCCGTGGAGATTGCTTGAGGAGGACAGAGCTGCCTATCTCTCTGAGAGCGGAGTTGTGTCTCTGGCTCAGGGCCAAACAAGGAATTCCTCTGCTTGGGGTTGCTTCCTGAGGTTCTAGAGGAACTGGGATCTAAAGCACAAGTCCTAGCTTCTGGCTGATGAAAATCACTGAGAAAGTGTTGGGACCATTGCTGGAGCTCATTGTCAACACCTCCTTTCAGGAGGAAGAGATGCCTGCTTCTCTCAAAGACCCTTCCTCACTGAACCCAGCTCTCTAACTATTGCTCTGTCCCGAGTCCCCTATTATTAATGAAGTGGTGGCAGCCCCTCTGGTCTCCTGGACTCCAGTCAATCTGGGGTTCGGAGATGGCAGTGATTGGTATTTGGGAGTGATGCCCCTCCTGGTGATCCCTTCCTTTAGAGCAATTAGCTATTTTCCCTATGTATGGTGACTCTGGAGTCACTGAGTGATGCTGTTCCTTTCTTACTGAGGGACCCCAGAGGGACCTTACTGGACAATTACTCCTCTGCCCTAAGGACTACTTCAGGCTTGGTTTCCTGTGGTTTAATTGTGAATAGAATATTTTCAGTAGGGGCAGGCCCCTTGACTTTGGAATTCACTCCCCTCTTGGGTAAGTGGCACTCTCTGGGTATGCTGTGATGTGGGTCTGTTTTGCCAGGTTTTCAAACGGGGGAGGTTAGGCTGGGTATAGGTAGGTTTGAAATGGGGGTGATGGCTGTGACTCCTTGATAGGGTGGAGAGAATCTGTCATCTGTTGCTTTTATTTGCAAGATTTCCTGCTACTTTAATGCAGGTGCCCCCTTGAACAACAGAGTGGGCACAAAACCCAGGCACGTCTTAGAAAGGGCTGCACAGCTGCTAGGTTTTGGTGCAGCTGGTTCTGTAAATCCAGAGAGCAAGAAAGGGAATGAGAAGTTTTCTTTGGCCATCTTTAAACAGTGCAGATGGCCAGGAGCAATTCTACCCAGGTCTTGGTGCCAGCACCAAAGCTTGCATCAGACAGAAATGAATTACTAGGAAGGAGGAGGAAGGCAGTCAGTGAGAACTTGTGGTTTCTCCTAACTTCTCCCTACACAGTTCTTGCTTTGTGTGCTGCCGTCGAGCCTTCATCCTGGAGAGCAGGACTGCAGAAGCCTGTCTCTGCCATGTGCATGACTTCCCAGCTCCGAACAGGGCTGGACACGTTGGCAGATTGGCAGGCAGTATTCTGCCGCTGACATGTTCAGGCTTTTTGTGTGTGAATGTTTCCGGGCATGTTTGAGAAGCTCTTTGTTTTTGATGAGTTTCATAGGTCACTCTGTAAACTGGGTCGCGGAGCACACGGTTATACGCTGGTAAAGCAGAGGGAAAAGCAGACTTTTATTTAGCTGGGGCAAAAAGTTTCCCCACCCTTTCTCTTTTCTCCATTTTATTACATCTCATCAAACATGCTGCTGGGTCGTTCACCAGGCTGCTGGCGCTTTCTCCATATGCTAATGACCTAATGAAGTGCCGTACTGTTTCTTGTTGGGAAACGGAGTTGCTGTTTCCCGTAAAGCACGGCCAGGCCTGCCTTTGAATCTCAGAGCTAACAGGATCTGCATTGTTTGTTTTGCTTATTACATTTCATTCCTTGCTTGTTAGTATGAGCATCTGAATAGCACCCCCCACACCACACTGGTGCATGTTAGTTCTTTCAACAGGCTGAGCACTCGCTTGGATCGCGACTCTTTGTTTGCCTTGGTGTGTTGGGATATATAGAGACTGGTGCTGCTGCATTGGGCTTGGATTTCTGAGATGCTCACTGACTGGCTGGCTTCACTTTTTCCAAACACGTGGCATCTAGACTTCACCTGTTTCAGTGCCCTTAGCCCTGCTGCCTGACACTTAGAACATGGCTAGCAGGGAAGATGAGAGCCCGTGTGTTTAGAACATGGCTAGCAGGGAAGATGAGAGCCCGTGTGCCTCACCCCGGGTGGCTTTATGTTTTCAGGGAACAATGGGGAAGAGACGGCTTCATTCTGCATTGTTTGTGTGTCCTTAATCTTGCTGCTTAGATTGCTGATGTGGACACATGGTCACTAGGAACCGGACCTGCTTCATGCAGGCTACCGAACAGCCAGCGGCTGACGCTTCCTTTTGATTGTTACTGACCTTCTTTAGACTGCGGCCAGCCAGCCAGAGCTGCCTGGCTCCAGCAGTCCCTAAGCCAGAGGGTCTGCTGGATTGTTGTGATTGAAAGAAACAGGGTAGCGGGCTCAGCCCCTATCTCTGAAACACTGGGCTGAACAACTCCTGAGCATTCACTCATTCTTGTGATCTCCCTGAGCCTGGGTTTTTTCCCCCTAATGTAACCTCCTTAACCCAGCTCGAGGCTGAGTATTCACATCTTGGTGGTTGCCACACAAATGTCTAACCCGTACTGTTGGTGACTCTCACATCCCCACTCCCTGGTGATTGTAGCAACAATCCGGCTAGACATGGAGCAACGAGTGTGTGACAGAGCTTAGACATTTACGTTTGTTTCCTACTTCTAGGCTGTTATCTGGATGTCTGGGGCATTTATTAAGTAACGGGTGAGAAAGTAGCGTTGGCATTTTGTTTCACTGCTGAATGAGGACACCATGTAGGGACCAGGCAGGGGACTAAGACCTTTTGCCAAAGGCGAAGGACCTGACTTCAGAATTGAGGTCACTTTCCTGACGCCAGGTCAGTGTGCTTGGGAGAGAAACACGGACACTGTGCTCCTAATTACACTTCTCTTTGGTGCTGCGCCTTTGTCAGCTGCTTAGACTGAAGGCATGGCACATCTGAGCACCATGTAACGTGGAGCTGTAATCTAGTTTTCTGAACACCTAGCGCTATTTCAGGCAGTCTGGGCGAAGGTTACTGTGGGGAACTGCATTTGATTGATTTACTCTTGCCCCGATTTGGGTGAGGGAGCCGAGTTTTGGATGTTTTTATGGTGGGAAATCGGAATCGGAGGGGGATCCATTTGAGCAGAGCAACGAGGTGGAGAATTCAGGAGGTGTGGGAAGAGCTGGTGGAAAATGACAAACTGAGCATGGAAATCGCACTGGGTGAAACTTGCTCTTCTTACGTGAGCCTGAGTTCATCCGGCCTTCGCTGGGAATCCAGTCACAGCTGCTGCCTGTGGGATGCTTACACACACTTTGGGGGTCAGCAGCACAGCCCGATCCCACCACCCTTCATTGACCTACTAGGGGACAGTGCAGGCAATTCCTTTCCAGCCCCCTCGCCATAGCCTTCCCTTCTCCCCAGAGGATAAATGCTCGGCCTTTACATTGTGCAAACCCTCTGTACTGGAATACACCTCATCCTCTGCATGGTGGGCACCCAGAATCAGCCTGCCCTGGGGCTGGGGAGGCTCTGTGACCAGGGGTACTGGTGTGAGGAGCGGGCAGTGCGTGCGCGGCTTGTCACAGAAACGGCTCCTCGCAGGAGCCACAGTGCAGCGACTGTGAGACTGGCTCGAGCAAAGGCAGATGGGCTGTCCCAGTGCTTCAGGAGAGCTGGGAGCCTCCTGACCACCGGTGGTACCTGGATGACATGGGAACGCTGGCTCTGCTGTTTTTGTGAGACAAGCCATGAGGAAACTGCCTCCCAAACTATCCCTTGGGGCCAGCGTGTGTAACAAGTACAATAAAATCTCCTTGGGGTAGTGGGAGAAGGGAGCCCTGCTTTTGAGCCTTCTCCTGGCACTAGGTCTTTCATGGGGTCCAGTGATCTAGCATCCAAGGTGGCCACAGGCAGCCTGAGACAAATGTCCCACCTTCACAATGGGCCATGGTCTTTCCCATTCTCATTCTCACTCTCACTTTTCTTCTGCCCAGTCCGGAGCTTCCCACCTGGGGTGGCCACTTCCTCCTAAGGGCAGGAATCTGTTCCCAGCCTGGCTTACCACCTGCACTGATCCTTGGCATCTTCTGTACCTGTCTGGCTGCCCTGATGCTCTCATCGGGTGCGAGCCTCAGGACTGCCAGTCCCCCAGCAGGTCTAGAGAGTGACATGCCTCTTGAAGGATGCACGGTGCAATCGCCACGGTGATCCATCATCTCCATCAGTGTGGGGTCTTTGATCAGCATGTGCCCCAGGAGAGCTAGGAGTTGAGCTTCCTGAACAACAGTGAGGATAAATAGCCCCCTTTGCTGAGCCCTTCTTTCTTGAGCAGACTTGGGACAGTGGTGGGGCTCTGCTTTGGGGGCTGCTGGGCTCTGCACTGACCGTGAGAGCGACAGGCTGATGGGTTCCGACAGCGAACAGCTGTCACCCTTCTAATCTGGCTGATCTTTCAGTTCTTGGGAAATGTGGGGCTTAGTTTAAGCCTCATCTGTCCCTCTTCTGTGTTCTCTGAATACGTCACTCAGTTCAGACTGGATTGGGGACTGATGCTATCAGCTGGTGGTCTGCTTAATTCTCGGGTTGCGAAAGCCTTCCTGCATATCTTGTATGCAGTATTGTAGCCATGTCAGTCCAGGGTATGGAGGAAGACCAGTGCCTGTATAAAGTGGGGAGAGCAGAGAGGATCTGAGGTCCTGCCTTTTCCATGTCCTGTTCGAGTGGAACCCCAGCTGCAAGGGATTTTTCCTGTCGCCTTGGACTTGAGTGCTGGGGAGCGAAGGGTCCCTTGTGGGTGTCCCTGACGCTGTGATTCTGGATCCTGAAGAGCGGGGGAGAATGCTGCAGTGTGTGGGTCAGCTGAGGCACCAGTGTAACTCGAGTAGGGCCAGGGATGCCTTCTACCACATGAACACATGGCTGGGTGTGTTCAGGATTAAAGCAAATCCCTGGCTGCTGCCACTGGCTAAGCTGAGTCAGGAGAGAGCCAAGGGTGTGGATGAGAACAGCTGACACTGGGCCCTCTGTGTGCTCTGGCTACCCAGGCGAGTGGCTCTCCACGGAAGGCAGTCTGTATCTCTCTGTCTGTGTGTTTGGTGCTGGTTACTCCCATTGGCCAGATCTTCCCGCCAAATTGACGTGCGACAGGGAGGAGGGGACTCAAGGCTGAGGGAGCCTTCACGTGTTGGGCCAGTCACCTGTGTTACAGTAGCGCCCGGAGGGCCTAAGTGAGAACAGGCTCCACTGTGGTCACATAGGGAGAGGTGGTCCCTGCCTCGGAGAGCTTGTAATCGAAAAAGCCAAGACAGGCAAAGAGTGGGAGGGGAAACCAAGGCACAGTATGAGGCTTTCACACAGCAGGTGAAAGGCCGAGTGGGACAAGAGGCCGTGGCTGCTGAGCAGTGCCTCCCATATGCACTAAGATCTACAAGGAAAGTTCCCTTGCTGGTGAAATGGCAGGGGAATAGTTGGCTCAGCTGCTGCTTGCTGTGAACGTGGCAGCTGCTTTGTTAGACTCTTGTTTGCAGAATTGCAAATAATCAACGCAGAGCCAGTCTGGTCTCTTAACGAGACAGACAGCGGGCTGTGCTCAGCGGCAGCCGAAGCGGGACCGGTGCACAGAGGAAGGCAGAACACAGGCTGTCTGAGAGCAGCTCTGGAGGCTCACTGTGCTTTTAACAGCAGGGTGCTGGTTCTCTCTTTGATCCTGCCCCCTTGGCTGTCAAATGGCTGGCACAGGACCCACCCTCTCCTGCTTCTGTTCCTCCTCCTGAAGGACTGTGGAGGCTGGGTGGGGTTGTGGTCTCTGAACTCATGTGCACGGAGAAGTCCTCCTGCACTAGTGAAGTGTTGACTGCCCCTCTCATCCCCTGACTTTACTGCCGTGGCAAAGACAAACTGAGCAAAGGGGCACGGGTGGTCGATTCCTGGCCCAGAGGCCCCATAGCTTTTAGTTCTGTATCTCCAGGGCACGTTACTGTCCTGACAGGAGGGATGCAGTAATCACCTGGAAATGACAATTAGTTCCGGAGGTGGCCTGGGGCCATAGTGAATTCTTAGCTGCTGCAGAAGTGCTGAAACAGATCTTTGGAAATTTGCAACCCTGCCCCCGAAGGCAAAAGTGACTTGGCAATTAATCAGCATCTCTGCCTCCTGTGAAATTCTGGGAAGCTGGTTAACTCAGTCACTGCCCCTGTGCAGTGCTTGGGGTGTCTACCTCCCCCTGCCCCAGTGCAGGATTCTCCCACCTTATTGCAAGGTGTGGCTGAACAGCTAGAGCAAGAACTGGGAATCTCACTCTTTCTTTGCTACATCATGGACTTGCTGTGTGGCCTTGGACATGTCACCTCCTGGTTGCGTGGCTTGATTTCCCTACCAGTGTGTTGTGGAGGATGATCTCCAAAACCCCTGTGGAATTGGGCCCAGGTTCCTCAGAGGGGGCTGTATTTACCAGCGCCTTGACCTATACTGCTTTTTCCCCAGGAAATTCCCAACCCTGCTTGTGGGGTTCGGGCTACAGGGCTAAAAATAGCTGTGTCGACGTTCCCACTTGCGCCCAATTACCGGCTCAGAGACCCTCTCTGGGGTTCAGAGCCTGGGCTCCAGCTCAATCAGAAATGTCTACATAGCTATTTTTATTGTCGCAGCCCAGTTCTGAGTCAACTGAGCCAGGCCCTGAGACTGAGCGACACAAGGTGTGTGTGTGTGTTTATTTGTTTGTTTTGTTTGTTGTTTCGTTTTGTTTTGGTTTTTTTCAGCGTAGACATACCCATCTGCCTGAGCACCAAGCACTTTACATGCAACTTGTCCCCCTCCCCAGGAGCCCACCCAGCAGTGGGGCTCTACAGTCTCTTTCCGTTTGGATAATGGAGCCATCACTGGGCACCTCCCAGAAGAATCAGCCATGAACCCACAAGAGGAAAGGGGTCAGAATTTCCCTCCCCACTTCCCCCAAGGTTGTTAAGGCTTTAAACAAAAAGTGCCCTTCTCCTCAGCTTTCTGTTGTGGCTGTGGAGCGCCAGGCCAAAGAGGCGATGGAGTTCAGAAGAGGGGCCAGGTTAGCGGTTCCTTAGCTTCCTGGGTGCTAATGGCTGAGTTCCTACGCTTCAGCCCTGGAGCCAGGAAGGCCCCGTCTTTGGCTCTCATGAGCTTCTGGCTTTGAAATTTGGTGGGAATGCAGGATTCGGACCCCAGTGTGCTGGGAAAGGGCTCTGCTCCAAGGAGTTTGCAGTCAGTTTTCTGTCAGCTTTTCATTCTTTGCCGTGTGTGGCTTCCTATCTCTTCCCTTCCTCTGGCTGCCTTCAGAGATGAGCTTCCTGGCATTCAGGCATTGAGGCTCTGTGACTATCCAGCCGCTCCTGGATTCTCAGCAGTAGGCATGGATGCCTTCCTTCCTCTCTTGCTGTCTGGAGGGCTCTGCTCACCACTGCGCTCCGGGTTACTGGAGCTCTGCTCGGGGTGGTTGTGTGGTCCATGCCATAGACTCTGTCCGGGCTGTAATTCCAGGTGTTGGCTTTGAGCTGGAAAGCCTTTTAAGGTTTGGATCCTGGGTCTATTTAAGACGTTTTCCCCTTGTGCTTCATCTCAGCAGCTGATCACGCTCCGGTCCCGGGAGGAGGCATTCAGCAGCTGCACCCACCTGCAAAATTTGGTCTGTCAAGCTGGCGTTTAGGAAAGGTTTCAATTCTAGCATGTCTGCTCCAGCTGCAGCCAATCCCCAGAAGGCTGGTTGTGGTCTGTGGAGGTAACAGCCAAGCTCCTTAAATCCAGGAGAGGGAAGTACCAGGAGCGCTCTAGCCCATGGTGCGGGAGGCAGGTCAGATAAAATATCAACTTCCTTTCTTGCAAGAGTGAGAAAGTGAGCCGTTTAGAGAGAGTCGGCCAAGGTTACTAGGCAGTAGACACTGGTCTGCAAGGAACACTCCACTTCCAATCCCCAGATTCCAAGAACAGTTCTTGTGTAACTGATTCTGCTGCCATCTGAAACTTTTGGACTAGAGAAGAACCAGTGCGTTTAAACTCTGGAGAGCCAGGGCACATCATTGACAGTGGCATGCGATTCATCTTACCCTCCTCTAAGATGCTCCAAAAGAACATGGCGGTATGGGGCACCTAGACAAGAACCATCAATCTGTGGCACCACCTGTCTGTGGTGTGTGAGGTGCTGAGGAGCTCAGCAACTAGAGTGGCTGCTGCAGAGATGGCGGGAAGAGGGTGTTGAGTATCTGTAGTAACACTGATTTAAAAACAAGCCCAGTATGTTGCTGAAAATGCAGTGCCAGCCACAAGGTAGCTTCCCCGGTTATATTTTTATAGGAGTTGGTGAGAGATGGGACGTAGGATCAAGATTCTAGGTAGCCTCTAAAACAGGGGTGGGCAACGTTTTGGCCCGAGGGCCACATCTGGATATAGAAATTGTATGGTGGGCCATGAACGCTCACGGAATTGGGGGCTGTGGGGGGCGTGATGGCTGGGGGTGAGGGCTTTGGGGTGGGGCTGAGGATGAGGGGTTGGAGGTGCAGGAGGGCTGCGACCGAGAGGTTCGGAGGGCAGGAGGGGGATCAGGACTGGGGCAGGGGGTTGGGGCACAGAATGGGGTCAGGAGTGCAAGCTCTGGGCGGCGCTTACTTCAAGGTGCTCCCGGAAGTAGCGACATGTCCCCCTTCCAGCTCCTACGCAGAGGGGTGGCCAGGTGGCTCTGTGTGCTGCCCTGTCCACAGGTGCTGCCCCTGTAGCTCCCATTGGCTATGGTTCCTGGCCAATGGGAGCTGGGAGGGGAATGTGAAATTGAGGCAGGTGTTTGAATTTATGGGAGGGGGCGGGTCAGGGCTGATGTGGGGTGAGAACGTGAGGGAGAAGGTGGGCTGTGTGGCACCATAGTAAAAACTGAAAAATGTTTCATGACCATTTTGTTAGATTGAACTCGTGTTTTAAAATCATCATAAAATTAAACTTGGCTATTCAAGCCTACTATGAAGCACTATATCTACAGCCGTCTTAGTTTCTTGTTTTGCACAACTCTGTAAATGAACTTCTTGAGTGCAGTGCATTCATTTTTGGTGGTTTCTCGTGTGTCTGGTATTTCAATTCCTTCAAGTGATATGCTCATTAGTTCATGTACATGATCATGCAGAAGGCAACTTCTTTCAGAACACATAAATTATTAAATGATGAGGAAAAAGAACACTCAACTGTAGCTGTTGTGAATGGAAGTAGCAAGAGATGAATTCTGACTTCTTTCATCCCAGGAAACATAGCTCAAAGAGTGGGTTGAGCCACTAGTAAAGATAAAGAAGTTGAAGTCAATCTTCATTTATTTGTTGTATGATATTCCACTCTGTGTTCAAATTCTCTATTCTGTCCTGAGCACATGGCAACCCCATTGCTGGTAGTTCTTCACTCCACTCCACTATCTGTGTCTTATAGGACAGGGGCCTGTAAAAGCTACATAGCGGTTGAATAGAATCTAGAAGTCGCTGTTGTAGATTTTTAAGAATCAAGTCTGTACTTTTTCAATTGTCTTAACAAACACTTCTTGTCCTCTTCATTTAAGGAGTCAATATAAATGCCTTCGTTAGCCAACTTCTGGACTACAGTCTTTGCTTCTTCCAGTACTTTTTCAATGGATAGCGCTCTGACTGGTCCAAATGTAGCTTCTGTTGCTGGACAAAGATCTACTTCTGACGTAGCAGATGACCCAAGTGGTTTCAACAGTAGACTTACAAGAGAGATACTGGCAATAGTCTTCTCTGAAAGTAGTAGCAAAAGTAATCCATCAGCCTCACTACTTAGAACCATCCCATCTTGGTAGATACTTTTCAAAGCCAGTAATAATGGCTGGAGTAATTTTAAGACAACAGCCAAGGATCTCTCATGAGAAAGTCATCGGGTTTTCCCAGGTTGGACTAATTTGAACTTCAGTCCCAGTGTATCTTCTATAGCAGAGGTAGGCAACCTATGGCACGTGCCAAAGGTGGCACGCGAGCTGACTTTCAGTGGCACTCACGCTGCCCTGTCCTAGCTACCGTTCTGGGGGGCTCTGCATTTTAATTTAAGTTTAAATGAAACTGCTTAAACATTTTAAAAACCTGATTTACTTTAGTAATATATTAGTTTAGTTCTATATTATTGACGTATAGAAAGAGACCTCTAAAAACGTTAAAATGTATTACTGGCGCACACAACCTTAAATTACAATGAATAAATGAAGACTCGGCACACCACTTCTGAAAGGTGCTGACCCCTGTTCTATAGTTTCCAAGATATTCAGTCTTTTTGTATTCTTGTTGAAAAAAATACAACGAAGACATATTAAATTTATAGCTTTTTAAAATCATTTGATGAGTCTGCAGCTTATACTAGCACTAGTTGGAATAGATGGCCTCTGCAGTGTGTATAGGAGAGATTAGGGTTACACTTTTTTCTGAGCAAAGCTTGTACTCCAGCATGTCTTCCAGAGAAGTTTGCAGCTCCATCAGATGCACAAGCAGCCATCTCTTTGGGGTCCAACTGACAAGCATTTAATTCTTCTAAGATGTGGGTTGTCAGAAATGCAGCTAATGTCTTCTGTAACTTGAACATCTGGAAATGGATCTACTGGCCTATCACTGATGTCAAGATAACGTACACAATAACTTGATGCCCATTTGCATCGGTACAGTCATCAGCCATGTATGCAAATTCTTTTGTGTGTGGTGAGAGAGTTCTTTCACTGTTGCACCACATGCTTCTAGGCAGTCAGTTGAGTTTCTTGCAGAAAGATAGGGTGCGTCTACAGTACGAAATTAGGTCGAATTTATAGAAGTCAATTTTTCCGAAGAGATTTTATACAGTCAATTGTGTGTGTCCCCCCTAGGCACATTAAGTTAGCAGAGTGCGCCCACAGTACCATGGCTAGCATCGACTCTTGGAGCAGTGCACTGTGGGTAGATATCCCACAGTCCCCACAATCTCTGCTGCCCATTGGCATCCCATTTTCTTGAACTGAGTTCTGCCTGCAGAGATTCTTCTCCCCCTACTACGATCAGATCCTGTGCCTCCCGTTCAGTCCATGCTGGAGCTCTTTTGCAATTCTGGGACTGCAGGAAATGAAATTCATAAGTTCCCGGGGCTTTTCCTGACTACCTGGCTAATGCATCTGAGTTGAAAGTGCTGTCCAGAGCGGTCACAGTAGAGCATTCTGAGATACCTCCCAGAGGTCAATACTGTTGAACTGCATCCACAATACCCCAAATTTGAACCAGCGAGATCGATTTTACCACTACTCCCCTTGCTGGGGAGGAGTACAGAAATCGATTTTAAGAGCCCCTTAAGTCGACAAAAAGAGGTTGGTTGTGTGGACGGATTTAGTTTTAATTTGACATAACTTGGTTAATTCGACATAATCGTGTACTGTAGACCAGGCCATAATGAGCATTTGCTGGTCTTGTTCAGAACCAGTGTTCAACTTCAGGATGAACAAGTGACAATGAACTTAACATTGGCCTCCCGTTTGTAGTGTGTGGTATCTCTTGTTTAAATAGAAAGTATGATGTCACAGCCATATTTGTTTGCATGAACTGTGTTTTGTCTCCAACGTTCTTAACAGCCTCATTAAGTACTTCTAAAACTGGCTTTGAAAGTGGGCTTATGAGGCTTTCTGCCTGTTGACGCACTCCAGAGACTGGTGTTTTGCAGCCTTTCGCGTAGTTTTGTTAGGGTTGGCTTTGTGATCGGTCTGACAAACCAATGACTCCTCCACCTCTACCAATTATAGCATTGGAAAGCTTTCCGTCTTCATAAGCTTTTTCGCAAGAGGTGCACCAGTATCCATCTTTTGTAACTTCAATACATGGGAACCCTTTGACCAACAAACATCAGGAACGTCCTTTAGTTGCAAACCTGTTCCCTGCAGGAGTCCCACAAAAGCCTGCTGTGAAATGCGTTGTCTGGCTGGATAAGAAAATCTTCCTTTTTTGTCCCCTCTTGAGAAATCCCAGCTTAAAATGGGCTAAACCCAAGTTTGCCTTGTCTGAGGGAGGGAGAAATCCACTTGAAAGCTCCCATCTCTTGCTGCTGCTCACCGGGCATGGGGATTGTTTGGTAGCATCCAACCAGCACTAATAACTAGTTTCCAGACTAAGGGCGTGATTGTTTTCCAGAGGTGCTGAGCAACCTGGCCTCCCACTGAAAGTCAGAGCAGCTGCAGGTACAAATCGGGCCACCCGTTCCTGGATTTCTTTAACACAAAAATGCAGCCAGAATGCTGTGAAGGGCAGGTCCCTTTGTGTTGGGCCCTGCAGAGTCGGTGCCGTGCAGGATCACACTGAGTTCCTCCTTTGTCCGGATCGCCGGACCTGGGGCTGGGTCTGTCTGCCTGGAGAAATTAGCCCAGTGCTGCGGGGGATCAACTAAATCAGGCTGATGAAGAGGCGAGCCTGGATTTGGCTCAGTCGGCTGCTCTGGTGTGTTGAGCTGTGGGGAACTACAGTTGGCTGGACTGGGTTTGTGGTCCCTGCCTTTTATAGGCCAGTGTCTGGTAAAAAACGCAGACAGTCAGTGGTTGGAGGTGGAGTTGCAGGGAGCAAACACCCTGCATTGCTCGCATGGTTGAAGAGTGCCAGAGAGGCAGGCTGGAGCCACTGGCCCTGGGATATCATGAAGGCGGCTGTGAAACAATCGTGTCAAGGAGCTGCCGTTTCAGGGGAGGATTGTCCATGGCATAGAGCAGACGTCCGACTCCTCTCCATGCCCATGCTTGGCATTTAGATCTCAGGCTTCATCCTTCCCTCCGAGCGACCCTGCCTGCCTGCTGCTGAGGGGTATATTAGGACAGACAGCTGCTGGCCTGCCTTTCCCAACTCTGTCTTCTCCCACCCTTCCCTCACTGTGAGTTCAGAGCAGGGCGTCTAAGCGTAGCCGCTACGGTTTTGCAGCGGGAGGATTTTGCAATGGGGCCTGATCCTAATGGGAACCTTGGATCCTACCATAACACAACCAATAATTCCATACACACACAATGGTGCATCCTTTCTAATGGTTATTGATTTCTCTTTATAGGGCAAGCTTCTTTGTCTCCTACCTAAATCTATTGGAATAAGGTCCCGTGTATTCATAAAATCATAGAATATCAGGGTTGGAAGGGACCTCAGGAGGTCACCTAGTCCAACCCCCTGCTCAAAGCAGGACCAACTCCAACTAAATCATCCTGGCCAAGGCTTTGTCAAGCTGGGCCTTAAAAACCACTAAGGATGGAGATTCCACCACCTCCCTAGGTAACCCACTCCAGTGCTTCACTACCCTCCTAGTGAAATAGTGTTTCTTAATATCCGACCTAGACTTTCCCCACTGCAACTTGAGACCACTGCTCCTTGATCAGTCATCTGCCACCACTGAGAACAGCCGAGCTCCATCCTCTTTGGAACCCCCTTTCAGGTAAGTGAAGGCTTCTGTCAAATCCCCTCTCACTTTTCTCTTCCGCAAACTAAATAACCTCTGTTCCCTCAGCCTCTCCTTATAAGTCATGTGCCCCAGCCCCCTAATCATTTTCGTTGCCCTCCGCTGGACTCTCTCCAATTTGTCCACATCTCTTCTGTAATGGAGGGACCAAAACTGGATGCAGTACTCCAGATGTGACCTCACCAGTGCTGAATAGAGGGGAATAATCACTTCCTTCGATCTGCTGGCAATGCTCCTACTAATACAGCCCAATATGCCGTTAGCCTTCTTGGCAAAAAGGGCACACTGCTGACTCATATCCAGCTTCTCTTCCACTTAATCCCCATGTCGTCTTCTGCAGAACTGCTGCTCAGCTAGTCAGTCTCCAGCCTGTAGCAGTGCATGGGATTCTTCCTTCCCAAGTGCAGAACCTGGCACTTGTCCTTGTTGAACCTCATCAGATTTCTTTTGGCCCAGTTCTCCAGTTTGTCTAGATCACTCTGGACCCTATCCGTACCCTCCATCTTATCTCTTTCCCCATCTTAATGTCATCTGCAAACTTACTGAGGGTGCAGTTAATCCCATCATCCAGATTGTTAATGGAGTTCTGAGCTGAAGATGTTGCGTTTTCCTTCTGCTTCGTGCGTGTATGAAACAGTCTGTGTTTAATCCCTTTTTTTTATACCTGTTCCTATCCTAGCAGTGATGCCCAGAGCATGAACATTTCCTTAAACAGTCCTTGCCTCTTGCTCTGCTCTAAAAATGCCTAATTTATTTTCCAGAAATAAATAAAGTTAAAATGACTTTGCAAGCAGAAAATAATGGTAATAAAAGGATCTTTCCTCCATCCCAGAATATCAGAGTGTTTTGCAAACATGAACCCTCTCATTCCCCTCCCAAGGTGAAGGATAGTGCGAAACTTGGGGCAGGGAGAGGTGCCGAAAATAGATCACAGGAGTCAGAGAGCTTAAGGCCAGAAGGGACTGCCAGAGTGGACAGATGGGGAAGGGGATCTGAATCATAGCTGTTGCTCTTGGGGGTCTAGTCTGTGGTGGTTCTTGTTCTGCTTGGGGGATACAGCAGTGCTCTTCATCCCACCGAATAAGTGTTGAGTCTGGCCAGCCTTCACTGCTGTCTGCCCTGAAGTGTGAGAGCTAAGTACTCTTTGCTCTGCTGAGCAGTCACTGATAAACTTAGCTACACATTGCCCTCCGTGGAGCCCAGGAATTGCCACACTGAGTCAGACTGGTGCTTTGCCACCTACAGTGACCAAAGGAAGAAGATGCAAGTAACCCCATGAGGAGACAGTTATGAGATAACCTGCACCAGAGAAATTTCCTCCTGATCCCTATAGATAGAAGCTGGCTTAAGCCCTGAAGGAGGAAGATTTGTCCCTTCCAAAGCTGGGTAGATAAACTAGAATAACTCTGGAGATTCTTGTTACCCATATAAATGTCTAATCCCTTTCTGAAGCTTACTAAGCTCTCGGCATCAGTGTCATCTTGTGGCATTGAGTTCCACATGCTAATCATGCATAATGTAAAAAAAGCCTTTTCCTGTTCAATTTTGAAATGGGCTTCTTTCCATTTCATTCAGTATCCCCTTGTTCTTGTGCTATGAGAGGGTGTGATCTGCTATCAGGGTTCCTTCCCCCCTCTGAACTCTAAGGTACAGATGTGGGGACCCGCATGAAAGACCCCCTAAGCTTATTTTACCAGCTTAGGTTAAAAACTTCCCCAAGGCACAAGTTTCCTGTGTCCTTGGATGGTACGCTGCCACCACCAAGTGATTAGACAAAGGATCAGGGAAAGGACCACTTGGATTTCCTATTCTCCCCCGCCCCCAAAATATCCTCCCAAGCCCTACACCCCCTTGCAGGGAAAGGCTTGAGAATAAAACCCTCACCAATTGTTACAGGTGAGCCAGATCCAACTCCCTGGGTATTTAAAACAATGGAAAATCAGTCAGAGTTTTAAAAGAAGAATTTTAATTAAAGAAAAGATAGTGGAATCACCTCTGAAAAATCAGGATGGAAGTTAACTCAACAGAGTCACAAAAAGATTCAAAAAAATAACAGAGGGATCCCCTCTAACTTTAGTTTCAAAATTACAGAGAAAAACAGGGATAAACTTCCCTCTAGCAAAGGAAAGATTCACAAGACAAAGGGAAAAACAAAGGGAAAAACAAAGATAAACTAACACGCCTTGCCTGGCTGGACTTACTGATTCAGAATGATTTGGAGAACATGGATTGATGTCTGGTCCCTCTAAAATCCAAGAGTGAACAAACGCACAAACAAAGAGCCCAAAAACAAAGCCTCTCCCCCTGCCCAGATTTGAAAGTATCTTTTTGTCCCCATTGGTTCCTTTGGTCAGGTGCCAGTCAGGTTATCTGAGCTTCTTTACAAATGAGGAGGAATTTTCAGCTACCCTTATGATTATGACATCTGCTTTCTCTGTTTAGGCTGTACCCAGCCCAGAGAGATGCCATTGTGTGGCTCACAGAGAACTTGTATGAGCTGTGCTAAATCCTTTCTAGATAGGCTGTGTGCGCTCTGGAGCTTGGCTTAAATAATCTCCGGTCTCACAAAGGTGATGGACTCAGAAACGAGGGATTTCCTTGGTGATGGAAAAATGAGGTGCCATGGATTCAGCATATCCTTTCTAAATCCTGTGATTGCTTAGAGGGAGATCCCTAAAAGTAATTGCACAGCTACCACTGTCAGACCTATAAAACCCCGCTCTGTGTCCAAGATCCCAGCTGTAATGAAGTGTGTGTGCGCAAACACACATCCCTTCTGTAACAATGTGTGTCTGGACTGTTGGTCAAACTCCAAGCAGGTGGTGCGTGTCATGCCACTTGGCGGGCCTGATTCTCCACAGCCCTGCAACTTGTGGCGTTGTTTGCACAAGTACCGGAATAGAATGGTGACATAAGTGACTATACATGGTACAAGGCAAGGAAGAATCCCATCCTGAGTGTCATCTAATGCTGGGCATGTGGGCTGCCAACCTCCATCCAGCTGTTCCCCATCACAAAGGGAGTCCTTTTAGAATCCAGCAAACTTCCCTCTTAAACACAAGTGCTGGAGTGTGACTCCCATCAGCTGTTCTCCCTTAAACAATGAGCCATTGAACCTCTTAACCTTGCCAGTTGTTTCCCATCATGTTGGTTGTTTCAGTAGCTTTATGGCTTTTGTGTCATTACCAGTCTTGCCTCACAAGGAATCAAGCTACTTTTAAAATGCTGTATATTTTTGATGCAGCGAAAGGCAGTTTTAACTAACAGTCCTGGATGAGAACCTGGAGAATAATTGTAGTGGTTTAATATTGCAACCACTCAACTCAAAATGTTCTCTGTCTGATCAAGAAGCTGTTCCCCTTCCCCTCCCCCGGTGCCCTTGCAGCAGTATCATGTACAGGGAGATTTTCTCACTGAGCTGTCCTGATAAGGCATGTAATTGAAATGATCAATTCATAAGGCACCTCCGTAGAGCTGAGTGGGGTGAGGTTGGTCGCCCAGCTGCTGTGGGATTATAAACCGGCTTCTGTTCTGTTGCAGTGTTGGCTTGGATATCTTCAAGAAGAACTTGAGTGGTTAGTGTTTTAAACAATCAAGCAAACCTCTTGTTGGTTAAACTAGAGCTATAGGTGGCTAGGAGCTGGCTTCACGGTAACTTTTTAAGACCAGGTTGGACAAACACCTGTCAGGGCTGGTCTAGGTTTACTTAGTCCTGCCTGAGTCCAGGAAGCTGGACTAGATGACCTCCCAAGGTCCATTCCAGCCTCACATTTCTATGATTACTTGACTCTGGACTTTCCAGTGTTACCTCTTTCCAGGAGGGTTGGTGGAAGTTTTTTCCCTGACTTCTGCTCTGTCATGACGGAGGGCGGCTGGGCCAAACCTGAATAGCACTGTGACCCCGTGCACCAGGTCGTCACGCCTGGAGTGGGGAGCCGAGCCCTGCCTCAAGAGACAGGAGTCGCCACTGTGGGATGAGTGTGATACAGGGTCACGCTCCAGTCCTTCCCACACTCCCTGCTTTCCTTCACTCAGGGTAAAATTTTTGGAAAGATGGGGTCGGTCTTCATATCAGATTTTGACCCAAGCCTCCAAAAGTCTGTTCAGCTCTGTGGAAGGCAGCCAACAGCAGAACGAGAGCAGGACGCACCGGGTCATCGAGTGCTGTGGCTTGTGGGATTGGAACACAGAGGCGTAGCAGGGAGTCGGTTTGCAAGCCCTTTGAAGTAAGGGGCAGCCAGTGCTGTGAAGAGACTCCGAAAGAAACTAATAGGTTTTATGGAAGAAAGATGAACCCAGGCTGCTTATGTCTTAGTAGGGGTGTTTCTCCTAGTTGCTGGATCTTTGGCTGGCTTCTGCTGCTTCCCACCTGCAGCAGCATCCTGGTCACAGTCCGTGAGATCCTTGTGTCTGCCCTGGTTTGTAATACCTCAGGTTCACTGAGGAAGAGATGCCTGTCTGGACACATGAGATGGCTCAGACGAGCACAGACAATACATCAGAAGAGAAACCGCCACCGAGCGATCCGAAATAATCGAGCAGAACAAAGAAAAGACACAGTTTCCCTGTATTGTAATGACATTGCAGAGAGGATTAGGGCTTTGAGTGGGAGGGGAATGGAGGAGGGGAGGGAGCAAGAATGAGCCTATTCCTGAGTGAATGCCAGAGGGGATGGAGGATGAGCTCTGGGGACTGTGTGTGGGCGATTGGCTTAACGTTAAATCTTCCGGGCAGCAGCTGCTGGTGGTGTGGTCTAAGGTGTGCAGGCATAGAGCGTTTTCCTTTCTCCTCCTTTGCTTTGTTCTGGGGCAGAAGAGCCTCTGAACTACACAGGCCCCTGTGCCCACGCAGGATTCTGGCAGACTCTGGGGCTGTTCGTGTGATCAGAGCAGAGGAACTGGAGGAGACTGGTCTAGGTAAGGGGTCATCCAGAGAAGAGGCAGAGATTGCTCCCTGGATTTCTAAAGGATGAGTGCCCCTTCTCCCTGCTCAGAAAAGGAGAGATGGTGGCGGGAGCTCTCTGTTAATTTCAGGTAACTTCTGGGTGCCTCAGACTTGGCAGTGTCCCTGTGCCAGTGGTGTAAGTCTTCGTCTCTCTGAGCAGGTCTAGCTGGAGATCTGACTGTAGGTGGCTTGGCCCCATGACTGCTTGTGTGCCTGTCTCTCTGTAGCAGCGTCGGGAACAAACCCGTACACCAGCTTTCTTGGGACATCTGATCAGAAACTAACCCCAGGCAGCTTCTATGAAACTCCTCTTGGGAGCAATCCTGTATCTCGGCAAAATCCACCCTGCCAGAGGAAGCAGCACAGTGGCTTCAGCGCTTAAAGGGTGGTGGGTGGATGGGATGGTCTCTGTGGTCTCAGGTATGGTGCATCCGTGACACCGGAGCAGTGATGGCACAAGCTGTTGGCTTGTCTCTGTGATGTGCTTCTCTTGAGCTTGGAAGGCCTGTTTCTCGCTGAGACATCTGACTGTTCTAACCACCAGGAATCCACGCCGCTCAAGGACTCCATAGCTTGTAGGCTTGTTGCCTCGAGACCGATCATTGGGTTATTGCCTTGGGTCTGGTGAATGCCTGTCTTAGTCCTGATCCTATGCCCGGGCACTGAGAGAATCTTGCCAGCCGGTGACATGAATGTTATTACTTTGGCCAAATTGGGGGATTCCTGGCAATGGGATTTTGTGCAAGCTGCAAGCCACAGAAGTGTAGACAGAGCTGCTTGGCCACACACCCTACCCTGTTCCTTTGAATCACCATCTGCTATGTCTCCCAGACCGTGAACCAGGCCAGATGAGGGGACGTAGGTCCAAAAACATCCTTTCATCTTGAGTTGAGTTTAGCCGAGCACATTCTTAAATTGCTCTACATCAGAGTAGGCAGCCTATGCAGCACACAAGCTGGTTTTCAGTGGCACTCACACTGCCTGGGTTCTGGGCACCGATCTGGGGGGCTCTGCATTTTAATTTAATTTTAAATAAAGCTTCTTAAACCTTATTTACTTTACATACAACAATAGTTTAGTTCTATATTATAGACTTCTAGAAAAAGACCTTCTAAAAATGTTAAAATGTATTATTGGCACACGAGACCTTAAATTAGAGTGAATAAATGAAGACTCAGCACATCACTTCTGAAAGGTTGTTGACCCCTGATCTACATTGATTGCAAGCTCAGAAGTTAACTGTAACCCCGAGAGGCTTTGTAACTCCTTTTATACTGCACTTCTCGCTGAGGTGTTTGAGTCCAGGATTCTGGGTTCCAGTCGGCTTCTGTTTGCCAGTGTCATGGGGCACGTTTGCTGTGATGACAGGCCGTTGCATTTACTGGCTTCACTAGCCATTCTTGCTACTCAGTTTTTGCAGAGCGGGAGGCATTTGCTTTGCAAATGCAGTGAGTGTTTAATGAGGTGGCTGTGTGGACTTCTAACCCATCTCAAACCACGTGTTGGTGGAATATAGTTGAAAGTGTTTGTTTTTCTGTTGTCTGGGATTAGCAAGTGGTTTATTTTTCTGTTCCAGTTTGCTTCCTGAAACGCCAGTCAGCCTTGATTTCTCACCTGGCACAGAGCTGTGGTGTTCTACTTTGGTTTGTGGCAAGAGGCTGAGGTCTCAGATGGAGCAAAAAATTTTGTAGGAGTTTGCAGCAAAGCGAGAGGCTTCTAAGTGAAGCAGAAGAAGCTTTCATGCAACTCTTCCTCTGTCTGAATTCCTGCTGCAGAGCTTGGGCTGTCCATGAAAACTGAACTAAAGTCTTGTCTAAAGTCTAACTGTCTAAAGTCCTTAAACGAGTGTATTGATGTAATTCTTTTCGAAGAGTAATTCTTTTCCTGCCAACAAATACTACCTGACCTTAAAGGTAAATGGCCTTCTTTTAAAGGCAATGTTAGCAATTTGAAAACCTCTGCATGGAAATGAGAAACATTCATGGGGTTTTTTTTTCACCTGAGCATCCAGGAAGAAAAAAACAGCGAGAATCGGAACTTACCCATCGGAACATACCCGTGTGTGAACTCTCTTCCCTAGAGAGAGACTCTTACATGCTCCTTGCTCAAGGGGATTGTTCTAAGGATGGGAGACGTCTGACTGGTGCTAGACATGGTTGCTGGTTCCTTTTATACACTGAATAGGAGAGTAGAAGTGTGTGTGTATGGGCCCATCCCTTCCCTCATCCACCACACACCTTGATCAGACTCGTCAGCCCTGAGACCTCACCTCTGGGATTCGAGTCTGCCATGCAGATGGCTGGAATTGCTGGTAAATCCAACTATGCACCCCTGACCTGGAGCTAAGTGCAGTCTTGGCAGCGGAGGAAGAGCACAAGCCTGATCAGCTTGGATGATAAACGGGATTTTTGCATGGGAACGCAGGCGCTGCAGGTTGAGTGTGCCAAATGGCCCCAGCCTATGTCGTCCTGCCTTGCAGGAGCTCTGTGGACCCCTCTGCCCTGCAGACATGGCTGGCCCTTACCCTGTGAGATGAAACCATCTTTAAGGTTTAAGCTTTTTTTAAAAAATGTGGTCAGGGTCGCTGTTGTGCTGCAGAACGTGCAGTTCCCCACTGCTGCACCCACAAGCTGGGAAAGGGTGAAAATGTGGGATTCTTTGGGCCTAGCCCATCATCTTAAATTAACTCATCCTACGCCCCAGCTCCCTCCTTTTAGGTACATGTGCCCCATCTGCCTGTGAGCTCAGCCGAAGACTCTCCTTTCTAGCACTAAGCCCTGACCTTGTGTGACCCCTTAAATTGTGCTAGGTAGACAGGACTTGCTAAACTTTGGAAAGGCTTGGAGGCCTGGGTGCCCAAGCGCTGCTCCGTGCTGAGGAAGGTCCCTTTGGTTTCAACCCCACTCGGGGCAGATTCCGTTAAGCCGCGTGTCAGCTTGGTTTCCCTGGATAGCAGCTACTAGACTTGCATGGAAGGAGAGAGCTTTGGCGCTGCTATCTGCATCTGTGTGCTGCTCTGAGTTACACTCTACTAGGAGGCAGAAGGCTTCCCGGAAAGCTCTGGATGCGTGTCGGGGGAGGGAGTCAGTGCTCTGAGCCAGAGGAGGCAAGAATTTTGGGGTCTGTCTTCAGAGCAGGGGTAGCTTGGCTGATTTGGCACTCTGGTTAGCTAGCCCAGCCTCTGCCCAAGGGTCTGTGTCCCCGCAGTGCTATGCTTACCTGTGGACTTCTGGAGGCGTAGCCCATGGTTCTTTGTGCTGCAGAGAACTGAACTGCTCTGTGGTTCTTTCCCAGTGAATTGGGGGAGAACTCACCCATCCTTCTGGGTATGTGCGGGAGGGGGGATTGGAGGACTATCAGCACTTGTGTAGTTTAGCCTGCGTACTCACAGTGAAGTGAGTGAGTTACCAGCCTGAGTTAAAGCAGCACCCGCTCTCCAGCTCACCACCAGCAAGGCCAGATAGCCCAGGGTGAAAGTGTAACCCACACACCACCTGAGTGTGGTGTTCTGTCTCAGCTAGTGGCACTGAGACCACTTAGAGAGTTAAATAAGGCTGCTCTACAGCCTTAGCTAATAGGCAGTTGGCTTTTAGCTCATGCAGTAGAGGCTCATGCACTAAGCTTCAGAGGCCCTAGGTTCAATCCTGCCCCCCAACGACTGGGGTCTGTTGGCATTACAAAAGCACCTCTAACCTTGGATGAGAGGTTTGATGGTGGATAAGAGGGTGGTTGGGTGTAAGACACTGGCTAACTCTGTGAGGTAAGACCTACCCTAAGACGCTACTGATCTCAGGCTCTTGTGACTGTGAGTAATCGCTCTGAATCTGTTTTCTTCGGAACTCAGCCCCTGTGACTTTCCTTATTTAAAATCCCTAGGGGCTGGATTCTTTCAACCAACTCTCTGGAAACTTTCCCTTCCTCGCGTTGGCAGGATGTAGTTATTTTAAGGCTGACTGTGTTATGGAGCCCGAGCTCAGCCGTTTCCTCATGCGCTCGACCCACACCAGTTATTTCCTTTCAGTTACCGTGTGTGGGTGAATGCCATGTTGGTGAAGGGCCCTGCAGACTGGAGGTGGCTGCGTATGCCCGCAGCGGACGTGATGCAGCCATGTTCCTCCAGCGACACGCCAGGCCCCTGCCCTAAAGGGACCACATGGAGGAGGGACTGAGAAATTCAGTCTTGTGGCCTGCTCTATCTCTCTCCAAGCAGCCAATTAGTGCCAGTTGCAATGTGGGCAGCTGTTTGGTAGGAAGCATCCCAAAGTGCTGTTGACTGTATGTGATGAAAGCAGTTTGCATTCATTACACACTTGAACTGTTTGTTTTTCTGTAGCCCTTTTTATTCTGTTTCTATCTTTTGTTTGCTAGCAGAGCTATGTGATCTCAGCTGGCTGCCTTCTATAGAGCCTCCAGCAGAACTGCTCAGGCTATTGTATATCTTGCTAACTCAGAGTGCCTTCATGCCATCCAGCTGGCTAATGTATAACTGAAAATGACAAGGCATTAAGGGTCTGTGTGGGGTTACCTGTTTTCTCCTTGCCACACAGAAGTAACTGTCTCCCCGTGCAGCTTCCGGTCTGTGGCAGTGGCTCCTCTGAGGTTCTTTGGAGTAAGTGTGACATTCTCCTGGTATTATATGGATCTGTTAGGTCACTCTAATCCTTGTCCTGGGAGGCAGACTTACCCTGCTGTGCTGTGAGAATCCCCCATTCCTGGGGCTGTTCACACACAGCCTTTAACATGTAAGCTGTTCCCAGCACATGAGTGAGCACTTTTGGCCAGCCACTGCTTGGATTGTGCAACCAAACGAAACTAGGCAATATCTCTGGTCCCAGACACAACCCTAGGAACCTCCGTCTCGCAATGTCCAGTTATGCCCGCTGGACACTGCCAATTTATGAGTTTGTCAACTGAACAAATTGATATGTATCAGGCTTGTCATCCCAAGGGGAGTCTCTGACACGGCTTCAAACCAAACACACTGCTTCAGGTAGAATAAACAAACACATTTATTAACTACATAAGAGAGATTTTACGTGATTTTTCAGTCAAAGCACAAGTCAGATTTGGTCAAACGAAATAAAAACAAAACACATTCTAGGCTGATCTTATGACTTTCAATGCCCTTACAACCTTAGATGCCTCTCACCACAGGCTGGCTGGTTGCCCTTCAGCCAGACTCTCCCCTTTGATCAGTGTTTCAGTCGCTTGGTGGTGGTGTCTGTAGATGGAGGTGGAAGGGAGGAGAGGAAGAACATGGCAAATGTCTCTCACTTTTATCATGTTCTTTCTTCCCTCTTGACTTTGCCCCTCTCCCCCTTCGGGGTCAGCTGAGCATTGTTTCATTACAGTCCCAAACTGACTAAGGGAACAGGGAACTCCCTGGAGAGTCCAACAGATCCTTTGTTGCTGCCCAGACCAGTGTCCTTTGCTCCTGTGAGATTGGACTGGGTTTGTCCCATCCATGCCCTGATGAGGTGTGAACTGCTCCTCTGGTCCTGGAGAGTTTTGCCTGGGCTTGTTTTAAGCTATGAGGACACATTTTCAGCCTCATAACTATATACATGAAATTACAACCTATAACATTACTATAACAACAATGCTCAGTGCATCGTGAGCCTTCCGAAGACACCTGACATGACAAACTTTGTTTTGGATACCACACAGTCATATTATAAGGATGAACATGGAGGTGTAGGGTGTTCCCCCTAGATACAGAGTGTCACAGTAAGGCCTTGTAGACACACTGGCAGAAATTCTACAAGAAACCGCCCTTTAAAATGCAAATTTGATTATGGTAATCATTGTAAAGTTTATCACCTCTTATATGTCAATGGAGTTAGCCTCAGAATGCACCCAGGAAGTACAGGTCCTTACCTCATTTTATAAATGGGAAAATTGAGGCAAAGATAGATTAAGTGACTTGCCCAAGGACACTTACAAAGTTTGTGGAAAAGCTGGGAACAGAACCCAGATCCGGTATTGCCACCCCGAGACATTCACAAATCCCAGGTTGGGCCCTGAAAAATAATGAAATTGACTTAAACATTGATATTTGTGAAAAGACTACCTTTTGGGTTCTTTTTCCTTTGGCTTTTTAACTTTTAGGGACATGTTGTCAAACTCTCCTTAGCAACCTCAGGATTCCAGGAGCACAAAAAATGCCAAATGTTGCAAGACTTGGGATAAAAATCAGAAGCGCTGGCAACATTGCTGTGATTCCCAGTCCACTGCCATAACCAGAAGACCAGCTTTCCTTTGTAGCTAGCATACTTTGGACAGTGCTGGAGACAGGCCGTGGCCTCTGTCTTCTGTAGTCCGTTAAAATGACTAGCGCCCACTTTCAAATTGCCTATGCAAACACGCAAGCCTTTTGGGGAGTATAATCATCACGATTGGGTGCACAATCATTGTAACAAAGATACAGTGATACTTCCACTGCATGCATCCGACGAAGTGGGTATTAGCCCACAAAAGCCTACGCTCTAATACTTCAGTTAGTCTTTAAGGTGCCACAGGACTCTTTGTCACTTCTGCAATTCCAGACTAACACGGCTACCCCTCTGATTCTTGACAATCATTGTAACGTTGCATATCATTAACCTACTAGAAATCTGATTGGTCATTTGCAATTATCATCATTGTGTGTGGTGGTATGATAACTGTGTGTAAATTGGGACATAAACCCGTGCACACTCTCTGAAAACAGAGCCATTGTAGTTTAGTCAGTGGTGAAAATCCACAGACAGAACGAAAATTCCAGGCAGCCCCTCGACGTGCTTAAATCTCTCTGAGTTTGCCCCAGCCTGTCAGATTTACTAAAATGAACTTTTCTGTGGGAATGGAAGATACTAAGGAAGCACCAGTCTGCCAAGGTCTCTTGTAGAGAGAGTGATATGTGTTGTTACTTGGTTGTATTAAAATGCTGCAGAAAAAAAAACTCTCTAGGGTAATGGGTAAAGTTACCTGTGCTGCTCATTAG
This sequence comes from Dermatemys mawii, assembly GCA_007922305.1. Classification (NCBI taxonomy): domain Eukaryota; kingdom Metazoa; phylum Chordata; order Testudines; family Dermatemydidae; genus Dermatemys; species Dermatemys mawii. The sequence goes on along the minus strand of ML677366.1, from coordinate 36,069,587 downwards.
TCATTCTGTGGGATTTCCTAAACCAAAGATACTTACACTGCAGAGTCAACCTGAGTGTAGCTCACTCAGATTACTTCTTTCCCAAGAGCCTGACCTGAGTAAGACCCGGTCTACACGAGCAGAGAGGTCGACTTAAGATGTGCAACTTCAGCTACGTGGGCTCTCCCGTCGACTCCAGCTTGTGCCTTTTGGCAAGCTGGAGTTCCGGAGTCAACTTTGGGGACCGATTTTTATCGCATCCTGATAAGATGCGATAAATTGATTCCCAATAGATCCATCTCTACCCGCCGATCCAGACGGTAGTGTAGACAAGGCCTGAGAGAGGTTACGCTCTAGGCTGGAATGCCTGCATCCACCTGGCTCCTGTATGGTGCTAAGATTACCTGGGCCTCAGCACTGCAGTGAACTGAACCATTCTGACTGACTTCCCAGTTATTGTGGAAGAACTCATTTGTCCTTTCCAGGCAGAGTCCCGCTGACGTGTGACCCGAAGCAGGCAGGTTTTTTTCCACATCTCGATGGAGTTAAAGCTGGGGGGAAAAAAGGAGAAATTGAGCAACGTGGAGTAAAACTCAGCCGTTTTTGAAATGTTGAACTGCAGAGAGACTAGTACCTCGTTATCCAGAAAGGGGGAAAATCCATCGGTGTCATGTGTGCGACATAGCTGAGTTGCCTGTCAGATACATTCCCAGAAAAGATTAGGAACAGATGTTGTTGAACAAACAAACCACTCTTGTGCCCTAGCATGAGAGGGTCTGTTGAGCGGAATGACTGGCTGTATTGTTCCATGTTGCCCAGCTGCGTGATGAGTGGGTAGGTGGGGTCTCAGCACCGTCTGACGCGCAGCTAGTCTCTCCAGAACAAAGAGAGGAGACCTCGCTCAGGACCCTTTGTGACAGTACAGGACCTCAGGTAGCTGCATCATGCAGGCCGTCGTAAACTTGCCCTGGCTCCCAGTAACTCGAGGTTTGGAAAAGTGAGGTGGTAAATGAGAAGGTTCTTTATCTCCTGAGACCAGCTTAGCTGATACCTATGGCCAGGTTCCATTTTATAAAAATCTAGGAAGAATCCAGCTCTGCAGTGTGTTCAGTGTTGTGTCAAATTGGAGCAGGAAAGACGGAATCAGCCAAGGCCATGGCCCCAATAAGGGCTGCTGTCCCACCCAGAAGCCAATGTCTAATGCTTCCATCTTCCCCCTCTCTCTCCTGCCCACCACTCTCACAGCTAACCAAGGTCTGGATCAGCTTCCAGTTCCAGGCTTTAATCTGCTGCCATGTGCTCAGAGCTGTAAGTAGGATTGTTCAGAGCTTCTGTTGGCAGCCTGCGGGCAGTTTCCTTTTGCTCACTGCTTACATGTTACCGCGTTTCTGCATTTCTGCTGCTAAGATCCTGCTGTGCCAAGTCTCCCCTTTGCCCTGTGGGGTGAGTTCTCTCCTTCCCAAAGAAACCACTCCACTAGCTTCCTGAGTGTGTGGAGGGGGGCTAGAGCCACTCTAAACACCTCCTATCCAGCCTCCCTGACACTCAGCTTTTCAGCTGATCCCACTGTCAGGTGCTAAAATAATCTCCCCCTCCTGTTGCTCTGGCCATGTCCCATATGTCCCGTCCCCATCCTGTAATCCTTCTGCTGGCTTTATCTGCAAACTCCTCCTTGCCTCCTTCCTGCAGGGCTGCCCCTGCCAGGTCTCACTCCTGGTTTCTGCTTGCTTTGCCCGTCCTCCCCACCAAGCTGTTCCCATTGGCTCCTCTCTCTCATGCTCCTGCCTTTGCCTCCTGCTCCCTGGGAGCCTGGGTGACTGACATCCCCTCCTTGCAGTCCTACAATTCAAGGGCACGCGGGACCACCTGATCTCCTGTATATCCCAGGCACCAACACCACCCTGCACCCACATGCCAAGCCAAGTAATCCGAATGAGACCACAGTATTCCAGCCGTCTGCAGACTATACAATGAAGTGCTTCTGTGCCACACCCCACCCTTCTTCTCCAGTGCTCGCTGCTTCTGCCCAGCTCTGGTCTCCGATTCAGACTTAACATAGATATTGGCCACTCACAAGCTTCATCTGCACCCTGCTGTGAATTGCCTTTTCCTTAAAACTCCTCCCCCGGCACCCGCCTCTCTCTGCCTCTTGTCTGGAGAGTGCAAGCTCTGTGGGGCAGGGTGTGTAGGCAGTCAGGTTCAGTGGTTAGAGCTAGAGGCAGTCAGGCCTGAGGGATTAAGCCAGAATCAATAGCCACAGTCCAGAGCCAAGGGTCGGGCCAGAATCAGTAGCCAGGAACCGCACGCAGGGCAGGGTGTGGAAGTGGGGACCAGGAGCAAGGCGGGGGGCATCTTTGGGAGCAGATCTGGGATCTGCCTGGTGCACAATTTCCTGGCACTCCCTCCAGCCTTAAATAATCGGTCTGGGCCAATCAGAAGTTGCGGGAGGGGCTGCGTAGGCATCACTTCCTGTAGCGAGTGACTGGTCTCTCAGGCTGTAAGACACGTTGAGTGGGGCTCTGCTGAGGCTATCTAGGGTGGTGCGGAAGTGCTGTCTGCTTGGAGCTCCACTCACCTGGATTCAGTTCTCCCAAATTCCTGCCGTGGGGGTTGCATTTCCGCTTAACTACAAGCGCTCACCGCTACTGACAGCAAGACGGTGTCGCACATGAAGGTGTGTGTGCAGAGCCGTCCCATCTCTCGGCTGCTTCTAGTGATCAGGCCCCTAGTCCGCCTCATTGTTTGGTGCCCTGGAGATGCTGCCGTACAGGCGGAGGTTCCATGGGCCGCCTCTTGTTGTCCCTTAGGCCGAGAGTGTGGCACGAACCAGACCTGGCTCTGCTGTTTTCTCAGTGGGTGATAGTGCCAGGTGTTCCTGCTGCCATGGCAATGATCCAGCCTGGACCCTGGTGAGGATTTGCTGTGTTCTGAAAAGCGAGCAGAGCTTGGGGGTGGACGTTGCTTCCTGGGTCTCTCCGCACAAGTGCTGCTGCCTCCAAGCACAAGAGCAAGGAGCAGCTCCATCGCCACCAAACATTATAGGTAAGGCCCTACCAAAGGAGTTGATGGGGGGTGGGGGTCGCAAGGTCATTGTGTGTGGGGGGGGGGGGGTCTGTGCTGCTGCTGGCGGCGGCGCTGCCTCAGAGCTTGGCAGCTGGAGAGCGGCGGCGGCTGCTGGCTGGGATCCCAGCTTTGAAGGCAGAGCTGCCGCCAGCCACAGCACAGAAGTAAGGATGGCATGGTGTGGTAGTGCCACCCTTACTGCTCTGCTGCTGCCTGCAGAGCTGGGCCCTCTGTCAGCAGCTGCCACTCTCCAGCTGCCCAGCTCCGAAGGCAGAGCAGAAGTAAGGGTGGCAATACCGCAACCTCCCCCTAAAATAACCTTGCGACCCCCCTGCAGTCCCCTTTTGAGTCAGGACCAGACATGCCAAACCTGCAGAAATCGAGCTTGTTTTTGACTTAATTGGCTTGTGAGTTGCTTGTTGGCTAGTTGTTGGCTTGCTGTAGCTTGTTGCTTCTTCTGTTTTGATGGGCTCCTGGCAAGGGGCAGGGCCAAGCAGGGATAAGCAGGGGAGAGAGTCAGGGGTGCACAGTGGGCCCAGCACAGTCCCAGAGTGAATGCTGGGGGGGATCTAGTCACAGAGTGTTTGGGGTTTTTAGGGACTAGCTTGTTTTGGCCTTGTTTTGAAATGGGATTAGCTTGAATTTTGGCTTATTGTGAAAGTCTGGGCGGTTATTTACTGCATGAAAGTTGGTAACTGTGGTCAGGACCCCCAATTTGAGAAACTCTTGTCTGCCTCATGAAATCTGTATAGTGTAGGGGGAAAGCGCACATGACCACATTTCACAGAGGGAGACTAGATTTTATGGTCTATGTGTTTTTCCTAGCCATGAATTTGGTAGGGCCCTAATTATTAGCTGGCTTAGCTGCTGCGATGCCAACCACAGTGAGGATGAGGGCAGGTTTAGTTTGCCATCATGTCGGCCAGTCATGGGTAAACCCCGCAGGGACCTAATGATCACAACCATGGGCAGTAGGTGAACCCCGGCTTTGGGGAGGCTAGTCTGCCAGCCTCGCCTCTTCTGCCCAAGGGCCCCCACCTCACACGCCAGAGCCCCGAAATCCCACCTCCCTAACAGGAGAAGCCCTGAAGGGCTCCCCACCCCAGCCACACAGGGCCAAGCCCCCCCCCCCCCCCGCACAACGTACTGCCACCACCCCAACCACCAGGCAATCTGCCAGCCCCTCTTAGTGCCAGGCCAGCCTCAGCACCATGCTGAGCCGCCGCACCCCTCCCCCACCAGCACTGGCCTGAGCCGCCAGCCCCCACCAGCACCAGCTAGAGCAGTGGTTCTCAATTGTTTTGTAGTGGTGACCCCTTTCCCACATGAGGCCTCTGAGAGCGACCCCACTTAGGGGCCAGGTTTGGGGGGGGGGGGGTCCAGCAGCCCTCCGGGGCAGGAGTGAGGTTCCAGCAGCGCCTCCCCCGCCGGGCAAGGTTCCAGCAAGTCCCCTGGGGCCAGGATCAGGGGAGGGGGTTCCAGCAAGTCCCCTGGGGCCAGGATCAGGGGAGGGGGTTCCAGCAAGTCCCCTGGGGCCAGGATCGGGGGAGGGGGTTCCAGCAAGTCCCCTGGGGCCAGGATCGGGGGAGGGGGTTCCAGCAAGTCCCCTGGGGCTGGGATTGGGGAGTTCCAGCAGCCCCCCGGGGCCAGGCTGAGGGGGCACCGGGAGCCTGCCGCAGTAGGGGCCGGGGCTGGGCTTGCAGGGGCGCTGGCAGCCCACAGCAGCTGGGACAGGGGGGCGCAGGCAACCCACCGGGGCCGGGCTCGGGCTCGCCAGCAGCCCCGTGGGCTCGGGCTCGGGCTCGCCGGCAGCCCGCTGCGGCAGAGGCTGGGGCCAGGGCCAGGGCCAGGGCCAGGCTCACGGGGGCACCAGCAGCCCTCCTCTGCACAGGCTGGGGCTCCGGCTCGCTGGCAGCTCCCCCGGGCTCGGGCTGGGCTCATAGGGGTGCCAGTGGCAGCAGGGGCCGGGATCGGGGCCAGTTGCCAGCAGCCCGCGGCAGGGGTTGGGGCCAGCTGCTGACAGCAGGAGCTCGTGAACCCCGCATAACCGGGTCGCGACCCCCACTTTGAGAACTGGGCTAGAGCCACCAGCCACCCCCCACCAGCGATGGGCCAAGCTGCCAGCTCCTCTGAGCCACTGGCTCCCGAAGGTCCTTCCTCCGGCCAAACCGCTGGCTCTCCGCGGTCGTCCTCAATCCCCTGTCCCCGAGGAGGAAGGACGTGGCGAGGGCAGGGGGGGACCTCCAGAGGTGGGAGTGGAGTGGAGGAGGCACAGGCAGTGGGCACCACAGGGATGGGGCCCACTGTGGCCCAGGTGTCCGGCAGTTCGGCAGCAGTGCCAAGCCTTCCCTGGCCTCTTATACCCACCGCTCATGATCACAACTGGGTTTTGTGGTGCAGGCACACGTCTAAATTGCCTGCCAGGGCTCCTGGTGAAGTGTCCTTCCTTGGCATTGCCCCGAATCGCTGCCTCCCCAGCTCCACTCTGCTAGTCTTCGTCTCGCTCTTAGTGTCTAATTCGTCACCCGCTTCCGTGCTGGTTCTGTCTGATTGATTTCCTGGTCACAGTGAGGAACCCAGACTCCTCTGCAGCGTCCAGCCATACAAAGAGGAAGTGTCATTTCTCTGGCCTTAGGTGATAACCCTCTGCGGGCAGCCCTGGGACTGTGTTTACTTTTGGTTTGGTAACTGCTTCATACTGCACAATTCTGCCTGATAAGCCTGGTTACAACAGATAAGAAACGGGAGGCAGCGGCCGCTTACGGCAGAGGGTGGGTGTTGTTGGCAATGGTGCTCTGATGTCTGGGAAGGCAGCGGGTTGTTTTACTCTGCGTTCGGCCTGAGGCATGGAGATGGGGCTGGTATTGCTAGTGGTTTGGGTGATTTCTAAGAGTTTGTGGCTGGATGACAAACTCCTCCCCAAAGGAAACCTTGCATTCAAGCGGAACTGTACACGTCACAATCCCTCCTTACTGCATCAGTGTCCCTCAGTTCTCTGGTCCAAGAGATGTGCTTTGTCCCCCTCTGTCCTGTCAATAAAAACCTAACAAATAGGCCGTGGGGTGAAGGGCAAATCTCAGCTTTTCCTCCGCTGCCAAGTGAATGGACAGCTTGGATAGCAGCCGGGCTGACTCGAAAGGGCTGTAAAAGTTGACCCAGTTCTCTGTGAAACAGGCTAGATCCTCCAATGGCGTGAGCCAGCGTAACTTCATTGACCTCTGCGGAACTGCTTGCTTATTGACACCAGCTGGGGAGCTGGCCCGTAGCATGTGTCTCAAATGTCATTTCCCTCCAGTAAAAGCCAAATGTTAAGTCTTCCGCTGAGCTCCAAAGCGAGGTGCCTGCTGCGGTCTTTTCCGCCCTGAGCTCTTGTTTCACGTTGTAGTTATAGAGACCATCCCTGCATAAGCTTTTCTACAAGTTCAAATGCTCTCCTAACAGCCAGCTCACTTCCTCCAGCTCTTTTCCCTCTCCTGCTATTCTTTTTAGCAAGCCGGCAGGGTAAGAGAGTTCACAGGCCTGCTGCAAACTTATAGGAAGTCCACAGCTTGTGTCTGGCAGCAGCCTTCATTCTTCTGCTTATAATACTTCCATAGAATTCCATCAGCAGCTGCATGCAGCAGAACAAAATACTTCGGCTGCCGATAGAAGTGGTTCAAAATGCTGAAAACCTCCCGGTGCCAATGGGATTTGAAAGTCATGGAATTAGAGGCCTGTCTGCCGTAGCTAATGCCTCTGCCCCTCAACCCCCTACCCTCGCTGGTGAGCTAACAGCCTTCCTGTTTTATTGTGTCTGCCTGCAGCACAAAGCCGGTGCATGAAAAAGCAGCTTCCCTGAAGAGCTCTGAGCTCATGCACAGCCAGGAGAAAGTAGAGGCGTCTCATAAAGAGAAGAATTTGGATGCCCTGGATGGCGGGTGAGCTCTGAAATTATTTGGATTTGTAGGGTCTGATGACGGATTAAAGTCTGGAACCATGTTGGTTGTGATCAGCTAATTAGTTCTCTGACACGCACAGGGCAGGGTTTTATTCTAAGTACTGGTTGTGAACAGCTTCCCCTGAGATGTGCTGGCCCTCTCAGTACAGCATACCTCCCACAGTGTGACCACATAACCTCTTCTGACCTCTTCCTCTCCCAGGGACGTAGCCATGTTCCTGCATGTTACAGCAGCAGCGTGCTGAGAACAGAGCTCCTGGTCTAAGTCTTTAGTGCTGTCTGGGCTGGGTGCATTCACTACTTTCTCCCAACATTCATACCTGGAGTAGGGCCTTCTAAATACGTTTTTTGCATGACTCCAGTGTGCTCTGCGGGGGATCAATGAAGGGTTGAGAAATCCTATTAAACTAGGCCGGGCCAGGCATTTCCTGCCAAACATTTGCTTTCTTCTTGTGGGTCAAGTTCTATCAACAATCGGAGCTGGCCCTGGAGTGTGAAATGAAGCCCAGCAGGTAGGAAGCTCTTGCCAGGCTTTCACAGGAGAATCCCACATTAGCAGCTAAGGGTTGGATGCTAAACATACCAAGTAATTCCCTTGAACTGTTGCTGGGTCCCTCGCTGTGATCTACAGTAGGGTCCCAAGGCCATTCCTAGTTTTTGGTCCCCAAAGTGGGGAGAATATAAAGATTTATATCCCATCGCACAGTGTCCTGTCTGGGGGTAGCCAGTGCCAGATGGTTCACACCCAATTCCTGGCATAACACCTTAAATTGTCCACTGCTGAACCATGAGGGAAGAGTCCTACTGGATTCCAGCTAGTGTTCAGCTTATATCCTGAAATGCAAGAATTTACACCCATTATATCTGGCTAGTGTCACTGCAGATGACTCATGGAAATGTCCAATTCTATTCCCCTGAGCTACTTGTTTGTCTCCTGCAGCAGCTAGTTTCACAGGTTATTTATACTGTGTGCGTAAGAGACCGGGGCCCAGGGGGGTAGGGAACTCCTTTCACACAGGTATTTCCTCACTTTTCATTTCAAGGGCCCTCTTATTATTAACCGCTCTCAGCTGTGTTCTCGGCGCCATTCATTACGCTGTATACCTCTGTCGTATCTGCTTTGGGGAGAGGAGTGGGGGTGTCCAATGGATGGCTTTTCACTTAACTAGGATCTCTCTCTCTCTCTCTCTCTCTCTCAGTTTGCATCTGAATGAAGCTCTGAAGGATGAAGAAATAAAAAAATGTCTCCGAGAAGCGGTGAGTCAGGGGGAGAAATGCCCGTGGTGCATTTTGAACTGTTACTTCAGCCTCCCAGCTGACAGCTGCCTCCCTCCACGGCTTCTTTTGCTGTACCTGCTGCATCCTTTCCCTTGGCATGAGCAGGACCAGGTGTATGCCCTCTCCTCCCCTTCCCCCCTGCCCGCTTATATCATCTGCCTTTACAAATGCAGGAATGTCTGTATTTACACTGCCAGTCCCTTTTCCTGCCACTACCAATTTCTGCACAAGGGGAGGGGAGAGAATGAAGCCTTTGACCTTCCAGAGTGAGGCCTAGAAAGTCATTCAAGTGGCTGTTCCTCTAGGGCACGCGGAGTACGGCCTGACAACAAGACTGTGAGCTAGTCTGTGTGCACTGATAGCCTTGTCTATCACAGAGCCCTCTCTGTGCCCGTGATAGCCCAATGCACCACAGCCCACTCCCGAGAGACCACAGCCATCTCTGTGCCTGGAGCTGGTGGACCTTCCTCTGCAGCCCCTGTCATTAACAGGGACCTCTCGCCAAGAGTGCAGGAGCTGCCTCCAGTCGGCTGAACACCCAGTTCAGGTTCATTACAGCACAGTCTGTGTTTATTGGCTGTGTTACAGAGCACGAGAAAGTCAGAGACCCATTTCTACCTCAATGAGAATATACTATGGAAAGCATCACTAGGCTGGCCATTTGTTAGCTATGGAATATGCATCCAAGGGTGAAAGTAAGGTGGTACGGGCTGGTAAAAAGTGGTGTACTTGGCGGCGCAGGGGGACGCTGAACGCCCCCCCCCCCCCTCAGCCCTGCCTCTTCAGCCCGAGGCCCTGCCCCTTCTGGAAGGGTGTGGGGGTGAAGCTGCCCCCATACTTGTAAGACAGAAATTTTTACTTTCACCCCTGTATGCATCACACTGTAATATAGGGGACTAATCCCTATCAAAACAGCAGTGTGACTGGCTCCTTAGGGGAAACACTTCTGGATAGAGGGTCTGTGTGTAGCCCCTGCCCTGTAAGTAGAGGGTCTCCTGCTCACATTCAGCTGTCTGCCTTTCTCGGTGATGTCTGCTTTTTGACATGATGCTCACTTGTTAGCATGGAGTCACAGTGTATTTAGTTTGTGATCTATAAGTTTATCCTGTACAGGGTGTGTATGTGTGTGCGTACATTTGAGCCATTTGAGTAATTCTGTTGTCTTTGTAGGATGGGGAAACAAATCCCTACCAGTGCCCTGAGCGACTTTCCTGTAGGCTTAATGAGTCTAAACGCTTGCAGTAGCACTTCATCACTGTGCAAACAAATGGAGGCCTGTCGCAGGGCAAAGGTTTTAAACACTTCTGCTGCCTGCTAAAGACCCTGCTTCCCTGCAGCGTGGCTGGGTTAAAGGGCTAAAACCCTGAGCAGGGAGACCAGCTGAAGGCTCTAATTAGGGCAGGGTCAGTGCAACCTACTGAGCCAGGTGGAACCACTGGGGCTGAAGACTGGGGAAAAGGTACAAACCCAGGGAAGGGGGCTACGAGGCAGAAGGACAGGAGGCATCTAGCTCTGTCTCTGCCAGTTGAGACAAGCCTCAAGGGCCCAGAGGACCTGGTGAGGGGTCTGTAAGGGGCCTGATTTTGGGGAAGTTGGGACTATATCAGCACTGTAAATAAAAGAGCACGGGTGAAGCACCAGAGTTGAAGAGTTTAAGACCTTTTCTTTCACCAGCCTAAGCACAGGGCATAGGGACTAGGGGAAGGAAGCCTGTGCCGCCTCACGACGAGGCTCTATACCTGTGCCGTGGTTCAAGGTGGGGAATCCGCTCCATAAAACATAGCTCCAGAATGTGACTTATTCACATCTGCAGCATTTGGACAGCACTTAGAACTCCTATTGAGCAAGGTGGACATTCCTTCGCTTTGATATCATTGAGGGATTGTGTGTATTGCGTCAGAGGCCACAAGTGGTTCCCCTTTGGCCTCTCCTCAGCTTCATTTTAAGCATGTTAACCTACTCTGAGTGGCTATCTCTGCATATTCAAGAAGAGGAAGCAATACACTGGTATGTAGGGGAAATCCCAGTGGGAGCAGGAAGTTTGTTTTAAGCCAGAGTGTTGGTCTCAGCTCTTCCTTATGTCTTTTGAACTTCTTCCAGGCCCAGTCTGCGGAGGGTAAATGGCCGGGTTTATGTCTACACTACAATAAAAAAACCTGCTGCACCAACTTGGAGCCCAGATCAGCTGCTAAAAAGGGCAGTGTAAATGTTTGAGTCTGGACTGGAGCCTGGGCTCTGAGACCATCCCCCCTTGAGGGGCTTTAGAACCCAGGCTCCAGCTCAAGGCTGAACATCTCCACTGTATAGCAGGGGTCTGCAAACTATGGCCCCCTTCTAACCAGCCCCTGAGCTCCCACCGGGGAGGTTCCCCTCGCACCCCCCCACTGTTCTGGCAGGCCGTGCAGAGCCAGATACACTGCTCTGAGTGGTATGGTAAGGGGGCTGGGGCTGGGGGATTGGATAAGGGGCAGGAGGTCCCAGGGGGAGGAAGTTCTGGGGGTGGTGGTCAGGGGACAGAGAACAAGAGGGGCTGGATAGGGCGTGGGAGTCCGTCAGGGGATCGGGGTGGGGTGGATAGGGATCAGGGCAATCAAGGGACAGGGAGCAGGGAAGGTTGGGTAGCGGATGGCGTCATGGGGGGGGCAGTTAGGGGTCTCAGGAAGGGGTGGTCAGGGGACAAGGACAAGGGGGGTTTAGATGGAGGTTCCAGGGGGTGGTTGGGGATTTTCTGGAGGGGCTGGCGTCGGGGGACAAGGAGCAGCGGGGATTGGATGGATTGGAGTTCTGAGGAGGGC
>ML677366.1:35997346-36058525 GCA_007922305.1 Dermatemys mawii | reverse complement strand
GGGGCCAGGCTGTTTGGGGAGTCACTGCTTTCCCTACCCAGCCCTCCATACAATTTTGCAACCCCAGTGTGGCCCTTGGGCCAAAACGTTTGCCCACGCCTGCTGTATAGTGTCAGTTGATTAAATAAATCAAGTGGTGATAAAATTGCAGTAAACCTGAGAGAATTGTATTGGCTCAAAGGACAATGAGATCTGGTGAGAGTGCAGCTCAGACTGGTGAGTTCTATCCTGCCTCTGTGAATAGTCTGGTCTGTCCCATTAGAGAACATACAGTGTGTGGAGAAACTCTGAGCCGTGTCTTCAGGGGCAGGGTTGTTGGATCAAGCTAACCTAGGTTCTCACTCTCGCTCACCCCGTAGCACTGTGGGAGTCAAACACATGGGCCTTGGGGCTCCCCACCTATCCCTCATAACTTGCTGACCGCATCGCTGAACAACTTCTCCTTCTCAGCAGTAAAGAGAATAGTTTAAAAAAGCTGCTTATTGGTCCGAACCCATAGAGTATCGTGAATGTAACTGACTCCAAGATGTTGCTTGGTAGAGGAGAAATACCAGCTGATACAATGCTGTGTTAGAAACAGCTGACTGAGCCAACAGGGGCAGGTGGCTGGTTTGCATGGGGAGCTGTGAGAGTGCAAGCAGGGGGGTTAAGTCACTTCCAATGAAGAAAGCAAGTGAGGGTGAGCTCTGCAGTTCTCCTTTCCTGTAGATGGGGAGGAGAAGTAAAGGGATAAGAAGGGAGGTAGAGGGAAAGGTGTCAGCAGTTAATGGTACTTGGTTGTGCCAGTGCTGAGTCGTTCTGTAACGGTGTAATGTGGTAGGAGATTCATGAAGCCAGGAGTCTAAGGGATACAAGCTTTCTCCAGCATCTCTAAAGATAATAAGCAGAGCTTTTGAACAGGAGTTGCAGCCAGAAATGGGTCAGGTCCCCTCTGGCGATGCATTTTGGCCTCTCTAGTCCAAAATAGAGATCCCCTAATTAGCAGTTTGCCTCCGTCCCAGTCGAAGGAAGCTCATGGCAAGCGTACCGCAGGTCAGAATCTTCATGGCATGAGATGTTGTCAGACCACATGGCAGCAGGAACCTTGTGATAACTACATTTAGAGGCAGCCGGAGGCTGAGCCGGGAACTCTCCTGGCACGCCCACTCAGCACTATATAGGCTCTATCTAATAGCAGACTTGGGCATTGTGAAGAATGGTTAGCGTTCACTAGCGAGGCTGCTGTAATGCAGACAGTGCTGATGTAACTGCCTTAAAGCAACACTGGAATGTTGTTGTACGTTAACTCCTTCATGGCACTTTCCGCATCACCCTGGAGATCTGACAGTGTGACCAGACAGTAGTGATCCTCTGGCTGAGAGCTGCCTTTTGTCTGCTGCAGGGTAACCAGCTGTCTTCTGGAGAAGGCAGATGAGTGTTGGGCCATATGTGTGCAGGTTAACGCTGCTGTCTTTCCATTGATGTGTTATACGGGAAACATGCCCTGTAATTGCTGGCGTTGGATTAGTGTTGACAGCTGACTGCTTAGTGCTGCTAAATAATACGTGACAGGTGAGGTTCTCGGAGCGCTACATTGCTCAGCAAATGTGTTTTGAGCTCCAGCTTTGGTTGACTGACTCCAAATGTGTTTGGTAATAAACTGCCCATCTCAGCCTTGTGCCAACAGAGCAGGGAGCATGGCACGCACAGCCCTGGAATCACACTATTTTCTCTTCCCTGTGGAAAAAGGTCCTAAAATCACACTTCAGTATATTGTTCAAGCTTCCGAACCACCGGTGTTGATTATTCTCTGTATTCTCTGGCCAAAAGCTTTTCTGGTGAGGTGAGCCATTGCCATTTGAACACAATATGAATCAAACAGTTGCTCTCCACTTTCTCGTCTGCATCAGGTACAGGGCTTCCTTATTTGTTGGAGATGGTGCGCAGCTCAATGCCGATGAGGCCACGTGTGGGACAGGTGATGCATTATGTGCATCTGCCTCCTCCCAGTGGGTTGTCTGACATGCTGCAGTGATTGATCTCTAGAGGGGGCGGTGTGTGGAAAGGAGCCCTTTCAGGAAGTTGGGAGTGTGTGTGTCATGTCATGTCATGTCCACATTGGGTGCTCAGTGGAACCTCAGGCTTGGCTGTGAGTTACTGTGGAGGCTTTTCCTGTTCGCTTTTGGAAAGGCGGATGAACGCTGGACAGGGCAGGCAGAGGGAAGGGGTCCTGTGGTGGAAAGCATGGCCCAGGGCAGGACAACTAGAAGAGAAGAAGAAGGAAGCCCCTCATCTGATGGAAGGAGGGACCTCTCCTCCAGGCGAAGGTCAGCATTGCCGTGGGCAGGTCTCAGGTGGTTAAGTCAGCGGCATAGCACCAGCTGACTCCATGGGGACCTACCTGACCGCCGGGGTGGAGCCTGCCTGCAGAGTGACCCTCGCTGGTGCCACTGCACCTTAATCCCTCTTTAGAAAGGATGAATTATTGGTGATTCTTCGTTCTGAAATAAATCTGCTCTTGTTAAAAATTAACTCTTCTTTCGCCTCAGCAGGACTTAGTCCTTGTTCTGAATGGGCTTTCCCACTCAAATGCCGCTCTGTGTTTGGCTGAGCGTGACCGTGTGCCTGTATTTGCTCAGCCCTTGGTAAGCACACAGGTTTTCTTGCTGCTTCTGCTTTCCAGTAACTGGGACAGTCCTAGCAACTATCTCAACAGCGGCTGAGAACAAGGGAGTGGAATTCAGCAGTTTGCTGAGAGAGCTTTGCCTCGATTCCCACCTGCGTCTGCTCTCGGTTTTGTTTTTTACTAAAATTCTAGCTCCTGTTCGATTTTTCCCGTTTTTTTTGTTCTTTGGACCACTCCATGGAAATAGTGAGTATAGTAATAAAATCCAGTGTTACCTAAGGTAGAGGTATTTTATGTAAATAATAAATTAGACTGAGAAGAAATGCCAGGCTGTCTGCTAGTATAAGGCAATGTAATGAAAGATACGCCCACACGGACCTGTACATCTGTGCTTGCGTCCTTACAGAAAGAAGTGCCAGAACTGCCTGGACGTGGCTCCCCGCCCTGGAAGGAGCTGGTTCTCATTGACCTGGCCAGGACAGGGAACCGAGCTGCCATCTCTCCTTCTCTAGAGTAGGTCCAGAAGCAGAAGAGATGTAGGAAGCGGCACAAGGAGCCAGTGCCTTCGCTCCTTCCACCTCTCCCATTTCCGGGCCTGCTTCTCTCTCGTGACTGCTTTTTATCTTGTCCTCTCATCCCGAGTATTAACCTTGATATTTGCCCAGTAAACCAGGAACTTAATGTTTGGCACCAATTTTCACCATTTTTTCAAATGTTTGCAATAAACACCGATACATTCCTTGGAAATGTTAAACAAAATCCAAACAGCAGAAGAAGGCCCTGGATTGCAGGAGGTTTTCGTTACATGATCCTAGACCCCTAAGCAATGTGACCTCTGCAGACTTGATGCAGTTGGGCTGGCTGTGTGGAGACAGAAATATTTATAAAAATAAGCTGAAGAGTATGCATCGGTATCTAGAAGGGTTACCGGCAGGGGACAAGGAAGGTGTGCCATTGAGGTGGAACCATACAGGAAAATAATATGACAGTAATAAGCAAGCAGTTTGCTTGGCATGGTAGCTCTCTGGGGCAGGGACTATGGTTTTCCTGTTTCTGTGACGGACCTACCATGCCTTTTGTCGGGGAGTGTAAAAAACCAAACAGAATCTATCCTTAACTGCAAGTAGTTCTACACTGGGGATGTGTAGCCAGGACTGGCTTAGTCTGACTTAGGGCCCTGCTGTTGCCTCAGTTTACCTTACAATCGTGCTTCAAACCAGCCACCACATCCGGTGTTTTCAAAATACTGCTCCCCTTCTGGGCGTGGTTAATTACTAAAGAATACCAGGCAGAACCCTCTTCCCTGGGCCCAGCAAGCCCTTCAGCAGCCATGTAGCCCTCCCTCTAGCTCAAAACTCTTTCCAGTTGCTGATAGCCCCCTCTCCAGGTTCTCTGCCCTCCTAGCTGGGGCTTCCTTCTCCTAGCAGGTGTTCCTCACAGGCCGTCTGGCTGGGAGCTGTGGAGAGTTGTTGCCAACCCTTGTCCCAGCAGTGCCTCTGAGTGAACTCGGGCTGCCCTTGTATTCCCCAGCAGGCCTGGTGTCTAGTCACACGCTCCTGTCCTGGTGTCATTTCCTTCACTTGGAGAGGTGCGCTAACCTTGGCACAGGCAATGCTGAGCCCCAGCTCTCTGAAAGGGCCAGCCTACCTTGTGTCTGGTGCCTGGGGTTAAGGTGGTTGTGATCGCGTGCCAAGCCCAGGGCACGTAGGGCTCCTTGCGAGGGTTCTTTGTGGTGGTTCCCAGGTCGGGCGGCTCTGGTTCAGACTCCTCTACCTGTCTCAGCGGTGGCAGGCTCAGTCAGAGGCCATCTTCTCCGCTGGAATTCCAGCGGGTGCTACAACCTGCCACTTTGATCCAGGTATTCTCTTGCCGAGTGCAGATTAGCAGAGGCTGTTGGTGGAGGAGATGGCCCATGGCTGCCTGAGGGAGGGCAGGGTTCCCTCTGCCCCTTGACCAGCAAATATCAGCCCCAGTGTGGAGTGAAACAGGAAGTGGGAGGAAGCTGCTGTTTCATTACATTGCCACGGGGCCCTGGGGAAGCAATTCTGCTCACCACACCAGGGAAAGAAGGGGGAACTCCCCCATCCCATCACTTTAGACCCTTGCTGAAGACACTATCTTTTGACGCAAACAATGCGTCTGGCTCTTGTCGCATCTCGCATGCGGTGTTCAGGGGTAGATCAGTCTGGCAGGTTGCGGTCGCTCCTACAACGGCTGGATTCCTTCCTCCACTCCTGCCGGTCAGCGTTGCTGTAGGCTAGGGCCCAGGCCAGGATGGTGGTGCCGGGTGTGTTCTCCCAGCAGTGGATGAAGGGCAGGTATTTCTGCAGATTCTTGGTTCTCTCTGCTGCCTGTGAGCCTATTGACCAGGAAGTGGCACTGGCCAACTATAGAACCTAGCCAGGCAGGTGGAGTCGCTTGCGAGTGGCTCGGTTTATTTCCTCTTAATACATCCTAGAGGGTGGCATGGCGCAAACGACTCATCTGCCTGGAGGGAGCTCCCATGGGTTACCACGTGGTTTCCATGTATTGTGGTGGTGCCTAGGGCCCCAGTCGTAGACCATGGCCCCACTGTGCTTGGCTCTGTACAAACTCAACGCAAAAGACAGCCCCTGCCCTGCGGAATTGACAGTCCGAGTAGTGTCTGGGTGTCACGCCTCTTGTGTGGGGTTATTGTGCCCGCAGTATCTTGCTACGCCCAGCTCTGTATTTCTGTCAGTTCTGACCCTGCCAGTGCAGGGGAGCAATCTGCTTGGTTAACAGACATAGGCACATGGGTAAGATGCAGCCCAGACAAAACTGAGAGGCAGCTCCTCAGGTGGTCTAGGCCAGGGAAAGCAGCTTCTCTTCTCTGTGTTCACACCTCCAGACCAGCTGCTAGGGGAGGACCTCATCCTCCCTGATTAGAGATAACAAGCTGGTTCAGCCTAATTGGACTAACCTTGTTATCTCCCACCTGGCTCTTATTTATCCCTGCTCCTGGATACTTCCATTGCAAGCATCCGACGAAGTGGGTATTAGCTCACAAAAGCTTATGCTCTAATACTTTAGTTAGTCTTTAAGGTGCCACAGGGCTCTCTGTCACTTCTGCAATCTAAGGAGTAAAATCTTCTTTGTTGTACAGCCTCAGGAGGTTTTCTCTCTGCACCAGTGTCACTAAGAAAACAGTGAGCAAGTTCCATTTTAAACTTTGGAATTGCAGAAATGTGGTGCCAGGGTGCTAATGGGCCCAGCTGTGTGATCCAGAGACATGGCAGCGCCTTTCTGCCTTTGCTGCTGCTCTTCAGTTCTGCTTCCATTGTCGCATCGTGCTTTAAAAGGAACCAAAAATCAGTTGCTCAGTGTATGTCCTGAAGGGTTTCATTTTCTTAGATTAATTGCCCATTACGCTGACCAATATTGTCTCATTGCATCTTTGTACTTCCCCGCCTCTCTATCGCCAGCTCTTGTCTCTAGCATGGGCTTGTCTACACATACAGCCATTGTACACTTAGTGAAGACACTGCTTTAGATTGTAAACTCCTCAGGGCAGAGCAGTGTAGCTATACCACCATACGTTTGCATAGTAGACCAAGCTTACAACTGTCACCTCTTTAAGGCAGGGCCCGTCTTTGTGTTCTGTGTTTGCACAGCCCCCAGCGCAATGGGGTTCTGGTCTGTGTCTCCTAGGCACTACGGAAATACAAATAATAAATAATATTCATTAATAATGGAGAAAGAGAAAGTGTTGGGCCAAACATTTTGCTTCTTGATTGGCGTAGTGCCCAGATTGTTTCAACACATGAATGTTCAGACTGTTGTCTAGAAGAATGAAATATAATAGGGAACTGACTAGTGTAAGTGTGCACCATTGCTCTCTACTGGCTGAAATTGGAACTGCCCCACTGTGTCATAGACTGTGTACCTCTCGGAGCAAGTCTTCTTTAGCTCTAGTGGCAGGGCCCCAGGCTTCTGGAGCAGGAGTACCTGGGGTGAGGCCCATTCAGGGGTGCACAAGGAAGCCGAACCTCTGTTTACAGGATGTTTCTTGATTTGTCTGTGTATCAGTCAGGTCACCAGATAGCTTCTCTGACTATCTGATTGTCTCTTTAATTTCTAGACACCAAATAAATACAACTCACAGTACCACAAGCTGTTCAAGGACATCCCCACGGAGGAGAGTGTCTTGAAAGGTGAGTGGTGGAGACCGTCTCGAGAGAGTAAAAAGAGACCCAGACCTCTGTACAGAACCTCAGTGCTACACTGGTGTCGGACCAGTGGCTCTCTCCACTCCACGGATGACCAAACCGTGGCTGAGACCAGAGGCTGAGGAAGGCGACAAATGCAGAACCACGTGGGGTCCCCGTATATTATAGTGGATAGACACATAAGCTTTTTCATGCTGAAGACCACAGTCTTCGAATCCCGGCTGGAGGTCAGGAGCCGAGGAGTTTGATCGTCATAGCCTAGGTTCTGTTGGGAGTTTTTCCACCTCACACCACGTACTTTAATTGTGAGGGACAGTGCTTGGCACGGTGGGGTTGGTTCCTTGCTTTTATGAACATCAAATGTCCCCAAAATGGGGGAAGGAGGAGAAAATCCCTATCTGAATGCCCAGGGCACTGTACCTAGCAGCATCTCCAGGCAGGTGACTGACAACATGCTGGAGTCCCCAGGCACGGCATCAGCACAGGGCTCTGTAGGTTTTGCTGTGGGGCTGGATCCGAGTCTGTGTGGTTCCCCTTCTCTCCCCCTCCCCATTCTACCTCTGTGTGTGTGTTACAGTCTGCTCCTGTGCGCTCCAGAGAGACATCCTCATCCAGGGGCGGCTCTACATCTCTCCCAACTGGCTCTGCTTCTATGCAAACCTCTTCGGGAAGGACATCAAGGTAACGCAGCCTGCCTACTCTCCACCACACTTCGCCTTTGCCAGGGGCCTGACGGCTGATCCCAAAACACCGGCACCAGCATACGGTGGTGATCGCCCTTCCCCGTCACTGCCTAGCACTGACCTCCATCCCATGTGGGCCTAAAGGACCCTTACCTCGTTCTGTCACCTATGCCAGCAGCGCTGACTCAGAGAGAGATTTTATTGCTCTTAGACAGGAGATCCTGCACCGTTCCTTCGCCCCGGCCCAGGTTCCATTTTAGCAGCGTGAGCTGCGACTCCTAGCGCCCGGTGAAGGGTTACTTTGCCAGACGTTCTCAGTAATGCACTTTCCTTCTAGCCCTAAGCCATTAAATAATGCTGTAGGGCCAAAATGAGCCTGCCATAAGCATGCACTGCTGGGGGAGCCATCTACGTGTTTAGTAACCTCCGAGGAGTCTTAATACTGTTTACTTGTGTTGCTTTTTTAATTCCACACCACAAATATTTTTAGCGGCTCAAACTGTCGGTGCCTCACGATCAAAGGCTCCTAGAGGATTCTGAAACAGACCTGAGTCTTCCTCTCAGCTCTCTGCTTGAGTTATAATTTGACATTTTCCCATTAATTCTGTAGCTGATGGGTAGCTTTTTTGGTGGGTGTTTTTTTGTTTGTTTTAAGAACTGACTTCCTTTAAAAACAGTGCTGAGCAGCTGAATTATTTATACCAGTGGATATTCCTATTTATACAGATCTCTGATAGAAGGAATGCGAGTCAGCTCCCAAAGTTGAGCATGTTTTAATGAAGTGATTCTGCTATGAAACTACATCCTGGTTTATTTTTAACTGTGCCCTTGAATGCAAGGACTCTTATCTAGGTCCCTAAACAAAGATCCGCTCTGTTGGTATTGGAGAGTGGCCTCTCTTTGGGTTTAATTATATTGAAAATGTATAAACTAAGAACCTTTTCAAAGTAAGGTTAATACACAGAGTGCGGGGATCCTTAATGCTGCTCAGCAAATGTAAAGATGTCCCCAGCCAATGATTGCTACCCAGGTTACTATCATATACAGGATGCAATTAGACAGCAATGGAATGGAGGTTGAATCCCTGTGTTTCGAAAGAAATTCCAAACAGAACTATGTTAAAAGAGCCATCACTAAGGTTGCAAAGTCGAGCAGTCAGAAGTTAGGAAATGCAAGAATTAAGGTTGCCCATCACATACTGTTGTTTTCTCACATCACCCATCTCATTCAGTGCACAGAGCTCCGTTAACAGGCAGCTGTTCCATATTATGTTTAATCCTCATTGGCCAGTGTGGGTACATCTTTGCTGCGGAGGGGAAATACCCCCAGCACTGAATCTCTCAGCCCGGTTCAGCTGACTCAGGCTTGTGGGCTGCAGGGCTTTAAAATTGCAGTGTAGACGTTCAGGCAGGCATCTGAGGTCTGACACCCTCCCCCTCTTGCAGGTCTTTTATTGCAACATAAACGTACCCTGCGTGGCCCTATACCTTATTGACTGCATCGTCTCCAGTCCCTGCACGGAACACAGAACTGCCAGCTCCCTCGTGGGCTTTTCTGTGGCACTCACTCCTCACTGTTGGATCCCCACCTATAATACATGTGCGTTTACCTGGGGTTTGTTTTACATTTCAGGTGGTTATCCCGGTGGTTTCGGTTCAGTTGATAAAAAAGCACAAAACGGCCCGGCTACTGCCCAATGGGCTGGCTATCACCACCAATGCCAGCAGAAAGGTAAGTGGTTGGGGGTCTTATTTCCACTCAGCTGCTGTGCTGTGGTCTCATGTGTGAGTCTAATCCAACAGAAGGCCCCTAGGGTGTCCCCCTGCATCACACAGCTGCCGTTGTGATGTGACGGAGCATAAATGCTCGGCGCAACTCAGCCTCTGGGTCACTGCTCTGGGTTGCATTGCTGAGATGACCTGGTGACTCATCTAGTATTATGGCCCTAAATGCATATAGCATCTCTCATTCCAGACCATCCCTAAATGCTTAGCAAACATGGGCTCAGTCGTGCACCTCGTACGTAAGGGAAAACACCCATTAAAGGCAATGAGCGTTGGTGTGAGTAAGGTATGAAGGATTGGCCATAATTGGTGCAGCCACTTCTGGGGTGGGGCTGGCAGCTGTTTTAACTGATTACAAAAACATCGAGGAGGCTTATGTCCAAATAAATCTGTTAGTCTTTAAGGTACCACTGGACTCCTTGTTGTTTTTGTGGATACAGACTAACACGGTTACCCCTCTGATACTTGGCACCATAACTGCTTACAGGAACACTACACAAGTTAGGCCAGGAAATGAAGAGGAGACTCGCATGTGTGTGGAGGCAGAATGTCATTCACATACTGGAATTTGGCTAGGGCCCAAGGGCAGACACTACAGACGGGAGAAGTTTTGCTTTCAGTTCATCCCCTCTCCCCAGCCCGTGAATCATGTTTTGTGGTTGAGACGAACACAAAGTAAAACCCAGCTGAACCTGGCTACCATCCTCTTGGTTTTCAGCCATTAGCCCAGCGCCCTAGAGAAATGGGGGAACTTATCCAGGTTTGTGCCCAGCGTCTTGTGTTATGTGAGTTTTGTTCAGATCAAGCTAATGCTCCTTCTGCAAAGGGTCCCATGGAATATTAAAGAGCGCAGATGATTAGGCCCGTGATACAATGTCTCCTCTCAGCTGGCCCCTTGGCAGCCATGGCCCCGTGCTGGGATTTTGGAATACTGCTGAACTGAAGGGACAAGCCCCAAGTCCTAGGCCCCGGCACTGCTTTAACCAGCTCTTCCCCATAGCTTCCAAAGGCCCAAACCAGCAAAACTTGAGAGCAGAGCTGTGCAAGTAATTGATCTTTCGGTCCAGTGGCTGAATCGAAACACAAACAATGCTGAGGGTTGAACAGAACATTTTGCTTTCAAGTTGAACCTTTTCAAAATCAAATTGAAATACAATTCAAACCAAACAATCGTTTTGAATTGAAAAATTGAAACCTTTCCCTGTTTTTTAAATTTGGTTTTGGGGTGGGGGGACTGGAAAGGATGATGGAGAACCATTGAACCGGGGGATTCTTCTGCAGAGCTGTTGACTCTGAACTGTCTTAAAAACCTCAGTGTGGCAGCCCCTCTAGCTGTGAATTCTTTCACGCTGTCAAGTCTCTGTGTATTAGTCTTGTGAACTCAGCATCCTGAAACAATAACGTCGAGGCATGTGACCTTCCCGCACCCTCAGCCAGTTCATCTGAACTTGTGAGCAGAATTCTCTAATGCTTCTGCTTAAATCCAGCCACTTTTCTTCTGAATGACAGATCAGATATAGCCTGCAGATGCTCTTGTCCTGTGCATGGTACCCCATAGAGAATGGGAGGTTGAGACTTAAAAACCTGGTTTGGAATGTTAGTGTGCTTCAGAAAATGAAATCCCAATTTAACCAGCAAACAAGTCGCTGTTTGTGCAAGGGATGGGGAGTGCAGAGGAGGACACATTTATAACAGAACAGACACTTTGAAGTGGGTGTTAGCTTCATCTGTAGCAAAACTCAGAAGCTTGAAGGAACTTCTGAAGCCAGCCAGTCTTCTGTACAGCACTCCTCCTGGCACTAAAATGTGAGAGCAAAGCTAAGCAGCATGGAAAACAGCCCCTTGTTGGGAAATCCCAACTTGGCAATGGCATCTTTAACAGTGGGAGAAAAAAAGACTTTAAGCTGGGCCCTCTGGAGGAAAATGGTATTATCACTTACTTATTTTCCCTGATTATCTGCACTCACCGAACGCTTTTTCCCCATCCATGCTCTATTCTGCAAACTTTGCAGTCGAGCAAACTTCGCAAGAACCCTGCTTTCTAAAACAGTCATGTACATTTCCGTGCGCTGTTCTCTCACAGGAACAGGGCTCCTCACTTGGAAGGTAACCATGCAGAATACAAGCAGGTGGCCAGTGTTCTGTCCTGCTGTTGCTTGTAGGAAATGGTGAAGTAGATGGAACTCTTCCTGTGGAGACTTCAGTACTGCTAAAGGCCCACACAACACCGAGACCTTGTGATGCTGGAGCTTCTACCTTTGGGGAAAAAATTCAACACTAAGTCTCTGACTGTTCTGACCATAGACACCAACTCTATGGGCGCTCCAGGACTGTTAGCAGGAGTGTTGTAAACAAGACACAAGAAGTAGTAATTCTGCTCTACTCTGCACTTGGTTAGGCCTCAACTGCACTATTGTGTCCAGCTCTGGGTGCCATATTTCAGGAAGGATGTGGACAAATTGGAGACAGTCTAGAGAAGAGCAACAAAAATGATTAAAGGTCTAGAAAACGTGACCTATAAGGGAAGATTGAAAAAATTGGGTTTGTTTAGTTTGGAAAAGAGAAGACTGAGGTGGGACATGATAACAGTTTTTAAGCCCATAGAAGGTTGTTACAAGAGGAGGGAGAAAAAATGTTGTTCTTAACTCTGAGGAGAGGACAAGAAACAATGGACTTAAATCACAGCAAGGAAAAACTTCCTAGCTGTCAGGGTGGTTAAGTACTGGAATAAATTGCCTGGGGAAGTTGTGGAATCTCCATCATTGGAGATTTTTAAGAGCGGGTTAGACAAACACCTATTATGGATGCTCTAGATAATACTTAGTCCTGCCATGAGTACAGGGGACTGGACTAACAGACCTCTCGAGGTCCTTTACAGTCCAGATTCTATATTTAGTGAGTGCTTGTGCTGATAATCCAATATTCCACCTCAGAGGTGGCTGCATTTTAGTGCTGGCTAAAGACGCACCCTCTAGAACCCATTAGAATTGAGCTCTTGCTGAAAGCGGCTCTACAGTACATAGAAGCAAAGTCCTATTGGTCTTAAACCTTACATTTGCTCTGTTAGTGACCTAAAAGGTGGGTTTTTCAAGGTGCCCAGTGTTGGCCTAATTGCTCCCACTGAAGTCAGTGACAAAACTGCCACTGGTGTGAGTGGAAGGAGAGTTTTTGCCTCCCCTGTGGGAGTGGGAAGTCGCCGGGTCCTGGCTTTCCTGCGCAGAACCATGATGTTTGGAAAACGAGCTGCGTCCATGTCCATCAGCATGACGCTGTGCTGAGTCTGCCACACAGCCGGCTGCAGCATCAGCTCTTTGTAATCTGCTCCTGTGCATCTCCACAGAGCGCTTAGCATGGTGGTGAGCATATAAATGCTCACACTGTGAAACAGGAACCAGAACTCCAACGTGCTCTTGGTTCTAACTCTGGGCCTCTGGGCTGATGTCATGTGCTGAACGGGGATGGCTTCTTACTGCTGTTTCTCTTTCTCTTTTCAGTACATCTTTGTGTCCTTGCTCTCTCGAGACAGCGTGTACGATGTGCTGAGGAGAGTCTGCACGCACCTACAGGTACTCTTCTAGTTCATCGCAAATCCAGTAGCGTTCCCTGAAACCACTGTGCTTGGACTGTGGCAGCGCTGTATCCGTTGCTCACATGCATTGTGTGACGTGTCCCCTCTCCAGGATGGTGTTTTCCCCGGGTGCCCCCTGGGAACAGCTGTCCTGGACGCTGCTGCAGAGCAGACTCTGGAGGTTTGCTTGATGGATCAAATGTTACATCTTCCCCTGTGACTTTGTGCATCCAGCTTCAAATGCCTGTTACTAATGGTGCCTGGATTAGCAATGAGAGGAATATTGGGTCTGTCGCTGCCTGATAGGAACCAATGGATGCCCCCAACAGAACCATAGGACTTAGATACGTTGATAGTGCTGGCGGAGCCATCTCAGATGCTGGACAGTGGGAGCAAAGGAAATACCATAGTCCCCATTGGGGAGCATCATGTGCCAGCATCTGTGGCTGAGACTCCCCAGGGACAGGCCGATCTACTATTCTCTGCTGGCAAATGGCAGTACTGCCAAAGACTGGCATTCGGAAATCAGGATCATAATAAATCCATCAGATTATCTCCACCTGGAAAGGCTTGCAGGATGGCGATCCCACGGCACGTGCCCCAGTGCCAGGCAGACCCTGCCCTCCCTGATTAGAGGAGGGATCTGGTAGCATCCCTTTTCTGGAACCGTGCCTAGGAGCAAGTGATCCTATCAGGCTGGATCTATGCCCTAGCTACCGATGAGCTCCTCAAATCTCCCCAACAGTCTCCAGCATGCTTGTGTGATTCGGAATATGCCTAGATATGGCCTGGGGCGAGAGAGCATGTTCCTGGCTGGTGAGGTTAGCTTCCTCTAGGTGGAATCTTCTGTTAGATCAACCACCCATCCCCAGCTAGTTTAATTTAGATAGGCCCCATGCAGGGAATGCTAATGCCTCAATGTTTCTATTCATAATAAATGAGTCCAGGCCATTGGGGATAAACCTGCTGTTTAGATTCTCGTTCACTGTTCGGGGAACAGAACGGCGGAGGTGTTCTTCCCCTTATCACAGACAAACCCCCTTTCCTATTAAGCCAGTACCTACACAGATGGCTGTTGCGTAAACCTCTGTCTGAGAGCTGTGCGTTCTGCTGCAGTGCAGAGCTCACCGTATGTTTCATTCTCAGCCAGTCACTGAAGTGACTCCACCGGAGAGCGGGGTGACGTGTGAGTACAGGGCTGGGAGCCAGATCTAAGCTGGGGGCAGGATGTTCCAATAAGGCTTTTCCATCTGTCGCCCTCAAATAAACAAATACAGGAAACGTGACTTAACTCAGCCTCGGCATTTCAGTGAGGTTGGTCAGCAATATCCTATGGAGGAGGAAGCTGAGGTATGGCGAGCTTAGGAGCCTTGCCCCAAAGGTCATATGGGAATCGGTGGTAGCTGGGAATAGACACATTGGGCACTCAGTCCTGCACTTCAGCAACAAGACCATCCTCTTTGCATCTAACACTGACATGAGCTTGGGCAAGGGACTGCACTTCTCTGTGCCCGGTTCACCACCTGTAAAATAGGGATCATGCACGTGGGGGAGGGAGAGGAGAGAGTGAGAATCTATTAAAGTGCTTTGACGATGGAAAGTTCTGTATGATTTATATAAGGAAATATGTAATTTGCCTCCTACCTGTGTGTGTACACGCACGCGCACCGTAGTGCAATGTTGCTACCAGACTTACCAGTGAGAGTTAAATCACATATCTGAACTTGCGCAGTTAAACTGCCCATGACGTACATGGTTCTATACAGTGGTGGTGTAGCTGTGTTGGTCCCAGCATATTAGACAGGCGAGGTGATATCTTTGGAGATGGTCTTTGGAGTAGACCCAAGGAAGAGCTCTAAAGCTTGTCTCTCTCACCAGCAGCAGTTGTTCCAGTACACCCACCTTGTGTCTCTTTCACGTCATATGCTGCATTTTATAAAGCACTCATTTGACTTTCTTGACTTTAAAACATACTCACTTCTGGGGTTGGGGTTTAGGTTTTCTAATACTTCTTGGGGAGTGTCAGGGGGGAAATAGGTTCAAACCCCACCCAGATGAGCATTATGGATGCTCCATTTGCTTTAGCTGTCCAAGCCATCATCTTCCATGTACACCTTGCCATCACCGTCCCTAATTCAGTTTACGCCTGGAGGCGAAGATGATCTTTGTCAAGCTCACAATGTGGAAAATCCACTTGGCAGCTAATGTCGTAACATTGGGATTGATCCTGTTTCCATTGTCTTCACCGGGAGCAGAATTGGTCCCACGATGCATAATTCACACGTCACATCACAAGAGAGCCTGAATTTTGGCGGTGATGTGCTGCTGTTAGTTGCAGCAGTTTCATTGGGTCACTGATAAGTTAGGCTGAATCCAAGGGAATTTCTTTGCTCTCATGCTGTGCATGTGCATTATTTATGACCTTGACATAAGAACACTGGCTCTGCTTTGTGTTCTTACACTCTCTTTACGGGGGTTTTAAATTTTGGAATAAAAACCATAGTACAAATTAGATCCTAGGGGAAATTTAAAAAAAAGAACATCTGAGGGAAAGAAATCCATCAGTCCTTAACCTGCTGGTGAGTATAAACAGCCTCCAAAGAAACACCTGATTCCTGATGTCCCTATTTTGAGCCATCTGGGTGTGTAGTATAATTCAGATGTATCCTTAATCCAAAAAAGTGCCTCTGGCATATAACAAGCTGTCGGGAGCTAGGATCTTTCATGGACTTGCAGAGTTCTTCTGCTGATTCATCCTGACAGCCAAATTAGGTGGAACCCAATAACTCTGCCTCAGGAGTTCTTGCTTCCCCTCAGTACAGGGAGGAGAAACTGAGGCACAGGATGGGGGAGAGGAATGACTTACCCAAAGCCTGGTCATAGGTCTGGAGAGCTGGGTCTCAAATCTGGGAGCTCCTAACAACCTCCCTAAGTCCAGACTGTTGCCAAAGGATCTTCACAGTATGTTGGTTTTGCTCAATCTTGGAAACGAGAACAAACACTCGCATGCTGCTGATTCCTCATTCACCTCTTCTCCAGCCCAGTTTAGCCTGACTGCTCTGTCTCCACTGGAATAACCCATTGTCAGAAACCTTTCTCCAGAAGTCACTTGTAGAGGAGCCACAACCCTTAAGGGTTTGCCTGTGGCAAGTTCGTTTGCAGGCAGTGTTCTTACCGGGCTCGCCAGCAGCTTTAGAACCCAGAGTTACTATAACTTTCTGTTGAGGGAGAGAGGGGCAGCAGAGTGTCCTAGTTGGGATGCTCCATTCAGTGCCTTCCAGCAGAGGAGTGGAGATGCCCTAGTGATGGGTCCGTAACGTTTGCTGCTCCTTCTCTTCCAGGTGTCAAGCAAGAAGAGTTTGAGTTTGAAAGAATTCACAGAGGAACCTGATTCCGTATCCCTGGTAAGAGCCATATTTGCAAACAAGGAATCAGTAACAATATCACAGAATGCCCCTCGTAAAATGCCTCTGGACTGAACATACGAGCACTAATGCTGCAGGCTGTGAAACATCTGTTTGAAGTGTTAGCAAGTTTAATAAAATCCCCGGGCACTTTGAACCTGCCAAAAGCAGCACTGGAGTGTGGTGAACACCAGCTCCTCTGCCTGCCTCCCCCCACAGCCAAAATCATGTTTCACATTGGTTGTTAGGGAAGATCACAGTTATGCACCATTTTTTTAGCATGATCTGCAGGATCTTTTGACAGAATGCAGCGTGACTTGATAGACATGGATATTAATGGTGTGAAGGGATCATTTGGAAAACCTTGTGTTTGATGCCTGAATTGAAGGCTTATGTTCAAGTGTCTATCCAGGTTAATAGAAATAAAATCTGCTCGACATTCAAACAGCTTCTTCGGTGCTGGTTAGAGCTGAGATCTTAAAATTTAATGAAGCTGCGTGAGTCCTAAACACTCAGAACATGCTGGGAACACGGTTAAATGAGCAAAAATCCCAATAGATTAAAAAATTTTCTTAAACTTTCTGTTCAACCAGTTCACCAACGGATCAGACTCAAAGATCAGCTTTTATTATTATTTATATTTGCGGGAGAAATAACTCTATATGAAAATCCCAGCACACCAGGAAGCACCAAGTATGTGGAAAGGCGTTAGCAGAAATGTTAAGTAGCACTGGTTGGAAAATTAGAATTCCATTTTGTGACACATTTTCTGGCTTCAAAATTTTCATTTTGCATTGAAACAAAAACTGAAGCTTTTCAAAATTTTCATGGAAAAAATGAGAGAGAGCGAGAGAGCCATCCCATACAACCCGATAGCCAGTGGTAAGGGCACTCCTCTGGGATGTCATTGCCTTGACCACGATACTGTTGACTAGTCTGGGGTGGTGGGTCTCTCTCTTTCACCTGGACCTGAAAAACTTCCCAAAGAAAGTTTAGTTGGAACTGATCTTTTTCTGTGAAATTTCCTTTCCACTAATTGGCATTTTCCAATGGAAAAAACATGGTGTTGAAAAATTCCTGACCAGCTCTGGCTTTAGGGCAGGTAACTGTGCTGCCCCCAGAGTGAAATCCCTATGGCAGCTGCTTGGCTTGAGACCTTACAAGCATTGTCGGAACATCCCAGTTGGTGCTGGTTGAATGGCAAGTGTCTTGTGTAGGAAACTGTCACAGATGTTTTCCGAGTTTTGAAAAAAATCAGTC
The DNA here is from genome assembly GCA_007922305.1 of Dermatemys mawii. NCBI lineage: Eukaryota > Metazoa > Chordata > Testudines > Dermatemydidae > Dermatemys > Dermatemys mawii. The sequence goes on along the minus strand of ML677366.1, from coordinate 36,041,034 downwards.
TGGTCAAGACACATTTTTACTAAGATGTATCAAAATTTCGATACAGACGCCTCCCGAGCCATGGTGAGGAATGTCAGAGAATGCGTGGTTGTGTTAGAGCACCCAGTAGTGTTCTAAGTAGACCAAAGGGCTTCCGATCTGTGTTATATTCCTGTGGTGGTGTTTAACTGCTGGAAGGACATGGGGCTAAGAGAGCTGAGGGCCACAGCAGTACAAGCACAAGTTACTCAGATAAGATGTGTGCACCACCTGGTGGTCGTACAGGTGTTACATACACTAACAATGCTGTCGGTATGCAAGTCCCTGCAGAGGAAGTGCGTCTCCACCAGGGGTTAACTAGGGCTAGGGCAACAGCTTTTAAGTACTGGATTTTTTTGACCATTGGACTTCTCTTGCGATGGCCTGATTTTTGAAGCTGGTGACCTCATTGGAGCTGTGCACACGGTAGCTGTGTGCCCCAGAGAAACTGTGTCTCTGCTCCTCCGTGTGGTGCAGGGGGCGCTGAGATGCGCTGGTCTCTCAGAAATCCTCTTCTTCTGCAGCTGTGTCTGCGCCGCTCTCAGAAACAGCAGCTTCCGAAGTAAAGCTCTCGCAGCCTCTCGCGAAATGGAGACCTGTCTCCCGGTGTGCACTGTGGGGGAGCGGCTGCCCCGTGGAAGGGAGCAGTCAGACAATCTGTGCAGACGGCTAAGAGGAGAGTATCCCATCTGCTCAGCCCAGGCTGGCACCTTCCAAAGCCCTTCAGCTCCCCATCCTGCTGCGAAGTCTCTCTAGTGACTGGGAGAGTAAGTGTCTGTCGATGGGCCAGCTAGGTGCTGTAGGCCCTGGGGCCCCCACCTTAATGGGATCCTGTTGTAATAACGGGCTGACTCTTCTCTCCGGGCGGCTTTTATAAAAAAGCTTCGTCCCACTGGGAGGGCTCTGTGCCTGGAAATGAGAGCATTAGCTCCTGGGATTTGTGGGCCCAAGCTGGCTCAGCTGTGTCTGCTTCATCCACTTGGAGTAGGATCCACATAGGCTTCCATTCCATGCCTGCCCCGCAGACGTAGCAAAGGGGACGTGCGCTCTCGCGGCTCAGGCTGTGACAGTGGGAGGGAAGCTCTGGCGCACTTGTCACAGCTCGAAATCCATTCTGAAAACTGTTCCAGCACTGGCGTCGGCTTTCTCACCTGGATCTCAGGGAGGCAGCTCATTGGGGTGATCTAGCCAGTGTCTCCGTCCACGTGAGCAAACATTGCCCTAATCTACTGCTGTTTCTGCTCAGCTCTCCTTACGTTACATGGCCTGTCATGTGGTCTCATGCCATGCTGCCGAGGCCCTTGCAGTGATTAATATTCCTTTTGCAGCCCTTGTATTGGTTTTACAACTGTTGATAAAGATCTTTTGTCGCGGCCAGTTATTTTCTGCTTTGCCAAGTAACTAGTTATCATCTGTTGGCCATTTGCCTAATGCACCATAAAGTGCTTAGAACTTCCAGGAGTCAGGTCTCCCATGAGGAACTGCTGTTCTAGCCTATAGATAATGTTAATGGTGATTGTGAACAAGGCAAGATGATGGGTAATAGCAGAGGAATTGCTGCCGGTTGAAAGGTCCTGTTGTAGCTGAAGCCCTTAACAGCCCGAGTGAAGCTACCTGCCTCCAACAAGGAGCTGTAAGAGCAATTGCACGCTTAGTATTTGCAATGCACCTTCTTGTGTGCCACAGAGATGCTGTGCTCTGGGGAGCAAAGCAAATCCCACCTTGTTTTCAAGCATGGGATTTGAAGTAGAGCAGCATATTCAGCAGAGCTTCCAGGGAGGCTGAGGGTTAAGGCGCCAGCTTGAAGAAGCTGTCAGCATCTTACCTGTTATGCTTTAGGGACAGGGTCTGTGTTGTTAGTAGCTGGCTGGGGGTTCAGGCCTTGTAGCGCTGCTGAGCTTGAGGAATCCACCCTGACAGCTTTCTCCCTGAGCCATTGTGGACATGGCTTCTGGGAGTTGCTCGGTGCTCACGTGCGAGTGCTTTGCACCAAGATGCACCTCATGTAGATCCTTCGAACGGGGCTTTTGCTGCCTCGCCTAACAAGACTGCCACCTCCTGCCATGGGGCAGGAAGGAAGAACTAACAGGAGCCATGCTGGACTCTGCAGGGAGCTCATCCAACCTCCAGGGCAGAGAGAAGCCTGGAGGTGGAGGATGATGAAGCGGTGGGATAGGAAGAGGAGTCTCCAGCCAAGACCCCTCATTTGAAGACAATGGCTTGATTCATTCTCCTAGAACACAGGCCAGTGCAGGGGTTGGTTGACTTATTGGAAGCTGACCAGTAACCTGGCCAGTTCAGGAGGAGGGGGAAGAAAGGACAAGCTATCCCATGAGTCCCTCTCCCTGCGGGTCAGTCTGTAGCTCTAGCTGCTTGGTGCAATTGCTACTTCCCTTCCTCACTGCTGTGTCAAGGGGAATGGAGCTGAGGAGCTGCTGGAAGGGCTCTGAGTGTCCCTCTCACCTCTGGATCTATAGTGCATGGGAGAGGCACTCGTAAAACCCTCGCCTGGGCTGACTTCACCCACAGGCTGTGCGAGCCCTGGGTTCTCTGGGCTCAGCAGACATGGCAGAGCCGAGGGGGGTGGAAAACAAAGGAGCAGGGCTTGCATTGTTTCCAGCTGGCAGTTCTCGGATGCGGAGAGCAGCCTGGCCCCTGAAGGGGGGGGGGTGGGGGGAGGGGGAGTCTGCTCTCCTCTCCCCTTGGGTTTGAGGAGCCCCGTGCAGTGGCTAGGCATAGGGACCCCAGTGGGCAGGTGGTGGGTGGAGCACTGACATGAATGGGCCCTTGCTCCAGAGGGATGAGGGAGGACAGTGCCTGGTGTGTGTTGGCTGGGAGACGGGGAGTTCACACAGCGTCTCCTTGCTGGGAATAAAGCGGCCCCTGTCCAGCCCTGACGTGGAGCGGTTGACAGCCACTCCGAGGCGCCACACAATGGGGTTGGACATGAGGCCGAGTGTCTGTGAGAGAGGGGCCAGTGTCTAGGCCTCACGGGGGATGTGTGCACTGAGCCACAGCAAGCTGCGCTGAGTAGAAATCAGGCCGCTCTGGGCACCTGGAGGGTAGAGGCAAGGCCCTGATGTGTGTCCTGTGTCAGCCCAGCTCCCGCTGGGCCTCACCCCAGCAGCCAACTGGAAACAACGCAAGCCCTGCTCCCTTGTTCTCCTCCCCCTTCGGCTCCCCGGGACCTGAGAGCCCAGGGCTCGCGCAGCCTGTGGGTGAAGTCAGCCCAGGTGAGGGTTTTTGCCTCTCGTGAACTGTAGCTCCAGAGGCGAGAGGGACGTTCAGAGCCCGGCCAGCAGCTCCTGAAATGGGGGCAAAATCATGAGTCAGACCCCCCAGATCAGGAGCATTTTTAAAGAGAATATTCCAGAGGTGGGGAGGGTGTTTGCACCCCCCTGCCCATCTCCTCTGTGTGAGGGACAATATTACCAGCGCTCCCACATTTACTAAGGAGATTTTGGCCCCTGCTGCAGGAACCCTCACCCCACCTCTGCCCACCAATTAATTCTGCCCCCAAATCAGTCCTGCGGCCTTTCAGTTCTGCCCCCTGCCTGGGCTCATCCTGCAGCTCCTGGAGCTCCCCACCCTGCTGCCCTGGGCTGTGCTGCAGGGGAGGGGAGAGGAGCCGTCCTGAGCGCCCCCGTGAGAACAGTGGTGTTGGCTCTCGGAGTGAGGGAGGGCCCTGTCTGCCTCCTGCAGCACCTCTGACCAGTCAGGAGGTGGCAGTGGGGAAGGCAGCCAATCAGAAGGGTTTTCCATATGCCCAGCCCCCCATGAATCCAGACTGCCTCATGCCCAGACCCTTCTGCCGAGCCTCACCCCACCATACTCACCAGAACCCCCTCAACGAGCCCCACTCCCTCTGCACCTGGACTACCCTGATGAGCCACCCAAACCCAGATCCCCACCCTATTGAGCCCCACCTACTGCGCCTGGATCCCCACCTCACTGAGCCCCACTCCCCCAGCATCTGGAGCCCCCTGTGGAGCCCCCCACACCCATACCGCCCCTTGCTGAGCCCCAGACACCTTCACCTGGACCCCCCTGCAGAGTCCCATGATCATTGCACCCAGGACTTGTGCATCCAGGTACCCAGACTGGCCCACACAGAACCCCCTCCACCCACACCTGGGTCCCCCCACACTACGCCCCTTCACACTTGGATCCTGCCTTGCTGAGTCTGCCTGCCCATACCTGTGCACCTGCACAGAGGGGCAGGGCCCGGGGGTGTTTCTGGGGCATGCCCAGTCCTTGCCCTGTGTCAGGGTCAGGTGCAGCCTCACCACTGAGTCTGTGTCCCGAGAGGGCTGGGGGGCGCTCCCAATGACTTCCCCCCTCCGTGCAGCTAGTGGCCTGTGCTCCCCAGTGCCAGGCTGGAGCCTCCACATTTATTTTACAAATAAAATTTCCAAAATTTTAAAATACCGTGCACAGAATTTTTAATTTTTTTGGCACAGAATGTCCCCTGGAGTAACGGACAAGAAAGGAAATGAAGAGCTGAGTGAATTTCAGTTCCCATTGGGGAGAGAACCTCAGCTTGCCCAATGGAGTGTCCCCATTCAGTGGGGACGTACCTGTGACCCTCCAGCTTCTCAGAGAGGTTGATGCAGAAAAAACAGAATCCCGGCCCATCGTTAAGGGAAGGATTAGTCTGGCCCCTGGCTATGCAGATGGCTAAGATGGAGACTGATGAATGCAGCGTCCAGAAGGTTTAAGAGACTTGTAAATTGAGGGCCTGGTTGGGATCGCTGAAGCAATCTGACTTCAGCCTGGTTTCTCTGATTTCCAGCAGTGTGAGATTTGAATCTCCTTTTAAATCTCAACTTCCAGGATTAAGGAAGCAAAAGCAACATTTTTAACTTGGCTAGGGAGCATGAGCACTTGGAAGTGTTTTAATCAGGTCCTTTCCATAGCCCCCAGATAGCAGAAATCTGCTTGGGACAAAGGGAGGCCCATCTCTCCAGACCCAGATAGGCTACTACAGCTGTAGAATAATGCAAGCAAACCAAGCAGAAGGTACAGATCAGCACTGCAGCCGCTTAGCCAAAGAAACACAATATGCACTGGTCTGATCGCTGACCCTCTGAGGTCCTTTTGGTTCTTGCTCATCATTCAACGCTGTAAACTCAGCCTGACATCTCAGTACCTCAGCTCCCTAGAGAGGCCTCCATAGGCTCCAACATAAGGCTGTGCAGACGCCAAGGAAAGCTGCAAAGGAGCACACTCGCTGCATGTAATTGGCAGGCAAGATACACAGTGTAGGATTTGCAGTTGTGTAAAAGGGGGCGAGCGCTGATTTGATTGTATGCACCTTGGTAGTGCGAGGCTGGGGTGACATCCGAAAGGGGCAAAGCATTTAAACTCCAGCAAGAAATCTGGCTCAGGTTCTAGCGTTGTTTGACTGGGAACAGTTTTGTAGTGAGCTCCAGAAATAGGTTGTGCAATATCTAATTTATCTGTCAAAATATTTAGAAAACAGCTGCTGCTGCCCGGGTCTGCTGGAGTGTAGCTAGGTTTGAAATCACATAGGAGGAGGTGGTAGCAGTGCCACAAACTGCATGCTGAAAGATTTTTAAATTCACTTTTTGTTTATGCTCTGTGGAGGCTATAGGGGAGATTTTTAATGCTGAGGGTAATTCACTGTTGGGCAACTTTATCAGGAACGTGGCAGATTCTCTGTCACTTGGGAATCTTTTAAAGCAAGCTTGGACGTGTGGCTAAAAGATAAGCCCAGTAACTTGCAGCTGAACTAGAGCCGGGGGGCTGAGCTGGGAGAATTTGTGACTCTTGTATGTGACCTGGTTATTGCGCTAGTAACTGTAGAGCTACCTGGGATATTGGAATGGTCTCGGTAGTGGCGTAGCTGTGTCATCTCAGAGTAGGAGAGAGACCAGAGGGATGAGGCAATATCTTGTACTCTCCAAGCCCTACCTGCTCTGGGAAAGACGCCCTCTTGGCCCCCACCATGGTGCTCTTCTACCCACCACTTGATAAAGAATCTGTACTGTGTGCCTAGTGTCTCTGAGGCTGCTAATCCAAGCAGTGAGAATGTGGCTGGTAGTGGCAGCCCAGACAGGCCTTCGAGAGGGCCGCTCAGCTGTGCAGAAGAGGCTGGAGACAGCTGCCCAGCAGATATGAACCTCACAGAGTGAGAACCCTGGGCTTAGATCCTCTCCTAGAAATCGCTTCGGGGGCTTGGATGGTCCAGGCTAGAGGCCCAGGATCTCTCTGATGCCCGCTGGCAGCGGGGGTAGAGGAGTGTGGTGCTAATGTTCAGTGTCTTCCACAGGAGGTAATCGTCCCAGAGGTGAAATGGAGGAAGGTGTCTCCAGCATCTCTCTCCCTATCTCTCCCGAATGCAGACTACCAGCGCATCCACCGAGCGTCCATCAGCAGCCTCAGCACCAAGGAGAGCGCTTTTAATTCCGAGGAGCCCCTGGTCTCAGGTGAGGGATGCTGGGGACAGCGGGTTAGACCTGGTAGTCGGCTGCGGCAGCATATTTACGTTCACTGCAGTGAGTTGCCTTTGGGGATGTGTCTGTGGCCACTGTCCTCCTTTTGACTGTTTGTTTGGCTTATTGCTCTGAAAATATCTTACAGATGAGGAAATAGAGGCACGAGAGTGACGTGATTTGATTAGGGACACAACGAATATGGGTCGGGGCTGGCATTAGAACTCGGCATACCTAATTCTCACAACCCAATAGACCAAACCTCTGCCAGGTGCTGCATAACTGAGAATACGTTCCCCTGGCTCCTGTGTAGCTCTGATGCCCATCTGTGGGTGGAGGACACTAAACCAGTGTCCGGGAGATGAGAGCCCCAGCCTCCAAGGAAGGAGAAAGTTGCATCTGCTGCCTCTTTTGTGAAGAACTTTCCCTTTGGGAATCCTGGCCATGTGACGGAGGAATATTCCCGTAGGAGCTCTGGGGAGAGGGTATGCAAAGGGCGTGCACAGGCCAGAGCGGTTTCATGGGCTGTCTGGAACATAACTTTGACCCACTAATGGTGAAGGTGCATGTGGGACTGCTGTGCATTGATCTGCAGCTGTATCCCTTGGGGAGTGCACCCCATAAGCTCTCCCTAGATCAGGAGGCCTAGCCAAGACCACAGCTGAAGTGGACTGTTCACCAGAGGTGGAAGGAGATTCCTGTTTGAATCCAACTCTTTCCCAGTACATGTCGGAGGCAGAGCACAAAAAGCTGCCAGCAGGTTTCTTTGCAGATGTCTCCAGTCCAGCTCTGATGAGAGAAGAGAGCCACTGAGGCTGCGGTGTAATTAGCACATCTAAGAGCTTAGCTCTGGTTGGATTGCCCTGTTGGAGATCTTGCTGTAGAAGCCACGTTCTCCTTGACTGTAAGAGGGTTTGGTCAACCCATCCTGAACTGTGGGTCAGGAAATCTACAGAAGGGGCCCGGACAGCCTTGCTTTTGAGAGGGTTGCGTCTCTACTTGATGTGCATGGCTTCCTGCCATGAGTCTTAGTAGGACTTGTCCTTTGGGAAGGCACCTTGGTGCCTGCATTCGGCAGCAAAGGATTAAAGGCATTTACTTTGTAAGTATCGTTCTCCTCTTGAAGGAGATAGTTCAGTTGTGCTGGGCGTTCCTCCAGTGATGTGATGAATATCAAACAGGTTCTTAGTATAATGGAACTGGAGCCGAGAAACTCATTGAAAGGGTGGTGGATTAGAAATGGATTTCCTAGGGACAGGCCTGTAGCAAACAATCGGGAGGGCAGGGTATATCAGGGCTTTGTAGCTGTTTGAGGCTGGTTCAGAGAATTGAATAGGGTCCTTAAGCTGGAGTCTGTCCGTTTCGTTTAGATGTCTCTTTGCTTTTGTTTCAGAAAGTGCAATAAACACAGAAGAGGACGAATTGGAGGAGGAACCAAACTATGTAGCAGAGCTGAGACCGTCTGATTATCAGCTCTTGAAAATCTTCATCGTGCTGTAAGCATGCAGTCAGGCATACAGACAGCTACGTGGGAGCAGGGTGGGGAGCCAAGTGCATTGGCTGCTGATCCTTTTCCCTAGGGCTCACTGACACCCAAGGCACTAGCAACTGAAAGCTGTCACCACCTGACAGTCTTGTAGTTGGCTGTGTGAGATGATGTGGTCTCAGTCCAGTTCCTAGACAGATCCACGTCGCAGTTGGCACCAGCAGCGGAGAAGGCCTGGGGTTGCTCCACCTTCTCGGCAATAGACACGTTGGCAGTGCAGGGGGAGAGAATCCCAGAGAGGAAGCATCCTGCACTGTTTAAAAGGGGTTGTAGGCAGTGGCGGATTAGCCAATGGGGCCTGGAAATATGGGCACCCCTCGCCCCACTCCCCCCATCTGCCCGGCACTCCTGCCAGGGAGCAAGGAAAGTCCCCATGCCCCAACCCCGCTCCCTGGCAGGAGTGCCCGGAGGAGCAGGGTGGGAGAGAGAGGCCCCCACTTGCTCTGGCCCAGGGCCCCACAAAACCCTAATCTGCCTCTTATTGCAGGCGTTCTGTTCCACACTGCACACAACCAGATCCTGTTCTTTGCTGCTCTCTAGCATCCCCTATTGAACAGCTCTGTAGCCCAACTCTCCTCAAGTCGGCTTCGGATGCAGATCCTCACAAGAATTCACAAAAGTGCGGCCTTTGCTACATCTGCGGAGGTCTGCTGCCCCCAGCACAGCTCCAGCGTGTTGTGCTGGAGGGTCAGGCTAGCCTTAGCCAGGATGTGAGTGGCTGCATTAGGCAGCTCCACTGATTGCAAAGAGTAGAGGAGTAAAGTTGGGGAGGGGTGGAGGAGAAAGCACATGATCAGAGGAATTCAGTAGGTTGGAAGTAGCCCTGTGGCTGCTGAGTCTAGCGGGGAACTTGGACGCCTCTGCTGTGGGCACCCTCACAGCTGGGCTTGTTTCAGAATTTATTATCTAACCATTCTGCAATCGCTCTGGACTGAAACTTACGAGAGAGGGGTCGGCAACCGGGCTGCATTGTGAAAATAATTTAGATCCATAGAAGGTGAGAGGCCCCCCAAATGCTCATCTTGTCCACGGGCTGCTCAGCTTGTGTTAGCCAAGCTCTGCCCCGGAACGGCTTGGACTGCGGAAGGTGTTTGTGCTCAACAGTGCTCCCCTGGCAAGTGCTGAGCCGTCTGTACGAAGCTCTCTTACGAGTGTGTCCCAGGCCCCAGACCTGGGAACCCAGATCTTAATGCTTCCCCAGCTGGAAGGTGCCTACCCAGAGACATAGAACCATTAGCCACTTGGGCACTTTATGGGGATTGCTCTGGTAGGTTCCCATTAGCCCAGCCTGTTGCAGGGGTGAGACAACAGGGGGACAGTGGGGTGGAGGCGAGCAGAGCTTGTACTGCTACTGCCTGTTCTGTGGCTTTAGAGAACTTCTGTTCTTTTGGGGCTCCGCATCCAGCCCCTTTTCACCTGCACTGATGTCGTTTAAGGGAACTCTCTATCCCGCCCCTGGCTGTATGCTGAGTCTGAACGGCTCAGCGTTGCATAGCTGCTGCTCTATGGATTTACACCACTTTGGCACTGTAAAATGGGCCGGACGGTTGGTAGAGGTGATCTTGTGACCACTTTAAGGCCTATTGCGCTGCCAGAAGTGGGCCTTGACATCTCAGGGCCCCCTTCAGGCAGTGGCAATAGGCCTTGAAAGTGGTCAAACTGAGAATCGGTCCCTGGTGCCCACTGGAATTGCTCACATCTGTCTAGCCCCGGGTGCTGGCTTTCTGACCACTGACTATATCCCGCACGCAGCCCAGGAGTTTAGTCTCCCAGCTCTGGGGGGAAATGTGCTGTATCTGGCAACCCCGTGGAGAGATGCCATGTATCTCATGCTATCGGGAGGAATGACACTCTGTAAAGACACAAACTAAATAAAGAAATGTGTCTCCAGTTGAGAAACCTCCCTCTTGATTTTAGTCCCTTCGTCCCCTCTTGGGCCTCGTATCCTCTGGCCAGCAAAATGTAGCCCCTGCTGTAGGAAAAGCATTAGCCTCAAAGGCTTTCAGACCTAACCCGCAGCTCCTGTCTGTCTTTGCTCCCAGAATCTGCCTCCTGGTTGTGTCCTCGTCATATCTGGCGTTCCGGATCTTCCGCCTGGAGCAGCAGCTCTGCTCTCTGAATCGGGACTACCTCTCACGCGGGCACCGGAGGTAGGAGAGTGCTCAGCTCTGGGACCCTGGGGTGACAAATATGGGGGAGCCCACAGGGCCATTTTTGTACAGACTTTGTTTTTGGGGTGTGCCTACAGGATAAAACCAGGGACCCTGCTTATGGGCTGTGGATAGTAAAGATCCTGTTGTGTGTTACAGAAGAGCTGCAGTGTCCTGCCCACATCCCATATATCCTCCTGCCCACGATCTCCTTCTCTGGTGCATGTCAACGTAACAGTTGCCTTCTACCTGAAGCTGGTGGCATTTCCGCAGTGCTCTCTGCACTTGGGCTCCTTCCACGTGGAAGGTGCAATGAATAAAATGACCCCTGCAAGGTGGGAAGTGCACCTGTAATTTATGCAGCGAAGCATCTGACTTGAGCTCAGTAGAATGGATTTTATTTAACGTGACCTGCGGAAGATCCCATTGCTGTCATTGAGACTGGCTCTTTGGTACTGGGACAGTCCGGAGGAACAGCGGCTGCTGCTTCCCAGCCAAGGGAACCAGTGGAAGGCATTCTTGCCGTTGGCCTGAGGCTAGCAAATACCTCTGGGCTGAGTGCTGTTCCCAGCACTGGCAGGGCATTCTGTGCCAAAAAGTTATAAATTCTGTGCACAGTATTTTAAAATTCTGCAAGTTTTATTTGTGAATAAATAAATGCAGTGCTCCAGCATGGCAGTGGGGAGCACAGGCCACTGGCTGCACAGAGGTGGGAGATCACCCTGCAGACTCCCCACTCCCGGGACATGAAGTCAGTGGTAAGACAGCACAAGGCCTGGGCCTTCTCCAGAAACATTCTGGGGCCCTGCCCCTTTGCCCCAGGCACACCAGGTGGAGTGGGCAGGCTCAACCAGGCAGGATCCAAGAGTGGAGGGGCTCAGTATGGGTGGGATCCAGGTGTGGGGTGAGACAATTCTGTGCGGGACAATTTGGGTGCAGGCAGCTCAGTGGGGGGTCTAGGTGTAGGGAGATTTGGATGCACACAGGCTGGTTGGTGGGGGGTGGGTTCCAAGGGCAGGGGCAATGAGACTCTGCAGGGGCTTCCAGGTGAAAGTGGTTGGGGCTCAGCAGAGGGGTCTGAGTGTGGGGGTCTAAGCAGGAAGGTCTGGGTGCTGGGGGTGTGGGGTGGGGGTCTGGGTGCATCTAGTGGAGGTCAGTGGCATGGGGATCTGGATGTGGGAGCTCAGCGTGGTGCAGGAAGGTGGGGCTTGTCAGAATGGGGGTTTGAATGCAGGGAGGGTGGGGGATGGTCTGGGTGCAGGGGTGGAGGTCCTGAGGCAAGGGGTCTGGGTGCAGGGTGCTCCAGATGGAGGGGTTGAGGTTCATTGGGGTGGAGTTTGGATATGGAGGGCTAGGGTAGTTCTGGGTATACAGAGTGAGGCTTGGCAGTGGTGTCTGAGTATGGGAGCTCTGGATGCATGGGGGTTGGGTGGATGCAGGAGCAAGTCCCAGTACAGTGACTCCTTCCCCCTGCAGCTGAGGAGCAATGGGGGCAGGAAGCAGAGGAGGATGCTGAGCTTCCTGCAGCTGGGGAAGGTTTCTGGGGGTGGGTCTGACACAGCCCCAGCCATTCCTTGTAGGGGAAGAGGAAGTCCCGTCCTCTCCTGCCTCCAGCCCAGCTGGGGCTAGTAGCTGACTCCAGCTTAGGATAGGAGCCACTGGCTGGGGTGTCACCAGCCTGCAGTGATTTACCTCTCTGCTGGCTGCTCCAGGTGCTTGAAACAATGTACCTGTGCAGCTAGGGAGTGGCACGTGACTGCTCTTGCAGTTTCCCTTTGCTTCTCTGTTAGACAGTCATTTTTCTGTGGGGAAGCAAAGAAATCTGTGGGGGACATTAATTCTGCGCATGTGCAGTGGTGCAGAATTCCCCTAGGAGTAGTATCTGGTGCTGCTTCTCCTGGTAGCGTGAGACCAAGTACTGAAGAGCAGTCAGACTTGCACTGGCAGGAGATGCTGGATGGGTAAGAACTAGATGGGTATTTCCCCTGTAATGCTCATGGTTGTGGTCGGATATAGCATCAGTTCGAGTGCCTGTGCCATGCCTGCCCTCTCTTATCCCCCAGCACAACATCCGTGGCTCATCATCTCCTTGGCTGTGGGAGAACGTTTCTAGTGCACTTAGAACACGTCCCTGCTGATTTCTTTAGTGGACCTGTCCGGACTGTCTTATGGTCTGATCTTCCTGCAATGACTCCAGAGGGAGCAGGACCTGACCCATAGTTTCCATGACACCAGAGCAGCGTCGTGGCAGCATAGTATCAGTGATGGAGTGCTGGACAGGGACCTGCTGGAGTGCAGGCAAACGGTGCCTCTGGATTGCCCCCTACAGGATGTGATAGACCTTTTAAGAGATGGGATCTGCTCCCCATCACTTCTCCCCGGCACAATGCCAGGAAATAAGTTCCTTGGAGGGCCTGGGGTGAAGGCCTGTACGAGGTCACTTGCCTTCATCTTCCTCTGTGTGTCTGTTTGCAGGTGACCGTCGCTCCAGAGCTGTGGTTATGATGGACCTTGACAGGAAAATAGCACTTTGTGTACAGCTCTCCAGGGCGTTCCGCTGGTGAGCGTGGCTGCAATACTGAGAGAGTCCGAATCAAGGATTGCTCGGTCTCTTATTTCACATTACTTCTGGTTCGCAACACCTCCCTTTGCAAGGGCAAACCCCCACGTCCCTCCCTCCCTTGCCCATCGCGCTGTGGGAGCGGATTGGAGCCTGGCAGGCCGTCCATGCAGTCACTTCTTTGAAATGACAGCCACCTCTTTGTACAGAACCCGCTCCCAAGCCTCGACTGTTTAGCAGAGTCTTGGGTGCAGCTTTGTTGGACGGCGGCTCAAGCTGCGTCTCCAGCTGGATTCTGAGCAAGTAAGAACAGTTAGTCGCTCGATGGTCCAGGAATCGCCTCTGTTGAGCATAGGAGGCGTCACCGCAGTCCACAATCTGCTGCGCCCTTGATCAGCACAATCAGGACCAAATACTGTTGTTTTTCTACCAGCAGAGACTTCTGCTCAAGCAGGGACAAACTGTCAGTATAACCCGAGCTCTTGCCAGCAGGACTCCCCTTCTTTTCCATTGGCGAGGGCCCGGTGCTAGTGAAACCACATGTTCTTCCAGGGGCCTTGGCTTTGGCCTAGACGCACAGTGCCCAGAGCCGCATCACCATGGTAGCGGGAGGCTCTAGCACTATGACACCAGCATTGGGCCATCGTCGCATCCATCGGACGGTGGCAGAGCAGACTACAGGTGACCGGGAGTTTCTGGTGTGACACCGCTGGGCCCCCTCCTAGGAGGACTCGAATTTCAAGTTACCATCGTTTTTATTCCTAATTCTGCTTTTTCTTTTTCAAGGACAACCGTGGACCTCAATTAAGTGAGATGCCCTGGTAGCAGAGACTGACTCTCTCTACGGAGCTCAGGATGTGGGGACAGCTGAGACATGTTCTGTTCTTCAGAGCACATATCCCATGCTCAGCTAGTTCTCCTCAAGATGGATCTCCACGTTACCCTTCCACACTGGGCCTTGGCCTAGCCAGGTCCCAAAATGCATCTCTGCTTAGGTGCCAATGTTCGTACTCAGGCAATAGCTCAGTTACAGCAGTTGTCAGAACAACTTTCAGTGTAAACATCACAGCTCTGGCGAGATGCCAGACGGGAGTTAGAGGGCTCCGGGCCCAACACCTGCTGAAGTCAGGTTCTTCAGGTGGCAATAGCAGACTGTTAGTCGTGGGGATTCTTGTGCAACTCACGTCCCCTGTGAGGCGAGTGTGCGCAGCATAGATTGCGCTTAACCGCCCCACATCCCTTCCAAAACGTACCCTGGTCCCTGTGCTAGCGCTCCTTCGGGGCAGAAGAGAGGTGAAAATAAAGGGATGAGTTGGCTCCCTGATCCTAAAGCCCAGCTCCACCCAGCGCTGTGCAGGGTACGTGCCATACTGTAATAATGCACTCTGTCGTGCTGGGCAGGCCAGAGAAGGGAGACAGGTCAACCTGCACTGGGTAGAGTTCAGCAGCGGGGAGATGAAGAGGCTAGAATTAGATCCCCTCTGCTGGCTCTGTGAGGAGACCAGAGGGACCGTTTGGAGCAAGATTCAGGAGGGCTGTTTGAAAGGCATATGCACTTTAAAGGCGATACAGAATCTGACCAGTAACCAGCAGTGCCGAGTCCGAACTTGGAGTGACGGTTGCCAGACACACTGTGCTCCTCAGCATCCCAAGTTTCTAACCACGGGAGAGGGCTGTACTGGAGAACTCCCAGAGGAGTGGGCCTGGAGCTGCCCCTGGGCGGTGATTTGTAATAGGATATAGCCCTGCTGTGATCAGGAGCCAGCGAATACCTTAGAGGGGAAGGAGGAACAGCCGTGGCTGTGTTCCCCGGAAGCTCTGTCTTGTCAATATCTAAATGAAACTTCCAGTGCTCTGTGGCCTGACGCTGCGCGGTCCCTGGAGAGTGCAGGGAGTGAGCAGAAACCCCGCTGCACATGGCAGGGAGAATGGAGCTGTGGGGGATGGGAAGGGAGGTGTGAGTGCAATGCTTGAAGAGGCTGAGCTCATGAATATTCAAAAGCCTGGCTGGGCTGATGCATGTTAAGAGTCCAACCCACTTAGCGGTCTAGAAGCACCTCTTATACAGCCACTGTAGCCGTGCACTTTAGGAGCCTGATCCAAAGTCAATGGAAAGACCCGCATTGACTCCTGCGGGCTTTGGACAGCCCCTGGTTCCCCTCAGGCTGAATAAAGCTGTCTCTGCATCACTGGAGTGGGTGAAGCGTTCTGGGATCCCGTGGAGTGAAAGGTGGGAGAGAGACACAATATGGTGCAAGCAGCACTGGGATGCAGCACTCCCCTCACACCAGCAAGCAGCTCGTGTAACGCTGGTGTCAGGGTGTCCGGGAGTCGTTCCAGAAGGGATTCACCCAGCAGGTTCCTGGAGAGTGGCTGGGCTGCCTGTTACTCACCGATCCCCTCTTCTCCGGTGTGTGTGCACGTCAGGCAGCCGGTCTTTGGGTTGATTGTGATTGAAAGTGCTGCTAAAACGAAGCGCCGTGTGGCCTGTAAGCTGGGCAGGGAGCCACGTTCTGCTTTCCCCGTCTCTCCTCCCTCCCCCTCGCCCCCCCCTTCCTGCCCTGGCAGCCAATTTCTCAGCAGAGAGGAGCACAGCTAGCAAGGAGGGTGTGAGGATTGGCCGCAGTGCAACGGAGTGTCAGGAAATGCCACTTTGTGTCAGGGATCATTTCTGAACGAGATGGTCTGACTCGCTGCCTTGCACAAATGGCAGCTCAGACTTTCGGAGCACGAGTCTCTTTCAGTGGTTAACCTCCAGTAACATTAACCCACGCTCCTGGGGATGAGGTCCCAGCGAGCAGAGGGGTGGGGGCTCGCTTTGCGGATTGCGCTCCACTCCTCTATCACCTCCACTGCCTGCGGATTGGCCATCAAAGTTCCTCTTGCGCATTTGCTTAGGTCAGGACTGCTCCCAGCTTTCGCTCCGTCACCTATAAACACTGCGGCCGGCGGAGGTGCACGTTGACCGTGTCATCCACAGCTCTTGAAATGCCGTTGTAGCCCTGGCAGTTTCCTGACAGCAGCAGACGCCTGGGAGAGAGACGGCTGCAGGGGGTGTAGCCGTGTCTGCTGTGTTGCGTGGTGCCATCCCAGGAGGAGCACTGTGATGCTGACTCCTGCTTCAAAGCACAGCACTTGCAGAAAAAGAACCACACACACCGTGGCCTAACCTCTGTGTGTCTGGGCTGAGCTTGTTCAACTGTCAGGGTCAGCAGCTGCTTCTGCTCCATTGCCATCAGCTCTGGGGCTAAGCAGGGCTCCCACAGTAGGATTCACACACTCCCTTCTGGAGGAATAGGACCATATGACGAGCTTATTGAAGACTTGGGATCGGTTTGAGTAGCACATTCGTCCCAGGGTCTTTGTTAGGGGAGGGCAGCAGAACTAGGGGTGCCATCTTGTGTTCCTGTCACAGCTAGCTGGGGGCTAGCGTGATGGTGGGGCTGGGACACTCTGCTCATCACTGTGCAGAGAGAGGTTTCTAAGCACTAGCATTTAGGGGTAACGGAGGATTTGGGAGCTCTCCTGATCTCTCTCCCATTGTAGCTGTTTTCCACGGAAATCAGCGATAATAGGTTTTTATACCACACTCCTCACCATAGTCTGTGGGCACCTTCCAGTTGGGCATTAAGCAATGTGACTATGCATCTGTCCTGTGTTTGTTCTTATCTCCTCCCCCGAGGGAGCAGTTTGTGCAGGGGAGTGTCTTGTTTTGGTAGGGGTGTCTTTAATCTTTTTATTAAAGAAATACACTGGTTGCAGAATGGAGGTCAAAGAACCGCACCTTGCACTTCAAGCAGAGAATGGTGCAGTTTGTGGCAGCCCTTTGTCCCTGGCCAGGGGAGTTTCTTGCACAGGCTCGGACTATCCCTGCAGAAAGTTACTCTTTTTATTGTTCCGTTGTGACAGAGGGTTAAAGTTATCGACCAAGGTCTTCATCCCAGACCTTAAATGGTCTTTTAAATCTCCTGGTACAGGCCGTAGAATGCTTTGAGGACTGAGCCTTGGATGTGAGTGGAAATGCTAGGGGAAGCCATTGTAGAGAGGAGAGGTGCTCACAGCAGCCTGCGGTGCTGAGGTGTGCTGCATCTTCTGTACTCATTGGAGTTCCCTAAGTGCTGCAGGTTTCATGCCCAGATATAGTGCATTGCTGCAGGCCAGCTGAGCGGTGACAAAGGTGTGAATAACTGAGGCCAGGCCTGATGGGATGGTGTGTCATAGCCAGCCGGGGGTGATGGAGAGCATTGCTCACAACCATTGTGACATGCAAGCTTGTTGTCCATGCGGAATCCAAGAGTACTCCTAAGTCAATGGACTGAAATTGACCAATTGTGGATGTGAACTTCAGCCAAAGGAGTCTCCACCATGGCTGCAAACTCTTCCAAATACTTTCCCCCATCCTCCAGCATTACCTCTGTTTTGCTCGGGTTTAGCATCAACCAGCTGTTCTTCATCCATGAGCTGATCTCATCCAAGCATTGGGTCGTCTTGGTGGTAGCCGTGTGGTCGTATGTGGTGAACAATAGGTAGAGCTGTGTTGCATCGGCATATTGATGTCAGTTGAGTCCATGTCATCTGACCAGATCACCAAGCAGTTGGATGTAGATGTCAAAAGGGACCAGTGAGGGAACTGATCCTAGTGGAAACCCAAAGTGGGGTTGGGAGGGTCTAGTGGGCGAGGTGCAGTTCCCTGTCACTGCTCTTTGGGTGTGTTTGTGCAGGAAGGACTCAAACCATTGTACGTCATTACTCTGGATCACTGTCCTCTCTCAGGCCAGGTAGCATATCTCCCGGTCATCCGTATCGACCGCTGTGGAGAGGCCCAGGAGAAGGAGGAGGAGAACGGCTGTCTGCACACTGACAGCAGGAGATCACCCATCAGTGCCACTAGGCCATTTTCATTTCTGTGTCCCGACCTGAATCCACGTTGTGTGAGATCTAGAATGTTAACTTCAGTTAGACGAGCTTGTAGTTGGCCTTTTGCTAGCTTCTCTGCAAGCTCAGGAACGGGAGGTTTGACACTGGGCTGGGACTGAACTATCCAGGCTGGAGGCTTTTCTAGCTGCAATTTCGCCTTCAGTTGTCATCCAGTCATTCCATTTTTTACTTTTAGCATTCATTTATTTTACTTTTCTAGCTGCAGTTTATTGTTCCCTTTTCTAACTGCAAGTTTTTGTCCTTCTCCCCTCCAGTGTTCTCACTAAGATGGAGAGCTCTGAGCTGGGATGCCAGAGCTACTCCAGCGGGAAAACAGGGCTTTATTTCCTCTTTCTACATCGCTTCCTGCAGCCCTCTCCAGTACACCTCTCACTGCTAAATGCTAGCTGCTAGTCATGGGATTCCTCAGATCCTCTGGGAGATGGGACATGCACACACAATCCTTTAGGGTATTTATTATCTTTAAAGGGCACAGAAATGTATCCCAAGCAAGGCTGGCCCACAAAGTCTTGGCACCTGAGGCGGAGAGCTCAAAGGATGCCCCCTTGCTTGGGCCAAAACTTTGAAAGGTCTCTTGTGCCCTCCTTCCTCCAGCTCAGCGCTCCACCATCTCTGTGCATCAGAGCAGAGAGAATACATATGCACCAGCAGCAGACACAATTTTCTACACTCTGGATCCCAGTGGTGTCTCCCTACCCCACAGTCTGGCACCTGAGCCAGCTGCCTCAGTTTGCCTCATGATAAGGCCAGCCCCAATCCCAAGGCAATAACCCAGAGATGAGCAAATACTAAAGTTCTCAGTGATGGGCCAGTAACTTCCCCAGACCTCATCTTCCTGAGCTGCGATGGAAGGAGGAGAAAAGGGACCATCTCATGAGCTGTGTGTTTGGGAGACGAGAGAGCTCTGCTGGGGCCCTTTGAACAGTCCTCACAGCTGCATGTTCACACCCTATCTCCTGGTGACTGGCTAGCACACTCAAGTAACTAGTCTCTGAGGATGTATCTACACTGCAGTTAACTCACAGCTGCCCTGTGCCAGCTGACGTGGGCTTGGGGCTGTTTAATTGTGGTGTAGATGTCCACGCTTACACTGGAGCCTGGGCTCTAGGAGCCTGTGAGCTGGGAGAGTCCCAGCGCTTGGGCTGCAGCTGAGCCTCAGGAGCCCAAGTCGGCTGGCACAGGCCCGCCACAAGTGCCAAATGGCAGTGTGGACACACCCTGAAAGGCTCAGCAGGTGGATCAGCAGTTGTGTGGGGAAGCAATAGCTTTGTAGTGGAGAAATAAAGTGTGGACACCAAGGTGTTCACAGTGGGTGTGCTGGCTGACCAATTCTGCCACTCGCTTTAGCTTCACACCAAGCAGCTGTTCTTCGCCCCTGTTTCAGACTGTTGCTGAACCTGATCCTGTTTTGATGTCTGCCCATTGTTGATGTTAAACGCTGTGTTTAGTGAAGGACCCGTGCAGATTGGCCAGGCGCAGTAAGATGAGCGGTTTGCCATCCTCTGATGCATGAGGAATCTTGGCTGCTCGTGGAGACAGGATACTGGACTCTGATCTAATCCTGTGTCCCTGAGGAAGCTCTCAGTCCCGGTGTTGCACTCTGGGTCTTGGGTGTTTTGTTTGCTGGGGGAAAGAGAATGTTTGTTTGCAATCCGCTAGTGAAATGAGCGTCCCTGAACGGCCATGACCCACTTCTTACCCTGAGTTGTGTCCTCTAACCATTGCAGGCATTGCAGATAGAAGAGCAGCCTGGTTTCTATAAGCCCCCAAATAGATCATAGTGAAATCACTCAAACAGACATTTTGCCTGCTTCCACCACCTGAGACTGGCCCTCTCCCACTGAAGTATTAATGTCATTGAGTGCAACAACAGGCAGTCAGCAGGGCTGTAACCTCGGCCAAGGAGGAAACATCGTTTGGGATGGCCATTTTGGTCAGGCTGAAGTGAAAGTGACAAGACCAGGGGTAGGAGTGGCCCAGTAGATGTCACAATCCGATAGCACGGGGGAGGATTCCGTTCAGACACACCACGCTTCCTCCTGGGAGGCTGGGGACAAAGGTTGAAGTCATTCGTGGTCCTTGTGGCTAAAGGAAGGGGAGGAGCCAGGGCGGAGCTAATGATACTTTCATGAAGCTCATTTTAAGGAGCTAGGATCTGTCCCTGGACTAGAGCCACGTCTTGCTGCTCCAGTCACTTGTACAGCATTTTTATGAGTCGCACACAGTCTCAGTGCGATTTTACCCTTACTCTTCACTCCAGCCTGCCCGAGGAGTGTGTGCTGACGTGGCACCACAGCTGGGAACTCCAAGTACTGATGTATCAAAGACTGGGGAAGGCAGCTGAAGTTGGTGCATGCACAGCCCAGCCTTGCTGCTTCTATTTTTATATCTGTTGTAAACCAGAAGTATTTATATAGATCCAGGGAAAGGTTCATGTCCTTTTTTCCCCTCCTCGGTTGTAGAACTACATCTGTTGGCCAGCGGGTGACATCGGGGGAATAGAATGTTCTCTTGTTGTAGCCTGTGAACATATTTTAAATAAAAACCAACATTTTCTAATGTGCCAGTGTCTGACAAGTGGTTACTGTCTTTCTGCATGCGGAGAATCCAAGGGGGGGGGAAAAATGTAGATGCAAATCTGAGTTTAGCTGCCCTATCGTCTCATATGGTCATCTTGTACGTTACAAACCAAGCAGGGCATGGGCAAAGCATGGATGGCACAGCCTTCCCAGCCCAGCCCTCATAGTTTTGCAACCTCAGTGTGGCCCTCGGGCCAAAAAGTTTGTCCACCCCAGTTCCATACCCCTCTCCCCAGCGGGAGCTCAAGGGCTGGACTAAAACGGCTGGTGGGCCAGACGCGGCCCATGGGCCATAGTTTGCCTACCCCTGTCCTAGATAGTCTTAGGGTCTGATGTGGGCTCTATTGGCTTGATCATCAGTAGAGGGATGGTTCCTGGTGGAGTTTTCCCATAGGGAACTCAATTTTCCCAATCTGGGCACTCACTTTTATAATGTGATTCTGATTGTACCTCATCCCCTGTGCCTGTGCGTGAACGTATCAACTCTTTTTTTTTTTTTTCTTATTTGTCTTGTTCTCCCGAAGAAGATTGGAGCGCCCCGTTTTCTATAACTTGTGCCTACTTCCTTATATTTTCCTTAGCATTGATGGACATTGACGGCCTGTGTCCTGCAGCTGAGGCCCGGGTTAAAAAAAAATGTACTTTTAGGGCATTTTGTAATCTAAAATTAATCTTGCGGGCTGACTTTTCACAATACCATTCATTGGTACATCTTTTCCTGTAATCTTGTGTCATTCTTTGGTCACTTACTTATGTCAAGTGTTTCTTAACTCAAAGGCCTAGTAGGGCTGAGCTAATCTTACAGGCCTCAGCCTGTAGGCCTTGCGTTTCAACCCTACTTGGATACTAGATACTTATCCCTTCTAACTATCCATAAGTCTTTTTCAGGCTAGGACCCTGCATGGGGAGTGGCAGGGAGCTAGGCATTTCTTAGGTGCTTTTTCATTTAATTTTAAATTTTAAAATGTCTGCCCCTGCAAAGAGCCCTTGGGCAACTCTAAATTTGCTCTTCTTTGCTTGCTGACAGACTTTGCACACTGGATGCTGCAGGATTGTGTTTTGTCCCCATCAGAGCCCTGAAGATACTCCATTTCCCTCACTTAATAAGCCAGACAAATAAACTGACTGTAGGTCTGGTCCATGCTTTGATTGCATTAAAGACCATCTCATTAGTGCCAACGCATGAGTAGCTGCAGTAAAAGTCACTTGTGCTGGTTTATTGCTTGGATTCTCGTTCATTGCTGGGCAGACACAGTTCATGCTCATCCCTGCCAAACAGCTGGGGAGGCAGATTAAAAAGAAACCTTTGTATCCGAAATGCTTAATAAAAGACTGGTTTGAAACCCCAGGTTGACTCAGGGCAGTGTGAGAGCAATGCAGGAACTGGGGGAGTGGCACGGTCTGCCCACAGCATGGCCTAGTCTTGGCTCCAGAGGAAAATTTACAGCGACCAGATCCCTGCACCTCTTCCCCCGTGTGACCACTGGCTCAGCTGAGCCGCTGCTCAGGGCATGAGTGCAGGTCGCAAACTCTTGCAATTCTTTGCTGCAACTGGCAATGACAGTGAATTTGATCCCTCTGATTGGCAACCCACCTCCTGGGGCTGAGCAACCGATCAGAGCTGCTGTAGGCAGAGCTTGCTCTCTTTCTCACCTTCCTTAACAGCCCAAAGCTGTTCTCCCAGGAGGGATGGGGGGAGCTAAAGAGCCCAACAGCTCCCCCTGCTGCTTCTTCCCTTGTAACACCCTGGGAGGGGGGGAGAGAGGGAAGAGCCCCTGGAGCAGAGGAGGGGCTGGACTCTCAGGAGGGGAGTTCATGCATGTGGAACTGCGCAGGGGTTGCTGACACTAGAAGTTGAACTTGAGGCCTTGCAGCGAAAGCGTGGGTCTGCAGAGCATGAGCTGGAGTCCTGGGGCCATGAGCTGATCAGCCTGGTGTCCTCTTCAGGTCAGAGTAGGGTGACCAGATGTTCCGATTTTATAGGGACAGTCCTGATTTTGGGTGTTTTTTTCTTATATAGGCTCCTATTACTCCCCACTCCCGTCCCGATTTTTCACATTTGCTTTCTGGTCATCCTAGGTCAGACATCAAGGGGCACACAGACCAGGGGCTAATACCCCCTTCATGCAATTATTCCATGGGCTGATGTGTGTTTCCACCCCCGCAATATCTTGCGGAGGCGAGAGAGGGTCCCTGTGTGAGGGGAACCCAGCTAGGATTACCACTTGGCCAGTATTTGACGGGGCTGGCAGGTTTTTTTAATGGATTTGCCAGTTGCCAGATAAGTAATTTAATCTGCCAGGGTTTTTTTAAGGTGGGTCTAAAGATTTGCATTATTATCACAATACACTGGGACACCTAAATGTTAATGTGTCACGCTAATGATGCTGCAGTGTTTCCCACTTTCACAATTCAAGCGATAACAGATCAAAACTGTTGTGAGTCACATGAGTGTGAGGAGCTGTGTGAAGCATAGTAAGATCAGGGTGACGGTCCGAGTGATCCAACACTCCCTGAAAATAAAGTTTACCTCAGTGTTTGCACATTCAATGACAACTAGCTAAATGAAACCAACTACAAAGACTGGCTGGCACAATGTGCTGATAAAACACCAGTTTATCAATCTTATCTATAGGTGTTATCGCTCTAGATACTTTAAGTGGCTATTGAGGGCCGGGGAGGGTTGCGGACTTGCCTTATGGTTGGGTTTTGGGGTTGCGGTGGGCTTGCCTTCTAGAGGTTTGTCTCTTTTTGTGCATTTTAAAGGTGGTAGCCCTGGAGGAGGAGCTGGAGAAGCTGCCACGATAGGCACCGACTCGGGGGATGCTCCAGGGCTGGAGCACCCATGGGGAAAAATTGGTGGGTGCCCTGCACCCACCGGCAGCTCTGCCCCAGCTCACCTCCGCTGCTGCCTTCTCCCCTGAGTTCGCCCTGTGCCCGCTTTTTCCTCCCTGCCCTTGCACCACAAAACAGCTGTTTTGGGCAGCTGGGAGGGAATGGGGAGGAGGGGGAATGCGGCACGCTCAGGAGAGGAGGTGGGGATTTGGGGAAGGGGTCCAATATGAACAGGGGAAGTGGAGTTGGGGCAGGGACTTTGGGGAAGGGGTTGAAATGGGGGATGAAGGGGTGGATGTGGGGCAGAGGCACTCAAGCACCCACCAGCACCAGGGAAAGTTGGTGACTATGGCTGCCACAGGGCTGGCTTCAGCCATCTGGGCTGGTGTGCAGGACTGGTACAGGATAGCACGGTTTATGCCCCCAGACAGTCAAGGGCAGGCTGCTATTCATGTGATTCACTGGCAGCTGGACCTACCTGGGCCTGCCTTCCAGCCACCAGGAGACACCCACCTGCAGGAGGGGCAGGAGCATATGTGCCAGCCACCAGCATGAGGTAGGGGCACCAGCTCACAGAGCACCAGCCACCCATGCAATTCCGGGGATGCCCCTTGAGCTGGCTCCCGCCGAGTCTTAGTAGCTCCCTTCACTTCCTCTTCGAGCCCCTTGCCCTCCCATTCATGTGAGCTTCCATCTCCTTACCCCACCCCACATAACACCCTCCCATTCCTCTCAATGGGGCACTTTGGGGAGCAGCTCTTCTGCTAGGTGGAGCCAGCAGCAATTAGGGCCAGGTTCAGTGTATAGGGCGTTCTTTACAATAACTCAATACAAAGCTGGCTCAAGCCCCCACCCAGTGACCTGGGACAATTACACACCACCCCCTGGGCACCTCTAAGAGGCAATACTTCCCCTCTGACAAGCACAAAGTGTGAGAGTAGCAAAACCTTTTAATAAATGGAGGGAAGTAACAGCATTAATCTGGGAAAACACCACAGCTTGGGTTCATAAACATAAACTACCCACCCAAGTAAGATGGGTGGTGTCCTTTCCTCCTCAGGTTCTTAAATCCAGCAACCCAAAAGTCCCTTTATGTGTCCATCACTTCTCTGCACCCCACTCACAGTTGCTGTCCATGGCCAGTGCAGCCCTAGAGTTCAGAGGTTCATCCCCCGAGTTCACCTCTCACCCTGTGTGGAAGGTGGGGGGTGGGGAAGGAGGCATCTTACACACTCCAGGGCTCGGTCACCCACTTGTTGTCCCAACAGCCGATTGCTGTGCACCTGTGGGGTTCTGCTGTGGTCCTCTCTGCCAGCTGCGCTTCCAACACCTCTCCAGCAACAACCCTGTTGACCGCTAGCTGCACTTCTCTGGTATCTGCCCACTCACCAAGATGTTTTCAGGGGCCCTCACTTAACACAGTGCTCAGTGATTTTAGCTGTTAGTGCAGGAGCCTCACTGGTGGTACCTCCTGGGCAGTCTCTTGCAATAGAGACACCGTCCTAAGCAGGTCTAATGCTTAGACCTAGGTCTTACTGATTTTATCTCTGCAGAACCCTCAACTGAGTCTAAGGGCTTGGCTACACTTACATTGTACAGCGCTCTAACTTGCTGGCTTGGGGGGGTTGAAAAATCACCCCCCTGAGCACAGCAAGTCTGACCACTTTACAGCACTAGTGTGGACAGGCTCCGAGTGCTCAGAGCCAATCCCCTCATGGAAATAGATTATCAAGAGCGCTAGGAGACCTCTCTACCAGCACTCCCACACAACCACCCTTGCACTTCAAAGCACTGCTACAGGACTGTTCACACAACAGCACTTTGAAGTTGTAAGTGTAGCCGTGGCCTAAATTAAGTCTTTTCGTATACTATGGAGAGAAGCAGAGTTCAAACAAGCCCCAACCCACCACTTAGAAGTATCTATCCACACCCTCTCGACTTATTGGGCTTTGGCAACCATGTCCCCTGTGCCTAGCACAGCTTCCCTTGTGCCTCCTCCTCCCTCTTTTCAAACCAGAGACACTGACTATGTCCTGCCTGCGGAGTGGTGTGTCCAGGGGAACATGGATCATTCTCCTGCCACCCTGTGTGGAGAAGGAAAAAGGGTCAGTCCATAGCAAAGCACACTCCTCAGGAAAGTAACTGCACCTGAAACCATTTGAGTCGTGGTTTTGGAAGGCTTGGGCAGAACAGCTCCAGCAAGTCAAATGCCTGCCTGGCATTCCCCGTGTGGTCTGCTCCTAGCCTGCTTTGCAGCAGCAGGGCTGAGCAGCCCCAGCCTTTGCTGAGTCAATAGGCCATTCAATGCAAGGGGGACACTAGGCAGAGGTAAATGCAGCAGGCTCTCTCCACACTAGCAAAAAGAGGCCCCTGTCATGTCTCCCTGGTTCTCTGGCAGTAGCGATTGTGTGAACTCTGGTATAGCTGGGCCTTGGGTGTTTTTACCACCCTACTGTCTACACTCACTTGGTCACCCCCCCCACCCCCAAGCTGTTTGTGTGGGGGCTTGCTGGAAAGAGGAGCCTGTGTATAAAAAGCCCAATGCTTTCAGTGCTTTCTTTTATTAGTGGCTCAGTGTGGAGATGGGTCTGAACCAAACCCTTCAGATCCAAGCACCCTCAGGCTTTGGGGAACTTTCAGTCAGGGCCTGGAGCTTGCACCCTGGGCCCACCTCTGGTCCCAGTGCTGGTGTTCAACTCAGAGTGGCTGAGGCTCTCCTCCTTGGGTGGGGCATCCAGCCGCTGGCTCCTGCTGCGAGGCCTTCAGCCTCTTCTAACAGCAGGACCTAATACCTCATTCCCCACAGAATTAAATGAAAAGAGGTGGCACAGACTGTTCTCCAAGTCCAACCCCTGGACATTAAAGTGTTAGCACAGCTGGCAGCATACATTGTGAAAGGCTGGTGTGTCTGAATCTGACCTGTACAACGGGCCCATGTTACCTGTTTTTCCAAATGATTGGTTATTGCTAACAAGCACTAACCTTACTGAGGCGGCTGATTTAGCTGATCAGGGAGTGCCCCCGGCCTGGGAGCGCAGCAGCTGAGCAACATCAGTCATCTAAAAGCAATCAACCACCCCACCCCCCCACCCCCACCACTCCACCCACCCACAGGCCTGCTATCTGGGAGGAGAAAAGAAAGTGTTTGGAGGTGCTCAGCTACCAGCATGATGAGAGCTATGTAAGTTTCTAGATGAATGGATGGACTTAAAAGCAAACTGTTCTTGGTAAAACTATAGGTTTCTCTGCAGTGTTGTGAATGATTTGTTCATGACCGAGAAAAGCCTGAAAAGTAAAGAGGCTTTAGCGGCATGTGAAAAGGAGATTTACACACTAGGTGTCACTAGAGAACTCAAAATCTGCAGGTTGACTTCAGAGAAAGCAAATTGCCCTAAATGGACCTGCTGGTGATTTCTTTATCTAGCTAAACTGTTTTAAATAGGTTTTCTTGTGTTACTTTAGTGCTGATGCAAAGCATAACAGTACTGGGATGGGCGTGTGGTTAAACACTGGCTTGGGACCCAAGAGAGCTGGTCTGGTCCTGACCAATTCTATGAGCGGTGCTTCTCTCTGCCTCACTTTCTCATTCTGGAAAACAGGGATAATATTTCCTTGGCTGCAAGAGTTAATTCATTATTTGTTCATACACTATAATTAGGACCCTATCAAATTCACAGCTGTGAAAAACACATCATGGACCATGAAATCTAGTCTTCCCCGTGAAATCTGGTCTTTTGAGTACTTCTACCCTGTACTACACAGATTTCACAGGGGAGACCAGCACATCTCAAATTGGGGGTCCTGACCCAAAATGGGGCTATGGGGGGGATTGCAAGGTTATTGTATGGGGTCACAGTATTGCCACCCTTACTTCTGCGCTGCCTTCAGGGCTGGATGGCTGGAGAGTAGCTGCTGCTGGCCAGGCACCCAGCTCTGGATACGAAAAAGGAAAAACAAATTTTCCATGTGAGGTAGTTATAGGCTTGGAAAGCACAGGAGGGCCTATTTATAGACCCCAAGACCTGTCAGATGACTTGGGGCCAGAAGCACAGCCTCCAACAGGCCCTGCAGACATTTCCAGAGCAGAGAGCCTTCCTACACTCCTGCGATGGCATGTTAGGATGTTTTGGTGATCTCTTCTCTGTTCAAGTGAGTCAAACCCACCTCCTGACCTACCACATCCAGATAAACCTGGGGGCCAGACCTGAACATAGGACCCACAGAGTTGCAGAGAAACTCTGAGTAGCTCTAGGACAGGAGGTTTGTGCATTGCTAGAGCTGGGCATCATTAAAGAATCCCAAAGTCCTCGATGCAGTGTGGTCTCCTGGTGCCCAAACCAGATGGCACAACCTGGTTCTGTGTGGATTTCAGGGCCTGGAATGAGCCTCACCATTTGATGCTTATCCTGTGCCCCAAGCTGATGAATTCTTGGGTTGGCTTGAAAAAAACTAAGTATATTATGACTTTTGATTTGACCAAGGGATACTGGCAAAAATTAGAGCTAACTCCCAGCTTTGCCATCCCTTTAGGGATATTCTATAACCATGCTCTTTGGATTGCATAGAGTGCTGTCCACCTTTCAAAGTCTAATGGATCATGTACTTCATCACCACAGACAATCTGCAGCTGCCTATCTAGACATGTAAGGGTCTTCAGTGAAGACTGGCAATCATATTTAGAGCATGCAACAGTGGTTCTGCAGTCACTGAAGAAGGCTGGGCTCCTGAAAAAATGTAAATGTTGCCTGCAGGAGACTTAATATCTTGGGTATCTTGTAGGGAATGGGAAAACGCAGCCCCTCCAAGATAAAACAGAGATATTGCGGGGGGAAAAACTCCCATCCCCTAAACGAAAAAATAGGGCTGGGTCTTTTTAGGCCTAGCCAGCTGCTATTGTCTCTTTATTCTGCATTTTGCAGAATTAGCCACACCATTGATGGATCTTACCAGGATGTCTGCACCGAAAACAGTACGGCAGACATGAGACCGTCGCGGTATTTAAAAAAAAGAAAAGAAAAGAATGAGGAGTACTCGTAGCACCTTAGAGACTAACAGATTTATTTGGGCATAAGCTTTTGTGGGCTAGAACCCACTTCATCAGATGCATAGAGTGGAACATACAGTAGGAAAAGAGAGAGAGAGAGATACATGTACACACACACAAAGAGAACATGAAAAGGTGGAGCTTGCCATACCAACTTTAAGTGGCTAATCAATTAAGGGGAGCTACTATCAGCAGGAGAAAATTTTTTTTTGTAGTGATAGGATGGCCCATTTCAGACAGTTGACAAGAAGGTGTGAAGTAACAGTAGGGGGATACTTAACATGGGGCAGAAGGTGTGCTTCCCAAGTTCCATCCCTAAAGCCATCTCTTTATTAAGGTGACCAGATGTTCTGATTTTATAGGGACAGTCACGATATTTGGGACTTTTTCTTTTATAGGCTTCTATTACTCCCTCCTCCCCTGTCTGGCTTTTTCACACTTGCTGTCTGGTCAGCCATACTCTTCTTGTACATTGGTAAAAAGAGTAAAGGTCACCTGAAACTAGATTAAATTAATTAGTTTTTTACTGTGTTTGTTTCTGGTACCATGGTGCAACTATTTATCTCTTGTTCTGAATCTATGCCTTCCAGGTCATGATCCACCCTTATCTTTGTTCTGGATACATGCATTTCAGATACTAAGGGGTGCGTGACACCTCCAAGGCCTGTACCAGGATAAATAAGTTTGTAAAGGTAACACCCTTTTTGTTGCTATGAGGAAACAATTCTGTGTCCTGATATTGACAGTTTTCCTTTCTACTTCTAATGCTAGATGTTATGGGATACTTAGGATAAGTGAACAGGCTTACGATAAAGGTATAGGCCAATTTGTGCTAGATAACTGCTATATTAATCTTTTTAATAATATGTATACTTATTGCAGGGGTGGGCAACCTATGGCACGCATGCCAAAGACAGCATGCAAGCTGATTTTTCAGTGGCACTCACGCTGCCTGGGCCCTGGCCACAGGTCCGGGGGCTCTGTATTTTAATTTAATTTTAAATGAAGCTTCTGAAACATTTTAAAAACTTTATTTACTTTACATACAACAATAGTTTAGTTCTATATTAAAGACTTATAAAAAGATCTTCTACAAACGTTAAAATGTGTTACTGGCATGCAAAACCTTAAATTAGAGTGAATAAATGAAGACTCGGCTCATCACTTCTGAAAGGTTGCCAACCCCTGACTTATTGTATGCTTGGAATACATATATTGCAGATATTATCATCAGTATAATATATATGTATGCTAGTCAACACATATTAATCAACAGGTCTCTGGGCTGGAACCTGGAGTAGTGGGTGGGCCTGGATTCCCCCACCAGCCACTTGCAAAGCACCCTAAATCCTGGATTTAAAGGGGCCAGCGACGGGGCTGAAGACCCTGGTGGGGACAGACAGTTTGGTGAACAGTTTGCTATCCTGGAAGGGGTTCGTGTATGTGACTTGGCCAGAGGGCTGAGCCACTGAAAACCAACCTAGCCAGGTCGGCAACCTATAGGGGCCGTTAAGAGTGGGGAAAATATTGCAGTACAGAAGCTCCCCAACTTACTGAAATCCGAGTTACGCAAATTCATGCTTATGGAAAAAGCTCCATAAGTTAGAAATAGGAGGGTTTTTGTTTTTTTCCCCCGTGTAATAGTTGGAGATACGTTTCCAACTTACACAAAATTCGAATTACACAAGGCATTCCGGAATGGAACGCTTGCGTAAGTTGGGGAGCGTCTATCTCACCCAGACAGCAGCAGGTATGAGTGCGATCTAGGGTGACCAGACAGCAAATGTGGAAAATCAGGACAGGGCGTGGGGGTAATAGGAGCCTATATAAGACAAAGACCCCAAAATCGGGACTGTCCCTATAAAACTGGGACATCTGGTTACCCTAGTGCTACCCTGTCATTCACACTCTTTCCTTTGGTGATTTTATCTCAAAGGATATTGCCTGGTGTAGCAGCAGACTCAGTTCTAATCATCTCACTCAGTAGAGGGCAATATTGACTAAGAAAAACAAGCAGCAATTAGTTGTTGAATAGCTGTGAATGTCCAAGTAAAATGTTTTGAAAAGTTACTTCTTTGTGAACTGTGATTTTTAATTTGGCAGTGAGCCTTTGTAACATGAAACAGACTGGGCAGTGAGCAGGCTCTTATTTTTCTTTTTTACTTTCTGGGCTCTCTGAGAATTAGATTAAGGATTCAGTCCAGTTAACCTTGACATGTGAGTAACCTTAGTTACATGATTAGTTCCACTCACTTCAGTACCCAAAGTTAACCACATGCTTAAGCATTTGCAGAATCAGGCTCTACATGTGTTCAGTGATCTTAACCAAATGAAGTGAGTTGTGCATATGCAAATCTAGGATATCTTCAATTATATGCCTGGGCAGCATGACATTAACTTGGAGGCAGGTTTGTGTTAGGATGGAGACAAGGTATCTTTCCTCTACACAAGATTTTTCTTCAAGGTTAGGATGTCGACAGATGGAAGATGACTTGCATTGGAAGAATCTTGCAAGTTTCTAGTAAACCGTATGGAAACTACTCTGATTAGAAATTGGGCTGGAAATTCCATGGAAAAGACTTTGCTGGAAGCTAGCCAGTGCTTTGTGTGTCAAGAAATACAGTACATGTTTCAGGAATAGCCTTTCAGAATGCAGTGAAGCAGGTAAAATATTTTAGAGAACATTATACAGTAAGATTATTTCATCTTCAAAAGTGCATGAGTTTAAGGTGAACTGTGCATCTAAAGTCTTTTGAACTGCACTTGCACACAGCCCTATCTCTGTGGCTACCTGAAATACACTCCCTAGATGCACACATAATCTGGTGGCTTCAGGTGTCTCCTACAGAGATAGCTAACCAAATTCTGACAAACTAAACCCTTGTATTCTCTCTATATTTCTTTCTTCTTCATTACTTAAGGGGGGCGTGAAGATGATACACACATGGTCACAGATATTAGATAATCTCTCCTTTCAAGTGAGAGAACAGAAAAGACACTAGGTAAATCCTCCCCTCAGCGGAAGTCTGTCCTGAACTAACTAACCTGAAATAGAAAAACATGTACATAGGATCTAGGCGTCCTAATCATGGACCAAAGTCACTGAATGTTCAAGGACCTGGAATCTCTCTTCCCCAACTTCCACTTGCTGTCCTGAAAAATAAACCTAGGCCAGTCTCTTACCCTTCCTTTTATCACTGACCCCTACCTAAGACTGCAATCTCCGCTGAACACTCACCCTTGCTTAAACTCTACAATACTTACCTGTGGTGGGAGGATGGGACAAGTTTTCTTGTGCAGCAAGCATGTTGTAATGGAGTATTTGAGGCTAGACAAAGCACTATGCAAAGATCACAAGTGACATCATATCTGCTGTTGATTACAGATTGGGCCTTGACAACCCATTGACAAAATCAACAAAGGTTGGGTGAGCATCTCTGCAGTTTTCTGCAAGGAACTAATGCTTCAGGAAAAAGTTTCCTGCATGCATCAGAGAAAAGTTGGGAGGGCTCTTCCAGTAGAACAGTTGCTAAGTGGTAGGATAGCTGACAAATGTCTACAAACTGGAGGAAGCTCTCAGTGCATCTATGAAACTCATCCATTGAGAAGTGGCTGACGGGTTTTTAGGCTGACTCTATGCAAAACCAAATAGCTAAATTAACATATGAAGGCAAGAGATTCTGGGCTCTTCCCTAGGCTTCTCTGCATTAGGAAAGTTTCCCTGCTGTGCTCTTCTGCACTCCTGCCATCTACAAACCACAGGACAGGACTAATGTTTTTTCAAACATATGCTGGTGCACAGTAGGGAAACACTTTTAAAAATTAGATTCGTTCCACTAAAATGACCATCTTATGTCCCATCTAAGTCTGTGATTCATTGCTTCCTATAACTGTTTCTGCTCCTGTCCATGGAGGCTGATCCACCATTACCCCATACGCCATTAGGAAGCTCCCTGCTTGGGCTGCTACAAACACAGCTAATTTGGTAGAGGAACAAACCCTTTCAGAAAGCAGCCCAGGCCTGCAGCTCTCTCCTGCTGAGCTGAACTCTGCTGTAACCACAGTGTTCTGCCTTGTTCAGAAATCTTGTCTGCCTCTCAGTTCAGGCAAGCTACAAAGGCACCTTTGAATTTTTGGTAGAGATTTGGGGGTGGGCAGGGCTGTTTAAATGGTTAAAAACAGCATTTGTATTTCTCATATAACGCAAAGCACAGACAGCAGCTCAGATTAGACCCCTCCTGTCAGGGTGGATGTCAGCTCATTGCCTACCTGGGCTTGCAGATTGCCAGCAGGGTACATAGGAAGCTTTGAGGAAGATAAAGAGGCAAATAGCCTAAGGTGGCTCATACCTTTCTTTGAGCTTTGACACAGTTGCCCTGCCTGTTAGGTATGTTTACCAACAGGAAACTATTTGTCTAACTCCCCCTCCACACTGTTTATTCGTACTATGCTGTTGCCGCCCTTGGTACTTCAATGTATTTGCTTTTCCTTGTGTAAAGAAAATTCCACCTTATGGCCTTCACTGCTTAACACTTCCTCCTCTGCTCCCTTCCACCAGCTCAGGCATTCTGAGTGTGAGCCACGAAGCAATTTCGGTGCCTGAACTCCAGTTAGGTGCCTTCATCCTTGATATGGCACCACAACATTAGCTGCATGCACCTAAACTCACCCGGTGCCTAACTTTTCCCTGTAAAAGTTTCACAGGCACCAGATTGTAGACCCCAGAACATGCATGTTACTATCTCTCTCTCTCTAGGTATCCAGATGCCTCTTTCTTACCCCAGATTCATTGAGATTCCTGTACCAGGGGCAGGCAGCAAAGCATTCAGCTGCCTACATTGTATGTGGGACCCAAGCCAATAGCTAGCTTCTGAACATGCTGACCACCTCTCAGGTACCATTCAAAACCTATGAGGAAGAGGTGCCCACCTTATAACTTTTGGCCTAGTGGTTAGAGCAACTGCCTGGGGATGTGGGAGATCCATATTCAATTCCTCCTCTCTGCTAGGGGGAGAAAAAGGATTCAAACTGGGCTCCCTCACTTCTCAGGAAAGTGCACTAACCCCTGAGCTATGAGATATTTGAATGGGGACAGAGGGCTCCCTCAGCTGATAATAGTGTGGATAAATAATGAAAGCACAGCCAAATGACTGGTCCACTGAAAAACTTTTAGTGGAAATTGAGGGCACACAGAACCTTTATAGGATTGGGCATTTGTGCTGTAGAGCTGGGTGGGCTCAGCTGGGCCACAAATCTAGACCGCCTAGTTGTTTTATAATTCTGCTAAATAACAAGTATTGATCAAAAACTTCTCCCATCCCCAAGCAGCAATGCATTCCTTCCCTTCCTTTTCAAACGTTAGTTTGATCTCGTGACCAATCTTCACTCGTTTGAGAAACTGTCCTGCAGCTGTCTTTTGCTGTGCAGCAGCCATTGAGCATAAGGGATACAAAGAAGAGATAATACAGCCGGAAAATTGTTTTTGGTCCTGCTGTCATACATGGTTTAACAAGAGTTAATTTCCATGCCTCCTGATTTTTGCTGCATTTTTTAAGGCCATCTCCTTAATCCATTTACTAGTTGATAGAAGTGTTGTGAAGTGATTTAAAGAGAGATTAAAAACTTCAGGTCCATTCCAACTTTCCGCCACATGGCTCACTAGCTCCTCATGGTGCAAAAATAAAGTGTGAAGCTGCTTGTGAATCATGTCGTCAACTGTAAAAGAGAAACCACCCAATAAACAGAAATGATGTTGCTTTTGGGCTGCTTAGCAAAGGGTGGCAACAGAAGCTTCTCCCCTCTCCATGCTGTAATCCCATTACTTTGATTAAAAGAGCTAGATAGGAGTAAGGCAATATTATTACTGGATAATATGATGTAGGAACACCCTCCCTCCTCTGCCCCCCCCAACCATTTTGAAAATGTAACCCATTAAACAACAAACCCAATTCTACAAATCAGAAAACACTTGCTTTTTTAATTGGTATCTTTCTTTATTCTTGGTACTGGATTCTCCAAGTGACATATCTGACTGGGAGGAGGGAGTCGGAGGAGAAGGGAAAAATCAATTCACCTCCATCATATACTGTAATGATCACAGCTGGAAAAGCAGGATTAGGACTGTCTCTGCGGGAGACGGTCCTACTCCTGATATCACACCACAGACAGAAGTATTTCTTTGTATTAACTGAGCAGCTAATCTTGAATGGATGTTAGAAGTAAGTGTCTGCACCTCCGTGCTTCAGGGCAAATGCTTGGGGACGTATATCTGGTGTGTTGGTTGGTTACTTGGTAGCAGCAGGGGAAACAAATAGGAATGGGGAGAAAAACAAGCAAATTACAGCAAAGGTGGGCAAACTACATCCCGTGGGCCATATTCAGCCCATGAGACTGTCCTGCCCAGCCCTTGAGCTCCCCACCAGGGAAGCTACCCCTGGCCCTTCTCCCTCCTTCCTCACTGTGCAGGCAGCACTCTCCGCAGCAGGGCTGCGCGCTCCTGCTGCTCTGAGTGTCATGGTAAGTGGGCAGGGAGTTTGGGAAGGGCATTCAGGGAGCAGGGGAGGTTGGATGAGGTGGAGGTTTTGGGGGGCAGTTGGGGCAGGGAAGTGGGGGTGGATAGGTGTGAGTCTTGGGGGCCTGTCAGTGGGTGGGGTTGTGGGTAGGGAGCAGTCAGGGAACAGGAAGCAAGGGGAGGTGGGTCAGGGGTGGCATCCCAGGGGGACAGTTAGGGTCAGGAAATCCCAGGAAGGGGCAGTCAGGGGACAAGGAGTAGGGTTGAGGGTTCTGAGGGGTGCAGTCAGTAGCCTAGAAGGGACAGGGGACAGACTGTTTGGGGAGGCACAGCCTTCCCTACTCAGCTCTCCATACAGTTTTGCAACCCTGATACAGCCCTCAGGTCAAAATGTTTGTCCACCCCTGCCTTAGAGTGACCAACCCACTGTCTGCCTCTGACCCACACTAGTAGGCTTTCACAGAATCTCAGGGTTGGAAGGGACTTCAGGAGATCATCTAGTCCAATCCCCTGCTCAAAGCAGGACCAATCCCCAATTAAATCATCCAACAGATTTTTTTTTCCCCCTATCCCTAAATGGCCCCCTCAAGGATTAAACTCACAACCCTGGGTTTAGCAGGCCAATTCTCAAGCCACTGAGCTATCCCCCTTTCAGGTAGCTGAAAGCAGCTATCAAATCCCCCCTCATTCTTAACCACTTATATTTGGTATGATAGATGAGTATACTAAGGACTAACAGCTTGATTTTTCAGAAGAGTTGCAGTTCCCATTGATGTAAACACCACTGAAAAGTCAGACATTACACTTTTCCCCCCATACTGCTTTTTATTACATATGAGTCAAAGGCTTTTTTTCTTTTTTACATTAGAAATATCAGGAATTTAAAGTCTGTTGTTCTGGGGTTTTGCGAGACAATTTGGTGGCAGACTCATGCGTATTCTGAGTTGTCTTAAAACTTGACTGCAGGGGTAGAGATGTGGAATCAAAAGCTTCCCCCCCCACAACTTTTTATAGGATATGTATTGATGAAAATAACCTTTATTCAATGTTTAAGACACCTTCCACCTCAAGCAGGTCTCACTTTCTTAGTACTTGTTTTGTGACTCTTCTACTAGTTTTCCAGTGGTTCAATCATCCAGGATATATATATAAAAAAAGTGTGTTTCTAATATAAAAACAAGAAAAAAAAATCAGGCCTTCTTTATACATCCTTAAAGCAGCCAAAGAACAAAAATCACTTTTCTTCTTCTTACCTGTTGCGGCACCTTTTAAATAACCCTCACCTTTACTTCTGTTTTTGCAGTCTCAGATCACAAGATATGGATATCCCAATACCAAATTTTTGGGCAGAACTGTGTAGTTAGACTGCTAAATCCTATAACTTAGAACCACAGTTAAAGGCAAGGACAAATCAGAGGTGGTATTTTTAAAATTAGGCCTATGTATGTATGATGGACATCACTGAACTCGCTTAGATTTAGACTAGCAATGTCCATAGAAAATTAAAAATCATATAGTGAGGGCACATTGCTTACAGTAGAGGTGAGAGGAATCTTCACCAACCTAGTCTGATGTAGCCAGAAAAGTGCTTGAAGTAATAAAACGGTTTTTAAGAATGTTCTGCTAAGGACAAAAAAGTGATGTTACCAGTACTTAAATCTAAACGCTAGTGAATTGTAGAGGAAACTAAGGCTTTTCACCTGGGGTAGCATAGGGTGTAGCCATGCTGGAGGGGTTACATTCTTTTGGGGGAAAAATCCTGTACATAGATATCTCCCTCAGGCACTGGGGGTGGAAACTAGAGGACCGGAAAGGTAGTTGTTGAAAGCAGGGACAATTATATTTAAGTTATTTGCATGCAAGTTTGGCAATAAGAGCTTTCCATTCTGCCCTCTTCTGTGTGATATAAGAAGGAGTGAGGAGCTGCAGTCCTGGCTCCTGCTGTCCCCTGAAGTATCCCTGACACAGAGCCTCTGTGTTACAGATCACATACATTCCGCAGTCATAGCTGTTCTGCTGGGCAGGGGCCTTCTCCTCTTTGAAGGCCACTCTGCCTCTTCTTTTTCCCAGAAATGCCTCCAGCTTCCCTGCTACCAGCTTGGCATGGGCAGAGTTGCTCTTACTGTGGGAGTCATAATGGGCAAAGCAGTTTTTGTCCCGAAAGTAAACCAAGAGGCTCCAATGGGTGCCCCCAGCAGCCTGGTTGGAGTTATCGTTGATGGCCAAGAACACAACCTCCTTGTGTGGGAGGCCCAGCGGCTTCAGGAACATGGCTACTTCCTCCTGGCTGGTGGCACACTTGATGAACTGAGCCACTTCAGGGCTGACAAAGCATACTTGTTCGGAAAAGTCTTGGAACTGGTCACCAGCAAAGTACTCAAAGGCAAACCCAATGATGTGGTCATTAAGCCAGCTGGGGGGATCCAGCAAGGAAACATCCGACTGTCTCAGCAAACTGTCCACATAACTCAGAACAACAGGGTCCATTCTGCATAGGCAAGAGCCACAGCACTCCAACAAAGGTCAAAAGCTAAGATAAACCAAAGGGGATAAGGTAAGTTACTATCCAAATAAGTTGCACCTTTTATATGTGAAGGAGCAACTATATCTGACATTCAGTCATGGGAAAACTAAGGGATTTTCCCCACCTATGTTTAAGGAATGAGGGTTAAACAATCGATCACATTTCAAAAAATGTAAAAAGGAAGAGAAGGGTCGTTTGCAAGTACAATTCCCCTACCCAGTGATGTGTGGTGGGGACTGTGTGGGGCCTTCTGGATCCCCAGGCTAATGCTAGAAACTGCATTGCTGTGTTCCCAATAATACATTGGAGAGGAAAGATGGTTCAACTATTGGAATGCTAGTCTGGGCTGTGGGGGATGTGGGTTCAGTTCCTGCTTTGCCACAAGCACCCTGTGCAATTTTGAACAAATCACTTGGTTGCTCTCTACCTCACCTGTAAAATAGGGATAAACAGTAATTCTCTACCCCCAAGGTTATTGTGAGAACCAACATTTTCAAGATCATGAGGTGGTCAGACACGATGGTGATGGGGCCAGATGGGTACCTAAGATAGACAGATGGATGCATGGCTCATGATGTCAGAAGAACTATTTGGTCCACACAAAACTGCTTGTCTTCCAGCTTCATGGAAAGGCATCGCCTGTAATGGGAGGAATACACTAAAGAAAAACGAGATTACTAACATGATAAAACTCCCCCACATGAAAGCACTCCTTAGGACCCCATCTAGCAACTCTGTTACTACTTAGATTGTGTAAAACTATATCAAGTATGTGTTAGTTCAAGATGTGCATTAACCCCAACTGAAATCCTCGCTTGACGTGCTTCTGCTCAAAGAGAAAGGATTTAGTAGTTATACTGTTTACTGGTCTCCTGATTAATCATAAGGATGGTTGCTCTAAAGAGTGGCCTACCACAACAGTTAGCTCAGGTTGAAATTCTCTAGACAGTTCTAGGTACAGTAGAACCCCGTAATACCATGTCCTGCGATAGCACGAATTCACTTATAATGCGGGGCGCGCGGGGCTCCTGACAGCGGCAGTGGGCGCCGCTTTGATGCAGCGGAACCCCGCAATACCGTGACTCCGCATCTACCGCGATCGATTTTTTTGGACCCTGATCGTCACGGTATTGCAGGGTTCACCTGTATCTATTTGTCCTGCCCCAATTGATCCTTGCTTCAGCAGGCAAATAAAAACAACTGAATAGGTCAGGTGTTTG
Source organism: Dermatemys mawii (assembly GCA_007922305.1). Classification (NCBI taxonomy): domain Eukaryota; kingdom Metazoa; phylum Chordata; order Testudines; family Dermatemydidae; genus Dermatemys; species Dermatemys mawii. The sequence goes on along the minus strand of ML677366.1, from coordinate 36,002,654 downwards.
GGACAGTGTAGGGTTAGAGAGAGATTCAGGTCCCATATGAAAATTAAATTTAAAAAAAGGGGCTTACAGGAATTTATGCAATTCAACAGTTGTTTGGGGATTTACATTTTCCCTTGTAGTGTTGGAAACCTAAACACAAAAGCATTGTGTACATGTATGTATTCTCACTATATGGTGAATCACAACTCAGCAGATAGTTATGACCACCCCACCCTTCCCTTATTGCAAAATAGGAAGGAGATTCTGGGTTAGTCCTGGTACAGAAAAAGATTGAGAACCTGGGGGCTAGAGCATAAGAACTGGGGTGTGAAACTACTAACAGAGGTGAAATTAACCAATCTAATGTCCAAGCTAAGTGAAATCCACATTAGTCAGACAGTGTATTTAATAAAAATGAAATCAGACTTTTAAAACTCTATTTTTAAAAATATTTTTTAAAAAGTATCAAACACAAGGAAGGAAAAGAAGTATTTAACAGTAAATAATAAGCACTGGCTGCACTTTCAAGACCAGATTAGGATTTGCCCAGTAGAAGATTCCCTCCGCTGAGGGAAATTGTTTAGTAGTATGGAGCAGACAGTGACTTCTGTGCCTCCCCATTTCCTCCCCTTGCCCAAGCATCTCCATGCCTGGAGATCTTCAGCTGTTAAAACATGCTGGAGTCCATAAACTGCTTTGAAGCTACTCTACTTAATGCTGGGTAATGGGCTGACAGACTGATGGCCCCAGAATCAGGGAACTGTAAAGGTGACTTTTACCCCCACATGCTCCTGAGCCATGCCATGTGCAGCACAGAAGCAAGCCAGGATCTGGCCCTATACTTCCAACCTGCTGTGCAAATATTCATTAAGTGTCACTTTAGTATGATTCATTGTAACCAAGGCAACATCTATCCATTATGATAGAAAACAGCTCAAGCATGGTTTGTTTACAAATTAGGAAGGGGTGTATTTGGGCTCTCTCATGGCAACCTAAAAAGCCTTTCCTAGGCATGAGAGAGGTTAATTTTAGGCTCATCTTAATTTACATATCTGATCTTGGCAGGGTCCCTTTAACATGGGACTCTGCCAAAGAAAACTTGTTAAATAGAGTAACAATGACATGCATGTTAAATGTGCAACATACCGGAAGGAAGATCCAAGGTAACCAGCACAAAACAGGTTGGATATGTAAAACACAGGAAGGAAGGCCCAAGGTGAAATATCTTAACCTTTAAAAGCTCATAACTACTAATGTGCCACTGACTGCTCCAACACAGGCCAAATAGAAATAGCCATTAAAAAGGAAAGGGAGCAGCCATTATTATTTCTACTGAGTCAGATACAACAGTATCTTGGACCATTTCACATGTTAGTCTGAACTCAGATCCATCATTTCCAAATGTAAGGCGCGACTACAATGGAACAACCTGGAGCTTAGGCCAGCAGAGAAAACATTAAATCTCCAAGACTCCCAAACTCTCGCTTAGTTGAAATTCTGGATAAACACGTATATACCTTGCAATACAGTCTAAAAGTGGGCAGTCTTGGGCCAGTCTGCTAATGAGAAACTTCTCAGACATGTGCTTCATGTCTTCCCAGAGACATGCAGATCAAAACAGCAAACTTGCCAGTCAAGCCTTGCAAGGATTAATGGTTGCATGATGAGGCTTGCATTCTGAACTTTGTTCTTTTTCCTCCCTGTAGCAATGAAACTTGGCTTTCCATTTTTTTTTTAAAGTAAATAATTTGGTGGCTTTCCACAAGCACTCTCTTCCTGATTATAATGAACAACATTTAATTGCTACTAGCTACTACTTTTAATTTTATTGCCATCTGGTATTTGTGAAACTGCTTGTAAGAGCTGCATGATGACTCACCAGATGTACTGCCGAGTTTAAAGGAGAAGACTTCACAGACTCACATTCATTCCAGAGCCACTCAGCATAAGTGGTATATTCTGCACCACAAATAGTAGAGCCAGTTTGGAAAGTGCAGCTTTTTCTCTGTCAAACAGAACCTTGCAATTAGAACTAAAGATGAACTCCGTGTCAAGTTTGGATTTGGATCCAAACTTTTCTACAGGTTAGGAGTGTTTCAACTCCAAGTCACAATTCCAATCAGAACTTCCCCCATATGGTATGGGGAGTCTTTTTGAGCTCTGAGTTTCAGATCTGACCTAATCTTTGCAGAGAATCTCTAGAACACCTCATTCAACCCCCCTAATAATTTAGGAGAAATACCAATTGGCTACAATGAGGACTACAGCAGTAATCAAGATTATAAACAAGATAGTGCTTTGTTTTTTTGTCAAGTAGCTGGCTGAACTTGTGAAAACAACATATACTTCTCTGCCTCCCTGCTGGATAAAGCAACTGGGTATTGGTTTTGAAACAATGGCAGATGGACATGCCTTCTTTCTGAGTGGAAGTTGAAGATCCAGAGTATTTGGAGATAGCAGAAAGTAATTTAAATAGAAATCTGACTTTTATATTAGTACGTGGGTTTATTCTATCAAATCCCTCTTCTGAAGTGGTCCAGATGGTTCAGTAATTTAAAAGGTTACTGTGGTACCTTGCATTAATATACTATGTTCTTTTTTTTCTGCTACATCTCAGTTATTGCAATCTGAAGTGCTACTAACAGGTGAAAAATTTAAGACAGAAGTGTGATTCTTAAGTTGATGGTGTCCCTTAGAAGCCAAAATTTAGAGTGGTGGTGGTGTTTTATTAACATTTTGCAAAACCTGAATTATTTTCATTGAACATAAATGAAGATTTTTTTAAAGTTGTGAACACAAACTGTGCTAGTGCATAAGAACCAGGAAGTGAAACTGACAGAAAAAGTGGGTCTGTTTTTATCATCTAACCTGAGCAAAAAAGAACAAATGAAGAGTGAATCAGATTTTGTTACACTTTTGTTTAAATAATATGTTAAGAACATATGGACAGAATATTTTAAAATATGTTGTTGTTTGTGCCCCTTCAGCAAATCTACAAAATTTGGAGAAAGCCCAAAAAGCCAGCAGAGGAAGATATTATCCAAACATTAGATATAGAAACATTGAGGAACAAAGATATTAAATGGGAGTGGGATCAGGGCTGTGTCAGGGGGTTGGGGCATGGGAGGGCATTGGGTGCAGGCTCTGATCAGCATTTGCTGCAAGCAGCTCCTGGAAGCAGTGGCGCAACCCCCCTCCAGCTCTTACATGGAGGCACGGCCAGGCGGCTATGCTGTGTGCTGCCCTGCCTGCAGGCGCCGCACCTGCAGCTCCTATTAGCCGTGGTTCCTGGCTAATGAGAGCTGCGGGATGGCGCCTGGGGCGGGGGCAGTATGCAGAGACCCCTAGCTGTCCCTAGGTGAAGGAGCCAGAGGAGGAACAGGCCGCTGCTTCTGGGTGCTGCATGGAATGGGGCAAGCCCCAGACCCCACTCCCTGGCAGGAAATTGAGGGCCGGATTAAAATGTCTGAAGGGCTGGGTGCTGCCCCTGGGCTGTAGTTTGCCCACCCCAATCTAGTCTGATCTCCTATATGGCACAGGCCAGAAGACTTTCCCAAAATTCCTAGATAAGATTGAATGTTTTTCTGAAAAATCTGGATTTAAAATGGAGATTCCACCACACTGTTCCAATGGTTAATTTCTCTCTTAAAAATTTGCCTTATTTCGCATCTTAATTTGTCTAGATTCTCTTTCAGCTATTGGATTGTATTATATGTTCCTCTGCTAGACCGAGGCCATGGTTACACAGTCACTTTATAGCGCTATAAAACCACCAGGAGCGCTATACCTTACTATGCATCCAGACTGGCGAGGCACATAGAGCGATATGTCTGCAGTTGTAGAGGTCCTGGTAATCCTCCTCCGCACAGGGAATAACATTTGTAGCGCTCCCGCTGTAGCGCAACAGCACCCATAATGCACAGCTCCCAATGCCGCTTCAAGTGCTGTGAGTGCGGCCACGCCAGACCGCTTGCAGATCTCGGTGTGGACACACTAGAGCGCTATCCCTATAGCTGTATACGACAGCAGGCGTAACCGAAAGCGCTATACAGCTGCAAGTGTAACCAAGCCCCAGAGCTCATTATTAACATTTGTTCACCGTAAGTACTTAGGTTGAGCTCCTTGAGCCTATCTAACTTGAAAAGGTTGAGAGGTGACTTGATTATAGACTATCACTACAAGGCATGTGATTAGATAATTAGAAAACATTCTTGTGGCTCTTCTCTGAACCCTCTCCATCCTCCTTGAACAGTAGGCACCAGAATTGGACACAGTATTCCAGCAGCAGACACACCAGTGCTTTACAGAGGTAAAGTAACCTCTCTATTGCTACTAAACACTTCCTTGTTTATGCATCCAAGGACTGCATTCTCTCTTTTGGCCATAGCATCACACTGGGATCTCATGTTCACTTGATTATTCATCATGACCCCCAAATCCTTTTCAGAGTCACTACTTCCCTGGATAGAGTCCCCTAGCCTGTAAGTATGTCCTACATTCTTTGTTCCTCAATGTATACCTTTACATTTAGCCATATTAAGATGTATATTGTTTGCCTGTGTCTGGCTTACCAGGCAATCCAGGTTTCCCTGTATCAGTGACCTGTCTTCATTAATTATCACTTCCCCCCACTTTGTGTGCCATCTGCAAACTTTCAGTGATTGTTTTCTTCCAAGTTATTAATGTTAAATAGCATAGGGCCAAGAACCAGTCCTTGCAGGATTTCACCAGAGGAACACATCCATTCAATGATGATTACTCATTTACAATTACATTTGATAAAATGGATTAAAAACTAGCTAACTGAAGTAATTGTAATGTGTTATGTTCATTCGATCTGATTTTTTTAAAATCAAAATGTCATGCAGTACAAGTCAAAGTCTCATTTTCAGTGGTATTGAAATCTGATGGGATATTGATTTCTACTTTGTCATTGATTATCCTCTACTATTAACATGACTACCACCAAACTGTTTGCAGGACATTGTTAATTTATCTATATCTTCATATATGTCAGAGCTGCCTAATATGTTCTATTACTTAATTCCAACCCAATAAAACATCCTCCCAAAGTTATGAAAATTTACCAGTCCAGGCACGAGGTTTACTCACCCACCCCTTACAAGTACTATGATTATTATTTACAAAAAAACGCTATTTGAATAACTTGTAAATTAAAAGTTATTCACTGTAAGAGTTGAATGTCACAGGGCTTCAGTTAGGTTCTAGATCAGAGGTGGGCAAACTATGGCCTGCAGACCACATCCAGCCCGCAAGACTGTCCTGCCCAGCCCCTGAGCTCCCGGCCCCTCCCCTGTCTTCCCTCCTC